>CM022297.1:123863920-124463920 GCA_011799875.1 Thinopyrum elongatum
GGGGGGGGGATGGAGGAGCGAGGGGGGGAGTGGGGGGTAGCGGGTTTAGGGTTTCTAGGGCAAGGGGCCATATAGGCCAGGGGAGGTGCGGGTGGGCCGACCTGGTGGTCCAAAGGCCAGCTGGGCGAGGCCCATGGGGAAGGGGAGGGTTTTTTGTTATTATTTATTTTTTTGATTCTTTTCTTTATTATTTCTCCACTTTTTTTATATTTAAATGATATAGTAAATGAACTAGTTAAACTTGAAATCTGGCACATATCAAGAACAACATTGTGATGTTGCATAAAGTTTAGAGCAATGGAATTGTTCGAGCATTTTTAGAATTGAATAAGTCATTTAATATGCTATTGGGCCACTATATATTTTGGTGAGTGCATTTTAATAATTCAATGAGGTTGGTTAATTCATTAGATTTTTCTTATCAAATAATTGCGACACCACAGACTTTTTTGTTTTACATTTGAAGAAATAATAATTTTGACTTGGAATTTAAATTTTGAATTCAACAGGGTTTGAATTAAACGCGAGTTTAGCAACAGTAATCATGGTGACGTGGCAACATAGTGAGGGTTACTGTAGCTTAAATATCCGGACGTCACAATTCTCCTCCACTACAAAAATCTCGTCCCGAGATTTAAGGGGTGGATAAGGGGGAAGGGATTTGATTAGGGGGTGCTCCGGGGAGGAGGCGAGGCTTCGGGGGCGGGGCGCGCGTGGTCGCCGTGGTGGATCCCCGATCCAGATCGGGGGGGGAGTGGGAGGAGCGAGGGGGGGAGTGGGGGGTAGCGGGTTTAGGGTTTCTAGGGGGCAAGGGGGCCATATAGGCCAGGGGAGGTGCGGGGTGGGCCGACCTGGTTGGTCCAAAGGCCAGCTGGGCCGAGGCCCATGGGGAAGGGGAGGGTTTTGTTTATTATTTATTTTTTTGATTCTTTTCTTTTATTTATTTCTCCACTTTTTTATATTTAAATGATATAGTAAATGAACTTAGTTAAACTTGAAATCTGGCACATAATTCAAGAACAACATTGTGATGTTGCATAAAAAGTTTTAGAGTCAATGGAATTGTTCGAGCATTTTTAGAAATTGAATAAGTCATTTAATATGCTATTGGGCCACTATATAATTTGGTGAGTGCATTTTTAATAATTCAAATGAGGTTGGTTAATTCATTAGAATTTCTTATCAAATAATTGCGACACCACGAACATTTTTGTTTTACAGTTTGAAGAAATAATAATTTGACTTGGAATTTAAATTTTGAATTCGAACAGGGTTTGAATTAACGCGAGTTTAGCAACAGTAATCATGGTGACGTGGCAACATTAGTGGAGGGTTACTGTAGCTTAAATATCCGGACGTCACAATTCTCCTCCACTACAAGAAATCTCGTCCCGAGATTTAAGGGGTGGAGTAAGGGGGAAGGGATTTGATTACGAAATTCTAACGGGTCTTCTCGGCCTTGGTTGCTCTTCTCGAAGAGGTCCATCCATTACGTCGATCTCTTCATTTCTCTGCTTCGGGTCATCATGATGAAGTCGTCATCCTTTCTTCGGGGTCTTCATCGTACTTGCGAATAGGTAAGGGGCAGCTCGACAATGATAGGATGATAGAAGGGGTAATCATATGGAATTATCCCATGAATGAACTCATGAGTATCTCTCCAGTTGAACAAATGAAACACTTCGAGAGCAAGAAGGTACAATAAGAAGTCTCAAGAAGATAGACAATCGTTCGATGTGTGAAATAGAGTGTGAAAAGGGGTTCAGAGAAACGAGAATAAGTATTGCGTCTGAAACCAAAATAGATCATTAGGAATGTGGCTCGTGAATTACATACGAAGCCAAACATGAGGAATAACTCTAGAAACAGGGGTGTATAGGTGAGTCAGGTTTACGATCCTGTGGAACTGTGGGTTATGGGCCCACCATGTGAGTTAAAAGTAGAAAGGGGCACTGACATCTTTCACGATCATGATAGCAAGGCAAGTCAGAGGATAGCCTGTCAGTTATGTTGGCAACAACATTGGTACCTAGGGCGAGGGACGAAGAGAACCATTTTCCTGCTCGTTAAGACGAGGCCAACCAATAGGCAAAGTTCTCGTCCATTGGTGGCTACCGGAATGTCATCAACAATAGTAACAGGGTCTTCCTGACAGAGTTTGTACACCGAGGTGTTTACATAAGCAGGGAATTATCACTGCTTGGATATTTAGGTTACAAGAAAGGTTAAACAAATCAATGGAAAGGAAAATGTAGACTCGAATCAGTTATCGGTGTTCATGAGTGTCTAACAACTCAGAACCCGTGGAAAATTGGAATCGGCGAGAAATAATAGTTGATGAAGAACTCATAAGAAGTTATGTAGTTCCGTGACATCCTCGAGATACCAGAGGGTAATACTCGAGTAGAACCGGATAGAGGTTGCACAGGTGAAAAGATCTGAGAAGACAAGTACTTTAACTTGTCCGAAGAATGGATCAAAGAAGCAAAAATATGGCCGGAACCACGGTTGCAAAGGACCAAACATAGAGATACAAATGAGCTTACAACAGGGGATTATTATTATTATAACAAGAAGCTTCCATGAAAATTTCACATGGGTCATGGGCATGAACACAAAGGCTCAAGGTCGACTCCCACTTCTCTAATGCATAACTTTCCATTCACTTCTCGTATTCAAAGAAGTTGTAGCATTGAAATTTTACCTGCAGCGAAAAAGCTAGTAGAGTAGAAACCGGCATAAATTTCGAGTTCACCCATCGGTATTTAGGGAGACAGACATAGATTCAAACCCATGGGTAATATCTAGGAACCATCTACCACAAACTTCACGAGTAAATAACTCAAGACCTGGAGAGCAGAGTATGGTTGACAAGAGCGGGGATACAAATTTACCAAAGCGCTTATGTACCCGGGAAAGGCTCACAAGGTTACGGAATAGACTAGGACCTGCTGTCCGGACTAATAACAACCCAACAAAGGATCTGGCGGTTCCCACCAAGGGATCTGAATGTAGAGCATACGTACTCAACAAGAAGAAGAGAGACATGCAAGGAGATCAGACTATAAGAAACAACGTTAAGACAATGTTCAAGCCAAGCAAAGGAATTATGATTTCCAAATCAATGGATCAGAAGAAAAACAAATGGGCTTTGTTAAGGATGGATAAGTGAATAGACTCAGAATGGACAAATTCAATCATGGCTGATACGCCGACACCACTCATGCTGGCCGAGTCAACGTCTAATCACAGAGAAGAATTTTAATTAGGACCTGATGATCGCGAGCATTCACAAACAAAGTGAATACATGCTCGAAATTCGATGACAGGAGTATGGCATGAATGGAGAATAGAATCTGTGACCCCCTAGCCACCACTTTTATCGATAGACGTAGGTCACCCCCATAATGCAGCATTAATCCAGATCTTGGACTTCTGAAAACTAGTGGGAAGATTATCGGAAGATCGGATAGTACTTCAAAGTATCTTGTGTATCACCTTGATCAACTTGATGAAAAATCCTCTAAAAGTATTGAGGATTATTCATAAGTTGTAGTTCATGCGGCCAAGGAAACTGTAGGGAAAGTAAGCATAAAGGATTCTTGGAACATCGATGAGTATTTCAGTGACTATCTGTAATAAAAGAGCAATTGGGGATGAGGTATGAACCATGTAGGTAGTTACCCCATAAGGTTTATCAGTGGTAGGTGATCTTCAACGGCGAAAGGGTAACAAGGGTTCCCTCGGGAAAACAGTCGGAGCTCTTCTCAGAATCTCTCTATGGCCACCAGAATCATCGGGGAGTGAGGGCTTCCGGGGAGATGAGAAAGTATTTACGAGAACCAGAGTTAGAGTTCTACAAAATCATTTAACCCAAATAGAAAGAAGATGAGATCGGATTTCCCAGAGTATAGACCATGAGTAAAAGATCCTAATCCACCCAATGGCGAGGTGGGCCCCGGAGAGAAGAGGGGGAAGGATACAGTAAATACAAAGCACACAGATGCATTACTAAGTAGGACAAGACGATAAGTGGTGCTAGAGGTGTTCTAACGCGGTGTTACAAGATACCGGCGAAGGGGGAAAACATCCGGGAATGTTTTCCCAATGTTTGGCATTTTCAGACAGATGAATCGGAGGGGGGACGGTTGCATGTTCGCTATGCTAGGGACGTGTGGCAGACAAACGGACTGCATATTCGGATTCGTCTCGCTTTTCTGAGCAACTTTCATGTACAAAGTATTTTCATCCGAGATATGATTTATTTTATATTAATTTTCTAAGTTTAATTCATTTTCCGAATTAACAGATTTAACTTAAATCAAAAACCGATTACTGCATCAGCATGACATCAGCACGATGTCAGCAGTCAACAGTGCAGTTGAC
Source organism: Thinopyrum elongatum (assembly GCA_011799875.1). NCBI lineage: Eukaryota > Viridiplantae > Streptophyta > Magnoliopsida > Poales > Poaceae > Thinopyrum > Thinopyrum elongatum. Next base: position 123,868,307 of record CM022297.1, read on the forward strand.
TGGGTCAATCTGACAACCGGGGCCCACTGTCATAGACTTATTTTTAATTAAACAGAACTATTAACTAATTAGGTAATTAAAGTTAATTAGTTTAATTAAACCAAATTGATTATCTTAATTAATTCACTAATTAATTAACTTAATTATTTATTTAGATATATACATTTTTTTTCTTTTCGTTCATCCTCTTTTTTTTTGTATCCTGGGAAAATACAGGGCATGGGCCCCTGTGGTCAGTGGTACAAGGCCACCACCTAGGAGGCTAGGCGTGCACACAGCCGCTGGCCGGAGGCCAGCGCGCGGTGAGGCCAGTCGGGCCGGGCCGGCGGTGAGCGGTGCGGGGCGGGGGTCGAGCGGGGTGGACCGACGGCGCCGCGGGGACAGCGGCGAGCGACACCAGCAGCGGGAGGGGCTGCGTGCGCGGAGCGGGGAGGAGGCCAGGGCACACGGGGAGGCGGCCGGAGCAGGCGGTGGCCGAACGCGGCGGCGAGCGCGGGGCAGGGCAGAGCGGGGCGTGGGCGCGGCCAGAGCGCGGCCTAGCCGGAGAGCGGGGCTACGGTGCGGCCGCAGCCGGCCGACGCAGGGCGCAACGAGCGCTGCCCCGAGGCATGGGGCGCGTGCGCGGTGTGGCGCGTTTGGCAATGTGGGAGCAGAAGCAGGGGAGAGGAGGCCGGGGGCCTCACCGGCGATGGAGGGAAGAGGGGGTGGCATGGCTTGATGGGGCCGACGACGGAGCGGCACGGCGGGGCGGGGCGGTCCGGTGACGGGGTCGGGGAGGCGATCCGGTGACGGCGACGACGGCATCCACCGAGGTCGGCATACAAGTCTGAACGTCCATTACCGTGGACACGGTATTCGAATAGATAACTTCCCTGCAGGGGTGCACACATTACCCAACACGCTTGATTACTCTGGCCGGACACACTTTTCTGAGTCAATGCCCGGCCTCAGAAGATCAACACACGCAGCCCTTCCTAGGCTCAGCAGAGAGGTCCCCGCCGGTCTACATCCTAAGCGCTCGGGGTCTTGGGCCCATCGCCCGTTGCACTCCGGGTCGTTGCGCGCGGGTGAATACCAGCGCCCACTCGGATGGTCGACACGATCCGACCATGCCGCAATGGAATGGACGTTGACAAGCTTCGGCTGATACTGCGACGTCGAAGCCCATAACTTTCTCGCGTGGTGGTTAGTGCGTAAAGGCCAAAGGCCAACTCAGAACAAATACCCAATCATTAGTTCGTTGGGAGCTTGCAAAGACAGCAGAGACTCACATGATGATGGACCCGTCTCCCCGTCTCGTGGACTTACGGCAGGGCCCAGAATACCGGCGTTCCACGTAATTATCTCGCGGGTGCCTCCGGGCCTGCCCGACTTTCACATCAACTGCGGTAACCCTCAGGGCCGACCACTTTAACAAAGGTCTCAAGTAAATTTCAGGTAACCGGTGTGTCCATAACATCAAGGGGGAATCCGAGGAACCACCCTCGATGGAATCCACGATGTAATCATCAAGCTGAACTTAGGAGGAATCCCTCAAGGTTCACACTTGAGGTGTTGCACGAAGAGTCGTATCGGGAGTGGGGAAAGAGGAATCACCCTCGATGACCACGACCGAATAGCTACACTAAGAGTCATCATTAGGAGTGCGTTACGAGGGTATCACCCTCGCACCCGATAGTAGTCTGCAGAGTCGAGCAATAAAAGGGGCGTGATGTGAGGTGAGGTCGGGTCTGGTCATCGATCACGTTGATCGAGTCATCGATGATGAAGCAGGGGCAAAAGGACAAGGTGGGGGTCACTGATGGATCACCAACCAACCTATATAAGCAGTTTAGGATAAGCAGGTAGGTAACAAATAGAGTACAAAAAAAACCAAAACCCCAACCCCCCCCAAAAAAAAAAAACACAACAAACTCCCCAAAAAAACCCCCAAAAAAAAAAAAAACCCCCCCAAAACAAAAAAAATAACAAGCAGGCCATGCATCGGAATAGGAGCAATCAACAACAGCTAAAAATCTAATGCAAGCATGAGAGGAGAATGGAATGGGCGCATATCGAATGAGCAATGGGGTTTGGCTTGCTTTGGAACTGCTCTGAAAAGGAAGAAGAGGCGTCGGGACGTAGGTCAATCAAGGCATCAGCAGCGGTCTCGGGTCTAATGTAGACTCGAATCAGTTATCGGTGTTCATGAGTGTCTAACAACTCAGAACCCGTGGAAAATTGGAATCGGCGAGAAATAATAGTTGATGAAGAACTCATAAGAAGTTATGTAGTTCCGTGACATCCTCGAGATACCAGAGGGTAATACTCGAAGGTAGAACCGGATAGAGGTTGCACAGGTGAAAAGATCTGCAGAAGACAAGTACTTTAACTTGTCCGAGAAATGGGATCAAAGAAGAAAAATATGGCCGGAACCACGGTTGCAAAGGACCAAACATAGATACAAGATGAGCTTATCACAAGGGGATTATTATTATTATAACAAGAAGCTTCCATGAAAATTTCCACATCGGGTCCATGGGCATGAACACAAAGGCTCAAGGTCGACTCCCACTTCTCTAATGCATAACTTTCCATTCACTTCTCGTATTCAAAGAAGTTGTAGCATTGAAATTTTACCTGGCGAAAAGCTAGTAGAGTATAACCGGCATAACTTTCGAGTTCACACGGATTTAGGGAAGACATAGATTCAACCCATAGGGACATCTTAGGAACATATACCACAAACTTCACGAGTAAATAACTCAAGCCTGGAAGCAGAGTATGGTTGACAAGAGCGGGGGATACAATTTACCAAAGGCCTTATGTACCCGGGGAAAGGCTCACAAGGTTACGGAATATGAAGGACGCTGTCGGATAAAACCCAACAAAGGATCTGGCGGTCCACAAGGGATCTGATGTGAGCATCGGTACTCAACCAGAAGAAGAGAGAATGCAAGGAGATCAGACTATAGAAACAACTGACTAATTCAAGCTCAAATGCAAAGGAATTATGATTTCCAAATCAAGGGATCAGAAGCAAATGCTCTGATTAAGGATGGATAAGTTGAATAGACTCAGAATGACAATCAATCATGGCTTGATTCGCCGAACACCAGCTCATGTCCGGAGTAACGTCTGAACCAAGGGAAGAATTTTAAATAGGACTGATGATCGCGAGCATTCACAAACAAATTGAATCACATGCTCGAAATTACGATGACAAAGGATGCTAATGAGTATTGCTAGACATACGGAAGTAACCATAATGCAAGCAGATAAGTATTTGCCGAGAAATAGTTGGAGAGGATTATCGGAAGATCGGATAGTACTTCAAAGTATCTTGTGAATCACTTGATCAACTAGGAATGAACAAATCCTCTAAAAGTGTGAGGATTATTCATAAGTGTATTCATGCGGCAAGGAACTGTAGGGAAGTAAGCATAAAGGATTCTTGGAACATCGAAGAGTATTTCAGGACATCTTGTAATAACAAGAGCAATTGGGGATGAAGGTATGAACTACAATGTAGGTAGTTACCCATAAGGATTTATCAGTGGTAGGGATCTCAACGGCGAAGGGTACAAGGGTCTCGGGAAAACATCGGAGAGTTTCTTCAGAATCTTCTAGTGCACCAAGCAATCATCGGGAGTGAGGGGCTCTCCGGGAGAAAGTATTTACGAGAACCTAGAGTTAGAGTTAGCAAAATCATTTAACCCAAATAGAAGAGAGATCGGATTCCCAGAGTATAGACAATGAGTAAAAGATCCTAATACCACCCAATGGCGATGTGGGCCCATAAGCCACACAGCCATGTTAGTAAATCAGTTTTTCAAAGACTAGACTCAACTTCGGCCAAGGAGTTGGAAAGGGGGTTCCTACAGGCAGTCGGCTCTGATACCAACTTGTGACGCCCCTAATTCGACCGTACACTAATCATACACGCAAACGTGTACGACCAAGATCAGGGACTCACGGGAAGATATCACAACACAACTCTAAACACAAATAAAAGATACAAGCTTCATATTACAAGCCAGGGGCCTCGAGGACTCGAATACAAAAGCTCAAAAGCACAAGAGTCAGCGAAAGCAACAATATCTGAGTACAGACATAAGTTAAACAAGACTGCCTTAAGAAGGCAAACACAAAAGCAAGAACGATCGATGAGGCAAGGCCTCCTGCCTGGGACCTCCTAACAACTCCTGGTCATCGGCGGTCTCCACGTAGTGGTAGGCACCCTCCAGGTAGTAGTAGTAGTAGTCGACTGTGGTGGCATCTGGCTCCTGGGATCCACCCTCTGGTTGCAACAACCGAAAAGAAGAAAGAAGGGGGAAAAGGGGTAGCAAAGTAACCGTGAGTACTCATCCAAAGTACTCGCAAGCATTAGATCTATACTAAGTATGCATTGGTATCAAAGGAAGGTATGTACCTGTGGACTGAACAACAGAATGCCAGAATAGAGGGGAAGGCCTAGCCTATTGAAGACTAGCATCTTCAAGCAACTCCAAGCATCTTGCAGCATGTAGAAGTCTAAAGAATAGCATTTTAATATTAAACAAGCATGTTGTAACATTAATGCCCAGAGATCCTTCCTCGACTCCCTGCGAGAAAGCAATCCCGGAGTCACATATCCATCACATGTCTCAAGTAGCCAGTTCTAGTTGTAATAGATCAGGATACAAGTCTGAACGTCCATTACCGTGGACACGGTATTCGAATAGATAACTTCCCTGCAGGGGTGCACCACATTACCCAACACGCTTGATTACTCTGGCCGGACACACTTTTCTGAGTCAATGCCCGGCCTCAGAAGATCAACACATCGCAGCCCTTCCTAGGCTCAGCAGAGAGGTCCCCGCCGGTCTACATCCTAAGCGCTCCGGGGTCTTGGGCCCATCGCCCGTTGCACTCCGGGTCGTTGCGCGCAGGGTGAATACCAGCGCCACCTCGGATGGTCGACACGATCCGACCATGCCGCAATGCTGAACTGGACGTCTGACAAAGCTTCGGCTGATACTGCGACGTCGAAGCCCATAACTTTTCTCGCGTGGTGGTTAGTGCGTAAAGGCCAAAGGCCAACTCAGAACAAATACCCAAATCATTAGTTCGTTGGGAGCTTGCAAAGACGAGCAGAGACTCATGATCGATGTGACCCTGTCTCCCCGTCTCGTGGACTTACGGCATGGGCCCAGAATACCCGGCCGTTCCACGTAATTATCTCGCGGGTGCTCTCCGGGCCTGCCCGACTTTCACATCAACTTGCGGGTAACCCTCAGGGCCGACCAGACTTTAACAAAGGTCTCAAGTAAATTTCAGGTAACCGTGTGTCCATAACATCAAGGGGGAATCCGAGGAACCACCCTCGATGGAATCCACTTGATGTAATCATCAAGCTGAACTTAGGAGGAATCGCCCTCAAGGTTCACACTTGAGGTGTTGCACGACAGAGTCGTATCGGGAGTGGGGAAAGAGGAATCACCCTCGATGACCACGACCGAATAGCTACACTACAGAGTCATCATTAGGAGTGCGTTACGAGGTATCACCCTCGGCACCCGATAGTAGCTCTGCAGAGTCGAGCAATAAAAGGGGCGTGATGTGATGTGAGGTGTCGGGTCTGGTCATCGATCACGTTGATCGAGTCATCGATGATGAAGCAGGGGCAACAAGGACAAGGTGGGGGTCACTGATGGATCACCAACCAACCTATACTAAGCAGTTTAGGATAAGCAGGTAGGTAACAATAGCAAGTACAAAAGCAGGCTATGCATCGGAATAGGAGCAATCAACAACAGTAGCAAAATCTAATGCAAGCATGAGAGAGAATGGAATGGGCGATATCGGAATGAGCAATGGGGGTTGGCTTGCTTGGAAGCTCTGCTGAAAAGGAAGAAGAGTCGTCGGTGACGTAGTCAATCACAGTGGCATCAGCAGCGGTCTCGGTGTCTACCGGAGAGAAGAGGGGGAAAGAAACAGTAAATACAAAGCACACAGATGCATTACTAAGTAGGACAAGACGATAAGCGGTGCTAGGGGTGTTCTAACGCGGTGTTACAAGATACCGGCGATGGGGGAAAACATCCTGGAATGTTTTCCCGACGTTTGGCATTTTCAGACAGATGAATCGGAGGGGGGACGGTTGCATGTTCACTATGCTAGGGATGTGTGGTAGACGAACGGACTGCGTATTCGGATTCGTCTCGCCTTTCTGAGCAACTTTCATGTACAAAGTATTTTCATCCGAGATATGATTTATTTTATATTAATTTTCTAAGTTTAATTCAGTTTCCGAATTAAAAGATTTAAATTAAATCAAAAATAGGTTACTGCATCAGCATGACATCAGCACGATGTCAGCAGTCAACAGTGCAGTTGACTGGGTCAATCTGACAACCGGGGCCCACTGTCATAGACACATTTTTAATTAAACAGAACTAATTAACTAATCAAGTAATTAGTGTAATTAAAGTTAATTAGTTTAATTAAACCAAATTGATTAACTTAATTAATTCACTAATTAATTAATTAACTTAATTATTTATTTAGATATATACATTTTTTTCTTTTCATTCGTCCTTTTTTTTGTATCCTGGGAAAATACAGGGGCATGGGCCCCTGTGGTCAGTGGCACAAGGCCACCACCCAGGAGGCTGGGCATGCACGCAGCCGCTGGCCGGAGGCCAGCGCGCGGTGAGGCCAGTCGGGCCGGGCCGGCGGTGAGCGGTGCGGGGCGGGGGTCGAGCGGGGCGGACCCGACGGCGTCGCGGGGCAGCGGCGAGCGATGCTGACAGTGGGAGGAGCTGCGTGCGCGGAGCGGGAAGGAGGCCAGGTTGCTCGGGGAGGCGGTCGGAGCAGGCGGTGGCCGAACGCGGCCGGCGAGCGCGGGGCAGGGCAGAGCGGGGCGTGGGCGCGGCCAAAGTGCGGCCTGGCCGGAGAGCGGGGCTACGGCGCGGCCGCAGCTTGCCGACGCAGGGCGCGACGAGCGTGGCCCCAAGGCGTGGGGCGCGTGCGCGGTGCGCCGTGTTTGGCGATGCGGGAGTAGAAGCAGAGGAGAGGAGGCCGGGGGCGTCACTGGCGATGGAGGGAAGAGGGGGCGGCGTGGCTTGATGGGGCCGGCGATGGAGAGGCACGACGGGGCGGGGCGGTCCGGCGACGGGGGCGGGGAGGCGATCCGGTGACGGCGACGATGGCATCCAGGGGTCGCGCAGAGGCGGGGGGGGGGGGAGGGCGTCGCGACGAGGAGGGCTCCGGTGAGGAGGCGAGGCTTCGGCGGTGGGGCGGCGCGGTCGCCGGGGTGGATCCCCGATCCAGATCGGGGGGGAGTGGGAGGAGCGAGTGGGGTCGTGGGGGGTAGCGGTTTTAGGGTTTCTGGGGGGGGGGGGGCAAGGGGGCCATATAGGCCAGGGGAGGTGCGGGGTGGGCCGGCCTGGTTGGTCCAAAGGCCAGCGGGGCCGAGGCCCACGGGGAAGTGGAGGGTTTTATTTATTATTTATTTTTTTGATTCTTTTCTTTTATTTATTTCTCCACTTTTTTTCTATTTAAATGCTATAGTAAATGAACTTAGTTAAACTTGAAATCTGGAACATTATTCAAGAACAACATTGTGGTGTTGCATAAAAAGTTTTAGAGCCAATGGAATTGTTCGGGCATTTTTAGAAATTGAATAAGTCATTTAATATGCTATTGGGTCACTATATAATTTGGTGAGGGCATTTTTAATAATTCAAATGAGGTTGGTTAATTCATCACAATTTCTGATCGAATAATTGCGACACCACGAACATTTTTGTTTTACAGTTTGAAGAAATAATAATTTGACTTGGAATTTAAATTTGAATTCGAACGGGGTTTGAATTAACGCTAGTTTAGCAACAGTAATCATGGTGATGTGGCAAGATTAGTGGAGGCTTACTGTAGCTTAAATATCCGGGCGTCACATCTTCCTCCCGCACTCGCGCCACCCCACTTCTCATCTCTTGGCCAGATGTGTTGCGCGGCTTGTCGATTGATGGGTGAGTCTTCCTTTTGACCCGATTTTTGCCGTCTGCTTGAGCTGAGGTGTGGTTTTGACATTTTTGTGGGCTGGTCCATCTTGTCCTCCTCATCTGTTCGTCACCGGGTCCGTGATGTTCTTCGCATCTTGCTCCAGGGATCTACAGGTCTACCCCTCTTTTCCCTTTTGTTTGTTTTTAGGTTTCTTTCCGTATCTAGGTTGGTGATCCTGCGCCTGTGCATGTTTGTTGTTGAGCTCACTATGGTGTGTGCGCATAGTGGCAAATCAGTGCATTTCTTTCTTGTTTTCTTATGTATGTGGAGGCAGAGAATGGTGTCCTCTGGTTGGATTTTAGTGGTTCTCAATTCTGCCTCATTTGTTTGCTTGTGGGTGACAAGGGTGTGCTTTTTTCTGCTTGTTTGGATCTTGCTAAGGCTGGGATATTTCCTTTGTGCGCATAGGTTGCTAGGATTGTAGTGAGAGCTGTCAGGAAGATGTGGATGCATGTGGCCATGTGTCTTTTGGATTAGTCTGTTGAGTCATGTGCCTTTTGGATTGGTCTACTTGGCTTGTGTCCATTTAGTCTTGTGTTTTTTCTTTGTCCAGTGACCTTCTGGAAGAGAATGAGAAGAATGGCATGTTCATTGGCTTCTGTTCTTCATTTTGGTTTCCCCAGGTTACTGTAATTTGGTGCTGGCTTGTTCATGTGTCTTGGGGGTTGGATAGTTCATATGGTTGGTTGGGAAGAGAGTGCTGGATCTGGGCTTGTTGGGGTGTGTCTGCTATTGGTTTTTGGGTATGAGATTCATCAGTTCTGGTGTCCATGCTATAGGACTTCATTCCGTGCTTCTGAGTGTTGGGCATGTGCTCCTGGATGCACCTCAAGCTTGCTATGTCCATCTGCTCTACTTGTTTTTGTTTGGCACTTTCAGATATGTTTGTTATGTTACTTCTCTGCTTTCGTGATTATCTGCACTTCTCAATTGCAGGGTTGATTGCTTCTGCATATGGCTAGCTCTATTTATTAGTTTGCCTTGTTTTGTTTCCTGGTTCACGCTTTTGTTTCACAACTTGTTTCAGCTTAGAAGTGAGGTCTCCGAGTCTGCTGTGTTGTTGGAGCTGCTGACTGGTGGTGCTGTTGTTCGGTTCACAGGGTAAACCGTGCCCAGCTCTATTTCCTGTTGCTTGGTACATGGTTCTTCTTCTTTTGTCCCTCGGTGTTTATTTTCTACTTAGCTACAACATTGGTTCGATTTGTCCCTCAGTGTGAAACAATTTATTTGGTTAGAATTGTATATGCTACATAAACTTTGGCACACATATTTATTTCAGTAGCAATAAGCCAACAACTACACAGAGGGATTGCACCATTTGAATTGTGGATGGATAGCTGAACCATGTAGATTGAGGTAATAGGTTCTCATTTTCATACAATACAGTTTGCTTCGGCATGTGTCTGCCTCTGAGGCACTAGGAGATGATGCAGGTAAAGGCACTCTCCAGTTTCTGATGGTATGCACATGTGGGAAAATCTGGGCACTATATGTTGATTCAGTACTGAAGTTTGTGTGCTAGCCTTTTTTGGTATACATATGTTTGGATGCTTGTGGTTAGCTGAAAAGAAAAGGAACCTGGACTTTTGGTTTTTAAGACTTTATTAATATTCTATTAGAGTGAACTGAGTTATCGTAGCCTTTTGGTTTAGTCGCACATAGCGTTTCTGTTGATGCTTCAATATACTTAAGCACTTGCTATTTTCTACGCTCTTCTACAATACGGGATTAGGAGTTGGAAAGTGTGGCGCCCCCGGCTCAATCGTACACTAATCATGCACGCAAACGTGTACGATCAAGATTAGGGACTCACGGGAAGATATCACAACACAACTCTAAAACATAAATAAGTCATACAAGCATCATAATACAAGCCAGGGGCCACGAGGGCTCGAATACAAATGCTCGATCATAGACGAGTCAGCGGAAGCAACAATATCTGAGTACAGACATAGGTTAAACAAGGTGCCATAAGATGGCTAGCACAAACAGGGATACAACAGATCGAACAGGCGCAGGGCCTCCTGCCTGGGATCCTCCTAACTACTCCTGGTCGTCGGCGTCCTGGACGTAGTAGTAGGCTCCGTCCTGGTGGTAGTAGTCGTCGAAGGTGGCGTCTGGCTCCTGGGCTCCAACATCTGGTTGCGACAACCAGCAAGAAGGGAAAGGGGGAAAGGAGGGGGAAAGCAACCGTGAGTACTCATCCAAAGTACTCGCAAGCAAGGATGTATACTACATATGCATGGTATATGTGTAAAGAGGCAATATCGGTGGACTGAACTGCAGAATGCCAGAATAAGAGGGGGAAAGCTAGTCCTGTCGAAGACTACGCTTCTGGCAGCCTTCATCTTGAAGCAATAGAAGAGATTAGTTGGAAGTTAACCAAACAACAACGTAAAGCATAATCCTACCCGTCGATCCTCTCGTCGCCACCATGCGAGAGAGCGACCACCGGGTTATATCTGTCACTTGTAAGGGTGTGTTTTATTAAGTATCCATTTCTAGTTGTCATGAGGTCGGGATACAACTCCGGGTCGTCCTTTTACCGAGGGACACGGCTATTCGAATAGATAAACTTCCCTGCAGGGGTGCACCACATATTCCCCAACACGCTCGATCCCCTTTGGCCGGACACACTTTCCTGGGTCATGCCCGGCCTCGGAAGATCCACACGTCGCAGCCCCACCTAGGCTCAACAGAGAGGTCAGCACGCCGGACTAATCCTAGGCACTCTGGGGTCTGGGCCCATCGCCCAGTGCGCTCCTGCACGTTGCGTACGCGGCCGCGAGCAGACCTAGCAACCCACACGATCACGGCGGTTACGTTAGCGCGGTCCAACACCGCGGCCGCTCATTCGCTGACGTCAGAGGCTTCAGCTGATACACACGACCGCCGGATACCCATAACTACTCCCGCGTAGTTGGTTAGTGCGTATAGCCAGTGGCCAGCTCAGATCAATATCCAATCTCGTTAAACGTGTTATTATGAAGTAACCGCGAACGCCGACCAGGGCCAGGCCCACCTGTCTCCTAGGTGGTCTCAACCTGCCCTGTCGCTCCGCCACAAAGATCCACTCAAAGGGCCGTTGGGACAAAGGTCCTTTCACGCCCCAATCCGTGAATCACTCGCGGGTACTCTTCGAGCCGACCCGACTTTAGTCACCATCTGTATAGTATGTATATATGATAGTAACACCCGTGATCACCTCCCGAGTGATCACGGCCCGATAGTATAGCAAGGCAGACTGACAAGAGTGCAGGGCCAATGATGATAAACTAGCATCCTATACTAAGTATTTAGGATTGCAGGTAAGGTATCAACAGATGTAGCAACAGTGTCAGGCTATGCATCAGACTAGGATTAACGGAAAGCAGTAACATGCTACACTACCTAATGCAAGCAGTATAGAGGAGAATAGGCGATATCGTGTGATCAAGGGGGGCTTGCCTGGTTGCTCTGGCAAGTAGGGGTCGTCAACAACGTAGTCGGTCGGGGCACCACAGCTGCGTCGTCTCAATTCTACCGAAGAGAAGGGAAACAGTAAACACACGGCAATAATGCAACAGGGATGCATGACATGTTCTAAACGCAGGGCCAGGTGATTACAGCCTACTAAGCGATTTAGTTAATTTAGGAATTTATTCGGATTTATTTAATTAGGGTCGGACACTATTCTTATCGAAATCGTCTAATTGTTCAACGTTCTTATAGCTGGCGGCATCTGACGGGAATACGGAGGATTGATTCGGTTCGTACGTCCGTTCTAAGAAGTTTCATGTACAAAGTAATTTCATCGGAGTTACGGTTTAAAAGATATGATTTCTAAAGTTTTTATTAATTTCTGAAATTTAATAATTATTTAATTCAACATATCCGAAACAGTGATTGATGACGTCAGCATGACATCATGCTAACGTCAGCAGTTAATTAAGTTAATTACTAATTACTGTTTAATTAACACTAATTAGTTAATTAGATTAACCTAATCAGATAATTAACTAATTAATTAATTAATTAATTTATTTTAATATTTTAATATTTATTTTTATTTCTATTTTCTTAAACTGTTTCTGGGCCGTGGGCCCCATTCGTCAGCGTCACAGGGGTTCGCCCCCACTGGGCAGTGGCCCAGGGGCGGACACGTCCGGGGCGTGCCCCTTTGGGACCGACATGTCCGTGCCCAAAGGGGACGCACGGGCGGGCGCGGCGCGGTGCGGGCGCGGCGACCGCGAGGCCACGGCGGGGCCGGATGGCGGGCGGCGGCGGTGGTCAGCGGCCGCGGCTAGAGCGCGGTGGCTGGAGCGGCAGCGGGCGGGTCGCGCGGAGGCGAAGCGGGGGGGGCCGGAGTGTGCGTTGGGGGCGGGAGGAGCGACGCGGGCGCGCGAGCGAGGGCAGTGGGCGGCGCGCGCGCGCGTGCGCGAAGCGCCGCGAGGCTGCGGAGCATAGAGGGGGGAGAGGCCCGAGGCCTCACCTGATCCGTAGCGGAGCGGGCAGCGGGGGGTCGGGGTGCGACTGGGGACGACGGCGATGGGGAGGCAGGCCGGCGGACAGGCGGCGACTTAGACGAGGCAGACCGGCGAGGGAGGTCCGGCGGTGGCGTCGTGCGGCGAGGCGGCGAGGCGGCGCGGTCGGGCAGCGACCGAGGGCGACGGGGTCGTTCCCGCGATCCCGATCTGATCGGAGGTTGGGGCTGACGAGGGGGAGGCGGCGACGGGGCGGCGTCGGCGAGCGCGTCGGCGACGGGGCGGACGGGATCGGAGATCCCGAGCAAGATGGGGGTAGGAGAAAGAACAGAAAGCTAGGGGGGAATTCGGATAGGGTCAGGAACGGGTGGGGGGGCTTGGCCGATGTAGGTGACGATGGGCCGGCCTGGGGCGCCGGGTGGCTGCGGCCGAGGCCCAGTCGGGGGTGGGGGGGGGGGTTCCTTTATCCTTTTCTGTTTCTTTTTTCCTTTTCTTTATTCTCTTTTCTCTACTGTTAAATGTTTAGGCCTCAAATGGTTTTTGTAAAAAGTGTGACCTATTTCATAAATACCAGTGCATTATCCCCTAACACCTAAAATTAGTTTGGACAAAACATAATTCCATATTTATTTCAGATTTAATAAATGGTTATTAAATATTATCTTTATCCACTGTTTGAGGTTGTTCGAGTCACTTATCCAATTCCAATGATGTTGGTTTCAGTTTTAGAATAGCCTCTGGAATATTTGTTATTTATCTGACATTTTAGTTTCTATGTTGGACAACTTTCATATTCCACTTTCATTTAAATTTGAATTTGGCTTAGGAGTTGAAATGCAATATGATGCTAATGATGATTATGCACTATTAATCATGATGACATGGCCTCATCAAAAGGGTGATCACTGTAGCTTAATACAGGGGGTGTTACAAATCTCCTCCACTACAAGAAATCTCGTCCCGAGATTTAGGAGGTAGAAAGAAACAAAGCGGGGTATTCATCGCGAAGACGATCCTCGCGTTCCCAAGTGGCTTCATCCTCAGAATGGTTTGACCACTGAACCTTGAGGAACTTGATAACCTTCTGGCGTGTGCGACGCTCGGCTTGATCGAGAATACGGACCGGATGCTCTTTATAAGAGAGGTCTTGTTGCAGTTCAAGCAATTCGTGATCTACTCCGCGGATAGGGTCTTTGAAGCAGCGGCGGAGTTGTGATACGTGGAACACATCGTGAACCTGAGAAAGGTTCGGTGGAAGTTCCAACTGATATGCCACTCTACCACGCCTTTCAAGAACAGTGAAAGGACCAATATAGCGAGGAGCTAGCTTGCCCTTGATCCCGAATCGGTGTGTACCTTTCATCGGTGTGACTCGAAGATAAGCCTTTTCGCCAGGTTGATAGACCATATATTTGTGTTTGCGGTCATACTGACTCTTCTGACGTGACTGAGCAGTCTTCAAATGCTCGCGGACAACGCGAACTTGATCTTCGGCAAGTTGGATAATATCCGGACCGAAGAGTGGACGTTCCCCAGTTTCTGACCAATTTAGAGGGGTTCGGCACTTTCGTCCGTACAATACTTCGAAGGGGGCCATCTTCAGACTGGCTTGATAGCTGTTATTGTAAGAGAATTCGGCATATGGGAGAGATTCTTCCCATTTCCTCCCGAAGGATATGACACAAGCTCGAAGCATGTCTTCGAGAACTTGGTTGACTCGTTCAACTTGTCCTTGAGACTGAGGGTGAAAAGCGGTGCTGAAGGACAGATGAGTTCCCATAGCTTCTTGGAAACTTGCCCAGAATCTTGAAGTGAATAAGCTGCCACGGTCTGAACTGATAACCAGTGGAATACCGTGAAGTGAAACAATTCTGGACATGTAGAGAGTTGCGAGCTGACTAGCAGTGATCGTCTCTTTGACGGCTAGAAAATGTGCAACTTTGGAAAGTCGGTCAATGACGACAAGAATAGCATCATTACCTTTCTGTGATTTGGGAAATCCAGTGATAAAGTCCATTTCAACATGGTCCCATTTCCATTCAGGAACAGCAATTGGTTGCAGAGTTCCGGCGGGCCTTTGATGTTCTGCTTTGACGCGACGGCAAACATCACATTCAGCAACATAGCGAGCAATGTCTTGCTTCATGTTTGACCACCAGAATCTTTGACGGATGTCTTGGTACATCTTGGTACTGCCGGGATGAATAGACAACGGAGTGTCGTGAGCTTCTTGCATGACCTCCTGAGTCATACCCAGGTTACCTTTAGAGGGGACCACTAGACGACTTTTAAAGAACAATGTGCCAGTATCATCAATAGTGAAGAACGAAGGCCTTCCTTCAGCGAGATAGCACTTAATCTTGTGGGCTTGAGAGTCATAGCCCTGCAGCGTCTTGATGCTGTCCACGAGATCTGGTTTAGCAACCAGGGTATTAAGAGAACCCTGGGAAACAACGTGGAGGTTCATTTTGTAGGAACCTTCAGGAGGGGGAGCGAGTGCTCCAGGAGGAACAATGTGGAGATTCAGCTTTCTGAATTCTTCAATAAGCGAAGGTTGAACTTCGTGAAACTGGAGGTGACTGCAATAAGACTTGCGGCTCAAGGCATCGGCCATTACATTAGCCTTGCCAGGGGTATAAGAAATACCCAAGTTAAAATCCGCTACGGTCTCCATCCATCTCTGTTGACGGAGGTTCAGGTCTGGCTGAGTGAACAGATACTTCAGACTTTGATGATCGGTGTAGATCTCGCAACGATTACCGAGAAGGTAATGTCGCCACTGTTTTAGTGCATGGATGACGGCAGCAAGCTCGAGGTCATGTACTGGGTAATTCTCTTCGTGCGGAGCAATTGAACGCGAAGCATAAGCACTTACTCTGGCGGTCTTGCTTAGGACAACCGCCTAATTCCTTGACGGGATGATCACATAGATGAACAAAATCCCTCTTTGGAATCAGGAGGGGCAGCACTGGGGCAAAGTCAGCTTGTCTTTGAGCGTCTGGAAACTTTTCCTTCGACAACTTTTTCTCGTGCCGCAATCGAGCTTGCGCCTTTATGAAGCAGGTTAGTCAGGGGCTGGCGATCTTGGAGAAGTTCTCGACAATCGACTGGCAACTAGCTGGCGATGTCCGAGAAAACTTCGAAACTTTGCTTGACGTTCTTGGAGGACCCAATCAAGAATAAGCGCTGAACTCGCTCGGGTTGACTGGCAATCCATCGCTTGGAGATGACATGCCCAAGGTATTTCTTCGGGAAGCCAGAATTCACACTTGGAAAACTTAGCATATAGTTGATGCTCTCGAGTTTTTTTTCCAGAACAACTCGAAGAGTTCAGCATGTTCCATCTTTGTTCTTGGAGTTATACTAGGATATCATCCAGGTCAACCAACGACGAACTTGTGTCAAGGTATTCCATGAATATATAATTCATCAGCGTGGAGAATGTGGCGGGAGCATTGGTTAGCCAACAATGACAGACAGTGTACTCGTATGAGCCATATCGAGTAACGAAGGCGTCCTTTGGGATATCCTCTTCACGAACACGGATCTGTGGTAAACCCAACCTTAAGTCGAGTTTAAGAAACACTGATGAACCCGCCAGTTGATCATACAGATCGTTTATCCGAGGAAGGGGATATTTGTTCTGGATAGTTGCTTGTTAATAGGACGGTAATCTGGACCAATCGGTTTGATCCATCCTTCTTCCTGACAAAAGAGAAGGGGCTCTCCCAAGCGGAGGAAACTTGGACGAATGAAACCCTTACGAAGTGAAGCGTCGATTTCCTCCTTAAGTTCAAGGAGTTCATGCGGCGGCATCTTGTAGGGTTCGCTTGGCGATAGAGTGGTGCCTGGGTTCCAAGTCGATGACAAATTCGACAGCTTGAGCCGGGGTTCCCTGGATTCTTCTGGGAAACACCCTTGGAATTCGCGAACAACTGGAATGTTCTCGATGCCTTCAGTGGTGATGCGTTTAACGCATTCAAGGCATAAAGTCTCGCCTCGGCATTTGGATGATTTGGAGCCTGGTAGCTTATTATTTCATCAGAAGGGTGTAGAAGATGGAACCATCTTCGTGCGCAAACTATAGAACAGTTGCGCTTCAACCAATCCATTCCGAGAATGAGGTCGATACTACAAGACTTTAGTATTGAAGGGGAGGCGTGAAACTCCAGCCCTTCAATTTCAACGGTGACGTCGTTGCTACCCATGGAGGTTTTGCATTGACCCGCGGGGTGTGTATTACTATTGCAGTGTTCAGGACCTCACATTTAATGTCGTTTTTGTATGCAAATTCCTTCGGACATGAATGAATGCGATGCTCCCAATCAAATAAAACAGAAGCTGGTACTGAATTAACAAGGAAGTACCCATCACGGTGGCAGCTGGTCCTGAGCTTCATTGAAATCGGTGTGGTTGGCCTGAATACGCCCATAAGTCTGGCATTGTTGTTGCGAGGCTGATTGTTCCTACGGTCAGTTGCAGGAAGTGCCATTGGTTCTGTTCTGAATGCAGTTTCCTGGAAAAATGACCTGGCTTGCCCACACTTGTAGCACAGACTATCATTGGGATTAGGAGCAGGAGCTCGGGGGGTGGAGCTGGAAGTCCTGGCTGCCTAGGTGGTGGAGGCAGCGTGGTGCAGTATAGGACCGTCTTGGAGCAGGTGCAGCTGGACGGTACAACGCTGTTTGGAATCCAGATCCGACGCTCTTTCTGTGCAGGCTGGCTCGAAGATGAACCAGTGTCACGGTTGCGCCTAAGAGATCCCTGGTGTGTGCCTGCAGACCAGTCTCGACCTGGATAGCCTTGTTCACCAAGATGGAGAAATTATCAAATTCATGCACAAGAGCGCGTAGCTTGATGTCAGCTTGAAGTCCTTCGCGAAACTTTCCTGACGCGGCATCAGTGGGAATGTCTTCTTCAGCATAGCGGGATAATTCCAGAAACTCCCGCTGATAAGCTTCCACTGTCTTGTTGCCCTGGGTGAGGTTGCGGAACTCTTGCTTCTTCCGGTCCATGATTCCCTAAGGAATGAAACGGGCACGGAGGCAGCTTGGAATCCGGCCAAGTGATGACTGTGCCAGCTGGTTGAGTGCGCCTGTGTCGGTCCCACCATTGAGCAGCGGGGGCCCTTGAGAAAGAGGAGGCGAAGTGACATAGTTTGCAGGGGCAACGCCACCAGATTCCAACTCATAGGTGATGTCGCGAAGCCAGTCATCCGCATCCAGGGCTGAGTTGAGCCGCGGTAGACGGTTGGGTTGAGGCGCATAAAGTCCTGCAAGGTCCCTGGCCGGATACTGGTTCATATTGGACGAGGAAACTGATCCATGATCCCTTGCATGAACTGACGTTGCAGTTCAATTGCTTGCAGCATCATTCCAGCCATATAGTTCGGCGGTGGTGGATCGTTGGCACCACGGCCACGACCACGACCAGCGGGTCTAACCATCCTGCTAATTTACAACAGGGGGTGGTTTAGTAAAAGCAGCGCGAGTGCTTAGTGACAAGCATGATGTAACTCGACAATTTTTAAGCAGTGCATCAATACATAAAGTAGTCAATTGAACATACATATCCTTACACAAATCAGGTACATGCGACAGCATAACGGCGCAATTTCATAAACTGGACATGCTAGGCGGCGCGCAGCACGCGGTAAGGAAGTACAACAACGAGACATAGCAAAGGCTACATCAACGTCGGGAAAAACTGGTGGGGCGAGGAATCTGCAAGTGACAAAACAGGGTGCCCTCGATAAAAGGATCCTGTAAGCACGAACCTGCCCACAATCTCGAAGCAAGGGGGGAAATTTTCAGAACTCCGGTGGAGTGATCACGAGACCCTAAGTGTCGGCGTTAGTAAAATTCGTTTAACCCGAGTAGAAGAGAGATCAGACCCCAGAGTATAGACGAGGAATAAAAGATCCTAATACCACCCAGTTGGCAATTGTGGGCCCGTAAGCCACACAGCCAAGTTAGTAAAACGGTTTTTCTTGTCTAGACTCAACTTCGGCCAAGGAATGGAAGGGGGATTCCTACAGGCATTCGGCTCTGATACCAACTTGTGGCGCCCCCGTCCCTCTCGTACACTAATCATGCACGCAAACGTGTACGATCAAGATAGGGACTCACGGGAAGATATCACAACACAACTCTAAAACATAAATAAGTCATACAAGCATCATAATACCAAGCCAGGGGCCACGAGGGCTCGAATACAAATGCTCGATCATAGACGAGTCAGCGGAACAACATATCTGAGTACAGACATAGGTTAAACAAGGTGCCATAAGATGGCTAGCACAAACAGGGATACAACAGATCGAAGGCGCAGGCCTCCTGCCTGGGATCCTCCTAACACTCCTGGTCGTCGCGTCCTGGACGTAGTAGTAGGCTCCGTCCTGGTGGTAGTAGTCGTCGAAGGTGGCGTCTGGCTCCTGGGCTCCAACATCTGGTTGCGACAACCAGCAAGAAGGGAAAGGGGAAAGGAGGGGAAAGCACACCGTGAGTACTCATCCAAAGTACTCGCAAGCAAGGATGTATACTACATATCATGGTATATGTGTAAAGAGGCAATATCGGTGGACTGAACTGCAGAATCCAGAATAAGAGGGGGAAAGCTAGTCCTGTCGAAGACTAGCTTCTGGCAGCCTCACTTGAGCAATAGAAAAGATTAGTTGGAAGTTAACCAAACAACAACGTAAAGCATAATCCTACCCGTCGATCCTCTCGTCGCCACCATGCGAGAGAGCGACCACCGGGTTATATTCTGTCACTTGTAAGGGTGTGTTTTTATTAAGTATCCATCTTTCTAGTTTGTCATGAGGTCGGGATACAACTCCGGGTCGTCCTTTTAACCGAGGGACACGGCTATTCGAATAGATAAACTTCCCTCAGGGGTGCACCACTATTCCCAACACGCTCGATCCCCTTTGGGGCCGGACACACTTTCCTGGGTCATGCCGGCCTCGAAGACCACACGTCGCAGGCCCCACCTAGGCTCAACAGAGAGGTCAGCACGCCGGACTAATCCTAGGCACTCTGGGGTCTGGCCCATCGCCAGTGCGCTCCTGCACGTTGCGTACGCGGGCCGCGAGCAGACCTAGCAACCCACACACATCACGGCGGTTACGTAGCGCGTCCAACACGGCGCGCGCCGCTCAGTCGCTGACGTCAAGAAGGCTTCAGCTGATACCACGAACGCCGGTGATACCCTAAACTACTCCCCAGTTGGTTAGTGCGTATAGCCAGTGGCCAGACTCAGATCAAATTCCAATCTCGTTAAACGTGTTATTATGAAGTAAACGCGAACGCCGACCAGGGCCAGGCCCACCTGTCTCCTAGTGTCTCAACCTGCCCTGTCGCTCCGCCACAAAAGATCCACTCAAAGGGCCGTTGGGACAAAGGTCCTTTCAGCCCCCAATCCGTGAATCACTCGCGGTACTCTTCGAGCCGACCCGACTTAGTCACCATCTGTATAGTATGTATATATGTATAGTATACACCCTGATCACCTCCCGAGTGATCACGGCCCGATAGTATAGCAAGGCAGACTGACAAGATGTGCAGGGCCAATGATGATAAACTAGCATCCTATACTAAGTATTTTAGGATTGCAGGTAGGTATCAACAGATGTAGCAACAGTGTCAAGGCTATGCATCAGACTAGGATTACGAAAGCAGTAACATGCTACACTACTCTAATGCAAGCAGTATAGAGGAGAATAGCGATATCTGGTGATCAAGGGGGGGGCTTGCCTGGTTGCTCTGGCAAGTAGGGTCGTTCACAACGTAGTCGGTCGGCGGCACCAGCAGCTGCGTCGGTCTCGTAGTCTAACCGAAGGAAGAGGGGGAAGAAACAGTAAACACACGGCAATAATGCAACAGGGATCATGACTGTCTAAACCAGGGCAGGGTGATAACAGCCTAACTAGCGATTTAGTTAATTTAGGAATTTATTCGGATTTATTTAATTAGGGTCGGACACTATTCATTTACGAAATCGGTCAATTGTTCAACGTTCTTATAGCTGCGGGCATCTGACGGGAATACGGAGGATGTATTCGGGTTGCTATCGTCGTTCTTAAGCAAGTTTCATGTCACAAAGTAATTTCATCGGAGTTACGGTTTAAAAGATATGATTTTCTAAAGTTTTTTTAATTTCTGAAATTTTAATTAATTATTTAATTCAACATTATCCGACAGTGATTGACATCATGCTGACGCACAGTTAATTAAGTTAATTACAATTACTGTTTAATTAACACTAATTAGTTATTAGAATACCTAATCAGATTAATTAACTAATTAATTAACTAATTAATTAATTAATTAATTATTTTATTATTTTAATTATTTATTTTTATTTCTATTTTCTTAAAACTGTTTCTTGGGCCGTGGGCCCCATTCGTCAGCGTCACAGGGTTCGGCCCACGGCATGGCCCAGGGCGGACACGTCCGGGGCGGCCCCTTTTGGGACGGACATGTCCGTTGCCCAAGGGGACGCACGGGCGGGCCGGCGGAGGCGGCGGGCGCGTGCGCCGGCGGGGCTAGGCGGGGAGGGCGGCGCGCGTGGCATGATCTGGCCGCGGGCGGCACGCGTGGCTGGAGCTGCCCAAGCCACGCCGGGCGGCGGTGCGCGGGAGGCGAAGCGGGGGGGGGGGGGGGGAGGGGCGGTTGGCGGCGAGGAGTCACGCGGGGCGCGAGCGCGGGCAGTGGGCGGCGCGCCGCGTGCGGCAACGCGGCGAGGCTGCGGGAGCAGAAGGGGGGACAGGCCGAGCCTCACGTGATCCGTAGGGACGGGGCAGCGGGGTCGGGGTGGTCGACGGGACGACGGCGATGGGGAGGCAGGCCGGCGGGACAAGGCGGCGACGTAGACGAGGCAGACCGGCGAGGGAGCGCTCCGGGCGGTGGCGTCGTGCGGCGAGGGCGAGGCGGCGCGTTCGGGCAGCGACCGAGGGCGAGGGGGTCGTTCCCGCGATCCCGATCCCGATCTGGATCAGGAGGTGGGGGCTGACGAGGGGAGGGCGACGGGCGGCGTCGGCGAGCGGCTTCGGCGGACGGGGCGGACGGGATCGGGAGATCCCGATCCAGATGGGGGGGGGAGGAGAAAGCGGGGGGGGGGGAATCGGGGTAGGGCTAGGGTTTCGGTCTCCTGGAAGGCCTCAAGTAGGGCGCCGGCTGGGCCGGCCTGGCGGCCCGTGGCTTGCTGGGCCAGGCCCAGTCGGGGGGGGGGGGGGGGTTCCTTTTTTTTATCCTTTTCTGTTTCTTTTTTCCTTTTCTTTATTCTCTTTTCTCTACTGTTAAATGTTTAGGCCTCAAATGGTTTTTGTAAAAAGTGTGACCTATTTCATAAATACCAGTGCATTATCCCCTAACACCTAAAATTAGTTTGGACAAAACATAATTCCATATTTATTTCAGATTTAATAAATGGTTATTAAATATTATCTTTATCCACTATTTGAGGTTGTTCGAGTCACTTATCCAATTCCAATGATGTTGGTTTCAATTTTAGAATAGCCTCTGGAATATTTGTTATTTATCTGACATTTTAGTTTCTATGTTGGACAACTTTCATATTCCACTTTCATTTAAATTTGAATTTGGCTTAGGAGTTGAAATGCAATATGATGCTAATGATGATTATGCACTATTAATCATGATGACATGGCCTCATCAAAAGGGTGATCACTGTAGCTTAATACAGGGGGTGTTACAGAAAGTTATTTAATTTATCTGGCAAAAAAATTTCTTGAAAATTATAGTATGTTTTGCCATCCATCTTTTAACCATGTTATCCTAAGAAATATGGTGCCTTTCCTCCTCAATGCTTATGTGACGACCCTGGCTTAATCGTGCACTAACCATACACGCAAATGCACACGATCAAGCCTAAGGACTCACTTGAAGATATCACAACACAACTCTAAAACATAAATAAATTCGTACAAGCTTTATATTACAAGCCAGGGCCTCGAGGGCTCGAATACATAGCTCGATGGCATACAAGTGTTAGCGGAAGCATCAGATATATGGGTACAGATATATTACAGGAACAGGGATAAGCCTTAATGAAGGCATGGCAAAATAAAAAACTACGATCGAAAGGCGTAGGCCTCCTGCCTAGGACCCTCCGAATCCTACTCCTGGTCGTCAGTCGGCTCCTCGTAGTAGTACTCGCCGGGAGGGTAGTAGTAGTAGCCGTAGTTGTCGACGGGGGCTGCTATCTCAGGGGCTCCGTCATCTGGCGGTGTCAAATGGATATGGGGAGAAAAAGAAAATAAAGCAAACGTGAGTACTCATCCGAAGTACTCAGCAAGCAAGGATCTACACTACATATGCAACATTTTCAAAGGGGGCTGTATATGTGGACTGGGCTGCAGAAATGCCAGAATAGAGGGGGAAAGCCTAGACCTATCAAAGACTAGCATCTTCAAACATCTTCATCGATCTTGCAGCATTAGAAGAGTGCAGATTAACATAATGTAAAGTAGTAGTAGTGTAACAACAACCTCGGCCAGAGATCCTTTCTCGACTCCCCACGAGAAAGCAATCCCAGAGCCATACTATCCATTTCATCTCAAGTTCTAGTTGTACCGATCGGGATACAACTCCGAGTGTCCATTACCGTAGGAGAGGCTATCGATAGATTAGTTCTTCCCTGCAGGGGTGCACCAACTTACCCACCATGTTCGATTAACTCTGGCCGGACACACTTTTCTGGGTCATGCCCGGCCTCGGCCAAACGATACGCTGCAACCCGACCAAATACTTAACAGAGAGGTCAACACGCCGGACTAAACCTATGCCCCCAGGGGTCTTGGGCCATCGCCCCGGGAACTCCTGCACGTTGCGAACGCGGCCGAGAGCAGACCTAGCAACCCCTTAATACAAGCGCAGTTGCGTAACCAGTCCAACTCGGCGCGCGCCGCTCAGTCGCTGACGTCCACTAAGCTCCGGCTGAAGTATATGACGCAGAATGCCCATACTATGCCCACGTGATGGTTAGTGCTATCAGGCCAGAGGCCCCTCGTATCAAATATCCAAACCGTTAGTGTGTTGGTAGTGCGGAAACGAGCAGAGACTCACGAAAGATGTGACCCCATCGCCCCGTCTCGAGGACTTGCGGCAAGGGCTAGGAATGCCCGGCCACGCCTCGTGTTCAACCCTCGGCCACCATCCAGGTCCACCCGATTCCACATCACTCACTAATAAGCTCGCGCGGGTACCCCTCAGGGCCGACCCGTCTTTAGTATCATGTTACAGTGTACAGTCATAGTAACCAAAATATCCGTGTGTCTGACACCAAAAGGGGCCCTGAGGAATTATCCTCGATGGAATCCCACTTGATGTTTTCGTCAAGGTGAACGAAGGAGGAATCACCCTCGAGGTCCACACTTGAAGTGTTGCACGACGACGTCGTTATCGGGGGTGGTGTAGGAGGAATCACCCTCGCTTACTACGACCGATTAACTAACCTACAAGGTTATCATCAGAAGTGCTGACGAGGTATCACCCTCGGCACTCGATAGTAACCCAGTAGTGTCGGCAACTAAGGGGGAAGTGACGTGCGGTGTCGGGGCCTGGTCTTCAATCCCGTTGCACGGGTCTTCTGATCATCCAGCGGGGCAGTCAGGATAAAGTGGGGGTCTCTGTCGGGTCTCTACTCAGTCTATACTAAGCAGTTTAGGATAAGCAGAAGGTAACAAGCAGGTTACAATAAACAGGCTATGCAGCAGAAATAGGACAACAGTAGCAGCAGTAACTTCTAATGCAAGCATAAGAGAGAAGAGAATGGGCGATATCGAAATGCTCAAAAAGGGGGTGCTTGCCTGTCTGCTCGACGGCAAGGGTCTGATCGTCGGGGACGTTGTCGTACTCCGGAGCGGCGTCTGCCTCAGGAGCTACATCAACGTCGGGGTCTAATCAAGAGAGAAAAGGGGGAGGAAACAGGTAAACATAATGAAGTCAAATGCAACACGGGGCATGCTATGCTACAATGCAGTGCAGGGTTGCCTAAAGATATGTCTAAGTCATTTTGGTTAATTTTGGATTAAAGTTGGATTTATTATCCGGTGGTTATGCACTATGCATCTATCGGATACGGATAAAAACTTACGGTTTCTCCTACGTAGGAGGTTCCGGCATCGAAACAGACGACACGATCAGATTTGTCTCGTCGTTCTGATCAACTTTCATGTTTTAAGTTTTTCGATCTGAGCTACGGTTTAAAAGTTATTAATTTTCAAAGTTTAAATGATTTTCTGGAATTATTTTTATTTACAGAAATGATTTATGATGTCAGCATGATGTCACTGTGATGTCAGCAGGTCAACTGCGGCTGACCAGAGTCAAACCTGACATGTGGGTCCAGTGGGACCCACATGTCAGCCTCTGTTTGACTAACTGTGGATTAATTCTAATTAATAGATTAATTAAGGGAGTGGGCCTAGCCTGTCAGTGACTCTGTAGTTAACAGAATTAACTAATTTGCTAATTTAGCCTAATTAAGCACAAGGGGCCCACATGTCATTTTCACCGAGTGAATAGTAATAGGCGTTGACCCAGTCAACGAAGTCAAACACGTCGTGGGGCCCATCGGTCAGTGTCTCTGGGTGGGCCCCACCACTTGCCACGTCGGAGTGGCGCCGGAGAGAGCTCCGGCGAGCCTCCCGCAGCGGCGAACTCGCCGGAGGAGCTCGGATCTTCGTCACAGTGGGCCGTTTTGAGTGATTTTTGCTGCGTTCGAACGGTTGCACGACGCCGCATCGAGCTGAGCCAAAACGAGGGCTTGGGGGCGATCAAAAGTGGCCGGACGGTGAGGTTTGGCGGAAGCCAGAACCCGGCGAACTCACAAACGGCGAGACAGTGAGCAAAACGAGCGGCGCTGGGCTCGTATGGCGTCTACGCGAGGTCGCTGACTCGGTGAGGAGCTTGGTAGGCCATGACAAGGGCTAACACGGCGACGGCGAGCTCTTTGGCGGAGCCGAGCTCGGCCATGGCGGCGATGGTGCAGTAGCTAGCTAGCTAGGAGCTACGCGAGCGCCTAGGGAAAAGAGAGGAGGTGCGGGTGCTCACCGAGCGGCGCACGGAGGCCCTTGGGAGCTTAGTAGCGCAGGAGGTCGCCGGAGACGACGAAGATCGCCGGAGGCAGAGAAGAAAGGGGAGCGGCTCGATCCACTGCCTCCGGTGCTCCTCGGCTCGAATGGAAGACGCCAGGCGACGGAGAGGAGCAGGGCGGAGCTCGCTGACTCGTCGGCTTGGCGAAGGGTGGCCGGTGGCCGCGGCAACGGCGAGTGAGCCTGGCGAGGGGAGAGTGAGCGGGGACGTCCAGGGGAGATGGACGGGCCTCGTCCTTATCCTCCCGCGCCCCTGTAGCGTCGGTGGCTACCGTGGTGTCGAGCGCTCGCCGGCGCGCGCGCGTGCAGCCACGGGCGCGGTAACATGGCGATGGAGAGAGAGGGAGGTTGGGCCAGATGGGCCGTGGTCGGGGCACTGTGCACTTAGGCCCAGTGCACAGTGCCTCGTTTTATTTTTCTGTTTCTGTTTTCTATTTTCTTTTATTTATTTTCTGTTTTGAAAATAGTTAGGCCACTTGTGCTCTTTTATGGAGTTTGGGACTTGGCCCAAATATTACATTGTGATATTACCTTTCACCAAAAATTGGTTTGGACAAATTTGGATTTTATTTGACTTTGAAATGTATTTATTTAGATTAAATAATTCTGTTTTGGTGCTGTTTCATGTTGATGGGGTCTCTTAACTACTCCAGATACCATTGGTTATATTTTAATGAGTGCTTCTGGAATATTTGCTATTTAGTGAACATTTTCCCATAGTGTTTGAGCAAATTCATTTTTGCACTTTTGAATTTGAGTTGATTTTCAGAATAGAGTTTGAATTGTTTTGGTTAACCACTATGACTAAGCACTGCAAATGATATGACTTGGCATTATTAGCAGTTGATCACAGTGACTAATACATAGGGGTGTTACAGCTTAGTAGATCTATGTTATGCTTTAATGTGATCTCAAGCCAGAACGAATTTCCTTGACTCGACTTTCTTTTCCCTCGGTTCGCCTACAGTTGAGGTACACCTGGCTGTCCAACTAATGGATCAATTTTGACTTTTGACTTGCAGTATGCATGTGATTGGATATGCGCTTTCAGCTTTCGTGTCATTGATGGTTTCAGATTCCTCCATCCTTACTACACTGCATATAGTTTCTTAGGTAAATCTGCTCATCCCTTTGTATCTATTGCTTATGTATGTGTACAAATACATTTAGCTCTGACTTTCTGGGTCATGGATTAGGTCGGTAGCCTTGCATGAAAAGGAATACTCTGGACTAGATTTTATACCTAATCATATGCCTCTGTGTGTTTTGTAGTCATCTTTTTAATATGTTTCCTATTGCTTGCTTGTACCTTAAAAGAACAGAGCCTCTACGTTGTAATGATTCCTTGATTTTCAATTCACAGTAGTACTATAGTTGCTTAATAGTACTAGATTGGAAGGATATATACATATTAAAGACTAGATGTCGTTGGTGGTACTAATTTGGATTGGTGCACTGCCAACTGTTTCGAATTTTGACTAGCTTTAGTACTTGGTCCGCGCGTCGATGAGGTGAGCGAGGGCAGTTGGCTTGCCTCTCCGTACTCCCATTCGCCCCCTTCTCTTTGGACCCCCCCCCCCCCCCCCGCTATTTTTTATATTAGATGCTCTCCTGCTTTGGCTAAATCAGATAGAGGCTTTAAGCATATTCAGTTTAAATAAATGAGTATAACCAGTCTTCTCTAGCTATTTTGTGTGTGAAAATTGAGAATATGTTTGCTTGTTTGTTTTCTTTGGTGCCTGTGTCTTTTAGTCTTTGGAGGGAAAAATGTTCTCTTTGCTTAATATTCCCTCTGTAAAGTATTTCTAAACGCTCTTATAATACTGTCGGTCCCATTGCTGACCCATAGAGAGGCGTCCGTGGGGGTCTCCATGGTTCCCGGTGACCGGACGCGACCACCGCTGCCGATCCCCGCTATTTTTTTATATTGGATGCTCTCCTGCTTTGGCTAAATTAGATAGAGGCTTTAAGCATATTTAGTTTAAATAATGAAAGTCCTAATTTGGATAAATGAAATAACAAGAGCTTCAGACTAATGTGGAACAATTGGTCAAAATATAAGAGTTTAGTTCCTGTCAGTTTAGTTAGTGGCCTATATGAATTTGATTTGGCCCACAATAATTTTGTACAATTATTGATTTGCTAGCATATATTCTAAACTTAATTTTGTTAGCTCCTATCTGGTGTTCTTTCTTATAATATCTTTTTATATGCCTTGCTTCAAGAGAGTTTCTCCATGTTTATGAAGAAAAGATTTGGGTTCAGAGCACCTTCGGTTATAAGAATTTGTTTTCTAATTCTTGCTGGTCAGTCACAAAGCATTAATTTTTGTTTGCTTTACAAAATTTCAGGAGTAATGGGAAATGATGAGCTCCTACTTCTTTTTATGCCAGCTCTATGACGTAGGTGAGCTGCGACCTTCTTTCCCACGTGTTTGTGATAATCAGTTAACCTCCAGAGGGAATTTTGATTGTGATTAGTATCTTTAGACATTTGCCATATTCGTCAGTACTCACCATCTCTTTCATTTCTCCTTGTTTCTTAAATGTATTGACCTCTGGTATATACAACTAAAATCGATGTGCCAAATAGCAAAAAATAGCTATATATTGGAAGATTTGAATGCCATTTTATTGGAGTAGTTCTGAAATTCTGCCTCATTTTTTTTCCATTCATGTTATTTCTCATAGTTTTAAACTAAAAGGAGTAACTATAAAAATTGTCTTTTATCTTTCATAATTTTTATGTTGAAGCGGCTACGTAATATTTGTCCAAAGTGATTATCTTTTAGATGTGAGTCTGATGTATTCCAGCTTAAAGTAGATGATACAAAGGTGTTTTCCCTGTCTTGTTTCATGATAGTTCACTGGATTCTCTTAATTAACATTTTGAGTATAGTCTCTTAAACAATCTGGTTAGAAGAAAACTGGGATGAAAGCATGCGTAGTTAAATCTGAATGCATATATTATTTTGAGGTAAATTTCAATCCATATACCAGTTGTTAAGGAGTATTACATGATTTTTATTTTCTCGATTTTGTGGAAGTGTTAGTTCTTTCCAGGTATTTGGAATAACAGTTGTACATTTTCTTATTCATGCTATTTGGATCGAATTTGCAGAACCGTTAAAAGTCTCAGCTAGAATTTTGACCTGGTTATCTCATTTTGGCTTTTTATCTCACATGCAGTGCTCTTAAGGCTCCTTGGCCACTTCGGTGCCCATGGCATCCGTGCTCGTCGGTGGGACGGTGCAAGGCGTAACTCCGACAGCGGCATGGATGTGCGGTGTAGGAGGCGGTTCCTCGCCGGCTGGATGGCGTTCAGCCGCAACCCCGACGCCCACTGAGTACTGCCTCGGCTACAACCTCCCTCGGTGAGCTCCATCTTCCTCCTGCTCCTCTGTGTTGGCTATTGTATGGACATGGCCAGGGTTATGATGATCAGTTATGGCTGATATAAGCATGCTCTCGAGCAATCGAGGCACTTGTGGGTATCAAGTTGGATCCCCCCTCGTTTCTTTGACCCATTTTAATCACGTTCTTATTTTAGTGGCTCTGTCCTTGGATGGTCATTTCTGATGAGTGACAACCAGGGCAGTTTCACCCTTGTAACATATTGATATGGTGATGGAGAAACTAGGGGAAGGGTCATGATTGAGCAAAGGTGAATCTGAGCCCATTCAAATGCAGTTCTGGTCTCAAGCACAATGTGATGTGTTGTTGCCGTTCTGTATCCTGAAATAAGAACCTAGCACTCCACCGGACACTCTCAGAGTTTAGCGACATCCGACCGTCCATTTCATTTGCTTGATGTGATCTGGGACATCGGATCGAGCCGCTGGAGGACCTCGGCCGTCGGATCAAAGAGGAGACACTGTAGGAATGAATAGTTTCACTCGCGCGGTAAATATCTCGCGCCACTGCCTGTAATTCACGTGCCCCACCGGTCGGAGGCCATTCTTGCTATGGCAATGATGATTAACCCTGGCTAAAATAAGTGTACCCTTGAGGAATCGAGGCACCTATGGGGTTCAAGTTGGATCCTCTCCCTCTTGTCTCTAGAATCCTTTTTGATCATGTGATACTTATTGTTCTGTCCTTGGATGGTCATTCTTGTTGAGTGATAACCAGGGCAGGTCCACTGTATAAACAGATTGATCTGGTGATAAGAGATGATGGGGGTAGGTTATATGATCGAGGAAAGGTGAATCTGAGCCCACTATGCGTTGAACCCTGAACCCTTTTTATTTGTATTTAAAAGTGTTGCTTATTTTTGCTCCGGTGTTTATAGCCGTCTTATGTAAAGATTTCTTCTCTCTCATACCTTTATTGCATACAAGTTATTCTTGATGTTTTATTGTTTGTTGTTGGTCCTTGATTTAATCTAGTTAAGAATAAGTTGCACTTTGACTCGCTCCCAGCAAGTTATCGGTTGAAAGGCTTGTTTTTATTCTCTGCAACAACAAAGGTGAAGAGGAGGTTTTCATTCTTCTGTTTGATATATGGGTGCTAAAAGGCGAGTAGTGAGTCAGTGGCAGGGTGGTTAGGATGGGTCTATCTAGGTATATAAGTATGTTGTCAGTCTGCTTCTTTTTGGATTATCCTGATTTTGTGTTTAAATGAATCAACTCAAATTCGTATATATGCTCTATGTGTGATTGGGCATGAGATCTGCTTTTGGACCTACAGTTGGAGCATTTTTTGAGAACCACGTTTTAAACTTGAAGCTTCAGGAAGCTGTGCACGTGGTGCATTACATACAAACGTCGTGAGATTGATGTTTGTCTCTTGCATTGCTTATGTTTCTCTGATAGTCGTTATTGGTTGATGTTTTTTTAGAGAGTTTTTTCTATGGTTTCTAGGCTGTGAGAGTTCCCCATCTAGGGTGGTTTGGATGTATGTTCCTTAGGCAAGTGACATATTTATTTTCATTTTTGATTTAGCTTGTGCATTGCATGTGTTGTGATGCTCTGTTCAGAGGAAATCTATATATGTTCTTCCTAGACTATGATCATTCAACATCTAGGGTGGTTAAGATGTTAATTCCTTAGGAAAGTGGCATAGAAATTGGGTAGCACAAAATAAGATTTATTATTTTACAGGGATTAGAGTGTGTTGTATCGACATCTGGTTTCAGAACTGTTGTGCTTAAGTATAGTCATAATGGTAAATAGCATAAAGTAGCCTCCTAATTTGTAGTGGTGCAAGTTGTAGCCTTTTTGCAGTGTAGCAGCTTTGTGATCTACAAATTTAGAGAGACGGTTTGGCCCTTCAATTTTCCTTTCGTTGCTTGTGTTCCTACTAGCTCAGTGTGCTTTTGGTAATGAGCAAACACACGTGTGAGCATTGATGAGCTTTGAAATTTGAAAATTTATATAAATGCAAATAACTGCGAACACATGCTTCAAATAAATCTAAGAGCAAGATCTACACTTTTACCAAATGAAATAGAAACACCGGTGGGGGTCTATAGTTTATATGCTTACTGATTCCCTATGCTACCGGTTCATGTATGCCTTATTGTATCATTGTACCTGGTTTGTACTTGCACGTGGAAATACTTCTTGATTGCTTTCACTTTTTCCATGGTTTGTGATTCTCTAGGTCATTTTTGTCGTGCACATCCTGATTTAGATAGTTCAGGTTCCTTAGAGAGATCCATAGTTCCCTTATACTGTTGACTATACCTTCATTACTTTTGGTAAATTCATGATATAGATCTGTATGTTGGGTTTAGTTTTACTTGTTTTGCCAAGCTGGAGCTCTCGAGAGCACCGGGTGCCATGGAGTTTGCTTCCACAGTATCAACCTAAACTATGGGTGTGTCCATAAGTTTTGCATTAAAATTTATGTATTCAGTATTAAGGTCTTTCCTGACATACTGTGTCCAAGTTATTTGTAAAACGCAGACCATTGGCTAGATTTGAGACATGCCTGTTTTATGTTTCTTTTATATGATGAACTTAAGTGTGAGGTAATACATTTGCATTGGTTTTCCTAAGCTGTTATATTAGTTTTTCAACTTCAAGGCTTATAAACTAAGCTAATCCAAATGTAGAAATCCCATTATGCCAGAATGTTTCCATGTTGCTTCTTTATAGCATGGTGGTATTATGTCCCTTGTTGATTCTAAATTTCTATTATCTAACAAATTTTGTTTGCAAGTTTTTGCCACTCTGCTTTTAATGGCAAGGGTGAGTATAGCTAGATCAATAAAGTAGGTACAGATGGTTCATTTTTTCCTTCCATGTTTATTCTGATATGATATTTCATATTTCTTTGTTGGCACGGGCTCTATTTCTTGCATGTGTTTCTTTAATTACAAGCCTCTGGTTATGTCTGACCAAAAGTAAACTCTTTCTATGAATTATCAATGATGACAACATTCTCAGCAATTTTGTTAAATTTTATACAGAGTGAGTGATCTTTGATTCACTAGACCTCAATGTACTTTTCTATCTTCCCATGAATAGTTTCTACTCCCTCCATTCCATAATGTAAGATGTTCTTGCAAGCTATGTTAGTTTGCAAAAATGTCTTACATTGTGGGACGGAGGGAGTACTTATTTGTTATTTGGACAACTGATATTTCTGTTACCAGAATACTATTATTTTTAGCTTTTCCCACTATCCTTCGGTAATATCATAAGTTCTCAAATACGAACCAGACTCCACAACAACAGATTAAGGTATGCCTTGGCCAACGACGGGCTCAAGCTCAGGCGCGGCGTGGCGCCTTTCTGGAATTTGAAGATTAACATTCAGGATTTTGGTATCTTGAATCTTTTTTTCTCTATACTAAACTTGATGCAAATAGTTTGTCTTATCTGGCACTGCCACTGGCTTTTTGGAACAAATTTTGTCATGTGCTTGCAAATTAATTATCCTATCGACTTACTATACTCAGCTTACCATGTGTAACACCCCATGTCATTAGCCACAGTAATCACTTTTGATAATGACAAGTCAGCATGTTTAACAGTGCATGATTATCATTTGCATCATATTGCATTTCGACTCCTAAGTCAAAATCCAAATTTAAATGAAAGTGGAAAATAAAAGTTGTTCAACATAGAAACTAAAATGTTCAATAAATAACAAATATTACAGAGACAACTCTAAAATTGTAATCAACAGTTAATAAATTAGCTAAGTGGCTCTAACAGTAGAAAAGCAGGGTTGGTTAACACCTTTTTATTTAAATAAAATCCATGTGAAAACATTTGGCCCCAAAACCATTTTATACCAGGGTTGGATATTGCACTGATGTTATATGGTCAAGTGCCATATTTTACAAAAGTCATTTGGAGTAAAAATAAAAGACAAAACAGAAAAGAAAAGAAACAGAAAAGAGAAAATAGAAAAAGGAAAAGTGGCCCACAGCACTGGGCCTAAGTGGCCACAGTGCCCGGCCCAGCCCGCGCAGCTCCTCCTCCCACCCCCGGCACTGCTCCCCTGCGCCGCTGTCGAAAACCCCGCGCGCGCCGCGCGCCCGCGCCGGGGCCCCCCCTCTCC
Source organism: Thinopyrum elongatum (assembly GCA_011799875.1). NCBI lineage: Eukaryota > Viridiplantae > Streptophyta > Magnoliopsida > Poales > Poaceae > Thinopyrum > Thinopyrum elongatum. The sequence continues at coordinate 123,901,429 of CM022297.1, forward strand.
CTCGCGCGACAACGCGCCCGCGCCCTTCCTGGTGGATAAGAGCATCCCCCACGCCCTCTCTGGTTCTCTCTCGCCTCATTCTCCCCTCCCTCGCTCGCTACCGCCATGGCCAACGCGGCCATCGCCATTGCTCCCTCGCCCGCGTAGCCACCGCCTCCGCCACACCGTCCCGCCTAGTCCAGCACCACCGCCGTGCTCCGCTACGCCGCCTGCGCCAACGAGCTGGAGCCAAATGCCTCTGCATCGCCGGCCTGCATCGTCTTCTTCCCCTACGGCCGCCTGCGTCGCCGCCGTCGATTCGCCTCCGTTGAGCCCTCCCCGAGCCCGCTTTGCACACCTGCAGGACCACTGTGAGCTCCTGCTCCTCCTCAACCTCTCCATTAGCTCGCTCACGTCCCGTAGCTGCCGCATTTGGTGACACCCGAATGCGCCGCTGCCAGGCCTCGTCGCTGGCGTGGCCACGACGATCGTAGGACCCCGTGCGAGTCACCATCGCACTCGCCGCGTCACGTAGAGCCCTACCAGCGCCTTGCCTCATTCGTTTGCCCATCGTAGCCCTGATCCCGCAGTCCACCCGAACACCGGCGCCGCCGCGGTCGAGGCCGCCATCGTTCCGGCCACCCCCAGCTCCACCCACCGCCACCACTCGATGCGCGGCTCGACGCTCGTTCGAACGAGCCTACGCGCGGGCCGAACGGCCCCTTATGGGCGATATCCGGCCAACTCCGGCGCGGATCCGCTGTTGGAGAGGTCGCCGGCGTTGATCCGGCCGCCGTGCTGACCTGTCGCCGGTGGGCCTCACCCCTGTGTCACTGATCGCGGGCCCCATAGGCCCCAGTTGACCCAGTTGACTGGGTCAATTGCTGACTGGGCGGCCCCGTCTCTATGACATGTGGGCCCGGCCATTTAAACGAATTTAAATAAGTAGAAAATCTATTAATTAGTTAATTAATTAGTTTAAACACTAATCAGTCACTGACTGCTGGGCCCCACCTGTTAATTAACCCAATTAGTTAATTTAACCTCTCTGTTAAAGCCACAGTGTATGACATGTGGGCCCCACTTGTCAGGTTTGACTCTGGTCAGCCAGAGTTGACCTGCTGACGTCACACTGACCTCATGCTGACATCATCAGTTACTGTTTCGGATAATGTTGAATTTAAATAAATAATTAAATTCCAGAAATTAATAAAAACTTTAGAAAATCATATTAAATAAACCGTAACTCCGATGAAAATAATTTATATATGAAACTTGCTCAGAATTTCGATACGAGCCCGAATACGCCCTCTGTATTCTTGTCAGATGCCCCTAGCTATATGGACATTGAACTTTTAGACCGATTTCGATAAATGAATAGTGCCCAACATTGATTAAATAAATCCAAATAAATTCCTAAAATTAACTAAATCATTTAGTTAGGCAGTAGAACACCCCGGCATATCATTTAGGCATGTCATACATATTGTTTGCATTTTTGCCGTGAATTTATTGTTTCTCTCCCCCCTCCTTCTCTCTCGATAGACGCTGAGACCGACGACGCTGCAGCTGGTTACGACTACACTACCGACGAGCAGCCTGTTGACGACCTCTCTCTCTTGCCAGAGCAACCAGGCAAGCCCCCCCCCCTCTTGAGCATCCAGATATCGCCCATTCCAATTCTCCTGCTTGCATTAGATTTTGCTACTGTTAATGTATGCTCCTATTCTGATGTATAGCCTGCTGTTGTAACCTGTTCATTGTTACCTTACCTGCCTATGATAAACTGTTTAGTATAGGTTGGTAGTGAACCATCAGTGACCCCACCACCTTACCCTTGTCGCCCCTGCTTGATCATCGACGACTCGATCAGTGTGATCGTCGACCAGAGACCGACACCTCACTTCACACCCTCTTAGTTGTACGACTCTGCATAGTTACTATCGAGTGCCGAGGGTGATACCTCGTAACGCACTCCTGATGAATACTCTGCAGTGTAGCTGTTCGGTCGTGGTCATCGAGGGTGATTCCTCCTTCTCCATTTCTGATACGACTCTGTCGTGCAACCCCTCAGTGTGAACCTCGAGGGTGATGCCTCATACGTTCACCCTGATGTTTTCGTCGAGCGGAATCCACCGAGGGTGATTCCTCGGGTTTCCCCCTTGATGTTATGACCACACGGTTACTTGACCTTTGTCACAGGCAGGTCCACCCTGGTGGGTACCCGCTGGGGATCTATGATTTTCGGGTGTGCCGGAAGGGCACTCGAGTGTGATATTGTGGCGGAGCTTCAGAAACTCTGATCGTCTCCGCGTGTTACTAAATCAGCCTATCGGATTTGGGTATTTGATCTGAGTGGGTCGACGTGCCCTAGACGCACTACCACCACGCGGGATAATGGTTATGGGGCCCTCTGCGATGTACATTTCTCCTGAAAGCTCATCAGACGTCACGATTCACCGTGCGGGCTGATTGTCGGGATTGGGCTGGATACTTCACTGACGAGTTCAGTGTCGCGCCTGCACCCCGGCCAGTCTCGCAACGCGCAGGGTGCCCAGGGCGATGGCCCAAGACCTCTGGGTGCATAGGTTAGTCCGGCGTGCTGACCTCTCTACCGAGCCTAGGTAGGGCGAGGCTTCGTGTTGATCTTCCGAGGCCGGGCATTACCCAGCAAGTGTGTCCGACCAGAGTTGATCGAGCGTGTTGGGTAACAATAGTGCACCCCTGCAGGGATGAATGATCTATCGATAGCCGGTCCTACGGTAAAGGACGCTCAGTTTGTATATCCCCATCTACTACTTGAACTGGATACTTGTTACTTAATTGAAGCTTCAGGATCGCTTTCTCGCTGGGAGTCGGGGAAGGATCTCTGGGCTTGCTTCAACATGTTTGCTAAATAAAATGCTATTCTACTCTCTTCTACTGCTCAAGATGATGGCTTCGTGAAGATGTTTGAAGATGCTAGTCTTCGATAGGACTAGGCCTTCTCTCTATTCTGGCAATTCTCAAGCCCAGTCCACATATACGGCCTTTCTCCATTGATAATGTTGCATATGTAGTATAGATCCTTGCTTGCTGAGTACTTTGGATGAGTACTCACGGTTGCTTTACTTTCTCTTTTCCCCATACCCCACCTTGTTGATACATCAGACGATGGAGTCCAGGAGCCAGATGCCACCACAGGAGCTTACTACCAGGAGGGTCCAGAGGGCACGTACTACTGGATCGAGCCAGCCGACCAGGAGTAGGATCGGAGGTTCCCAGGAAGGAGGCCAACGCCTTTCGATCTAGTGTCGTTGTTTGTGCTAGCCTTCTTAAGGCAAAACTTGTCTAACTATGTCTGTACTCAGATATTATTTGTATGACTGACTTATGTATTCGGATCTTCGTGATCCCTGGTCTGTAATATTGTGGATCTCCATTTATTTGAGTTTAGAGTTGTGTTGTGATATCTTCCCGTGAGTCCCTGTGTTTGATCGTACATGTTTGCATGTATGATTAGTGTACGATTGAGTCGGGGGCGCCACACCATGCTTTTGGTATATCTCTGCTGTTTGCGCTCTATACTCCTTAGTCCTGAAAGAGTGTCATAATTTTCTTTGGATGTACAAGATTTAGACATGCTGTGTCATGACACTCAGACGGGCAATGCACGGCAAGGCGTGCCACTTAGCTGGTGGGGACCCCACCACCGCTGCTGATGTCGTCATCGTCCTCACCGCCGCACCATAGGACACTATCGAACAGGTATGTATGCCTCGATCTCACCCCATGCTTCTCTCACCTAGCTGGTTAGTTTGGTGACCCACTTTGCCTCCCTCTTCCTCAACCTTAGGAAAGCATGGCTGCCAACACAGAATGGACGAGGGAGAGGTGAGCCGCCAAGACATCGAAGCTCTCACACCGTTGCTCCCCGTCGAGCTTGCGCGTGCGCCGAATCTGATGGCCAACACAACCCGTCCATCTGCCGGCACCTCCAAGCAATGCCTACAGAAGCAGGTGAGCCCCCCTACTCAGCAGTTTTTCTTTGCATCCTTTGAAACGAATCGACAAACTACTGAACTTTATATCTTCAAAGTTGTTTTTTAGGATCTCTGTCAAGAAGGGGATATATCAAAGTAGTGTCATGTTCTGATTATAAATGATGACAAGAAAGTTAATAACTTAAATATTTTTGTAGAATACAAGTCAAGTTTAAAACTTTTGAGCACGACAGCTGAAAAACCAAAGTAAATGCATCATATATATTAAAAAAATATTTAGATATTCACGGCGTTGCATAAGCATAGTTCACACCCCCCCTCGCGAGCACTAGCTGTTGGCGTATACATGTATTGCTTGATTCTACTAGATGCATGCTTTCTTGATTCTAATAGATGCATGCCAATCTTAGAAAATATAGTAAGCACCTATCCTGCAATTTATAGCTGGCGTGATGTGGCTCTTTGTTGATAACTATCATACTTGCATAACTGGTTGTTGATTTGATAATAACCAAGCTGCACCGTCATAATTTTAAGATCGTGATTCTTCAAATGAAAATGATCGAAGAAATACATGTACCAAAGTCGCATCTGTTAAGATCATGAGCAGGCATACAATTGCTCCAAATTATTGTGATATTGTAGTTCTCCTTAGTCTAATAAATTATGTATTGTGGTGCTCCACCTCCTTTTCTATTCTTGCCCGGACATATACTCTGCCTGGGAAATTGTGTGCTTGCTACGAGCTTCAGAGGCATCGGCAGCTGCTACACCTTTCGATGCACTTTTGTTATTATGATGTATCTTTTGGTTTTGGTATATTGTAGTGAGCTTATTGTCGCGGACAACAATTGTATGGTATGAATTGGGTCTTTATGCCTTTGTGATCAAATTGACTCTATCAAAGGGCAGCTACTCTGCTCTTTGTAATTTTGGAATTTAACTTCTGGTATGTTAAGCATCTATCCTCTGTAATGAATGTATAGTTGCGAACCTATTGACATGAGCGATTACTATTCCTTGCTTGTGTCTTTATGCTTTCCGATCAAATAGCAATCTATCATAGGCAGTTACTTTGCTCTTTTTGTTTTGGATCTGTCATTATGTCATTATTTAGGATTAGGCGGGCTGCACTTGTGGGATAGACCAGACAATGCACCAAGATGTGTTGGCAACAGTTATGCTATCTATAAAGACAATCTTATGTTTTATTCCTCTTGCAAAAATTTGTACTCTGTTTACATGTCCGGGTAATGTGTTGAGCATGGCGCCAAAACCTGAATTACTACTGACTTAGCATTACTTGTTTGACCAAAATGTTGGGACCGACACCCTCGTGCCAAGGCGCGATCCCGATCTAGTTGAAGATGAAATGATGGTCGCTTCGGTGACCAGGGAATGACTACATCCAAATTATAATTTAATCACATGATTTGTTGTCAACCTATGGTGGGTCTCGCTTGTAATCGCTGACTTGTGATTGGCTGGTATCTGATGACATGGCATGCTGCGTTGGACCATTTGCATGTTAAGAGAATACCTTGTAGTGGGGAGCAACTTCTTAAGAATGTAAGATAGGTTAGTCCCCAAAATAATATAAAATAGCATATTAATGCATATAAAACATCCAAAACAGATAATATAATAGCATGGAACAATAAAAAATTATAGATACGTTGGAGACGTATCGAGTAGGTAAATGATAAGAACAGAATTTTTGATGTGGAATGCTACCTAACATATTATCAATGCAATCTTCTTTATTGTGGCAAGAATATTCAAATCCATAAAATTCAAAACAAAATTTTAATATTGACATAAAAACAATAATACTTCAAGCATACTAATAAAGCAATCTTGTCTTCTCAAAATAACATGGCCAAAGGAAATTATCCCTACAAAATCATATAGTCTGGCTATGCTCCATCTTTATCACACAAAGTATTTTATCATGCACAACCCCGATGACAAGACATGCAATTGTTTCATACTTTTGGTGTTCTCAAACTTTTTTAACTTTCACGCAATACATGAGCGTGGGCCATGGATATAGCACTATAGGTGGAATAGAATATGGTGGTTGTGGAGAAGACAAAAAGAAGGAGAAAGTCTCACATCAACTAGGAAAATTAATGGGCTATGAAGATGCTCATCAATTGATATCGATGCAAGTGAGTAGGGATTACCCTGCAACGGATGCACTAGAGCTATAAGTGTATGAAAGCTCAAAAAGAAACTAAGTGGATGTGCATCCAACTTGCTTGCTCATGAAGACCTAGGGTAATTTGAGGAAACCCATCATTGGAATATACAAGCCAAGTTATATAATGAAAAATTCCCACTAGTATATGAAAGTGACAAAATAGGAGACTCTCTATCATGAAGATCATTGTGCTATTTCGAAGCACAAGTGTGGAAAAAGGATAGTAGCATTGTCCCTTCTCTCTTTTTTTTGTTTGGGCTTCTTTGGCCTTTTTTATTATTTTTAAAGTCCGGAGACTCATCCCAACTTGTTAGGGAATCATAGCTTCCATCATCCTTTCCTCACATAGGACAATGCTCTAATAATGATGATCATCACACTACTGGAATCTGGTTCTTTGCCGTCCGCCATGGCGGACGGCAAAGGCATGGATCACGGACGGCAAACATCTTTGCTGTCCGCCAGCAGACGGCAAACTTTCCAGCTGAAAGCATGCCAGCAAAGGCCTTCTTTGCCGTCCGCTTCTTAGAAACGGACGGCAAAGGATTACGCCGTCCGCCATCCGAGGACAGCAGACGGCAAAGACAGCTGACGGCAGTGTGGTGGCGTGAGAGCCATTAGGGGGTTAACGGCGCTCTTTGCCGTCTACCAGCGGACGGCAAGGAGGCAAAGCTCTTTGCCGTCCGCTGACAGACGACAAACAGCTCAGCTAGGCAGTACTGGGAAGCTGACATGTGGCCAGCTATGCCGTCCGCTGGCAGACGGCAAAGTGATTTGAATCTTTGCAGCCAGTGTTCCCAGGTTTCACAGGTAGCTGCCACGTGTCCTCTTTGCCGTCTGCTAGTGGACGGCAAAGAGCTTTGCCGTCCGCTAGCAGACGGCAAAGAGGCTATGTATCCCCTATTTTTATTTGAATCCATTTAATTTGACAGGGTTTCAAACACAGATATACATATATATTTTTTTTTCACAGGCACACACAGATATACATATATGATGTATCCAACACACAGATATACATATACATATCTATCTCCATCCATGACAACATACATATATACATAAGAAACATAGTTCCATCCATATATACATATTACATATCACAATGTTCATCCAACACATTGTTCCATGCATCCATATAACAAGTTCATAGGTAAGGGAAACAAGCACTCCATGCATCCATGCCAGCTTCCATATAGTGAATTAAATCTGCAAAATGGAAACAAGAAAGTTAGAAGAAGAAGACTGAATCAGAAGAAGAAGAAGAAGAAAATGAAGAAGAAGAAGAAGTAAGACATACTAGGTAAAATGGAGCTAACCTAGCTAATTGTGCCTTTTGAGTGAACTAAGCATATTATGCCATTTTGATTAACTTAGAGCTAACTTCATTTTGGAGAAGAAGAAGAGAAAACTAGAAGAAGAAGAAGAAGAAGAAGACTAGAAGAAGAAGAAGAAGAACACAACAAGAGAAGAAGTTCTTCTTCTCTTCTTCTTCTTTCTTCTTCTCATCTTCTCTTCTTCTTTTTCTTCTTCTTCTTTTCTTCCTATTCTTCTTTTCTCTCTTCCTGGATTTCTTCATCTTATTATGTCATTTGTGGACTAAAAAGGATAAATTATGTCATAAATGGACTAAATAGGCTAAATAAGAAGAAAAATGCCATTTTTAAGCTTACCTAGCTAATTATGCCATTTTTGACCTAACTAAGCAATATTATGAGATATAATTAAGGCTTACTTCATTTTGGAGAAGAAGAAGAAGAAGAAAACTAGAAGAGGGAGAGGAAGAAGAAGAAGAAAAAAGAAGGAAGAAGAGACTAGAAGAAGAAGAAGAAGAAGAACTTCTTCTTTTCTTCTCAGAGAAGAAGAAGAAAAAGCTTCTTTTCTTCTCCTCTTTTTCTTCTTCTCTTCTTCTTCTTCTTTCTTCTCTTTCTTCTTCTTCTTCTGCTTTTCTTTCTTCTTCTCTTCTCTTCTTCTTCTTCTCATCTTCTTCTTATTCTATCTTCTTCTTCTTTTCTTTTTCTCCTTTCCTTGATTTTCTTCATCTTATTATGTCATTGTGGGACTAAATAGGCTAAATATGTCATAAATGGACTAAATAGGTAAATAAGAAGAAAAATGCCATTTTGAGCTTACCTAGCTAATTATGCCATTTTTGACCTAACTAAGGCTTATGAGATATAACTTAGAGCTACTTCATTTTGGGAAGAAGAAGAAGAAGAACTAGAAGAAGAAGAAGAAGAAGAAAGAAGAAGAGAGAAGAGAAGAAGAAAGAAGGAGAAAAAGTTCTCTCCTTCACTTTTCTCTTCTTCTCTTCTAGTCTTTTCTTCTTCTTCTTTTTTTCCTATTCCTTCTTTTCTCCTCTTCCTGATTTTCTCATCTTATTATGTCATTGTGGATAATAGGCTAAATTATGTCATAAAGGGACTTAAATGAGGCTAAATAGAAGAAAAATGCCATTTTGAGCTTACTAGCTAATTATGCCATTTTTGACCTAACTAAGCATATTATGCCATTTTTGATATAACTTAGAGCTAAACTTCATTTTCAGAAGAAGAAGAAGAAGAAAGAAGAAGAAGAAGAAGAGAGAAGAAGAAGAAGACTAGAAGAAGAAGAAGAAGATCTTATTCTATTCTCTTCTTTTCTTCCTATTCCTTCTTTCCTTCCTCTTCCTTGATTTTCTTCATCTTATTATGTCATTTGTGGACTAAATAGGCTAAATTATGTCATAAATGGACTAAACACGCTAATTAAGAAGAAAAATATCGTTATCACGGAGATGTAGGAATGGTCGGGGCTGCGCCAGTGCCAGACGGAGGTGAAAGACCGGTCGGGGTTCCGGCATTGGCAGAAGGAGTGGTCGATGCTTGTCGGAAGCCATGCTGCACCAAAGATCATTTCCCATAATGTCTCGTTAGCAAGTTCGCAAACTGAAATGTGAATAGTAGTAAGCAACGACCATTCAAATCAAACTCACCGTGGTCGCCGGAGCAATCTGGGGCATCGGCGGAGGGGCCTGACCGTTTTTCTCGCACAAGCTCTGCACATTTGGTTGTCACGAGTCAGTCATATTAGATAGTAATGCGAACATTACGTGCATGATTGGGCTAATATGCACGAGAAACGTACCACAATGAGCTCGTATAGGGCCCGGTTAGCGCTGTCGTTCCGGTTCCTCTCCTCCTCCAACAGCTTAGCCGTCTTCTCCTCCATCTCCCTCTCCCTCTCCACCACCTCCCTTTGTGCCTCCCTTTTTGCCTCCTTCAGAAGCTCCTTTGTCTTCAATCTCTCTTTCTCAACAATAGCCTGCAACACACCACTCCTCGTTAGCATTGTAATCATCGACGGACGCACACACAATGTAATGGAGGAAAGGTGAGAGAGTCCGTATAACTAACCGCCATGGCGATCTCCGCGGGCCGTGCACGAGGCGTTATCTCAGGATCAGAGCTACTCAGGCGCTTCTTGATCTGCGGGAGAGTCTTAGGACAACATATCAGTCCATCACCAATGGCTAGAGAGCCATGGGACCTCCCGCCACCAGATATCATCACCAGCTCTGTATCAAAAGGATCCTGGCTCGGGTTAAAGTCCTCCCCTTTCCTCGCCTTCCCCTCGTGTCTGTACTTCACAAGCTTGTGGTGGGAGGTCTTGTTGGTGAAGTTCTCTGGATCATCTAGGTCAGACTCCGTGAATGGCTTGGCCTTCTTGTACGGGGCCATATGGGCCATGCCATAGAGGTCGAACAGACCTGGCACAGGCTTCTTGTGGTGGTGCGCCTGAGAGAGAGGAACAAAATATTAGTTAAGGGCTCAAGCTAGCATGAAGAATGATATTGCTATGTAAATAGGTCATTTTGGAGCTAAGAAAGGTTATTATGTCATTTTCGAGGAAAATAAGCTAAGTTTAGGTCATTTTCGAGGTAACCAAGATTATTATGCCATTTTTCACCAAAGTATGCTAATTATGTCATTATTGAGCTATCTAAGGTTATTATGTCATTTTAGAGCTAATTATGTCATGAATGAACTAGCTAAGATTAGTTGAGGTCGTTATTGAGCTATCGAAGGTAGTTATGCCATTTTTTAACTGACTAAAGCATATTAAGTCATTTTATAGAGCTATCTAAGGTTATTATGTCATTTTAGAGCTAAATATGTCATAAATGAACTATCTAGCATGAAGAATGAATTGCATGAATCATAGCAAACCACATACCCAGTTATCCCCGTACTCAAACAGGTTGGAGCTCCCTTGATGGTGTGGCACACCTTCCATTTGGTCGCGCTTATCCTTGGCCCTTTGGTGTTCGACTTTCCATTGGGCAGAGCACCACGCATCCACCAACGCCTCCCAACAGTCCATCTTATCCACACACCATCTCGGGGGCACCTAAGTGAGTCAAGAGAAATTTCATCGCTACGCCTACGAATCAAATCAAGAAAACTAAGTTCAAGGCCTTAAGAATAGGTAATTACCTTCATGTACTTCTCCTTACTCAGAAACTTGCCGCGACACTTCTGCTTGCCCCTCCTAATACCCTTCGAGGCGTAGTAGTCTCGAACGGCCTGCACCCGAGCCTCGTGCCTTAAGTTCTGAAGTAGGCGCTTGCACTCATTTTCGACAACCATACACGCGGCCTCCTGCTCTCCCTCTAAAACCCTGTAGAAGGTCTGCAATCAAACAAGACAACACTGATTAGTACAATCACTAGGTAGTGTTGATTTTTAATTCCGTAAAGGAGAAATTACCCAAAACCGACGGAACACAATGTCCGCCACCGTCTCGCACAAGACACCGTCGACCCTCTCCTTCGGCGGGGCCGGGGCAACCGAGTACAGCTCCCAGGTCAGTGCTAGCTATGGAACCTGACCCTCACCGGGCAACGTGACCCACCCAGGGAAGTGCTGCCGGCAAAGCACACCAAGGACCTGGTTGGGCCTACGGGAACCACGGGGGCGTACCCAGCCCCTGCAGTATGACAAGGCCAATGCATTAGATATTAATTTGAAGGAACATGAAGGCAAAAGGTTAAAAAATAGTAAATGCACTTACTTCAACCCTTTAGGCGCAATCAACCACCTCTGGTCGGGGGTCGTCGGCACGGGCGGGAGCTTTGTACAGCCACGCTTGTAGACCTTCTTGCCGTTCTCAACCAGCTTGTCGTCGCTGTAGCTATCTTCTGAAAAGGTGTCCTCGCTACCATCCTCCGAGCCACTAGCCTCCGGAGTCTCGTGGGAAGAAGACTCCGTGATCAGAGTCTTCTGGGACGAAGACCCCATGACCGGAGTCTTCTAGGACGAAGACCCCGTGACCGGAGTCTTCTGGGACGAAGACTCTAGGACCGGACTCACGTGGGGCGAAGGGTCGGCGACCTGAGTCTGGTGGGGTGAAGGATCAGTGACCGGAGGCTCATGGACCGGAGTCCAAGGGTCCACGTAAGACGGAGCACTCCTGTGGTCGGGTGAATGAGCTGAGGGTGGCGGCGATGAAGGCGTAGCAGCCTTCCTACCTCTCCCACTGCCACGTCCACCTCTACCAACCTTCTTCGTCCTCCCCCGACCTCTCCCAGCCGTAGAAGAAGCGCCCGCCGCAGCTGTCTGCATACCGTCCTGCACCGCTCTCCGGAGGGGCTGCGATGCAATAATGCAACCACCCCTCCTGGTAGCGCTCGCAGGAGGCTCGGGGCGCTTTGGACCCTTGCCCACCATCCTGTCAACACCTGCAATGACAAAAAGTAAACGAAATTAGTACAACATAAAAAATTTGGATACCTGACATGAACATAATAATATGTATACAATTTAAGTGTATCATAATCATGAACATAATATGTATACAATTTTCCTTTTCTTCTTCTCTTCTTCTTCTTCTTCTTCTTCTGCTCCTCTCCTCTTTCTTCTTCTTCTTCTTCTTCTTCTTCTTCTTCTTCTTCTTCTTCTTCTTCTTCTCCTCCTCCTCTTCTCTTTCTTCTTCTTCTTCTTCTTCTTCTTCTTCTTCTTCTTCTTCTTCTCCTTTTTCCTCTTCTTAAACCTAGCACTAATTAACCTAAAACAAAACCGGAAAAAACTACACCTAAACCTAGCTATTCTTCTTCTCCTCCTCTTCTTCTAATTATTCTTAGTTTTTTTCATGACTAAACATAAACCTAAAACTAAACTAAACCTAAGACCAAACTAAAAGTAATCTAAACTAAACTAAATATAGAACCAAACTAACAGTAATCTAAACTAAACTAAATCTAAAACAACACTAAAAGTAATCTAAACTAAAAAAACAGAAAAAAACAAAAAAAAGAGGAGAAGAGGGGTGCTGGCGGGGACTCAACATGCGCAGCCGGGGCCGGGCGGGCGGGTTGATCGGAGGAGGAGGGGGCTGGGACGGGCGGAGGGTGCGCAGGGCGGGGGTGGAGAAGGGGCAAAAAGGGCTGAGGGGGAAGAGATGGAGGGAGGAGGGGGCGAAGGGACAGGTGGTGGAGAAGAGGAGAAGCGGCTAAGGGGAAGGGAGGAACGGGGGGGAGGATGGCAAGAGTGGGGGGAGGCGGAGGGGAGGAGAGCGGATAGGGGAGGGGGAGACGGGATCTGGTTCGGTGGCGAAGGGGAAGAGGCGGCTACGGAGGCGGGGGGTGGTGCTGCGGCGGGGTGGGGTGGCGGCAGCGTCCGGGCGGCGGCGGTGTTCGACGGCGGCGTTGCGGGCGCGGGCGCGGTTGAGTTGGGAGAGAGGGGAGAGAGAGGGGCGGGTGGGGCCGGAGAGACAGAGAGCGAGCATAGGAGGGGGGAGACGGCCGTTAGCTGGGCCGACGGCAAAGGTCCAGAAGGCAGACTGCAAAGAAGCTGACCTAGCCACGCCGTGCCCTGTGGGGCCCACCTGGCCCTTTGCCGTCTGCCTTCTAGCTCTTTGCCGTCAGCTGGCTGACGGCAAGGAAACAGCGGACGGCAAATAGACTTTTTGCCATCTGCACATTCTTTGCCGTCCGCTATATGGAAGCGGACGGCAAAGAGGCTCTTTGCCGTCCGCTGGCCGACGGCAAAGAGGTGGCAGACGGCAAATTACCAGATTCCAGTAGTGTCACACTTTTATTTACTTACAACTCAAGAATTACTTCGATATTTAGAACAAAATATGACTCTATATGAATGCCTCCGGCGGTGTACCGGGATGTGCAATGATCAAGAGTGACATGTATAAAAAATACGAACAGTGGCCAAGCCACAAATACTATGCCAACTACATGATCATGCAGAGCAATATGACAATGAAGGTGCGTGTCATAATAAAACGGAACGGTGGAAGTTGCATGGCAATATATCTCGGAATGGCTATGGAAATGCCATAATAGGTAGGTATGGTGGCTATTTTGAGGAAGGGTATATGATGGGTTTAATGCACCGGCGAAAGTTGCGCGTTACTAGAGAGGCTAGCAATGGTGGAAGGGTGAGAGTACATATAATCCATAGACTCAACATTAATCATAAATAACTCACATACTTATTGCAAAAATTTATTAGCAATCAAAACAAAGTACTACACGCATACTCCTAGGGGGATAGATTGGTAGGAAAAGACCATCGCTCATCCCCGATCGCCACTCATAAGGAAGACAATCAAAAAATAAATCATGATCTGACTTCATCACATAACGATTCACCATACGTGCATGCTACGGGAATCACAAACTTTAACACAAGTATTTCTACCAATCCACAATTACTCAATAGCATGACTCTAATACCACCATCTTTATATCTCAAAACAAATGCAAGGAATTAAACTTCTCATATATTCAATGCTCTTTATGTGAAAGTTTTTATTATATCCCTCTTGTATGCCCATCATATTAGGACTAAATTCATAACCTAAGCAAATTACCATGCTGTTGAAGACTCTCAAAATAATATAAGTGAAGCATGAGAGTTAAAAAATTTCTATAAAATAAAGCCACCGCCGTGCTCTAAAAAGATATAAGTGAAGCACTAGAGCAAACTGCCTAGCTCAAAAGATATAAGTGAAGCACATAGAGTATTCTAATAAATTCACGATTAAAGCGTGTCCCTCTCAAAAGGTGTGTACAACAAGGATGATTGTGGAAAACTAAAAAGCAAAGACTCATATCATACAAGACGCTCCAAGCAAAACACATATCATGTGGTGAATAAAAATATAGCCTCAAGTAAATTTACCAATGGATTGAAGACGAAAGAGGGGATGCCATCCGGGGCATCCCCAAGCTTAGATGCTTGGTTGTACTTGAATATTACCTTGGGGTGCCTTGGGCATCCCCAAGCTTAGCCTCTTGCTACTCTTATTACATAGTCCATCAAATCTTTACCCAAAACTTGAAAACTTCACAACACAAAACTCAAGAGAAGAACTCATAAGATCCGTTAGTATAATAAAATAAATCACCACTTTAGGTACTATTGTGAACTCATTATAAATTTATATTGGTGTTATATATACTGTATTCCAACTTCTCCAAGGTTCATAGCCCCCGATACTACCCATAGATTCATCAAAATAAGCAAACAACACATAGAAAATAGAATCTGTCAAAAACAGAACAGTCTGTAGTAACTAGAATATTAATCATACGTATGTAACTCAAAAAATTATGAAAAATTATCACAACAGAGAAAATTTATATATAAATCTTATGTAAAAAATTCAGAATTTTTCCACCCACTAGTGAACTTAAACAATTCCGTTACTGGACGAAAAAGTTTCTGTTTTTCAGTAAAACCAAATCAACGATATACCAAAGCATCCCAAAGGTCTTGCTTGGATCAAACACTAATTAAAACACCAAAACACAATTAATACAGAGGTAATAATGTGTATTTATTGAAAAACAGAACCAAAAATAAAAAAACATAAAAATAAAATTGGGTTGCCTCCCAACTAGCGCTATTGTTTAACGCCCCTAGCTAGGCATAAAACATAGATCCAGGTATTATCTTCTTTGTTATGCAAACCATAAGTAGCCCGCATAATAGATTCATATGGCAACTTAATTTTCTTTGTTGGAAAGTGTTCCATGCCCTTACTTAATGGAAATTGAAATCTAATGTTTCCTTCTTTCATATCAATAATTGCACCAATCGTTCTAAGGAAAGGTCTACCAAGAATAATAGGACATGTAGGATTGCAATCTATATCAAGCACAATAAAATCTATAGGCACATAATTCCTATTTGAAACAATAAGAACATCATTAATCCTTCCCATAGGTTTCTTAGTAGTGGAATCCGCTAGATGCAAATTCAAAGAACAATCATCAAGTTTATGGAAACCTAGCACATCACATAAAGTTTTCGGAATTGTGGAATCGCTAGCACCCAAATCACACAAAGCATTACACTCATAATCTTTAATTTTAATCTTAATAGTAGGTTCCCACTCATCATAAAGCTTTCTAGGGATAGAAACTTCCAACTCAAGTTTTTCTTCAAACGATTTCATCATAGCATCAACAATATGTTTAGTAAAAGCTATATTTTGATTATAAGCATGAGGTGAATTAAGCATGGATTGAAAAAAGGAAATATAATCTATCAAAGAACAATTATCATAGTTAAATTCCTTGAAAGCCAAAAGAGTGGGTTCATCGCTACTTAAAGTTTTGACCTCTCCAATCCCACTTTTATCAATTTTTTCATTAAGATCTTCACCCTCCAAATTATTGGGACGCCTTCTAGCTAAAGTTGACTCATCTCCAGTCCCATATTTATCAAGACTTATTTTAGCAAACAAAGATTCAATAGGAGTCACACCAATTACTTTAATATCTTCATCATTATTTTCACAAAAACTAGAAGAACATGCTTTTACAAACCAATCTCTATTAACACGCATCCTAGCGGTTCTCTCTTTACATTCATCCATAGAAATTTTAATAGCTTTCAAAGACTCATTAATATCAATCTTAGGTGGCATAGATCTAATCTTTAAAGAATCAATCTCATGAGAAATTCTATCAACGTTCCTAGCCAAATCATCAATCTTAAGCAATTTTTCTTCTACCATAGCATTGAAATTCTTTTGAGAATTAATGAAATCTTTAATATTATTCTCAAGATCAGAGGGTATTTTGTTATAATTTCCATAAGAATTGTTGTAGGAATTACCATAATTATTAGAGGAATTACTAGGAAACGGCCTAGGGTTGAAATTAGCTCTATATGCGTTGTTACCAAAATTGTTCCCAACAACAAAATTCACATCCACAGATTCATTATTATCCTCAATCAAAGTGGACAAAGGCATATCATTAGGATCAATAGGAGCACTCTTACTAGCAAACAATTTCATAAGTTCATCCATCTTTCCACTCAAAGTATTAATTTCTTCAATCGCATGCACTTTTTTACTAGTGGAAGATCTTTCGGTATGCCATTGAGAGTAATTTGCCATAATATTATCTAGGAGTTTAGTAGCTTCTCCTAATGTAATTTCCATAAAAGTACCTCCCGCGGCGGAATCTAAAAGATTTCTAGATGCAAAATTCAATCCGGCATAAATTTTTTGTATGATCATCCATAAACTTAAACCATGAGTAGGGCAATTTCTT
This sequence comes from Thinopyrum elongatum, assembly GCA_011799875.1. Taxonomy (NCBI): domain Eukaryota; kingdom Viridiplantae; phylum Streptophyta; class Magnoliopsida; order Poales; family Poaceae; genus Thinopyrum; species Thinopyrum elongatum. The sequence goes on from CM022297.1 coordinate 123,918,158, forward strand.
ATCATCAATTTCATCCTCTCCCAATATTGTGCAACGTGTTCATGATCAAGTTGCTTAAAATTCATTATATCGTTCCTAAGGGAGATGAACTTAGCGGGAGGAAAATACTTGGAAATAAAAGCATCTTTACACTTATTCCATGAATCAATACTATTTTTAGGCAAAGATGAAAACCAAGTTTTAGCACGATCTCATAGTGAGAACGGAAATAGCTTAAATTTAAAAATATCATTACCCACATATTTTTTCTTTTGCATATCACACAACTCAACGAAAGTATTTAGATGGGATGCGGCATCTTCATTAGGACTACCAAAAAATTGTTCTTTCATAACAAGATTCAACAAAGCGGCATTAATTTCATAAGATTCCGCACTAGTGGCGGGAGCAATCGGAGTACTAATAAAATCATTATTATTGATGTTGGAAAAGTCACACAACTTGATGTTTTCTTGAGACATCATGACAAACTAAGCAATCTAGCACACGAGCAAACAAAAAGCAAACGAAAAGACGAACGAAAGAATGGCGAATAAAAAGGCAAATTTTTTTGTGTTTTTCTAAAAACGTTTTAGAAGTGGGGGAGAGGAAAACGAGAGGCAAATGGCAAATAATGCAAGTGCAAGAGATGAGAGTTTATAATGGGTACTTGGTAGGCTTGATGTAGAACCTCCCCGGCAAGGGCGCCAGAAATTCTTCCTGCTACTTCTTGAGCTTGCATTGATTTTTCCCTTGAAAAGGAAAGGGTGATGCAGCAAAGTAGAGATAAGTATTTCTCTCAGTTAAGAACCAAGGTATCAATCCAGTAGGAGGCATAAGCAAGTCTCCAATCTATGCACCTGCACAAACTAACAAACACTTGCACACAACGTGAAAAGGGGTTGTCAATCCCTTCACGGTCACGAACAAGAGTGAGATCTAATAGAGATAGGTATAAAGGATAAATAAAAGAGCAAAATAAAGTAAATATAAATAAATTGCAGAAAGGTATTTTTGGGTTTTTTGGTTTATAGATCTGAAAATATATGATGGAAAATAGACCCGGGGGCCATAGGTTTCACTAGAGGCTTCTCTCTTGAAAGAAAACATATGGTGGGTAAACAAATATTGTTGAGCAATTGATAGAAAAGCGCATAGTTATGACGATATCTAAGGCAATGATCATGAATATAGACATCACGTCCGTGACAAGTAGACCGAAATGATTCTGCATCTACTACTATTATTCCACACATCGACCGACTCCTGCCTGCATCTAGAGTATTAACTTCATAAGAACAGAGCAACGCTTTAAGTAAGATGACATGATGTAGAGGGAGAAACTCAAGCAATATGACATAAACCCCATCTTTTTATCCTTGATGGCAACAATACAATACGTGCCTCGCTACCCCTTCTGTCACTGGGTGATGACACCGCAAGATTGAACCCAAAACTAAGCACCTCTCCCATTGCAAGAAAACCAATCTAGTTGGCCAAACCAAACCGATAGTTCGAAGAGAAATACAAAGATATCTTAATCATGCATAAAAGAGTTCAGACAAGACTCAAATAATATTCATAGATAATCTGATCATAAATCCACAATTCATCGAATCTCAACAAACACACCGCAAAAGAAGATTACAGCAGATAGAACTCCAATAACATTGAGGAGAACATGGTATTGAAGATCAAAGAGAGAAGAAGCTATCTAGCTACTAGCTATGGACCCGTAGGTCTGTGGTAAACTACTCATGCTTCATGGGAAGGGCAGCAAGATTGATGTAGAGGCCCTCCATGATCGAATCCCCCTCCGGCAGGGTGCTGGAAAAGGCCCCAAGATGGTATCTCACGGGAATAGAGGCTTGCGGCGGCGGAAAAGTATTTTTGGTGGACGCTTCTAGTGTTTGGGGAATATTTGAGAATTTATAGAGGTGGAACTAGGGTTAGGGGACTCCCAAGGGGCCCACAAGCTAGGGGGCGCCCCCCCCATGGGGCGCGCCCTGAGGGCTTGTGGCCACCTCGGGACTCTTCTGGCCCTCTCTCCAAGTCATGTAGGTGTCTTCTGGTCCAAGAAAAATCATCGTAAAGTTTTATTCTGTTTGGACTCCGTTTGATATTCCTTTTCTGTAAAAGTCAAAAAACAAGGAAAAAACAGAAATTGGCACTGGGCTCTAGGTATATAAAACATCCAAAACAGATAATATAATAGCATTGAACAATAAAAAATTATAGATACGTTGAAGACGTATCAGTCGCGGGCTCCATCTTGATGAGGTAAAGATTGATGGTGTCGTCCCGCGAGCTCCACGCCTCAATCCTCCACGGCACCAGCTTGATGATGATGATGAGCGTTGTCCTAACGAGCTCCGTGTCACCATCCACCGTGGCATGGTGGCGGCATCCTTGCTTGCTCCACGCCTCCGTCTTCCATGGCACCGGCTTGATGAAGGAGACGATGAGCGTCGTCCTAGTGAGCTCCGTGTCGCCAATCTCTGCGGCACATGGCGACATCCCTTCGAGCTCCACGCCTCCATCCTCCGCAGCACCGGCTTGTTAATGTTGATGATGAGCATCATCCTGGCGAGCTCCGTGTTGCCATACTCCGTGGGCGTGTAGCGGCATCCCCGTGAGCTTCACGCCTCCATCCTCTGCGGCATCGGCTTGATGATGTTGATGATGAACGTTGCCCTGGCGAGCTCTGTGTCGCCATCAACCACGGCACGGCGGCGGCATCCTCGTGAGCTCCACGCCTCTGTCCTCCATGGCGCTAGCTTGATGAAGAAGATGATGGGCAACCTCCGTGTCACCATCCTCCGCGGCACCATCTTGACGAAGTGAACACCGCCGGCGTCCTTTGAGCTCCACGATCCCATCCTCCGCGGCACGGCGGCGACCTCCCCGTGAGCTCCATGCCTCCGTCCTCCATGGTGCCGGCTTGACAAAGTAGACGCTGGCGGTGTCCCCAATCAGCGCCACACCTCCGCTCTCCGGCTCTAGCATGACAAATAAGATGGCGGGCATCCTCCTTGCGAGCTCCATGCCACGATCCTTTGCGACACCGGTTTGATGATGTTGGCGATGTGCTTCATCTTGGTGAGCTCCGCGCCTCCATCCTCCATGGCACGGCGGTGGCATCTTCGTGAGCTCCAGGCCTCCATCCTCCATGGCGCTAGCTTAATGAAGAAGATGATGGGCGTTGTCCGAGCGAGCTCTGTGTCGCCATCCTCCGTGGCACCATCTTCACGAAGTGAACGCTGGTGGCGTCCCTCAAGCTCGACGACGCCTCTTCCGCGGCACTGGCTTGATGGCGGTGCGGCAAGTTCCTTGTCTCCGTCTTGTCACCGGGGTTGAAGAAGTGGGCGATGACCTCCTTGTTCTAGCATGCATCCGTGTGTGCGAGGGCGCCACCACACTCCTTCTGGAATCCTGGGCTCCTCCCCGCCGGCCGCATTGTCCGCCGCCTCCAGCCGGGTGCATGATGACTCCATCTCGTTTGCGTGTACCTGTGAATACAAAGAGGGATAGATATATGTAGAGATAAGCGGTTGCCCGGTGAGCGCGCTGCGCCGTGGGCGCGTCGTCTGTGGTTGGAACATCGTCTGTGGCTGCCGGGTACATGGCGACCTCGTCTTCAACCTAGCCAGTGCATGCTCTCCCTCACTGATACCTCCTTGGGTCTCTCTCTGGTCTCTGCTGGGTGCGTGAGATGTGTCTCCCGTAAAACCTGATAAAACATTGAGACAAAGAAACAAAAAAAAGATGAGGGCATGCTGACTGTCCTCCAGCTGCAAACACCTCCTGGGTGCATCGCCATCGTCAGCTAAGCTTGCTCATCTTCCGAGTAATCCCAGCCACTGCCGCTTCTTGTTGTCTGATTGGCGGAGCCACTGCCACGGCTGCAGACGCCACCCCTTGTTGGCTGGCATCTCCGGCCCGATCTTCTCAATGCTGCCGTCACGGGCGCGTCACCTCCTGAGGTTTTTTCTCCTACTCCTCAGATGTGTTTGCATGAGGTGTTGTGCCACTAGTAGAAAACAGGGCTTTGGTTGAGGCCAGGATAAGGACATTAATCCCGGTTCACTTATGAACCGGGACCAAAGGGTGCATCAGTCCTGGTTCGTGAGGCCAGGGCGCCAGCCGGGCCTCGGGGGCCATTGGTCCCGGTTCGTCTGACACCTTTGGTCCTAGTTCCAGACACGAACCGGGACCAATGGGCCTTGCTCCTAGCCCAGCACCTTTAGTCCCGGTTTGTGGCTGGAACCAGGACCAATGGTCAGTCTTCTGTCCCGGTTCTAGCCACCAACCGGGACTAAAGATAAGCCTATATATACCCCCGCCCTGCCCGCTCACTCCTCTATTTTTTGGCCGGCCGGTGTGTGCAGGTGTGTGTTGCTCTAGCTCTCACCTCCTATGCACATGAGGTGTTCGATGAAATGCCCGAGCCACACTTAAGCTTTCTCCTATCGAAGCTCGACCTCCAAGCTCCATTTTCCTCAAGATTTTTTTAGGTTTGGAGGTCCGTCCTGTCCCGTCCCCGTCCTCACCGCCATCGATCGCCCGCGCCGATCTCGTCGCCGGCACCACCGTGGTGAGCCTCTTGTTCTTATCTTCTTTCTAAAAGAAAAAATTCTTACTTGTATGATTTAGATAGATACTTGTATAATTTTCTTACTTTTATTATTGTTTGTTATTATATAGTGTCATGGTTTTGGTATCCGCCCCCGTCGGCCCTCGTCCTGTCTATGATTCGGATGTGGTATATTATCTTTTATAACTATTTGTTTCATTTAGTGTTTATGACAATTATGCCGACCAATGTGACATAGATGTTTTTATCTAGGAGGTATGTGAACCGTAAATTCCAACCGACCCTCTTATCGAGAGGTTAAATTTAGTTGAAAAATAAAACAATTACTTGAAGAAAAAAGTGAAAAGAATTGAGGAGGAGAAGATGGAATTGGAGTTGCATGTTGCGAATGTCGTCGATGATCACAAGATCAAGATGGATGAAATGCGCTTGAAGATTAGAAAGATTAAAAAATATGCCATTCATACTGAGGCTTTGTATCATTATGCCGTTGGAACAATTGTTACCTTAGTTGCAATTATGATCGCATTTGTTGCTGCATTGAAATGTTTTACATAGTTTCAATGTATGTTTTAATTAGATGCTCTAGAGAGCTATATGTTGTTCAATGAGAACTATGTATGAACTTTATGTATTTATTTTTTCAGTAATAACATTTGATCACTACTGTACTTTGGTTTTAATGTGATGATGAACTTCTATTAATTTGGTCACTTCTCTATTCATGATGTTCTGTAATGGTTTTTGACACACTTAATTATATATAATGCACGCAGATGAAACGACAATGGATGTACGGTGACCGACGCACCTCCGAGTACATTAAGGGCCTGCATAATTTTCTCAAAGTGGCTGAGGCAAACAAGCAGAATGCTTTTATGTGTTGTCCATGCCCTATTTGTGGGAATACGAAGGATTACTCTGACTTGAAAACCCTGCACGTCCACCTACTTGAGAAGGGTTTCATGCCACACTATAATGTTTGGACCAAGCACGGAGAAAGAGGGCTTATGATGGAAGACAATGAATAAGAAGAGGATGATGACAACTATCCACCCCCTGAATACAGTGATGCTGCAACGGGGGAAGCTGAAGATCAAGAGGAACCAAACGATGTGCCCGATGATGATCTTTGCTGGGTCATTGTTGATGCAAAGAGACAATGCCAAAGTGAAAGGGAGAAGTTAAAGTTCGATCGCATGTTAGAGGATCACAAAAAAGGGTTGTACCCAAATTGCGAAGATGACAACACAAAGCTCGGTACCACACTGGAATTGCTGCAATGGAAGTCAGACAATAGTGTATCTGACAACGGATTTGGGAAGCTACTAAAAATATTGAAGAAGAAGCTTCCAAAGGATAACGAATTGGCCGACAGTACGTACGAAGCAAAGAAGGTTCTATGCCCTCTAGGATTGGAGGTGCAGAAGATACATGCATGCCCTAATGACTGCATCCTCTACCGCGGTGCGTACGAGGATTTGAACGCATGCCCGGTATGCGGTGCATTGCGGTATAAGATCAGATGAGATGACCCTGGTGATGTTGAGGGTGAGCGCCCCAGGAAGAGGGTTCCTACCAAGGTGATGTGGTATGCTCCTATAATACCACGGTTGAAACGTCTGTTCAGAAACAAAGAGCATGCCAAGTTGATGCGATGGCACAAAGAGGATTGTAAGAAAGACGGGAAGTTGAGAGCACCCGCTGACGAGTCGCAGTGGAGAAAAATAGAGAGAACATGGGGGGACTTTGCAGGTGACGCAAGGAACATATGGTTTGGTTTAAGCGCGGATGGCATTAATCCTTTTGGGGACCAGAGCAGCAATCATAGCACCTGGCCCATGACTCTATGTATCTATAACCTTCCTCCTTGGTTGTGTATGAAGTGGAAGTTCATTATGATGCCAGTGCTCATCCAAGGCCCTAAGCAACCCAGCAACGACATTGATGTGTACCTAAGGCCATTAGTTGAAGAACTTTTACAGTTTTGGAATGGAAAAGGTGTACGTGTGTGGGATGAGCACGACCAGGAGGAATTTGACCTACATGCATTGCTGTTTGTAACCATCAATGATTGGCCTGCTCTCAGTAACCTTTCAGGACAGACAAACAAGGGATACCATGCATGCACACACTGTTTAGATGACACCGAAAGTATATATTTGGACAAATGCAGGAAGAATGTGTACCTGGGACATCGTCGATTTCTTCCGACCAACCATCAATGTCGAAAGAAAGGCAAACATTTCAAAGGTGAGGCAGATCACCGGAAGAAGCCCGCCCTCCGTACTGGTGATCACATACTTGGTATGGTCAATGATTTACAAGTAGTCTTTGGAAAGGGTCCTGGCGGACTATCTGTTCCGAATGACGCTGAGAGACGCGCACCCATGTGGAAGAAGAAATCTATATTTTGGGACCTACCCTATTGGAAAGACCTAGAGGTCCGCTCTGCAATCGACGTGATGCACGTGATGAAGAATCTTTGCGTGAACCTACTAGGCTTCATGGGCGTGTATGGGAAGAAAAAAGATACACCGGAGGCACGGGAGGACCAGCAACGTGTGTACGAAAAAGAAGGCATGCATCCAAAGCAGTATGAAGGTCCTGCCAGCTACGCTCTTACCAAAGAAGAGAAGGAAATATTCTTTGAATGCCTGCTCAGTATGAAGGTCCTGTCTGGCTTCTCGTCGAATAAAAAAGGAATAATAAATATGGCAGAGAAAAAGTTCCAGAACCTAAAGTCTCATGACTGCCACGTGATTATGATGCAACTGCTTCCGGTTGCATTGAGGGGGCTTCTACCGGAAAACATTCGATTAGCCATTGTGAAGCTATGTGCATTCCTCAATGCAATCTCTCAGAAGGTAATCGATCCAGAAATCCTACCAAGGTTAAGGAGTGATTTGGTGCAATGTCTTGTTAGTTTCGAGATGGTGTTCCCACCATCCTTCTTCAATATCATGACGCACGTCCTAGTTCATCTAGTCGACGAGATTGCCATTCTGGGCCCTGTATTTCTACACAATATGTTCCCCTTTGAGAGGTTCATGGGAGTCTTAAAGAAATATGTTCGTAACCGTGCTAGGCCAGAAGGAAGCATCTCCACAGGCCATCAAATAGAGGAGGTCATTGGGTTTTGTGTTGACTTCATTCTTGACCTTATGCCGAATGGTCTCCCTCAATCGCGGTATGAGGGGAGACTAACTGGAAAAGGCATGCTAGGAGCAGACTCAATAATATGTAGGGACGGGCATTCTTGGTCTCAAGCACACTACACACTTCTATAGAATTCTACCTTGGTGACCTCATATGCCAATGAGCACAAGAATATTCTGTGCTCCAAACACCCGGAGCAGTGTGATGACTGGATTACGTGTGAACACATCAGGACTTTCGACAGTTGGATGCAAACACATCTCATGGGTGACAACACTGTTGCAGATGAGCTGTACTCGTTGGCCAGGGGACCATCTTCGACTGTATTGACTTACAAAGGGTATGAGATAAATGGGAATACATTTTACAAGATCGCCCAAGATCAAAAGAGCACCAACCAATACAGTGGTGTCCGCTTTGATGCAGCAACCAAGAGGGGAAAGGACACATATTATGGTTACATAGTGGACATATGGGAACTTGACTATGGACATGATTTTGAGGTCCCTTTGTTTTGGTGCAAATCGGTCAATCTGTCAGGAGGCGGGGTACAGGTAGACCCACAGTACGGAACGACAACAGTGGATCTGAACAATCTTGGGTACACAAACGAACCATTCGTCCTAGCCAATGATGTGGCGCAGGTTTTCTATGTGAAGGACATGTCTACCAAACCGAGAAAAAGAAAAGATAAGGAAGCAAATACATCATACGATGAGCCAAAGCGCCACATAGTTCTTTCAGGGCAAAGAGACATCGTGGGAGTGGAGGGCAAGACAGACATGTCTGAAGATTATGAAAAGTTTCATGAAAGTCCTCCCTTCAAAAGTTCAAAGTCAAGGCTGACCCAAGCACCCTGTTAAATGATGAAGATTATCCATGGTTACGGCGCAATAAGCAAGGGACACATGCGAAGAAAAAGCGAAGACTTTCTCTCCACAACTATTCTGATGATGGCTTTTATCTAGAATATCACTGCAGTTACATGTCAAGAAATGAAATGCCTTTTGTAACAGATGAGTTTTCGTCTGAAACCCTGATACTTTGAAAGAGATTGTCCATTTTGAACACGAAGTGCATCCAGTTTTTGCCGTAACCCTCTCAACTTTTTAGCACATGCTATGTGGGTGAAATGATGATACCATGCCAACTTTCAACCTTTTCAGAGTTCATTTGTAGTGCTTTTCAATTTCAGGGTCATTTAGCTAAAAAAATTAGTAAATGCATGAAAAATACCAAATGAAGTCAGAAAGGGTTGAAAATTGATGATGTGGCTTTGAATGGTGCATGTTGAACGCACAAAAAGACTGGAGTTGAAATAAGTTCAAAAAAATGAAATCCCTTTGTAGTAGATGAGTTTTCGTCTGAAACCGTGATACTTCGAAAGAGATTGTCCATTTTGTATACGAAGTGCATCCAGTTTTTGCCGTAATCCACTCAACTTTTTAGCACATGCTATGTGGGTGAAATGATGATACCATGCCAACTTTCAACCTTTTCAGAGTTTGTTTGTAGTGCTTTTCAATTTCAGGGTCATTTAGCTAAAAAAAATCAGTAAATGCATGAAAAATACCAAATGAAGTCAGAAAGGGTTGAAAATGATGATGTGGCTTTGAATGGTGCATTTTGAACACACAATCAATTAAATATAATATTCTTAAATAGTGAAAAGAATCAACTAAAAAGAATCAAAATAATATTCTTCAATAGCAAAAAGAATCAACTAAAACATTAACTAAAAAGAATGAATTAAAAGAATGAAATAATATTAACTAAAATTATGAAAGTATATTTGTTAAAAAGAATGAACATAAAGAATCAACTAAAATATAACTAAAAAGAATCAACTAAAAAGAATGAACTAAAAAAGAATCAACTAAAAAATAACTAAAATGAATGAATTAAAAGAATCAACTAAAACATTAACTAAAAAGAATGAACTAAAAAGAATCAAAAAATATTAACTAAAATTATCAAAGTATTTATTTGTTAAAAAGAATGAACTAAAATAAAATCTTTAATAGAAAACTAAAATAACAGAAAAAAAATGCTCACCTACTAGGAAACTAAAATGACATAAAAAAAATAAAAAAATGACGCCTACTGGGCCACCACGGCCTGCATACGACTAGAAACCCATCTGTAAATGGGCCAGGATGTAGCCCCGCGGGCCCAATAGGCCCAACATGGCAGTGACAAGGGTAGGCAAGTACTGCCTGCATTGGAGAGGAGCTCGATAGCTCACCCGCAGCGCGCCTTATAAACCGGTGCAGCGCTCTCTCAACTAGCGAGGTGGGACTAAACTCCCACCACACCGCTGTGCCAGGTTATTGGTCCCGGTTGGTGGCTCGAACCGGGACAAAAGGGTGCCTTTGGTCCCGGTTCGAGCCACCAACCGGGACCAATTCCCCCCTTTAGTCCCGGTTTGAGCCACCAACCGGGACTAAAGGTCTCTGCTTCCCGCCCTTTGGGTTGCTGAAAATACACCTTTGGTCCCAGTTGGTGGCACGAACCGGGATGAAAGGGGGGCATTGGTCCCGGTTGGTGCCACAAACCGGGACTAAAGGGTGGGGTATATAAGCCCACACTTAGGAAATTTTCACACTTCATCCGCACTCGCCCCCGACGACGCCGCCCAAATGACGTCCAGCATTGCTGCCCCGACGCCGCTCTCCGCCCCCGCCTTCACCTTCTCCTTCTTTCTCCCCCCGCGGACACCCTCCCGCTTCCCTCCGACCCCTTCTTCTCCTTCTTCCCCCTTCCCGCTCCCGCCTCTGCCTTTTTCTCCTCTCCCGGTAAAGTCCCTCTTTCCTCGGCCCCGTCCCCCCCCCTCCATTCTCCATCTCCGCCCTTCCCTTTTCTTCTCCTTCTTCCTATCCTCTGCGCCCTCCCTCCTCTCGCCCACGTTTCCCTGCCTTTCTTCTGCCTTCTCCAGTCTTCAACACCCTAGCCCCACTGTGAGCCGCTGCGCCGCCCCGGCCATTTTCTTTTTTTAATATTAATCATGTTTATGTAATGTATGTATATGTACATGTATACATAGATGCCTAGTGTATTTTTTTGATATGATGAATTTTTTAGTCATGTTCATATGATGATTTTTTTGTTCATAGAATATTTTTTTGTTCATAGCATTTTTTGGTCCATGTATATATGTATGTGTATGTATGTATGTATGTATGGATGTATATATATATATAGAAAATGTTCATATGATGTTTTTTTTGTTCATAGAAATTAGTTAAAATTTACCAAGTTACTAAGTTACTAAGTTAAAATGTTCATATATTCAAAATGAGTTAATTAAAAGACTCACTAAGTGAAAATTTACCCCCTTCCCGATAACTTCGACATGAGGGGGGACGTCGGACATGCATGAGAGAGAGGCGGTCCGCTCGCCTGACCAACTATCGAGGCCACCCAAACCCTAGAAGAAAGAGCGTCGTTATCAATCTACCCCCTCCCCAATAACTACGACATGAGGGGGGACGTCGGACATGCATGAGAGAGGCGGTCCGCTCGCCCGACCAACTCTCGAGGCCACCCAAACCTTAGAAGAAAGAGCGTCGTTGTCGATCTACCCCCTCCCGCCCCTACCCGTAATTGTTATGTATAATACTATATATTGGCGTCTAATTCACCGGTCTTACCTCAGTGACCCGAAGGGACTTTTTTATTCGGTAGGCGGCTGTCATAGGTCAATGGGGTAGAATGGATAGTTTGATCTCCTACATAGCGATTATTTTTTTGCAAAGTGTCCTCTCCTGAAAGTATAACCCCGGCCTGATAACTTCAACATGAGGGGGACGTCGGACATGCATGAGAGAGGCGGTCCACAACTAATCCATTGCTCATATATGCATATGATTCCTTGTTGTGATTAGCTAGGTCTATGTTTGCCACTAATCCATCTCTCATGTTTGTATATTGCCATGTTGTAATATTTGCAGAAACTATGGAAAGAGACTTAGAACAAGAACAATTGTTGGAGGATATAATCCTCGCCGGAGGTGATCCCTTGTCGTTTCTCAACGACACCGATGGTCAGGAAGGAGAGGATGACGGCTCCGGTGATCCAACAATGGAGGAGGAAGGAGATCGTGACGGCTCCGGTGATCCAACAATGGAGGAGGAAGGAGATCGTGACGGCTCCGGTGACCAAATGGCGGAGGAAGGAGATCATGATGACGGCTCCGGTGACCGAACGAAGGAGGGAGGCTTAACTGTTGCAAAGTCCGGTGAGGTATATATATATTAATTAAGCATGTGTTGACTTGATGCATTAATTGTTTTGGTATGTACATATATTAACGCTTCTTTCTTCTTTTAGCCCTCCAGATCGAGCCAAACTTCTGTAATGAGACGAGGCCCGAAGAAAAGGTTGCGCCAGGATAAAAGGTTCACGATCACAGAAGTCGCGAAAGATGGCCAACCGATTGCTCCCAAGCGGACCAAGGACGCATTTGTACATCAGTGCGGAGTTGTTGTTAGGGACAGCGTCCCGATCAGCATCCAGCAATGGAATAAGAATAAGGACCCTAAAGTTTCTTATGTCCAGGATAGACTGAAAGATGATCTTTGGACCTCGCTGATGACAAATTTCAGCCTACCGCGAGAGGAGGATCCGAATAACCCAGTTATAGAGCGAAAGGTCAAGGCATTTGCTCTTAAGAATATGGCCGAACTATTCAGGAACTGGAAGAAAGAGTTGAACACAAAGTTTGTCGAGAAAGAGGAGACTCCAGAATTCATCTGTCGATATGAGAAGATAAGAGATCACTGGCCCGCATTTGTGGCCTACAAGAACTTGGAGAAGGGTAAGAAAAGGTCACTGACAAACAAGCAAAATGCTGCAAAGAAGCTGTATCACCATCACACGGGGTCAGGTGGCTAATACAAAGCCTGGCCGTTGTGGGACAAAGCTGAGCAAGACCTTGTCGGTGCACGACACCTATGGGATCCCGAGTGACCCCTTTACGATTCGGTGGGGGGAGAGGTACACGCAAAGAGCAGAACCAGTGATCGACGCGTGAGGGTTTTTACCCAGGTTCGGGCCGCTGATCAGCGTAAAACCCTACTCCTGCTTTGTGTTCTTATTGATGTTCTTGAGCCCAGCCTTTAGGAGCGCTCGTGATGAACAGTACGTTCAAAGAGCAGCTACACATGCAGAACGGGCCAGAAGTTCCCCTCCCCTGTAGCAGTTGCCTTGGGCCTCCTTTTATATGCTGAAAGGGGTCTCCACAGTGGCAAAATGTACATACATTGAGGTGTAAAGTAGCTACAGGGTATCATACCTAACCCCTAACGAATTAGGACAAGCGCATTTAATGCACCGTGAGGTGTCCGTTTAGGTGTCCTCACTTTCTTGGGGATGGAAAAAGGGGCCATCCCATCAGCACCGCTTAAGCTCTCCTCCATTGGCATGCCGCCACGCATCCAGGGAAGGAGCCAGAATGTCAGACTCGTTACTGTGCCGAAGCGGTGGCACAGTGGCAGAATCTCACCGGGCGCCGAATCTTGCCGGGCGCCAAGCCTTGCCGGACGCCAAGCCTTGCCGGGCGCCAAAGGCTATCTCGGCAAGGCTCTTGCCGGGGAGGCTGGCCTTCGGATTTCAGTCCTGCTTATCTGCTGATCCTTGGATCTCCGACTTGATGATTTCCTTGATGACTTGAATCGACCTCGAGCTGATCCCAGCAAGCCTTGCCGCAAGGATGGCTACAACTGCCCGTGCACAAGTACGCGGTACTAGTGGCCCAATACTTAGTACACCGACAGGAGCCCCCGGGCCTAGGCCATACACGAGCGCGAGGCGTTGTTGGGCTAGGCCCAAACAGTGCACGGGCATGCGTGGCAGGGAATTAACTGCTCGTAAAATATCTCATTTTACTGTGCCCCCCACTACGCGCACGGAGCGCGCGACGTGGGAAGCATGCCAAAAAGGCTGCAAACTGTCTCGCGCCCATAGAGGCACATTCATATTGGGGGATAAACAAGGCGGCCCCGCTCCTTCCCCATAAAAAGGAGAAGTCGCGGAGGCGCAAACCTATTCACCCCCCTCTTCTTCCCAATCTGGCCATCGCCATCACCTTCCTCTGCTCGAGCTCAAAGCGAAACCTTTTTCCTCTTCTGCCCGCTGCTCCCGCGCTCACTCCGCCCCCCGGCTTTCGTCTTCACAGTCGCCATGCCGCCCAAGGCCAGCAAAGGCAAGGGCACGGACAAGGAGGCGAAAGCTGAAGTTCCGGAGAGCGAACTGGTGAAGATGCGGAAGAGGCTCGTCGTCTTCCCTCCGACGCTTGACGCTGAAACTTTAAAGGGGCGATACCAATGCATGTGGGCGAAGGGAACGCAAGCTCACCCCGCCACACACGTAATCCCAGGTGCTTGTTCCGAAGGTGGATCGGACAGATACCCCTTCTTCACTGCGTATTTCTATTGTGGGCTCTGTCCACCCTTTTCCGATTTCTTCAACGACATCATGTACACATACGGCTTCCGCCTTCTTGATTTCACGCCGAATGCCGTATTTTGCATGTCTATCTTTGCCCATCTCTGTGAGAATTTCGCTGGCGTGATCCCCAATTCTGCTCTTTTCCGCCATTATTTCTATCCTCGAAACCAAAAAGGAGAGGCTCTCTCTGGATCTATTGCCTGGATTCCAAGGGCTTGGAACAAAGAGATATACCCAGAGGGAGTTTACCGCGAAAAGTGGGACGAGTGGCGGGCCGAATGGTGCTGGATCCAGGAAGCAGATCCTCATCCTTTTTGTCATCCCCGGCGACAGAAGGTGGTCCGCGGCAAGGATTGGGGCGATCTCGCCGCAGAAGACGAGAAGCTCACAATCGCCACTACCAGGATCCTTCGCTTGAAGGCTGCCGGGCTGACAATGGAGATGATCGGCTTCGACTTTCTCCGCTGCCGCATCGCCCCTCTGCAGAACAGGGGGAGGCCAGTCTGGGAGTACAAGAACGCGGCAGATGTCATGAGGCTGCGCCCCAGGCTGAACAATAATCTGACCGCTATGCAGCTTGGCGCTCTCCGCTAAAAGTTATTCCAGCGCGAAGACAAGCATCGGCTGCCGGCAAGGATCGTCCCCTTGTGCAACAACCCTGCCTTGGGGTCAATCATTGCCTTCTTGCCGATGTTTAACGCCCACGGCCTTGACCCGACCTGGGTCGAGCCAAGCGAGGAAGAAGCACAGAAGTTCTTTGACAATCTGACGGAGAAGCCTGTCCGGCAAGAGTCAGATCTTATCCGCGCCACCACTGATCAGGAGGTAGCCTACATCGCTACCAGAGTGGAGGAGGCGAATCTTGCTGCGGAGGCCGGCAGCGTTGGCTTCATAGAGTGGGAAGCCAGTGACGCAGAGGTGGTAGTGGAGGCAAAACCTGCCGAGGAGAACAAGGTTGCCGGGGAAGAAGGCGGCGCAGTCGCTGAGAGCTCATCCGGCGAAGACACGGCCGAAGAGGAGACGCGAGAAGAGCCCTCGCCCCCGAAGAAGACAAAGCGTGTCCTTCGGAAAGCCGCATCAGGCGTCCTGGCAAGCCAGCCTACATCGAGCGGCGAATCCCCCGGCAAGAAAGTGGCCGGCAAGACCGGACCGCGGCAGGGGGCTCGTCAACAGCCTGCGCGGTGCGCGAGACCCACACCAGCGACCACTGCTGGGGCGACAAGATGGTCTCGTACAACCGCGCCGAAGGCTGCCCCGGCGCCTGCCATAGCCAAGCAGCCCAGGACCCCTCCTCCGCCTCCCCACTCAGACATCGCAACGGAGGTCGACTTCGACATCTCCGGCTTTAGTCCAGAGCGAGAGGAAGAAGAGTGAGTATTTGCCACAACTTCTACCTTCCAATCTGCATCAATCTTACTGACTTGCTTGTATTGTTTCCGCAGTGACACAGAAACCTTGCTGGAGAGGATGGCGAAGAGGTCAAGGACTTCTACGGGCAACGAGCCCCCGGCGGGCTCCACGAGCGCGCCGGAAACTGTCGTTGTCAGCCCGGAGTCCAGTCCTCAACACAGCCCCCAGCGTAAGTTCATCATCCCTTTTTCTGCTGGCCGGTGCCGAGGCTTTCACTCTTGCTGCTGATATCTTTGGGTTCACAGGAGAAGGACGGCAACAAGGAGAAGATAGCCCCATTGTGCCTCCTTCATCGACCGCTCCGCCCACAAGCACATCCCCGGCAAGAGATCCTGCCGACGAGCCTGTCCGGATTGAGGAGGAGCCGACAAGCACGGACTCCAGCAACCCACCCCCGGCAACCGGAGTTGCCGGGAGAGGCAAAGCCACCTCTCGCCAGCCCGACGCAGGTACTCGATCGCCTCAGAGTGCTAGTTATTCTTTCCCTCTTATCTCTTTATCTTTAGTCACTTCAAAATTCAAACCTCGATCTCATTTTGTCTTCCTCCTTCGCCCTTCAGAGTTCCCTGTGATGGAACATATGGACGTCGACGTCGTCATCGAGGAGACCGCCAGGGATGCCGCCGCCGAAGTGGACAGGATCGCTGCCAGCGAGGCCACCAAGGATGACGTTGCCGGGGCTGGGGATGCTCTTGACGGGGAGGCCGCCAAGACAGCACAAAAGGAAATCGCCGAAGAACCTGCTGAAGAGGGCGACAGGGAGGCTGAGGACCATACTGACAGCATTCCTGCCGTAGGAGCGCCAGGCGCTGCATCGGCCACAGAGCCCCCTGTCACTGGTGAGGCGGCCACTGAAGACCAGCCATCAACATCTGAAGACCCCTCATCCAGCAAGTATCTCAAGGTTGGCGAAAATCTATTCATCAACTTGCCAGGGACGGCAAGCACCGAGGCACCAACCAAGGGAGAAATTTTCGAGGAAGTTATTGCCACTGCTGGGCTCGAAGTCATTGACGATCCCAGCGCTAGCAGCGGCAAGTCTGAAGAGGATCAGCTCCTTCAGACCATGGGCGAGAACTTCCGCAAACTCCAGGCTCTCCATCGTGCCCGAAAAGAGAAGGCGGACTCCAGAATGGCAGTTGTTGAGGCAGCCGAAGCGGATTTTCAAAGGCGCGTCGCACAAATGCAAATCTGGCACACCGAGGCCCTCCAAGAGCTGGTTGCCGGCCGAGAACAAGTGAGCCAGCAATGGAATGAGATCCTCCTGAAGCAATCAGATATGGAGAAGGCACATGATGAAGCTGTTCAAAGGATTGCTGCCGAAGATGCTCTCCTGACGGGGCGCCGCATTGCTCTTGACGCTTACGAAGAAGATCTCACCACACGTGAGCAGGCGCTCGCCGCCAAGCTTCGTAGCAAGGATGAAGACATCGAAAATCTTGTCGCGCGGCGGACCCAGGAGCTGGAGCAGAAACACAAGGAGGCGCTTGAAGCTCTGACTGCCAGTCATGCCGGCAAGCTCAAGGAGGCCGTCGATGCTGCCGAAGCTGCAGAGGCCACCAAGAACGAGCTGAGCGACAAAGTGAAGAGGCTAGAAACAGATCTCGAAGAGCACGGCAAGGAGCTCTCGACGCTCAAGGGGGACAGGGAAAAACCCTCCACTCCTTGGCGGAGATGCAAGTTACCCTGTCCGACAAGACCAAGTAGCTCTCCTGCGCAGCTGATAGTATTGCGGTTCTGGAGCTGAAGCTGACCACGCTGCAGAAGTCTCTCGAGGCCGGCAAGGCCCATGAGAAGGCTCTACTCAAGGATCTCCAAGGAGAGAGGAACCTGCTCAAGAGCGCCGCCGCTGCCCAGAACGAGTACGAGAAGGGAGTGGAGATCTGGACTGGTCGTCTCATCGCTGCCGCGGAGAAGCTTACCGCAGAACTGTCAACCATGGGCTTGTCGAACTTCAGATATTCTTCCGAGGAAAGAATATCCCCAAGCGCCAGGTTGACGATGTTCTTTGAAAGCATCATCAACGCGTTGAGGGTGCTCCAGGCCAGCCGGGCGACCCAACTGGCGAACGAGACTTGCCGGCTTTGCCGCGCCGTCCTTCGCAAGGTGCTCATCAAGGTGGTGCACAACAATCCCGGCATCGACCTCTCCAGCGCACTCGGCCATCTGCCAAAGGATGCAAATGTTGAGGCGCTTGAAAAGTGCATCGCGCCAATCCTTGAGAAGGTGGACTCCATCAAAAGGATCGAAGGCCAGCGCAGGGATTGAGTGCTTCTCTTTTATTCTTGCCGCCATCATCTCATGTAAAAGACAATTAAGTCTCAAGTTAGAACCGCGGCAACTCATGGATGCAATATAATTTGACTATGTTTAGGCTCATGCTTGCTACTTTCCTCGTCTGATTCCTTTATGTATGGAGTTCATCCTACGCTTACTGAAAAACTTGACGGCGCGCAACCTGCCGCGAGCGCTGGGTGCGGGACTTCAGCAGCCTGCCGGAGGCGCAGCAGCCGGCAAGACTCCTTGGTGTTCTCAGTGCAGCCACTTAGATTGTTGAGCGGACTCGAAACAAAATAAGGGCGCAACTGATTACAGCAAAGGTTTCTTCGCGTGCAGATTTTCCATACAAGAATCAGAATCGTCTAAGGAAGCAACTTGGTAACTAAAGAAAAACTTGCTCTAAGTTTTTAGGACTTAGCTTTCTGGCTTTGTTCTTCCTCCGGCAAGCATCAATTCCGAACGTCACCAACTGGTATTCGTATCTCCCTTCCCCCCGGCAAATGTGCACGCAAGGAATCCTTCTATCTTTGAGAAAAAGAAAGAAGAGAAAATAAAGGGATGAAACCTTGGCGGTTCGTTAGAACTTACCGGGATCAGGTGCCATACAACATCTTAGACAAACATGCATATATGAATATGAACATGGGAATCAATAAGGGAATGTACAACACTTAAATTTATTCATCTGTGCTCAGGATCTACGCTTGGCTTTGTACAAAGGATCACATGCCTTGCCGGCAAGACTTGTACAAAAAGGTGGTTGCCGGGAGCCCCCGGCAACCATGCCTTAAGGATAGAACTTGCGAAGATGTTCGATATTCCAGGAATTACTCACTGGAACGCCATCTTCGGTCTCTAGGCGGACAGCGCCAGGCCTGGTGACTCGTATTACCCGATAAGGGCCTTCCCACTTTGGCGTCAACTTGTTTGAATTCTTGGCGGACTGAATCCGTCGAAGAACAAGGTCGCCTTCCTCAAGGCTTCGGGCTTGAACTTTGCGGCTATGATAGCGGCGCAAAGCTTGCTGGTAGCGTGCAGCTTGCACAGCAGCCTGAAGACGATTCTCCTCAAGGAGCACAGCGTCATCTTGCCGCAGTTGCTCTTGCTCGAGCTCATCATAAGCGAGCACTCGAGGAGATCCGTATATGAGTTCTGTGGGGAGAACTGCCTCCGCTCTGTAGACCAGAGCGAAGGGCGTCTGGCCGGTGGCTCGATTTGGTGTCGTTCTGATTGACCAAAGAACCGCCGGCAACTCATCAATCCAGCGTCTTCCGCACTTTTTCAGCCTGTCAAAAGTTCTGGTCCTGAGACCGCGCAGCAGTTCAGCATTGGCCCTCTCCGCTTGGCCGTTGTTTCTCGGGTGAGCAACAGAGGCAAAACAAATCTTGCTGCCAAGGTCTTGGACGTACTGCATGAAGGTGCAACTTGTGAACTGCGTGCCGTTGTCGGTGATGATCCTGTTAGGCACACCGAAACGGCAAACAATTCCTTTGAAGAACTTGACAGCCGACTGCGCTGTCACCTTCCTCACTGCTTCCACCTCCGGCCACTTTGTGAACTTGTCGATAGCAACGTACAAGTACTCAAAGCCCCCGGTAGCACGGGGAAAGGGGCCCAGTATGTCGAGCCCCCAGACCGAAAATGGCCAGGAGAGAGGGATTGTTTGAAGAGCTTGAGCTGGCTAATGTAATTTCTTCGAATGAAACTGGCACGCTTCACACTTGGTTACTAGTGCAGTCGCATCCTGGAGGGCGGTAGGCCAAAAGAAACCTTGCCGGAATGCTTTTCCGGCAAGCACTCTTGACCCTATGTGGGAACCACATATGCCCCCATGAATCTCTGCCAACAGCTATAGTCCATCCTCCCGGGAAATGCCCTTCAATTTCACACCGTTTGGTCTCTTTCTGTACAGGACGTCATCGACGAACTTGTACATAAGAGACCGACGGGCTACTCTCTCCGCTTCTTCTTGTTCCTCAGGGAGTTCACCTGTCTGAAGGAAATGGACAATGTGCTGCGCCCATGCTGGAGCCTGGGGCTCGACAACTAGGACTAAAGGCATCTCGTCCGCCGGGGGAACATTTGTCTTGACAGCAAGGGCCTGAGGCCCTGCCGGAGCCTGTTGTTCCCCGGCAGGCGTGTCGATCCCGGCAACTTCCTTGCCGGCGGCTCCGGGGAGCTCTGCTGGGAAGTACTGGCCAGAGTTCAACTTTCTTCTCTTTTCTTGCCGCATCGATGGCGCCGCAGATGGTTGAATCAATTGGAGCACAAAAGTTCCTGGTTCCACAGGCAACTTGAGGGTAGGACGCTTTGACAGGTCATCAGCAACGCTGTTCTCGGCGCGAGGGACATGCTCCATTTGGAGACCGTCAAAGCGCTCTTCCAATTTCCTCACTTCATCTACGTAGGCTTGCATCAATGGACTTTGATAGTTCTTGTTGACCTGCCTGACGACAAGCTGTGAATCGCCTTTGATGACGAGCTTTTTGATACCAAGGTCTGCCGCGATCCTAAGACCGGCAAGCAAACCCTCGTATTCTGCAGTGTTGTTGGTTGAACTCTCCCGGGGAAAATGCATTTGGACTACGTACTTGAGGTGCTCCCCAGTGGGTGCGACAAGCAGCACGCCAGCACCGGCACCTTGCAGCGAAAAAGCCCCGTCAAAGTACATAACCCATTGCTGATCGGTTTCCTTGCCGGGGAGACTTGTTTCTTGAACTTCTTCATCTGGTGTCGGGGTCCATTCTGCAATGAACTCCGCCAAGGCCCTGCTCTGAATTGTGGAAGTGCTTTCAAATTTGAGGCCAAAGCTGGACAATTCCAACGCCCACTCCACAATCCTGCCGGTTGCCTCCGGGTTTTGCAAAATCCGTTGCAACGGAAAGCGAGTGACGACGGTGATCTCATGTGCTTGAAAATAATGGCACAGCTTTCTTGAGGCCATAAGGAGGCCGAAAAGCAACTTCTGCACACCAGAATATCTTGACCTAGCTCCTTGTAAAAGGGAGCTAACAAAATAAACTGGGCCCTGCACCACCTTCTTCTTCTGCACGGGTTCTTCTGTTTGCGCAGATCCTGTCTTGCCGGGATCAACCCTTGCCAGGAAAGATCTTGCCGCGTCACTTGGCGGTCCTGCCGCTGGTGTCGCTTCCTCATCAGCTTCTCTCTGCGCCACCAGCGCAGCACTAACCACTTGATTTGTTGCCGCCAGATACAGCAGCAACGGTTCTTGTGGTTTAGGTGCGACTAGCGTCGGCGGAGAAGAAAGGTATTTCTTCAAATCTTGCAGCGCTGCCTCCGCTTCCGGAGTCCATTTCATTGGACCTGCCTTCTTCAAAATTTTGAAGAAGGGCAGGGCGCGCTCAGCAGATTTGGAAATAAACCTGCTTAGAGCAGCAACACAGCCAGCAAGACGACGCACATCCTTGACGCGTCTCGGCGCTTCAATTTGCTCAATGGCTTTGATCTTGTCGGGGTTCGCTTCGATTCCCCGGTAAGATACAAAGAATCCGAGGAGCTTGCCGGAAGGAACACCGAACACGCACTTCTCAGGATTGAGCTTCAAGTTGATCTTGCGCAAGTTTGCAAACGTTTCTTCTAAGTCTTGAATGAGCGTCGCTTTATCCTTAGTTTTGACCACTATATCATCCATATATGCCTCCATATTTCTATGGAGTTGTGGCTCAAAACCAATCTGGATTGCTCTGGCGAATGTTGAACCAGCACTTTTCAACCCGAAAGGCATCCGTATGAAACAATACGTACCACATGGGGTGATAAAGGCGGTCTTCTCTTCATCTTCCTTTGCCATAAAAATCTGATGATACCCTGAATAGGCATCAAGGAAGGACAGGAGATCACAACCAGCGGTGGCATCCACAATCTGGTCGATGCGCGGCAAGGGAAAAGGATCTTTTGGACAAGCTTTATTGATATCTGTATAATCGATACAAAGCCTCCATTTCCCATTCGCTTTCTGCACTACAACCGGGTTGGCCAACCAGGTTGGATGAAGCACTCCTTTGACCAGTCCTGCCGCCTCCAGCTTCTTAATTTCTTCGGCAATGAATTCTTGCCGCTCCAAGGCCTGTTTCCTCACCCTTTGCTTGACGGGCGCGCATGAGGACAGACAACAAGGTGGTGCTCAATCACTTTCCTGGGAACGCCAGGGATGTCAGACGGTTGCCATGCAAACACGTTGACATTCGCCCGCAGGAAAGCAACGAGCGCGCTTTCCTATTTGTCATCTAGGGTGGAACTTATGGTAAAAGTTCCACCCGTTCCGTCGTCCTTGGCAGGCACCTTCTTGGTTTCCGGCGGGGCAGCCTTGGACTTCTTGTTCTTGCCGGTGGAACTCTCTGGTGCGTCCTCGACGAAAGCGCAGCACTCTGAGGAGGTGCGCTTGCCGGAGTTCGCGCCAAGGTTCTTGCCGGTGCCGGTCTTCTTCTTCCCCTCGGGGGTTCCAGCAGCAGGAGCAGATGCCTTGATGGCAGGTGCTGCAACTGCTTCCCGGTAAAGTTGGTCGGCACAGATGAGCGCATCCTTCTTATCGGAATGGATAGTGATGACGCTCAACGGCCCGGGCATCTTCAAAACATTGTACGCGTAGTGTGATGCTGCCATAAACTTAGCCAGTGCTGGCCGACCAAGGATCCCATTGTATGACATGGGGATCTTGGCGACATCAAACACCACCTTTTCGGTCCTGAAGTTAAACTCGCTGCCAAATGTTACCGGCAGCGTGATCTTGCCCTTAGGCTGGGTTCTTCCCGGATTGACCCCTTGAAACGTATTCGTTTCCTCGAGGTCTTTGTCGGGAATCTGAAGCTTTGTGAGCACATCTGGTGAGATTAAGTTTAGGCCGGCCCCGCCATCAACTAACATCTTCGTCACCTTGAGGTTGCGAATTGTCGGGGAAACCAACAATGGCAAACACCCGACCGCAGTTGTGCGATCAGGGTGATCCTCGGCGTCAAAGATGATAGGCGTGCTGGACCACTTCAGAGGCCTACACGCATCGGGGGATGGCTCTGCCGCATTAACCTCCCGCATCCACTGTTTAAGTTGGCGGTGGGAAGAATGCAGCGAGGCACCCCCATCAATGCACATAGCCTCCGTAGCCTTCTGGAATTCCTGCTCACTGGATTCGTCATCTTCCTCATCATCATCTCCTTCTTTATCTCGGCCCCGAGCGGGCCGATCCTTCTGCTGCTTGGCCTTGCCGCGGCGACCCCCTCGGCCGCCGCGTTTCTTGCCGGACCCCTCAGCACCATCTTGGGCCTTCTCCTTGTCTTGCCTCTCGTATTCGGCCTTCTGCTTCTCGGCAAGCTGCTCAACTTGCCGACAGTTCTGGAGATCGTGGCCTTTAGTGCGATGGATCTTGCAATACTGCTTGCCGGAGTTCTCCGACTTGTCGGCAGCCGCCAAGGCCTGACAGGAAGGGCACCCGGCAAGATCCTTGCCGGGGTCGCCAACCTTGGCCTTCTTGGCGGTGCCAGGGTTGCCGGATTCCTCGATGGCAAGCACGGCCTTGTTTCCGCGCTTCCTGTTTCGCCGCCGGCCTTTTCTTGACGGAGCCGCGGCATCTTCTTCTTTTGATTCGCCCACCGCGCCAACAACTTCGCCAGGGAGTCTCCTCCCTTCTTCAGCTCGAGCGCACTTGTCGGCCAAAGTGTAAAGCTCGGCAATACTTCTGACTTTGTTCATTGCCAGCTCTTCCCGCATCCTGCGGTTACGCACGTTCTGATGGAACGCGCTAATGACAGCGGCAGGATGAACGTCAGGAATATTGTATTGCACCCGGCTGAATCTCTGCATAAACTTGCGCAGGGACTCGCCCTCCTTCTGAGGGATGATGTGCAAATCACTCTCTTGGCCAGGAGCTTGGTGTCCTCCAACAAAGGCGCCAACAAACTGATGGCACAGATCTGACCAGGAAGAAATAGAATCCTCCGGCAGATGCATCAACCACGACCTGATGTTGGGTTTGAGCACCAACGGGAAGTAGTTGGCGAGTATCTTGTCATCTCGGCCCCCGGCAGCTTGCACCGCAATGGTGTAGATGCTCAGGAACTCCGAGGGATGGGTCTTGCCGTCATATTTCTCCGGGACCTCTGGCTTGAAGGTTCGGAGATTGGGCCACTGGACTTGTCGTAGCTCACGGGTAAACGCTGGAGGTCCTACCTCGTAAGGCAAGTCTCCTACGTTCCCTGGCGCAGGCTCGTCGACAACCGGCCCCGCGCGCTTATCAGACTGATAGCGCGCTTCCCGTCGCCGCTCGATGGTTGTTCGAGTGTCCTCCTTGCCTCATTCCTGGAGAACCAGACGCTGATCACGGCGTATCCGTGGATCGGACGACGCCGTGGAAACTTCTTCATGGCGGTCGACTTGCTGAGTTGTCGGCCGCCGCTGACGCCGCGGAGGGGAGTGCACTGTAGTTGCACCACCTCCGGTTTTCTCTGCACCGGCTCGCGTCGGATCGATGGGCCTCCGCTGAGAGGGCCCTGCCTCTTGCGGTCCATCCTTGTTAGCGAAGCCGATAAGGCTCTGGATAGTAGCTCGCCACTCCTCCATCTTCTTCGGGGCGGGAGGAAAATCGAGGAGCAGCTGTGCACGTGCCAAGGCTTCCGCTGGCGTAGGTGGTGGCGACAAGTGCGAGGTACGTGAGGTGCTCTGACTCCTAACCAAGTTAGAAGGAGCACCACCACGGTCACGCGACCGCGCACCACCTCCGTCGGCAGCTCGGTGTGCATGCTGGTCCCGCGCATCTTGGGATCTATGCGCAGAAACCTTTTCGTGGGGACGCCCCGAACCACCAGCGCCATGATGTTGCTCATCTCGTACAACCTGAGTAGGTTGCAAGGCTTGCGCCGGCGTGGGAGCTCCAGCAGGCGCCCTTCGATCCCTAGAGTTAGTTGTGCCACCCGTAGGCAACACAGCACCATCTCTAGATCCACCGGCGCGCAAGTTACCACTGCCACTGCGAACGATACCGCTCGCTTGGCTTGGTTCACCAGAACGCCGCGGGGGTTCTAGTCCTCTTCCTTCTGCACCCACACCGTCGCCTGTTTGCGAAGGCGCAGGCAAAACGGACCTGGACGGTTGCGCTGTCTCAGCGCTCTTCTTCTTGGGCGGCATGATGATGAAGATGATGAAGGAACTAGGGCGCCGACCACCAGATCAGGTTCACGCAACCTTCAATCCCCCTACCTGGCGCGCCAAAGATGTCGGTGCACGACAACTATGGGATCTCGAGTGACCCCTTTACGATTCGGCGGGGGGAGAGGTATACGCAAAGAGCAGAACCAGTGATCGACGCGTGAGGGTTTTTACCCAGGTTTGGGCCGCTGATCAGCGTAAAACCCTACTCCTGCTTTGTGTTCTTATTGATGTTCTTGAGCCCAGCCTTTAGGAGCGCTCGCGATGAACAGTACGTTCAAAGAGCAGCTATACATGCAGAACGGGCCAGAAGTTCCCCTCCCCTGTAGCAGTTGCCTTGGGCCTCCTTTTATATGCTGAAAGGGGTCTCCACAGTGGCAAAATGTACATACATTGAGGTGTAAAGTAGCTACAGGGTATCATACCTAACCCCTGACGGATTAGGACAAGCGCATTTAATGCACCGTGAGGTGTCCGTTTAGGTGTCCTCACTTTCTTGGGGATGGAAAAAGGGGCCATCCCATCAGCACCGCTTAAGCTCTCCTCCACTGGCATGCCGCCACGCATCCAGGAAAGGAGCCAGAATGTCAGACTCGTTAATGTGCCGAAGCGGTGGCACAGTGGCAGAATCTCGCCGGGCGCCGAATCTTGCCGGGCGCCAAGCCTTGCCGGACGCCAAGCCTTGCCGGGCGCCAAAGGCTATCTCGGCAAGGCTCTTGCCGGGGAGGCTGGCCTTCGGATTTCAGTCCTGCTTATATGCTGATCCTTGGATCTCTGACTTGATGATTTCCTTGATGACTTGAATCGACCTCGAGCTGATCCCGGCAAGCCTTGCCGCAAGGATGGCTACAACTGCCCGTGCACAAGTACGGGGTACTAGTGGCCCAATACTTAGTACACCGACAGACCTGCTTGCTAAAGGGGTCCAACCAGCGACATTGCACTGGCCAGATCGTTCAAGGACTTGGTTCTTCGGGGTTGGGGGAACTTTGGACCCAGAAACAGGGGAGTGTGTTTGGATGGACGAGCAACTTGCAATACCCATCCAGAAGCTTCAGAAAGCAATCAAGGCAGTGCAGGAAGGGACGTTCATTCCCGACAAAGAGAAGGACGAGCTGACAGAGGCCCTCGGGAATACTGAACACCCTGGACTAACATGAGGCACATTGGGCTCCGTTCCGTGGGTGTATGGCTTTCCCGACAGCGGTGGTTATAGAAGCCGAGAGAGAAAGAGGAAAGAGGAAGCAACCAAAATGCAGAGGCTCAGTGCAAGATTAGCAAAACTATAGGAACTTGAGAGCCAGCGAGCTACCAGCCAACCATCTCAGCGGCACGAAGATCCTTGCTTTGACGCTGCCCCAGAAGCTACCCCACCCTCTCAGCGGATAAGCAGCGTGGCTTCCACGGAGCTCGTTCAGCCTGATTTCATGGCTCCTCGCTACCCCGTGGATAGTATCACGGAGGCTGAACATTGTGTTCTAATGATGAAATGCCAGAACCTGACCTTGAAGGCGGCGGTCAGCTCTGTTGTACCTCCTCAAGCTGAGGGAACTTTTCATTGCCGTCCGATTCCACATGGCTATGCTATTGTGATGGTGGATGAAATAATGGAGGGATTTGAGGAGCTGGAGCTTGACTACCCTACAGGTGAAGGGGATATTCATCTGGAAAATGCTTTAAGGAGTACCTGTCTATGGAGAAAGGAGTACATCAAGCTTCTGAACTGGACGCCTCAGCAGACTCAGCCTCCTCCGGCACGTCAGGGCACTTCGCCTCCTCCTCCTCCGGCGAGTCAGGGCACTCCGCCTCCTCCTCCGCCTCCTCCGGCGCGTCAGGGCACTCCGCCACCTCCTCCGCCTCCTCCGGCGTGTCAGCGGACTTCGCCGCGTCAGCAACGGCGGAAGAGAGACGCCGCCGCTCCGGCGGCTAGCAGTACAAGAGGCAGGAAGAAATACAAATTTGGTCCAAGCCTGAAGCCTCTTCCAAAGTTACCATATGAGAGGACTGACAAGGAAACCGATGAAATCGTGGAAGCCGAAGTGCATGCCCATTTTGAACGCAAACCTCCACCACCGAAGGAAATGATAGATCCGGTGAAAATAAAGCGCACTCTGGATGCCCTTAAGCGACCACCACCGCCTCCGCCGGAATTCAACTATGAACGCTGTATTGCAAAGATATATGATGAGGCGTAGCAGTCGGGAAGTACTTGCACTGCTGCAAGATTAGCAAAACGAAGAAGTGGGAAAACAATTCCCCAGCTCGGCGAACAGGCGAAGTAATCGTGCCCCCCGCTCAAGGTGTCTAGCGATATCGTCACTAATCATCCGGGGCTACTGCCCGGTACCAATCTTGGTGATTACCTGGGCGATGATGTACACTTTGAAACGTTAGAGACAGTAGAGATCTTTAGATATGAGCATGGGAAGCCTCTCGTCAAACCTGATCATCCTCCTCTAACAACGATGATGCGAAGATTGCATGACTGGTACTTGGAAAGCTGCAGGAAGAATGGGACAGATAGTTTGATGCTGAGAATTAAAGAAGAGCACGACCTCATTGGAGTTGAGGTGATGCCTGTTGAATTTGTGGAGTTATTTCAGTTATTCAATCAAGAGGCCCTCGACAAACAACTCATGACTTGCTACTGTCTGTAAGTATTACTTCTGTAATTAAGTCTCTAGCTCAGCTCGTTCATTGCATGTATATATAATTATCCTTACTATATTATACAGATTAAAGATCGTCAAATGCAAGAAAAGACAAATCTATGGCATTGGGTTCATTCGCCCAAATACCGTAAATGAATGGTCGGTAAAAAAGAGAGTCGAAGAAACTGAGGAAAACTTACTACAATCGTTTCTTCGACATCAAAACAAAGGGAAAAAAATACTCTTTCCTTACAACTTCAAGTGAGTGTTATTGTCTTGTGCATATTCGGTTTCGCTTACTCGAGGTTAAGTAATGTAATTGATGAGTTATGTGTGCGCAGCTTCCACTTTATTCTGCTATTCATTAAGCTTGATGGGGGAGTAGTAACTGTCTTAGACTCGAGACGTAAAGATCCCCAGGATTATGCGGACATTACTGCAATGCTCCAGAAGTAAGTTCAATCATTATCGCACCATATCGGCAACTTTCGTTCATTTCCTGATATCAACTAATCATTTTCTTTGCCTGGCAGAGTTTGAAAAAAGTTCACCGGAATGGTTCCGGGTCTGCCGAAGGAGCTGCGATTTACACACCCCAAAGTAAATAGTACCAGCTAGTTCCGCGCATCTCTCATTGATTATTGTTTCATCAATACCATTTATCATGCTTGATTATTATTTTGATTGAACTCTATTCTCGTAAAGTGCTACTGGCAGGAAGGCGGGAATCATTTATGTGGATACTACGTTTGCGAGTTCATGCGCAGCTCGACCTTTGAGCGGGGCTACTCTGACAAACAATTTAAAGTACGTAAACAATATTCACAATTTTATTTTATTACCAACAATTGTGTTGAGTTTCATTCATATATATGTATTGACCCCCTTCTTTAAATTAGATGTGGCAGATACGGAATGAACTCCTACCACATGATCGCTTACGAGCAATTCAAGAGGAATTGGCGGGATTCTTTTCTGACCACGTCATACATAAAGACGGAGAATACCATGTGGAAATTGAAGCTGATTTTCGGTAGATGATGTCAGGGATCGTAAGATATGTTATATTGTATATATGTAGTAGCGTCGGATAGATATACGAAAACATGTTGTTCGATCAAGCATGGAGAAAGAGAGGTCACTTCTCTCTATATATGCTCATGATCATGATGTTGTGTAATTAATGATTCCTTCATTTGCTTACTAGCTAGCGTCGAGTTCTCTCTGTATGTAGTAGCTACCGTCGACCAAGCACGGAGAAAGAGAGATCACTTCTCTCTATTAGCTAGCTAACACAATATGAAACCCCTAAATTAACCCTCCAAAACCCCTAACCCACCCTTAAAAAAAACAAAAACCCCACAGCCTGCGAGCTGCTGACGCGTGGCTGCCTTTTGGTCCCGGTTGGTGTTACCAACTGGGACTAAAGGTCCTCCTGCCTGGGCGCCCCACAGCGGCCACGTGGAGCCCCTTTGGTCCCGGTTCGTAAGCCAACCGGGACTAAAGGTTTTGGGCATTAGTCCTGTTTGTTTTGTCCCGGTTCCAGAACCAGGGCTAAAAACCCTCTCAAACCGGGACTAGTACCCTGTTTTCTACTAGTGTGCGTGGCTCTCTTGGTTTCTCCCCTCCTGAAGCCTAATTGACAAAAACAAATATATATATATATATATATATATATATATATATATATATATATATATATATATATATATATATATATATATATATATATATCAAAGAAGTTAGTCAGTGGGGCATGTCGTTGTTGCCCGTTCTTCATCTTGTCGGGCGCCTGCTCGCTGTCGGCAACACGCTCCCGCTGGCGCGGACGGAAAATATATAATAGAGAACCTGCACCCAGGCCCTCTCTATATAGCCATCCATTTCCCGCATCGCGATTCGTGCAAGTACATTTCTCTTTTTTATTTCTCCCACACAGAACATATCTTGAAGTTCAAACCTATGTAGCGTGGCAAAGCTCTCTAAGTAGAATCTAGGATAAATCTTTCAGATTTTTTTGTCCAACATAAATATACAAAATACGTTTTGTTTGTTTAAAAAATCATATTTTTAGTATTTATGTCCGACAAAAAATTCTGAAAGATTTATCCTAGATTCTAGTTAGAAAGCTTTACCACACTGCGAAGGTTTGAACTTCAAGATATGTTTTATATGAGAGAAACAAAAAAGAGAAAATTTCATATAGAAAGTTAGTTGTGTCGCATGGATCTTAAAGTGATATTGGAGAGTTAGGATAGCAGGGCCGGGGTGCCTCTAAAAATCCACGTCCTGGCGCGGACACGTTCACCGTCGGCCCATCACGGAGTTTGGGACGTAGTCAGCGCCACCTCTGGCATGGCGCGTGTTCGCCCGATCTCCTCGAAGTTGCACCTTTGCGCCTCCCTTTTGGCCAGGGTCTCTTGGTGTTTCTGCGTACGTTAGCTCGCTTTGCTGCCCCTCCTCCTGATGAATTTATATAGCCAGCCCGGGGTGTCGATGGATGGCAAGTTAGACAACCTGGGACGCGGCCGTGGATTTCTTTCCTTCTTCTATTCTTCTTCACGTCCAAGTCTGTTTGTATATTTCTTTCCTTTCAGTCGTTCTTCTTCACGCCCAAGTATATTCCATCTGATGCAACACATGCTATATTTTTCCCCGCAAAAAAAATACAAAAAAACACATGCTATATTTCATGTATACGTACACTTCAGCTGGCCGGTATTTGGATTCGTATCTGTGCATGGCCGGCCGGCCGTGATATCCGAGTACGTACATACACAGTTTTGTGTGGGTATTCATCCATGTATTTAGACACGTGGGTATTCGGATACTTGCATGCATACATCGGCCAGATCGAGTACATACGAGTACATTGACCATGTGAGCTTTGCGTGCATATTACTTTCTGCATGATCTTCAATGCATGCAAGTACGTAGGCAATTTTTCATGCACCACATACAAATCCAATCAAGAGATGGGCTAGTCCATGCATACACTAGCTTGCGTGTGCACATATATTTTTCCCTGTGTATCTCATGAAAATAAAACTTAGAGAAATAAACATGCAAAAGAAATCACTGATCCATAATTTCTTCTTCTTCTTTTGCTATACTATGCATCAGTATTCACTTCTCCTCTTTGGTACAAAATTCCATCGAACAAATGCCCCCTCACCAAATAAAGTTCAAGTGCGCAGCAAATCGAACTTAATTTGGTGAAAACAATTTTCTTTTGGCTGATTCAGTGCATCAACTTGTGTGCAGCCTGAAAGAAAGGTCATCCCTGAGGTCAGCTACACTGAGTGCCCTCCCGAAGATGATTGTTGTATCCAGGTAACGATGTAATCTAGCGCAGGCATGTCCATTCACACTTGTGTTATCAAGGGAAATCGTCGTATCGTATAACAAGCATGATGCCGGCCAACGAGGTAACCCTATCCCGTCTTCATTCCATGGCGAACTAACGGGCCATGTCCTGAAAACAAGAATAAACAAAAATTACCAATCTCATCGCGACCGCCTTGCTGTTGCAGTGCCAACCGACTTGATTGGAGAGTTTGAGAGATGCACGCTGGCCGCACTGGCGCGTTGCACTGCTCCCATGATCTTTAATGTGTTGATGCACTCCCCTTCATCGAGAATTGCCACGCCATTCATGGCGAGGCAATCTTGGTGGTACGCCGGAATGCCATCGGCCTTATGGATGATTGAGGGGGTTGATGTTGCCCCCGCTTCATTGCTGTTGGAGACGGGGCCACGGAGACACATCGGCGCCACCTTCATGAGCGCAGGTGTTGCCTTCTGGTGCCCATCGTGCGTGTCGGTGTAGACCGTTAGTTGCCGGGGTGTCGTCGGCGTTGTCATGGTCGCATGGGTATTGCTGCCCCCAAACTCCTATGATGTAGGTCGATGTAGTGGTTTGTCGTCGGAATGCCATCGACGATGACAGGAAGCGCCTCTCCATGACTGCAAAGATGTTGGAGGAGCACAACTAGCAACACCAAACGAAACATGCGAAAAAGAGAAAGAAAAAAAAGTTTGTGGGTTTTAAATTTTTTGGCTTTCCCATTATACACCAGCTATAGGCGTGATATCCGAGAAGGCTACCGAAGGACTTGTCATTGGGAAGCGTCGAAAGACCTTGACGATTGCAACTCAACAACTTAAATAAGATTTAGTGTACGTGTATGAAGACGCCGTGTTTCGGGATGCTTCCGAGAGGCAACAGAAATTCATACTCTAGCCCATCATCATATTGAGGGCCCTCACAGCTCGACATGCCCCCTGCACAAGCCCCATGAACCCAGAGACTTGGGTGTGATAGGCTCAGGGTAAATGGTTTTGGGACAACGGTTTGGCGATTTTACTTCATGCCATATTGATGGGTGGTGAACAGCTACCTCCCGCCTTCCTTATAGTGGGTTCCTTACTTCTTGGGAACACTTGACAGCTTCTTGGACTGTTGGGATTTCTTTGTTTTGAATTTGCTTCTTGGACTTCTAGGAATTTTACTTTTGATTACTCATGCGGGATGATTGATTGTCCGAGGACTTCATGGGCTTGCTTCGACATTCGGCTTGAATTTCTTGAGGACTCATCTTCCATGATCTCTTAGGGACCCACATTGGGAACTTGGAAGGCAACTGTTCACCTCTGTGGACTAGGAAAAACCCTCTAGCACTTTATCTGGGGCTTCTGGTGGCGCACCCCAGGGTTGCCATGTGACTACGCACCAAACCAATTTACATTGGGTCAGGCAGCCCTCCATGATCTTTTCCTATAGTCTTCCCTGGAGTGCGAGCCTTTGTGAGCACGAGGCATGCCGGCAAACATGAAGAGCGCGGGTTTCGATACTCAGAAGTGCCCAAGTAATCGTCTCCACTGCCTCCGGAAGCATACACTTGGTACGTGTCGTGCATTGTGGGTGTAGGAGCCGCTTAACCTACAACTTGACACATTGTGCCACCCTCCGACAAGTCCTAGGGTAGCCAAAACTTCAATCAACAACATGGTGTGATAGGGGAAAGCCATTTTTTTGTTGGACTTAGTTCGTAAAATCGGGGAAAATTAGATATATCCACAAAACGCAAAGGAGAATGCATCATGGATCCGATAGCCCATAGAAAAAGTTTCCCCAACGGAAATCTGGAAGGCAACAAAAGAGGCAAAAATTTAAGAAAAATATTTTTTTTAGGAACCTTCCTTTGATTGGGGGCATATGTCGGACTCCCTGGTAATCAACGAGCTGGTATGCTCCCCCGTCGTAGACTTGCTTCATGACGTATGGTCCTTCCCACTTTGGCTCGAACTTTCCCTTCATCTTGTGCGTCACGACGATGGGTCGCCTGAGCACGAGAACCAACTCGCCTTTTCGAAAAACGCGTTGCTTGACGAGCTTGTCGTAAGCTCTCATCATATTCTGATGGTAAAGCTCTAGGTTCTGTAGGGCATGAAGTGGCCCCTCTTCAAGGGCGTCGAGCTCCTGAAACCGCAGTTGTACCTGTTCGTCTTGGTGATTTCATCTTGGATAGCCACCCTCAAAGAGGGTAGCTGGACCTCCAGTGGTAGGACCGCCTCACTCCCGTAAATGAGAGAAAACGGAGTCGCCTGTGTTGGGGTACAGACTATGACGTGGTACACCCATAAGGACTCGAAGAGACGGTCATGCCAGTCCTTGTCACCGTCATCTTGAGTATCTTGCCGAGCGTCTTGTTGAAGGCTTCGATTGAGCTGTCGGCCTGGTGTAGATGCTGGGGATGTGGTGATGAAGTGGAGGGGAGAGCGGTCTGCCCGTCGCTCCAGCTATACTTAGCCATATTCCTCCGTCCTGTCGTCCGATGAAGATGTGGGCGGCCTTCGCCTCGTTGGTGCCTGGCCTCGTGGTGTCCGCCTTGTCGGTGTCAGACTAGATGACTTGCCTTCACCTCGTTGGTGCCTGGCAAGATATGGATTGCTTCATCGGGAAAAGACATGTCGGTGGAGTACAGCTCCGCCTCGCCGGAACTAAGACGATATTGATGATGTGCATCGCTGTGGATGTTGGAGTAGATGTGGGAGGTGTCGGGTGTTGGTGTAACCAACAACCTTGTCAAGTCGAGAGTCAGCGCCAACAGCACCCGACAATGGCTTGTGTCAGCTGCCATGTAGATGACACCTCACAGTGGAATGGGCTCCGTTTCGGCAACGTTGTAGACGGATATCCGCCTCGGCGGCAGAGTAGACAATGAACCGCCATGGATAGGCTCCGTGGCGGCGACAATGTTGGTCTTGCCCAGCCTTGGGAGAGCCCCATGTTGGAGGCAGCTTGGACGGTCGCCCAACTTTAGGGGCCTCCATGTTGGCGGCGGCGCAGATTGCGGATCACCTCGGGCAAGCTCCATGTTGGAGGCGGAGTTGACCACGTCTATCAATGGATGGGCTCCGTGTTGACGATGTACTAGATGACACCCTTCCATGGATGAGCCCCGACTCTGTAGGACACACTGGCTTTGGTGAGCTACGTGTTCATAGACAGTGCCTCACTTTAGGCGTGCTCTAGGCTCGCAGCGGCGTAGACGGCACCTCGCCTTAGGAGAGCTCCGTATCCGCAGGACGCCCCGGCTTGGGCAAGCTCTAGGTTGATGGCGGTGTAAAGGCTATCTGATAACCTACAAGTATAGGGGATCAGTTGTAGCCTCTTTTGATAAGTAAGAGTGTCGAACCCAACGAGGAGCTAAAGGTAGAATAAATATTCCCTCAAGTTCTATTGACCACCGATACAACTCTACGCACGCTTAACGTTCGCTTTACCTAGAACCAGTATGAAACTAGAAGTACTTTGCAGGTGTTGTAGGATAGGTTTGCAAGATAATAAAGAGCACGTAAATAAAAACTAGGGGCTGTTTAGATAAATAAACAATTAAGTTAGTATATCGAGTGTGTAAAAGTTGTGGTAGGAGTTGCGGAATTGTCCCTAAGCAATTGACTACGTTACTAGACCGATAGCAAGTTTTATGTGGGAGAGGCCACTGCTAGCATGTCATCCCTTACTTGGAATTCTATGCACTTATGATTGGAACTATTAGCAAGCATCCACAACTAATAACGTTCATTAAGGTGAAACCCAACCATAGCATTATGATATATTGGTCCCCCTTCAATCCCGTATGCATCAATTTCTATGCTAGGCTGAAGCTGCCGTCACCCTTGCCCTCCAATACATAGTCCTATCAACATACAACTAACCCTATGGTGTGATCCACACGCGCGCTCATATGATGGGCACCAAAGGACATAAACATAACCACAAGAAAATTAAACCAATCATAGAAATTCACCAATCACCGGTAGGACAACAAAAATCTACTCAGACATCATAGGCAAAAATCTACTCAGACACCATAGGATGTGAACACATCATTGGATAATAAGATGAAGCATGAAGCACCATGTTCAAGTAGAGGGTATAGCGGGTTGCGGGAGAGTGGACCGCTGTAGATAGATGGGGGAAGGTGATGAAGGTGTTGGTGAAGATGACGGAGTTGTTGGAGTAGATCGCCGTCACACGATGATTGCCCCGGCGGCGTTCCGGCGCCACCGGGAGAGATGGGGAGAGAGCCCCCTCCTTCTTCTTCTTCCTTGACCTCCCCCCTAGATGGGAGGAGGGTTTCCCCTGTGGTCCTTGGTCTCCATGGCGGCGGAGGGGCGGGAGCCCCTCTGAGATTGGATCTCTCTCTCTGTTTCCTTCTGTTTCTGCGTTCCCAGATTCTGGCCTTTCACCGTTTCTTAAATTCCTGGAGATCCGTAACTCCGATTGGGCTGAAATTTTAACACGATTTTTATCTGGATATTAGCTTTCTTGCGGCCGAAGAAGGGCAACAACCGCCTTATGGGGTTGCCACAAGCCTCCTGGCCGTGCCCTGGGGTGGGGGCGCGCCTCCAGGGCTTGTGGGCCCCTCGGGCATCGTCTCTCATTGATTCCAATTCCCAAAAATTACATATATTCCAAAAAAAATCTCGGTAAATTTTTATCGCGTTTGGACTTCGTTTGGTATGGATATTCTGCGAAACAAAAAACATGCAACAAACAGGAACTGGCACTGGGCACTGGATCAATATGTTAGTCCCAAAAATAATACTCCCTCCATTCCCTTATACGAGGCCACAAACTCATATTACAGGTACCAAGGTAAAATTTAAGGCTGCTTTGGAAGCCAACATTTCTTTTCGTTAACCGGGATCATTAATACGCTTGCATGCATGCAAGGAAGGAATATGAAGAAAGTAGCACAGTGTCATTATGACTACATGCATGCAAGTATTAAACAAGTTGCTAGTACGAGAAAACATCAATAATTTTTGCCTCGATTACTGTTAGTGGCCTTGTATAGATGCAAAATGTAATTTTCATTGTGGCCTTGTATAAGGGAATGGAGGGAGTATAAAAATTTGCCAAAAGTATATGAAAGTTGTAGAATATTGGCATGAAACAATAAAAAATTATAGATACGATGGAGACGTATCAGCATCCCCAAGCTTAATTCCTACTCGTCCTCGAGTAGGTAAATGATAAAAAAGATAATTTTTGATATGGGATGCTACCTAGCATAATCTTGATCATATAATCTAATCATGACATGAATATTAAGACACGAGTGATTCAAAGCAATAGTCTATCATTTGACATTAAGACAATAATACTTCAAGCATACCAATAAAGAAATCATGTCTTCTCAAAATAACATGGCCAAAGAAAGTTATCCCTACAAAATCATATAGTCTGGCTATGCTCCATCTTCATCACACAAAGTATTTCATCATGCACAACCCCGATGACAAGCCAAGCAATTGTTTCATACTTTTAATGTTCTAAAGCCTTTTCAACTTTCATGCAATACATGAGCGTGAGCCATGGATATAGCACTATAGGTGGAATAGAATATGATGGTGGAGGTTGTGTGGAGAAGACAAAAAAGGAGAAAGTCTCACATCGACGCGGCTAATCAATGGGTTATGGAGATGCCCATCAATTGATGTCAATGCGAGGAGTAGGGATTGCCATGCAACGGATGCACTAAGAGCTATAAGTGTATGAAAGCTCAAACTGAAAACTAAGTGGGTGTGCATCCAACTTGCTTGTTCATGAAGACCTCGGGCATTTGAGGAAGCCCATCATCGGAATATACAAGCCAAGTTCTATAATGAAAATTCCCACTAGTATATGAAAGTGATAACTCAAGAGACTGTCTATATGAAGAACATGGTGCTACTCTGAAGCACAAGTGTGGTAAAAGGATAGTAGCATTGCCACTTCTCTCTTTTTCTCTAATTTTTTTGTTTTTTTTTGGCTCTCTCTTCTTTTTTTGGCCTCTTTTTTATTTATTTTTTTATTTTTTTTGTCCGGAGTCTCATCCCGACTTGTGGGGGAATCATAGTCTCCATCATCCTTTCCTCATTGGGACAATGCTCTAATAATGATGATCATCACACTTTTATTTACTTACAACTCGATATGTAGAACAATGCATGAATATATAAATGCCTCCAGCGGTGTACCTGTATGTGCAATGATCTAGCGTAGCAATGACATCAAAACGGACAAGCCATGAAAACATAAGCTAGCTATCTTACGATCATGCAAAGCAATATGACAATGATGGTGCGTGTCATAATAAAACGGAACGGTGCAAGTTGCATGGCAATATATCTCGGCATGGCTATGGAAATGCCATAATAGGTAGGTATGGTGGCTGTTTTGAGGAAGGGTATATGGTGGGTGTAATGCACCGGCGAAAGTTGCGCGGTACTAGAGAGGTTAGCAATGGTGGAAGGGTGAGAGTGCGTATAATCCATGGACTCAAAATTAGTCATAAATAACTCACATACTTATTGCAAAAATTTATTAGCTATCAAAACAAAGTACTACATGCATGCTCCTAGGGGGATAGATTGGTAGGAAAAGACCATCGCTCGTACCCGACCGCCACACATAAGGAAGACAATCAAAAAATAAATCATGCTCCGACTTCATCACATAACGATTCACCATACGTGCATGCTACGGGAATCACAAACCTTAACACAAGTATTTCTACCAATCCACAATTACTCACTAGCATGACTCTAATATCACCATCTTTATATCTCAAAACTATTGCAAGGAATCAAGCATATCATATTCAGTGATCTACAAGTTTTATGTAGGATTTTATGACTAACCATGTGAATGACCAATTGCTATCAACTCTCTAAATAGATATAAGCAAAGCATGAGAGTTTAATTCTTTCTACAAAATATATGCCCATGCTCTAACAAATATAAGTGAAGCAAAAGAGCATTCTATAAATGGCGGTTTTTTATGTCTAGAGAAACAGGCAATCCAAACTTCAAATGATATAAGTGAAGCACATGAAGCATTCTATAAAGCCATACTCAAAAGATATAAGTGAAGTGCAAAGAGCATTCTATAAATCAACCAAGGACTATCTCATACCAGCATGGTGCATAAAAGAAAAAGGAAAAATAAACACAAAAGACGCTCCAAGAATTTACGCATATCATGTGACGAATAAAAATATAGCTCCACGTAAAATTACCGATGGTCGTTAGAAGAAAGAGGGGATGCCTTCCGGGGCATCCCCAAGCTTAGTTGCTTGGGATTCCTTGAATATTACCTTGGGGTGCCTTGAGCATCCCCAAGCTTAGGCTCTTGCCACTTCTTATTCCTTCATCCATCGTGATCTCACCCAAAACTTGAAAACTTCAATCACACAAAACTTACCAAAACCCTCGTGAGATCCGTTAGTATAATAAAGCAAATTACCACTTTAAGTACTGTTGAAAACCCATTCACATTTATTTTTTAATTGTAGCTACTGCATTATAACTTCTCTATGGTTTATACCACTGATACAATCGGTAGTTTCATCAAAACTAGCAAAACAATGCATCAAAAACAGAATCTGTCTTAAACAGGACAGTCTGTAGTAATCTGAACATTTACCATACTTATGTAACTCTAAAAATTCTGAAAAATTAGGAAAAAATAAAAAATTTGTATATAAATACTGTGCAATAAGTTTCAGAAGCTTTTGATGTTCCAGTAAAAAATGTAAATTCACGCACTACAGCCAAAGTTTCTGTTTTTGCACTGCACATACCAAACAAGCAATCTAATCATCCTAAAGGCAAATCTTGGCACATTATTTTTATAATACAATGGATTTGTACAAGGGGATAATTATTTTTGTTGAAAAGTTTTTGTAATCAAGGTTCACAAAGTTTCCATGGGCATGAACAAAGTTCAGGGCTAGCTCCCACTTTAACAATGCTCGTCTTTCTCACTTTTGCTTTTCTTTTTGAAAAGTTTTAGGTTCCCCTCTATATTTTTTGTTTTAAAACTTTTTAAAAGCACACAACAGAATAAAATGACTCTCTAAAACTTCCGGGTTGTCTCCCTGGCAGCGCTTTCTTTAAAGCCATTAAGCTAGGCATAAAGTGCTCAAGTAATTGATCCACCCGGATCCCAAGGTATATCAAAGCCAATTTTAATTAACATTGATTTGTAATTTAGTAGTGAGCACAAAGCAACATATATCATGCAATGACAAAGTATAACTCTCTTCCTATGCATCGGCATGTCATAAAATAATAATTCATGCACATCAAGTAAAGGCCAATACATAGCATAAACAGTTCCTTGCAATTTTATCGTATTGGAAACATAGAGATGTGGAGATGTAGTTCCTCTCTCATAATAATCGCAAGTAGGAGCAGCAAGCACATGCATATTATATCTATCAAAATCATCATGTGTAATGGTAAAAGGCAACCCATCAATATAATCCTTAATAAGCGCAAACTTCTCTGGTATTGTGTAGTTGGGAGAAATCAAAAAGATAATAGGACTATCATGCATGGGTGCAATAGTTACAATTTCATTCTTAACATAAGGAACTATAGAAAGTTCATCTCCATAAGAATATTTCATATTGGCATTATGGCCACAAGCATAGCAAACATCAATTTCATCAAAAAGGGATATTTCAAACGAATCCAAGGGATCATAGCAATTATCATAGCAATCATCCTTCGGTAAGCACGAAGGGAAATTAAACAATGTATGATTTGAAGAGTTACTCTCATTAGAAGGTGGGCACAGGTGATCAATCCGCTCTTCCTCCTTTTGTTCTTCGCTCCCCTCCTCATCTTTTTCATCCAATGAGCTCACAGTGTCATCAATTTCTTCTTCCATAGATTCCTGCAAAATATTAGTCTCTTCTTGGACAGCGGAGACTTTCTCAATAAACTCATTAATATCGACATTATATTCATAATTCTCATAGCAAAATTTTCAGGTCTTTAAACAACATCATCATAATTTTCACACTTTTCAAACAAATATTCAATTTCATAAGCACCCTAAAAAGCAACAAATTCTTCTATTTGTTCCACATCATAGTAATCATATATACCATTAGCATAAGAAGCCAAGGTTTCATTATCATTAAATTTACATGAAAAGGGAACGTGTGGAGCCTTCATCCTAGAGCAACAAGTATAATCATATCTCAAGCATAAATTCCAAGCATACCAATGCAACATATGAATTTGATCCCATAAGAGTTTCCCGTTTTGAGTCAAGCGATAATCCCTAAAGTATTCACGTTGATCCAACATGTCTCCCATTATCAAGTTGAATGGGGTTTTCTTAGGATTATCAAAGTAGTGTTTAATATTTTCCACATAATGAGCATCGTGGGTTTTAGGAGGTTCCCCGTCTCCATGAGTAGCAAGTACACCTAATTTTTTTTGTATTTCGTGTTCCATATCCATAACTAAAGATATAAAGCAACTAAGAATAGCAAATAAAATCTACTTAGTGATAAAGTAAACAAGCACACACGAGAATATTCACCCCATGCTATTGCTCCCCGGCAATGGCGCCAGAAAAAGGTCTTGATAACCCACAAGTATAGGGGATCAGTTGTAGCCTCTTTTGATAAGTAACATTGTCAAACCCAATGAGGAGCTAAAGGTAGAACAAATATCCCCTCAAGTTCTATCGACCACCGATACAACTCCACGCACGCTTAACATTCGCTTTGCCTAGAACAAGTACAAAACTAGAAGTACTTTGTATGTGTTGTAGGATAGGTTTGCAAGATAATAAAGAGCACATAAATAAAAACTATGGGCTGTTTAGATAAATAAACAGTTAAGTTAGTATAGCGAGTGTGGAAAAGTGGTGGTAGGAGTTGCGAATTGTCCCTAAGCAATTGACTACATTACTAGACCGATAGCAAGTTTTATGTGGGAGAGGCCACTGCTAGCATGTCATCCCTTACTTGTAATTCTATGCACTTATGATTGGAACTATTAGCAAGCATCCGCAACTAATAACGTTCATTAAGGTAAAACCCAACCATAGCATTAAGATATATTGGTCCCCCTTCAATCCCGTATGCATCAATTTCTATGCTAGGCTGAAGCTGTCGTCACCCTTGCCCTCCAATACATAGTCCTATCAACATACAACTAACCCTATTGTGTGATCCACACGCGCGCTCATATGATGGGCACCAAAGGACAGCAACATAACCACAAGCAAATTAAACCAATCATAGCAATTCACCAATCACCGGTAGGACAACTAAAATCTACTCAGACATCATAGGATGGCAACACATCATTGGATAATCATATGAAGCATAAAGCACCATGTTCAAGTAGATGGTACAATGGGTTGTGGGAGAGTGGACCGCTGTAGATAGATGGGGGAAGGTGATGGAGGTGTTGGTGAAGATGACGAAGTTGTTGGAGTAGATCACCGTCACATGATGATTTCCCCGGCGGCATTCCGACGCCACCGGGAGAGAGGGGGAGAGAGCCCCCCTCCTTCTTCTTCTTCCTTGACCTCCCCCCTAGATAGGAGGAGGGTTTCCCCTCTGGTCCTTGGCCTCCATGGTGGCGGAGGGGTGGGAGCCCCTCCGAGATTGGATCTCTCTCTCTGTTTCCTTCTGTTTCTGTGTTCCCAGATTCTGGCCTTTCACCATTTCTTAAATTCCCGGAGTTCCGTAACTCCGATTGGGCTGAAATTTTAACATGATTTTTATCTGGATATTAGCTTTCTTACGGCCGAAGAAAGGCATCAACCACCTTAAAGGGTGTCCAGAGGCCTCCTGGTCGCGCCCTGGGGAGGGGGGCGCGCCTCCAGGTCTTGTGGGCCCCTCGGGCATCGTCTCGCGTTGATTCCAATTCCCAAAAATCATATATATATTCCAAAAAAATTCTCCATAAGTTTTTATCGTGTTTGTACTTCGTTTGGTATGGATATTCTGTGAAAAAAAAAACATGCAACAAATAGGAACTGGCACTGGGCACTGGATCAATATGTTAGTCCAAAAAAATAATATAAAAAGTTGCCAAAAGTATATGAAAGTTGTAGAATATTGGCATGAAACAATCAAAAATTATAGATACGATGGAGACGTATCACTATCCCGTCTTGTGAGAGCTTTGAGGTGGTATGTGAACGATGCCCAACTTTTGGTTGAGCTCCTTGTTGGAGGCGGAGTGTAAGGCACACCCACCATGGGCGCGCTCCGAGGCTATTGAAACGGCACCCGCCTTTGGGCGACGCTTCATGTCAGAGGCGGTGTGAATGACACTCCACCTTGGGCGAGCTCCACATCAGCGACGGTGTGGATGACACCCCTCCTTGGCCAAGCCGCATGTCGGTAGAGGTGCAAAAGGCATGCCCTCCTTTGGCGAGATCCAAGGTGGTGTAGATGGTGCCCACCCTTAGGTGAGCTCAGTGTCGGTGTAGACGACGCTCCACCTGGGGCAAGCACGTGTCCGTGACGGTGTAGACCAACCCCCACCCAAGGCTAAGCTCCTTGTTGATGGTGGTGTAGACCAAGCTTCGCCAGGGCCAAGCCCCGTGAGGATGGCAATGATGTAGATGGCATTCCTGCCTTGGGCAAGCTCCGCGTTGGTGGTGTAGATGTCGCCCCGTCTTTGACAATATCTGTGTTAAAGGTGATGAAGAAAATGTCCCGCCTTACTGAGCTCCATGTAGACAGAGGTAGATGGCGCCCCGCATTAGGAGCACTCCATGTCGATAGAGGTGTAGACAGCATCCCACCTTGGGGGCACTCCATGTCGACTACGGCGATGTAGATGGAGTCATGCCTTAGGCAAGCTCCGCATTGGCGGTGGTGTGGATGGCGCCCTCCGCAGGGCAGCTCCATATTGGCGGTGGTGTGGACGGTGCCCTCCTTAGGCAAGCTCCATATTGGCAGTGGTATGGACATCACCCCGCCTTGGCCGAGTCTCATATCACCTTGGGCGAGCTCCACTTTGGTGTCCGCATAGACGGTGCTTTGCCTGGAGAGCAACGAATGGTGCATGGTG
Source organism: Thinopyrum elongatum (assembly GCA_011799875.1). Lineage (NCBI taxonomy): Eukaryota > Viridiplantae > Streptophyta > Magnoliopsida > Poales > Poaceae > Thinopyrum > Thinopyrum elongatum. Next base: position 123,961,231 of record CM022297.1, read on the forward strand.
CCGAGCGGATGATGGAGTCATGTTCACCATTACCTGCAGTTAGGCCAATCTCCCTGCCTAGGAGGGGACACATGTCGTGGCGGAAATATTTGTTGTAGAGGGTCCCGTGGTCGCCATCATTTCAAACATGGGGGCATGTTAGGATGCCCCCGCTCCAAGTGGCGAGTTGGTGAAGAATGTCATCGAGGAGCCCATGTTGAGGATGATGACTTGGGGATTGGCGCTTCAATCCCCCCTAGATTGGGTTGATGATGTACTTGGCACCACTTGTGTAGCGACCCGACCCGAATGGATCAAAGTCTCTGTGCTTAAGTGTCATCCCTGGATCGGTATGCTGACACACACAGTACTCGAGGATTTATAACAGAGGTAAATCACATGTATAAAGTAACGTAAATACTATTACCTCAATCCAAATAGCGGAAGTAACAACAAGGTTGTGGATTCCCATCAACACCAACGGCAAAGTTGAGTGTAGAAATCGTAACCCTAACGTATCACTTACTCGTCGTAAGAATTCCTGCAACATGAGACGTTGCAGCCATGTAGGTCAGTACATTGAATGTACTGGCAAATTCACACCATAGGATAATGATGAATAATAGCTATCACTATATGCATATTTGGCTGGTGGAGGCTCTAGGTTTAACATGATTTTGCGAAAAGCTAATTTTTTTTCCTACAACAAAGGGATTTATTTTATTTAACTATCATGGTGGTTGAAACATTGAGAAGGTAAAACCCCCTCTCAATCCCAATTAAAAGTAATCATTAATCCCAACAAATTAATTTAGAGTGATGGGATTCAATATGAAAATCCAAGAACCAGATACTCAAGATGTCCATAACCGGGGACACGGCTAATCATGATTAGTTTTTACACTCTGCAGAGGTTTGTGCACTTTTCCCCACAAGACTCGATCTCCTCCGTTGGATTTCTCACACTACATGGTGTTTGAGAAACGGATGACCGAGACACAGTCTTTCAGAAACATTTACTCTTTACTCTGGGTAGACAGTTACACCTACTTTCCCCTACATCTGCTAGCCTACCACTGAAAGAGGTCATGTAACATACTCAACTATGCTAGAGCCCATAATAGCTTGTGGCTGCACACGGAAGTTTCTAGCATGAATAATCTTATGATCCCTTTGAGCCTGGGTGGCGGACCGTAGGAGGATCACACGGTATATCCCCGGGATCTCCTAGGACAACACTGGTATATCCCCAGGTGCCCAAACAAGCAATCCACCCAGATGTGTATTAAAGTTGCCACCTTAAGTTGAACCATTAATTAAAAATCTCACATCTGTCATAGATACACTCAAAACCCAATCCACGTCTACGAGCATAGCATGACAACATAAGCATAGCGTGGAAGTAACTCCCAAGGGTTTTATAATAAAAGGGCAATAGGTTCTACCTCATCATCTACTTCCCAATACCCACAAGTTAATCACATCCTAGTCATGTAGTGTTTGAGGATAAAACTAATGCATAAAAACTGGGTATAGAAGAAGTATGATCAATGTGTTACTTGCCTTGTACTGTTGATGAAGATCCTTCGCACTCATAATTCCTGATAGTTCTACTCGTCACACTCCGTTCAATCTAACGTGAGCAAGCAATTGCATACATAAGCACTCATGCAAAAGAATCGAAGAAAAGATCTCGAAAAACTTCGAAAACTAGCAATTAACTCTTGCAACAGAAAACAATTTCTAACAGTACCAAAATTGGGTGGATTTGGTCTTATCAGAAAGTTTAGGTCAAGAGCTTCAATTAGCAAAAAGAATCAATTAAATCGGAGTTACGAAACTCAAGTTATAGCCAAAACAAGTTTGAATATGAATCTGAACAAATTTCGAAATTTGAAAGTTGAAAAAGTTTATTTGATAGATTCACTAGAAAGGTGGAATCAAGAAAAAAATATTGGCGTTGGTTTCGTCTAATTTGGATGAACGAGTAAAAAGTTATGGCTATTTGAAAAATCAGGGCCAAGCTGTTTTACGGAAGAAAAAGAGTTATGGCTAAAAGAATTCTAGTCCTAAAATGTAAATACAAGGACTAATTTATAAATCTAATTATTCTACCGTACTAGTCTAGAAATAATAAGCTACGGGAGTATATAAAAAAATACGAAGAAAGATACCTTTATAAGGTAGAGAAAAGATGACTTCCGAGAGAGAAGACAACTTTCAGAAGTCCCGCCGGAGAGAAGAAAAATATTTTTATTTAGTGAATCTAGTCAAACCAAAATATATTGATTTAACCCGAATCGGATGATTTTTAGAGGCTCTATGGGTCTATATTTATAGGTGGAAAGGAGGCTTAGAGGTCAAAAGCTAGGCAATGTGGGACTAAACGTAAACAAAAGGCAGACAAAGAAAAAGAAACGACGCCGCATGGCCTTCGGCCGGCCTGCGCGTGTGCGCGCATGTGTGCGTGCCGGATGTTTTTTTTTTTTTTTTTAACAGAAATAAATAAATAAAGGACAACTGGAAAAATAATATAGTCCGACCTGCTAGCTTGTTCGCGCACGTGGCAAGGATAGCAGTCGGTCACTCGTACAGTTTTTTTTTTTTAGAATAAAAAAAAAGGTAAGCGGAAAATAAGAAAAATTTCCATAGGCATATTATATATCAAAATTTCAGAAAAAGATTTCCTAAAAGATGAACATATTTTCAGCGGCAAATAGATTTCACAAAATTTAAATAAAGCAAACAGTGCTACTGCTGCAATAAAAACCTAATAAAAATCATTTTAAAAATACCAAAATGATTTCAAATTTATTTCCCTCTATTTTTTATATGAAGGGAATCATTTTACCCTAATTTCCATATATTTTTATTTTTGGATAAAAACAATTTGAATAAAAACCAAATACCTCCAAATTGAAAATAATTTCAAAGGGACTTTAAATTCGATTGTTTTAAACTTCCAACTCATATTTCATATAATTTGAAGAAGTCATTTTATCTCCTCTCATGAAAATCATTGATGTTGCATAATTGTTTCGAATTTGAAATATTTCCAAATGGAATTCAAATCTTTTCAAAAACCCCTTTTAAAATAGAAGAAGTCATGTTATCTTCACTCTAGGGTTTGTGATGAAATGAATATGAATTCATGGAGATCATAATAGCAAGGTGAAAGTTTTGTGGAAAGTCATTTTATTCCCTCTCATTCAACTTTCAAAAAAGTTTCCAAATTTCACTCAATTTCACACACAGCAACCACACCACAATCAAACAATCAATCAAACTATTTATTTATATAACATTCCAAATTTAGATTTTGGGATTGTTACAAACCTACCACCACCCTTAAAATGAATCTCGTCCTCGAGATTCGGAGAGGCTAGAAAGAAATAGGTTAGGTTTGGGGTCTTCTCAAAATCCATCGATCGTCACAGGGGGTCTTGGGTGCTACCACCACCTTAGAAGCATTGTTACGGTTCCATCAAAACTTATATACTCCATCCTTATTGTTACGACGGTCAGTCCTCTGAAATCCTCGGGAAAAATCCTACTCTGGCTCTTCCGGTAGGGGCAATACCTAATTTTTTCCTCAATTCCCGTGTCCTTTCATCTTGGTAAGGTTCTTCTGTTACCGGGTCTTCTTAGCTGACGGGTCTGGCGCCAATACTAAACAACTATCGATATCTCATGGTGGTCAACAATTTATGGTTTCTCCTGCAGGAAATGGGTCTGGGTTGAACCTCACCGCATAACCTACGGTTGGCAACAACTGCCGTGTACAAGGGGAAAAATTGTCACACCATTCTATGGTTTAAACAAGGTTTTGATCGTCGTCGCTCTACTATGGGTAAGTCACTCAGATTTACCATCCCATATAGCAAGGCGAATAATAAGAGTAAGTCGGTATGGTGATCAATCCATCCCGCACCCAAATCATTACCTTGTATACGGTTTAGCGAATCTCGCATTCTAACACTTGGTCATCCTCACAAGCATTGCAGAATTTCTCTTGTCGACGAACCAAGTTCGGATAAATCCATTGATTCTGCAAGCCAAACGAACATCTATCGTTTCTTCACCTCTCTCAGGTTTTGCGTTAACTCCTATAAGATCGTCTGTTGATAAAGGCATATCCTCTTCCAGGGTTTTTCCTTCAGCAAGAATGTGCTCGCTTCTTGGCAGGTCCTGGGGCCTGTGGGTTATGGCCCATCTCATCACTTGCAACCTTGAGCTCAAAATCAGGGCAACGGATCCTTATTCCAACCTTGAGCTTCCCAGCATTCTTAAATCCATCCAATTATACTGTCTCCCCTCCTTCTATTGGTACTAAGACGTGATTACTCAGACTCATCATGGAGTTACAATTGCTCCATATTACCAACATTATACCTCCTTTATATCCAATAGCACTTCATCCCTTCATATTCTTGGGATATCCCACCTATCGAGACAAAACTCATACTTATTTTGTCCGAAGTCCACTCCATGGAATATCATTATCTTTTCCAGAGGTCAAGTGTCCTCACAGGGTACTACCACCCTTGAAATGCACAAATTCATCCGTAGACCATATTTCTCATATCCTCGAAAATGGTCAAAATCTTTCTTCATAGAGTAACAACTCATAAAATCCAAATCAGTACCAACAATAATGCTAACTTTATTGATTCTCAAATTATTACAATCTCCTGCATTTCCATTACATGCCTCAACTCAACACCTCAATATAAAGGAAATGTTCTCACTACTACTACTATACTTCTCACGGACACAACTAATTATCACAAATCTCCTTCTCCTTGGGGCATTCTCTGGCAAAGTGCCCTGCTTCATTACAACGAAAACATATTACTTCTGACAAGTCTCGAGGTTTCCTTTTTGGGCAACTGTTGAGGTAGTGCCCTGACTCCTTGCACCTATAACAGGTGATATGACTCAGATCCTGGCGATACACCAGCTAAGGTTTAAAACTTCATCTCTTGCTGGTAGGTGCTCCATTAGCCATTTTGTCACCCAATCCTTCAGACGAAATGTATGCTTAACTCAGCATGGTGACAATAGCCTTAGCGGGCGATAGCATCATGGATAGCCGTGTTTATGCCCATGTCTCTGCCATGAGTTATCATTCCATAGTTGATATCTCCTGTCTTAGGGTTTTCTTGACAAAACTTTGAGTTTTAACGCTCCATGTTATGGTCTCTCTGCGACACACCTTGATCCCGGGTATTGTCAGCTTCAATAGTCTGACAAGTTCCATAAGGGTAGCCTTCCTAGGTCATACCAATCTGGAAATTCTTCAGAGCCTTCAAATTATCCTAGTCTTCGGAGTCTTCAACCGTTGTAGTTTCCATTATTATAATGCACGGTAAAATCCTCTTCATTCCGAAGTGGTCTTAGTTGTCCGATATCTTGTACTTCTTGGATTGGTCTCATCAGTTGAACCTTCGAGTGGTCAAAAGGGCAAAGGGGTATAGTCTAACTAAAAGGAAATTTGATAAAGCTTAGAAAAGAAGAGAGGTAAGAGATCCTTTTGAAAAGAAAGTTGTAGAGAAAAATCTTTCCTATGGGCTGGCCAGTTTCTAGGGGTCACGTCCTACAGTCAACATGTGCTCTGATACCATCTTGTAGCGACCCGACCCGAATGGATCAAAGTCTCTGTGCTTAAGTGTCATCCCTGGATCGGTATGCTGACACACACAGTACTCGAGGATTTATAACAGAGGTAAATCACATGTATAAAGTAACGTAAATACTATTACCTCAATCCAAATAGCGGAAGTAACAACAAGGTTGTGGATTCCCATCAACACCAACGGCAAAGTTGAGTGTAGAAATCGTAACCCTAACGTATCACTTACTCGTCATAAGAATTCCTGCAACATGAGACGTTGCAGCCATGTAGGTCAGTACATTGAATGTACTGGCAAATTCACACCATAGGATAATGATGAATAATAGCTATCACTATATGCATATTTGGCTGGTGGAGGCTCTAGGTTTAACATGATTTTGCGAAAAGCTAATTTTTTTTTCCTACAACAAAGGGATTTATTTTATTTAACTATCATGGTGGTTGAAACATTGAGAAGGTAAAACCCCCTCTCAATCCCAATTAAAAGTAATCATTAATCCCAACAAATTAATTTAGAGTGATGGGATTCAATATGAAAATCCAAGAACCAGATACTCAAGATGTCCATAACCGGGGACACGGCTAATCATGATTAGTTTTTACACTCTGCAGAGGTTTGTGCACTTTTCCCCACAAGACTCGATCTCCTCCGTTGGATTTCTCGCACTACATGGTGTTTGAGAAACGGATGACCGAGGCACAGTCTTTCAGAAACATTTACTCTTTACTCTGGGTAGACAGTTACACCTACTTTCCCCTACATCTGCTAGCCTACCACTGAAAGAGGTCATGTAACATACTCAACTATGCTAGAGCCCATAATAGCTTGTGGCTGCACACGGAAGTTTCTAGCATGAATAATCTTATGATCCCTTTGAGCCTGGGTGGCGGACCGTAGGAGGATCACACGGTATATCCCCGGGATCTCCTAGGACAACACTGGTATATCCCCAGGTGCCCAAACAAGCAATCCACCCAGATGTGTATTAAAGTTGCCACCTTAAGTTGAACCATTAATTAAAAATCTCACATCTGTCATGGATACACTCAAACCCAATCCACGTCTACGAGCATAGCATGGCAACATAAGCATAGCGTAGAAGTAACTCCCAAGGGTTTTATAATAAAAGGGCAATAGGTTCTACCTCATCATCTACTTCTCAGTACCCACCAGTTAATCACATCCTAATCATGCAATATTTGAGGGTCGAAACTAATGCATAAAAACTGGGTAACGAAGAAGTATGATCAATGTGTTACTTGCCTTGTACTGTTGATGAAGATCCTTCGCACTCATAATTCCTGATAGTTCTACTCGTCACACTCCGTTCAATCTAACGTGAGCAAGCAATTGCATACATAAGCACTCATGCAAAAGAATCGAAGAAAAGATCTCGAAAAACTTCGAAAACTAGCAATTAACTCTTGCAACAGAAAACAATTTCTAACAGTACCAAAATTGGGTGGATTTGGTCTTATCAGAAAGTTTAGGTCAAGAGCTTCAATTAGCAAAAAGAATCAATTAAATCGGAGTTACGAAACTCAAGTTATAGCCAAAACAAGTTTGAATATGAATCAGAACAAATTTCGAAATTTGAAAGTTGCAAAAAGTGTATTGGATAGATTCACTAGATAGGTGGAGTCAAGACGAAAATGTAGACGTTGGTTTCGTCTAATTTGGATGAACGAGTAAAAAGTTATGGCTATTTGAAAAATCAGGGCCAAGCTGTTTTACGGAAGAAAAAGAGTTATGGCTAAAAGAATTCTAGTCCTAAAATGTAAATACAAGGACTAATTTATAAATCTAATTATTCTACCGTACTAGTCTAGAAATAATAAGCTACGGGAGTATATAAAAAAAATACGAAGAAAGATACCTTTATAAGGTAGAGAAAAGATGACTTCCGAGAGAGAAGACAACTTTCAGAAGTCCCGCCGGAGAGAAGAAAAATATTTTTATTTAGTGAATCTAGTCAAACCAAAATATATTGATTTAACCCGAATCGGATGATTTTTGGTGGCTCTATGGGTCTATATTTATAGGTGGAAAGGAGGCTTAGAGGTCAAAAGCTAGGCAATGTGGGACTAAACGTAAACAAAAGGCAGACGAAAGAAAAGAAACGACGCCGCATGGGCCTTCGGCCGGCCTGCGCGTGTGCGCGCTTGTCTGCGTGCGTTTTTTTTTTACAGAAAATAAATAAATTAAAGGACAACTGGAAAAATAATATAGTCCGACCTGCTAGCTATGTTGCGCACGCTGGCGAAGGATAGCAGTCGGTCGCTCGTACAGTTTTTTTTTTTTAGAATAAAAACAAAAAAAAGGTAAACGGAAAATAAGAAAAATTTCCATAGGCATATTATATATCAAAATTTTCAGAAAAAGATTTCCTAAAAGATGAACATATTTTCAGCGGCAAATAAATTTCACAAAAATTTAAATAAAGCAAACAGTGCTACTGCTGCAATAAAACCTAATAAAAATCATTTTAAAAATACCAAAATGATTTCAAATTTATTTCCCTCTAATTTTATATTGAAGGGAATCATTTTACCCTAATTTCCATATATTTTATTTTTGGATAAAAACAATTTGAATAAAAACCAAATAACTCCAAATTGAAAATAATTTCAAAGGGACTTTAAATTCGATTGTTTTAAACTTCCAACTCATATTTCATATAATTTGAAGAAGTCATTTTATCTCCTCTCATGAAAATCATTGAGTTGCATAAAGTTTTCGAATTTGGAATATTTCCAAATGGAATTCAAATCTTTTCAAAAATCCCTTTTAAAATAGAAGAAGTCATGTTATCTTCACTCTAGGGTTTGTGATGAAATGAATATGAATTCATGGAGATCATAAATGCAAGGTGAAAGTTTTGGGAAAGTCATTTTATTCCCTCTCATTCAACTTTCAAAAAGTTTCCAAATTTCACTCAATTTCACACAAGCAACCACACCACAATCAAACAATCAATCAAAACTATTTATTTAATATAACATTCCAAAATTTAGAATTTTGGGATGTTACAACTTGATCATGGAGCCACCTCCAAATATTGTTCATCTGCTCTTGGAGTTGGTGAAATTCTTGCCGCGGGTCCTCGTCATGTGGTGCGGGCGCTTCACGATGAAGGGTGGAAAACCTATTGTTGTTAGGGAGAGATCGTCTGCTAACCGCCAAAGTATGGAGGCATGGCGGCCACGTGCCTTGCCGAGTAGCACATGCCCTTTGCGTGAGGGCCTTTTCTTGAACTTCAATGGCACGTATGTCCAATCGTCAGGGAACATGCCATAGGGAGCGTTCAAGGTGCTCCGATAAGTGAACAACATATCAGCTAGGTCCCTAGCACCGAGGGACCAATCCTCCTCCAGCACCACAGTCTTCAAGAAACTCGTCCTCGGTGCCCCGCGGTGTTGGTGTCGGTTGCTCCGAGTGCGTAGTCGTGGCAGGGTGTGAAGGGACGCCGCACTTGTCTGCCTTTTGGCGGCCTTAGCGCGAAGGCATTGAGTTGACTCCACATCGCCTTTAATCTCCGCCCTTGTTGATTCCTTCAACAGGGCACACGCCTCAAGCATGAGCTCGTGACACTCCTTCTTCACCTTGTCGGCCTCCCGCCTCTGCGCCTTCTTTGACTCCACAGTTTGAAACTACGCAATATCTTCAGCTTGGTACATGTAGACCTTGGCACCGTCCTCGATGAAGACCATGGGCGGCAAATGATCTGGACCAGATCACCATCAGCTCTGATTTGCTGCCGTGGGAGTCCACCTACATGAAAGGGCTCTTACCAGCGGAAATCCTGGCAACATGCTGTGCGTATTGGGAGCTGTGCGAAGACGATTTTGACGACCACAGCGAAGCAAACATGGGAGGAGAATCAGGTCCCATCGTGCGTGCCAATTTGTTTGATATGAGAAAATCTATTTGTCGCACTCCTCGTGAGAAGGGAAGAGGAGGTGTTTATTTCTCTCATGCATCGGGGAAAATAAAATGCGGGCGTGCCAGTGTACCGTAGTACACAAAGAAAAGTGATATGGGAAACAAGTATTTCATTTATCTCTTTGGATGAACAAAATTACAAGATCCCACAAAATGAATGCGCTCCGTGGCCTACTAGCGCGGCCAGCCTGACTATGGCGATGTGCGGTCTCCTGGTTCCCGGGGCCTCGGAATGCTCCCGGTTAATTACTCCCGCAGATTGCTCCGTGAGATACCTTTGATTAAGCCGTGTGGTCGTCTTCGTCTTCCTCGGTTCGCGTTCTCCATGCATGATGATGATGGTGTGTGTGGTGTGGGCAGCAGCAAAGCCCGTGTCCTCGTCGGTACACGTGCTGCTCAAAACATGGCTTTGTGCTAGCCACGTCCGTCCTCGCCGTCGTGCCTCATCGGTTTGGACAGCGTTGATGTAGTTGGTGTAGGCATAGCACGGGTCCTGCTTGGCTTGGACTTCATGACAATGTAGCGGCTTCATCGGGGTAAGCAAGGGGTTGACGTCGCGGGAGTATTCTTTGGTGGAGACCGGCTAAGGGAGTCATGGACTAAGGGGTCCTTGGGGCAATGGCCCATTGTACATGGGCCGGACTGGTGGAGTCATATAATGACAGGAGATCTACGAAGCCGTGGTGTACCCTCCAAGTCAAGAAGGCGCAGGATCTCTTTAATTCCTTATTGTAATCTATCTTTGGTAACCCTAATCCTACCCGTGTCTATATAAACCGAGGGTTTTTAGTCTTTAGGGCTAGAGCTACATTCATCACCTCATCTCCTTAGGGTTTAGCTCATGCTGATCTCGAGGTAGATCTACTCTGTAAACCACATTATACATCCAATACAATCAAGCAGGACGTAGGGTATTACCTCTTCGAGAGGGCTTGAACCTGGGTAAACACTGTGTTCATCGTCCCTTGTTCCCCATCGATCCTAGATCCACAGCTCGGGACTCCCTACCCCAAGGTCTGCCGGTTTTGACACCGACATTGGTGCTTTCATTGAGAGTTCCGCTGTGGGGTCACTCGAAGGATCGATGGCTCGCCTAATCATCGGAGAAGGCATCGGATCCAGGGACTTCTTCGTCCCCGGGAAACTCTTCGCGTTCGGCAGCATCGTGCTGCACGCCGACCCGACTGGTCGTCTGGGCCAGATCGACACCTTCGCTCCCAGACACCGAATTCGATTTGGCGGCCTGGATTACATCGCGGACACGTGGGGCGATCTGGTTTTCACCGGATTGGCTGCCCCCTTTCGCACCTTTGCCATGCCCGCTCCGGAGTCCCCTTCTCATCCGATCGACGGATAGACCTCAACGGCTTCCGGCCAGGAGAACTCCGCTTCGAGCAGGGGCCAGACTCTGCCTCCGTCCGGATACACCACAATGGCGGAGGACCTATCTTCTACCTTCGAGGCAGAATCAAGAGGCTGAAGCCAAGAATCAATCTCGGCCGAACCTTCCCCTCATGACGCCCACCTTGCCTTGAGCCCTTACGCCAAAGCGGCAGCCAACGGCCAGGAGTCACCCCCGGCCCAAAGTAGCCCGATCTTAAACCCTGGCGGGGAAGCCACACGCATGGACCAAAGCCCGTCCTTGACCTCCAGTGACGATCCAGACCCCGTCAAGAATCCGGCTCCACACCCCAAGCTTAGCACGGCCAGCGGAAACCAAGGACTGGCCAGGGCACTGACTACCCCCCCACTCCATTACATTGGAATTTGGTCCGGAACCCTCGAGTTCGGCGACCCTCGCAATATTAAATGAGGCATTGGACTGAATTCAGAATATGACCATCCAGGGGGACCTGCCCTCCGCCTTCAATCATCAACCCTTCGAGGCGTACCCCTAGGAATTTTGCATCCCACCCACCGCCCACTTGGTAGCCACTATCAACGATTTAACCGATATGCTAGACTACAATTCGGAAAATACCAAATACATGGACGAGGAGGGCAGACGCATGGTCAATACTGATGTCGCCCCCCCATCACCGGTCGCTGGTCGGCCACATCCACTTACGATATTTACATGGTGGACACCCCCCAGGACGGCGATGGCACTCCTGATCAGGACCAGGGCAAGCCCAGAGACGAGCCGCCCAAACGCCAAAAACAGTGCCGTCGATCAAAGCCACGTCGAAGCCATGCGAGCAACATGGACTCTGCAGAGAACGGCACCATAAATAATACAGACGAGCTCGCCAGAGACGCAGCCTTCGAACATCATCAGGATGACCTCGCGGGGCAGGAGGACCCGCTCAATTCAGAAAACCCTGATGACTCTGAGGATAGCAACTACCTCCCACTCTTTGAAGAGGAGGTCAGTCTTGGGGAGGATGATTTCATTGCCCCCGAAGACCCTCTGGAGCAGGAACGGTTCAAGCGGAGGCTTTTAGCCACCGCCCACAGCCTAAAGAAACAAAAACGCAAAATCAAAGCTGAACAAGACACCCTCAACGACCGATTGACTAAAGTCCTAGCTGCCGAAGAGGGGTATGGCCGCGAACAGCCAACCAAGAGTTATCCCAAGCGAAGGCTATTGCCCCAGTTCGACGACGAGGCCGTAGAGCCAACACGCCCGACATATACAAGCGCTGAACAGCCAGACCACCCCCCTAGAGGGCGGGATAGGGAAGCTGACGAGGTCGAACACCCAGCCGGCCCACCTCACCGTCACGACAAGGATCAAGTGTGGCCCACTTATGAGTACGACCTCCGTCGTGAGGAAAAAGCCAAAAACTGACCATCATAGTAAGCGCGAACTGGTCCGTGATCCGATTACGAGGCTTGACTCTAAAAATCGTTGGCGATTTCGCCGTGTCACATGAAGGGTTCATCTTAACACAAACCATGTGATCAGAAAGGACAGGTTTTGATCCCCAAGTACATCACAATACACCAGGGGCTAGTCCCTAGTCCCCACCGTCAAGCTCCTACGGCTAAGTGAAAGCAATAAAACCGAATAGTCCGATTGCCTGGTATCGCTCCCGCACTACCGCCTCCAGGTACCAAGACGTTGGCTAAGGGTAACAGTGCAGAGACAAAACACCCCTCGTGATATTCACTTGGGGGATGAAGCCGATGACTGGTAGCTTTTAGAATAAACATACGGCCACACAGGAGTCAAAATTAAATCATGACAATATAAAACAAGTCAGTCAGATGCATTATAAATTATGAGGTTCACTTAATACAAAATTAATACAATCACTCAAGCACTACATCTTTTGAACACTGGTCCTCTATCGCCCGCGCGCCGGTCATCACCTGTGCAAAATACTGCTCAGGGCGGTGATTCTCCTTCCCCTTGGGCGGAGGACCAGTGGCCATCTCCATTGGATTAATCTTCAGCCAATGCACCATGGTCTTCGCAAATGCAAGCCTCGCCCCCTCAAGGCACGCTGACTGCTTTATGGCGTCAATCCGGAGCGGCGCCTCCCGCAGCTTCTGCACAAGGCCGAAGTAGGTGTCCGGAATGGGCTCGGCCGGCCACAGGCTGACACAGAGGTCCTTCACGGCCAGCTCTGACATCTGATGCATCTCCATCAGCTGCTTCATTTGATCGCTTAGAAGGGGGGCACTCGGAGTCCGAAAACTGTGACCAGAAGAGCCGCTGGGTGGAGTCCTCTTCAAGAGTGGCATAGAGCTTCACCGTGGCCGCCACATTCTTTGAAAGCTCGGCGAAGACGCCTGCGGAGCGCCAGACCCGCGTCAGCAGGGCGAACCTGTTGCCTCTGAACACACTCTGCTGTAAGTACTTCTTACCATTTGCAATTTGCCCGACTTGGCGGAGCTCCTCCCGGACACCTCATGATTCGGTCCTTGCCTCCTGGAGCTCATTCTCCGCCTTGGACAGCCGGGAGGATTGCTCCTCCCACTCCTTCTCAAGGGCCTCCAGTTTCTTGGCGGCATCCTGGAGCTCCACTTGGACTTCAGTCACCCGAGCCTCGTGCTGCTCGGCCGCAAGCTTGGCCTTCTCAAGCTCGGCCACCGCCTTCTCAGCGGCCGTTTTCTTCACGGTTGCCTCTGCCTCAGCTTTCTTCAAGGCCTCCCTCAAGCCCTCGACCTCGGCGGCGGCAGCTGTAGGGCCATCGCGATAAAGGATTAGTATGCAGTCCGGATAGTCAATATCTGGCATCAGGCAAACACACATCCCATTATAGGGCCTACCTTGCGCCTCATCAAGCCATTTGTTGACAAGGTCAAGCTCTTTATCGGAAAGCCCGAGCTTCCGATCCATCTCCTCTAGTGCCGTGGCATTAGCAACCGCGGCCACGGAAGATGCCTGCGTTAGCACAAGAAATGTTGAGATTATTAATCGGCCTACCGAATTTGATCCTCTGCAGGCTTCTCCAAAGCTCCTGCAGAGTCCCGGGGGCTGCTATGTACACGGCCTACCCAAACTAAAAACTACAATCGCTCTATGAGAAAGGAACGTTACTTGACTTACCTCAAAGCCTGTAAGAAGGCCTTGGACAACATTGTTCAGTCCGGACTAGACGGACCGAACACCTCGCATGACCGCACGCATAAGAGTGCGGTGCCCATCAACGATGATGGAGTTGTTCACCAACTCCTCCAGCGCATCTGACCAGCCAGCCACCGCCTGTGTGGCGGTGTTCGGCGCTGGTGTTGGCCCCCCGACCCCTTCGCTGCTGGAAGGGGGAGCCTGTGCCGTCGAGGGCCTTGGGGGATCAGGGGCAAGCGACTGAGGGGGTCTGGATGGTCCGAACCCCCTCCCCGTGTTAGCCAGGAGGGAAGCATCCCCCTGGTCTTCAATGACCAAGGCGTCGGCGTCGGCCATGGTAGCATCGACCTCCTCCCTCGTGTTCGGAGGAGGAGGGGTCTTCCGTGACACCACCTCCCCAACTTCTTCGGGGATTGGAGGGGGTGCCAAGCGTGAGCCACTGTCCGCCAGCTCGGCGAGCAGGGACGTCCCCGAAGAGGTCTCCTCGGCGGGGTGGCCATGCGGAGGGCTGCACCATTAGAAAAACAATCAGTCTATGTTCTATCAGGGACTACTGAAAGCATAAAGCAATTGAAAATGTCACAGTGCGTACCTGGCCGCTGGGGGCTTGACCCTGGGTTCCTTCTCCGGAACCTTCTTAGATGCTTCGGACTCCTTGTCGGAGTCCAAACCGTCGGACAGAACTAGCTTGGGCCGGCACTGTCTCATCCGGGCCTGAGGAGGTTGAACCTCCTCGACGTCGCTGGATGCCGCCCCCTTCTTCGAGTGTGAGGAGGCGCTTTCCTCCTTGTCCTCATCCCCCTCCTGTGCGGACTGGGCTGCACTGTCTCCGGACCTGCTGTCCGGACGAACTTTGTGACGGAGGCCCTCCCGGGCCTCCGGTACCTCCGCCCTCTTGCCCTTCTTGTCGGGCGCCTTATAGGGCACCACGACCAACAACTTCTCAAGGTGCTCGGATCGGGGCCCCTCTGGCAGCGGCGCTGGGCCACTGATCTTCTTGGCCTTGGCAAGCCAGCCCCGCAAAATCCACACAAAGAAGTTCGGATCAAACTATGTGGTGCTAATATGCGGATTTATGACAAGACAAGTATCACTCACCTTCCTCGGAGGGTTCGCGGCATCGATGCCGATGTCCTCCCCCTCGACCGGCCAGTCCTTCTGTGGTTTGAATAGCAGACTCCACACTTTCTTGTGGGTCGTGCCGAAGAGGTGCTGCACGGTGGCCGGATCTTTAGGGTCATACTCCCATATTGGCTTGGCCCTCTCCTGACAGGGGAGGAATCGGCGATGGAGCATGACCTGAATCACATCGACCAACTTCGCACCGGTCTCCATGACGCTGACGACGCGCTTCTGCAGCACCATAAAATCATCAGCGGATCCCCAGTCCGGACTCTTGTTGATCCATGAGGCCAGCCTGGTAGGGGATCTGGATCTGAATGCGGGAGCTACCGCCCAGCCGGCTCCCCGTGGCTCAGTGATATAGAACCACTCTTTTTGCCACATCCTGACGGTGTCAACGAAGTGGCCTTTTGGCCACTGGACCCACGTCAGTTTGCTGATCATGGCCCCGCTGTAGTCCGCTTGCTCGCCACTGACTACCTTGGGCTTGACGTTGAACACTTTTAGCCACAGGCCGACGTGTGGCTGGATTCGGAGGAAGGCTTCACAGAAGATAATGAAGGACGAGATGTGGAGAAGGGAGTTGGGGGCTAGATCATGAAAATCTAGCCCGTAAAAGAATATCAACCCCCTTACGAAGGGGTGCAGAGGAAATCTGATCCCCCTAAGAAAATGGGGGAGGAATACGACCCTTTCACCTAGCTTGGGCATGGGGATGATCTGGCCCTCTTTGGGGGCCCGATGGGCGATGTTGGCCGACAAATAGCCGGCCTCCTTCAGCTTCAAGATGTCCCCCTCGGTGACGCTGGAGGCCTCCCACTTCCCATTGGCTCCGGATCCAGCCATGGTCGAAGGAGGCAAAGTGGGATTCGCTGTGGAAGCAGAGAAAAAGGGCACAGGAGCTCTTAAGGTCTGTGTGAGCGGAAGGTGGAAGAGGGCGTGGGATGTTGACTGTGATAGATCCCCCTTTATAGACTGTTGACAGGCCTAGGTTCCTTTTTCCGCGCCGTTGGCCTCTCCACTTCCTGATATACCCGCAACGTCGTATGCGGGGAGGGGAATCGAAATCATTAACCATATCCCCCGAAAAGCGGGACACGATCTCCACCTCGAGGGGACGTGTCAAACGTGGCGTCAGCCTTGAGCCACGCTTCGAGAAACAGTAACTGCTCGGCGTTATGGCCGGATGCGACTCTTCGTTGAAGGAGAAAAAGTTGTCAGATGAAGGCACCATTTGCTCTTGAATGGTATTTTTTATTATTGCCTTCGGTGTCAAGTAAGACTGCCATTTCAGATTCCGGACATCACTTGGTTCCGAACATGGGTGAAACATAATGAAGAACTCGCGTCGCAAGCCGAATACTGGTTGGGTGAGCGAATGCCGGATACAAGCCTTGGTGTTGGAGGCATGTTCGGGGGCTACTGAGGGAGTCATGGACTAAGGGGTCCTCGGGGCAACGGCCCATTGTACATGGGCCAGACTGGTGGAGTTGTATAATCACAGGAGATCTACGAAGCCGTGGTGTACCCTCCAAGTCAAGAAGGCGCAGGATCTCTTTAATTCCTTATTGTAATCTATCTTCGGTAACCCTAATCCTACCAGTGTCTATATAAACCGAGGGTTTTTAGTCTTTAGGGCTAGAGCTACATTCATGACCTCATCTCCTTAGGGTTTAGCTCATGCTGATCTCGAGGTAGATCTACTCTGTAAACCACATTATACATCCAATACAATCAAGCAGGACGTAGGGTATTACCTCTTCGAGAGGGCCTGAACCTGGGTAAACACTGTGTTCGTCGTCCCTTGTTCCCCATCAATCCTAGATCCACAGCTTGGGACCCCCTACCCCGAGGTCTGCCGGTTTTGACACCAACACCGGCGTAGATGTAAAACCAACTCATGCCCGTATCGGCATAGCCGTTGTGGTTGGCACCTTGTCTCGGCTGGACGCCGAGTTTACGATGGTCCGCCAAGGCAAAGGGCGCCCCCTCATGAGGCCATCAAAACTTAGTGTTGGCGAAGTCATGTCGCCTTGTCGCCATCACGCCTCATCTTCATGGGCTCTGGGTCATGGAGAGCGCCGTGTGGCACATCTTCTCCTCCGGGTAACGAACATCACCGTGTAGCGCCATCTTCTTCTCCGTGTTGCGGGTAGCACCGGGGCGTGTGTCATCTTCATGACTCTGGGTCGCGGCTCCATCTTGACGAGGTAAACATTGATGGTGTCATCCCGCGAGCTCCACGCCTCCATCCTCCACGGCATCGGCTTGATGATGATGATGATGAGCGTCTACCTGACGAGCTCCGTGTCGCCATCCACCGTGGCATGGTGGCGGCATCCTTGCGAGCTCCACGCCTCTGTCTTCCATGACACCGGCTTGATAAACACTACTAGGGAAATGCTTATAGGTAGGACATCAGTAGTAGCGCTGGTTATGGGGCCAGCGCTACTGACACTTAGTAGTAGCGCTGGTTGACAGAAAGCGCTACACGTACGAATGTAGTAGTAGCGCTGGGCCACCAGGCAGCGCTACTGATAAGTGGTCCCATGGCCACCGGCAGGGGCTACACGTAGTAGTAGCGGTAAGCTGGAACCAGCGCTACTTCTGGGGACTTAGCAGTAGCGCGGGGCTGGCAGCCAATGCTAATGTTATTGATACCTTATCCTTCCCCCGCGCGCCGGCCCGAACACTCCCTTTCCCACACTCTCATCGTCCGCTACCGCCGCCCGCTGCCGTCGTCGCGCCGCCGCCGTCGCTCGCTGCCGCCTTCGCCCGGTATGCCGCCTCCCTCCCTTCTCCTTCCATCCCTCCCTTCTCCGTCCCTCCCTCCGACCCTGCTTCTCCCACCATCGTCCCTCGCCCTTCTTCCTCGCTGCTCCCTCCCCCTCTCCCTCCATCCCTCTCTCCCTCCCAGCCCTCTCCCTCCCTCCGATCCCTCCCGCATTGCATGCATAGACAGATGGATAGATAGATGAATGGATGGATAGATAGATGAATAGATAGATGGTTAGAACTATGGTATTTTTGATATATTGTATAGATAGACAAATGGATGGATGGATATATCGATGGATTTATAGATAGATGGATGGATGGATAGATGTTAGGCCTAGAACTAGGGTATTTTTAGTAAATGTATAGGTCTTTTCAATTTTTAGGGTTAGAACAAGGTTTTACAAATTATTAGGGTTAACTAGGTTTTACAAATTTTGTTTCTATTTTAGACATATGGTTTCACTAAGTCCTAATAATGTTTTTGTTTATATTTTGTTTTTGTAGAAATCAAGGAGCCCCTGCATCATCCCGGCCGCCGTCGTCCCCGTCACCGACCCCCTCCGACCTCGAGGTGAGACCAGCCAAATCCCCATGTCGATGATGATGTAGATGTTTTGATAGATGTAGTAGAGTAGTAGATGAGTAGCTGTGACAATGTGATGACTAGCCAAACACCTCTAAGTGGCCTATGTTTTGCCGGAGTGTCGATTAATTTCCATTCTGGCAAATTTCAGGCGCTCGATATGTCCTTTCTAGTAAAGGTCATGCTGGATTATTCCGTGAATTTTAGCATGACTTGTGCTAGAATATGTAGGAAACATCGAATCGCCCGGATTTTCAAGAAAGATAATTAAACGACATTTCGGGTTGACTTTAAGTCTATCGAGGCTCCATACATGACAGTCAAAAAATGAGTGAGGGAGAAAGTCTGCACCATATATGAGAGAAGAAGAATCCCGACTGTTGTCGTGGTGGTCGTTTCCCCTTCTTCTCCTTGTGCTAGACCTTTGTTATGCACTAGGGGAAGGAGGAGTAACGACCATCACTGACGGTCAAAAAATCAGTGAGGGAGTGTCCACCATATACACCACATGAGATGAGATGAGAGTTTTCAAGAAAAGGCTCGACAGACCGACAGTCAACCCGTGATAAATAATAATGATCTAATTTAGTTTTTGTAGTACATATATTGAATTTTACAAGTTTAATCTTTGAATTATGAACATAGGAAATGTCTAACGACAACGATAGGATCCCGGAGTGTGACTACTGCGGCGACGACCGGGGTCTGTGCGACACGCCTCACCTGGTAGACGGTCGGCGCTTCAGTGTTAAGCTCGATGAGACGTTCGATGTTGAAACGGTATGCAACGACAAGTCTTTTTTCGTAATTAAGCATGACTTATGCTTCTTCAACGTGTAATTTTCATCTTTTACAATTCGACTAGCTTATCCCATGCCATGCAAGACGCTATGTCTTGGAGCATCTGAATTTCGAAGATCATGAAAATATGGAGACAAAGATAGTTCATCTCAGGACCCATCATGGTTATGATTTTGTTGTAAAGCTATACAATTCGGAGAGCGTATCCCATTTTGGTTGCTCGAATTGGGAACCATTGTGCAAGGCGTATGATTTTCAGGAGGGTATGTATGTCACCTTCGATCTTGGTGATCATGACGATGGCATTTGGGTCCTTGTTGATACGCTTCCACTTCTACCTCTATGTGAGTTTCTCAAACATATTTATTAAGTAATTTATATTGTTTATTTCAAAATAGTTGACAGCTTATTTCAAAATAGTTGACAACTTATTTTCATTCTTCAAAAAATGTACGAAAGATGGTAGACAGAACCTACTACACCGATGGCGCTGATTTAACTTATGAGGAGAAAGATCATCTTATCTCATTTATTATTGATGTTGAGAATTACAAAATCAATTATGAAACTCCTGCACATTATGGTCAATATGTGCCATTAGTGCACGTGTTGAACTACGGTAACATCCATGGAGATGGCATGGTAAGATTTTTTACTATTACGACATCCATGCATCTTTTGCATATATTCTTCTAAAGCTAAACTACATTGCTAACTACGATGTTATTATTATGTTTTTCAACAGAAAATCCCGAAAGATTGTGTGCCTAATCTGATGTTTCTGAAAGGTCGGCTTGTTGTTATTAGCTTACGGCCAGGTCATACTAGGCTTCACCGCTGTTCATACCGGATTTCTAAAACAGATGAAGACATGACAATCAAAGAATGGAAAAAATGTATGGACAATCATAGGGAGCTACTTGGAAGCAACATTGTGCGAAGCGCAAGAATTGGAGACAGGATAATCTCCATTCTCCATAATGGAGTGTCAGGGCCACTCTTGTTGTCGTGGTGGGCGCACGGCAGATGCCAAAGGATGGCTAAAGAGAGGGACAAGCTTGAGGGCACCGGTGGGCTCCAGAGGCGAGGTCGGTATGAGCGAGCGAGGGATGCAAGACATACCCAGGTTCGGGGCTCTCCGGAGAGATAACACCCCTAGTCCTGTCAAGTGTGGTTTAAATGTGGAGGATACAAGCTTGCTCCTGGAGCTGTTTCGGGGAGGAAGGAAGACAGGCCAAAGCATAGGCTGCTCCTTCTCCTTGCGTGTGTTCTACTAATGATCTCTCTCTCTCTGGTGTTTCGTGTTCGCCTTCGTCTTCACCCCTGTACATGGAGGGCTCCTGGGGGGTTTATAGGTCAACCCCCCCAGGGTTACAATGGTAAAGTTACATGGGCACAGGGCCGGGATGTCAGTGTCTGGGAAGCCGGTGCTGGGGCCGCCGGGTACCAGGGTACACCGGGTTCTCCGGGCGCGGGCCCCATGCGCCAGGGGACACTGTTCTCCATCTTGTCGTGCATCACGGAGTGGGTGGGCCGGCCCGACTACAGTGGCGCATCACCTGGCCGCCATCGGCTTGCGTCAGTAAGACGAGGGATGCACTGTAGCCATGTCGGCCCTGGTCAGCGGAGTAGGTGGGCCACTGTTGCCACACTCCTGCCGGTTAGTGGGGTTGGTGGGCCACTGTGGCCATGCTCATCCCCTCATGGGGACTTGTTCCGTTGTACACCCTGGATGGGATGGGAGCTGACCCGCGGCCGGGTTGAGGGGCGCACCGTGGTTGCGCTTGGTTGTTGAAGAAGTCTTGACTTGTCGGGACCGGCCGGCATGCGCCAGTGGGACTGGCCGGGTTGCGGGCCTTGGCCGGGTTGAGGAACTCGGTCGAGGACAAGCCGGATTGAGGGGCGTTGCTAGCCCTGAAGTTTTTGAAAAGGATCTGGGTTCCGTTGCCTGCCCAGGGTTCATCCCCCCGATAGTAGTCCCCGAAGCTGTGAAGGCTCGCCGGCTTCAGGCAGGGGGCCTTCGCAGTTTCACCCCCTGAGGAGGCGGATGATGTCGATGAAGCTTGTGACCTCCGGGTCCGGCAACACCCACTGTGTGCTGGCTTTCGGAAGCCGGATCGTGGCATCCCGGCATGGGCGGGAAACCGAAGAGTCCGCAGAATCTTGGAGGGTAAAGGACGCGACCCCTTGGTTTCGGCGCGGGTGCCACATTGTGAATAGTAGCTGAAGAGGCCCTGATAGGCCACGCGCGTGATGGGACGCGACAGCGGGCTGGGGCCCGCCACTCCGCGCCCTCGGCCCCCGCGCGGGGATTTAATGTGGTGGCCGTGGACGGTTGCCCTTCTTGATGCAGTTAATTTGCGCGCAGATCGTGCCCACTCAATGCGGGGAAGTGGGAGGGGTGGGCGCAACCGATCCCACTTCCCCACGTTCTGCCGATGGTTATAAATTGGGGGAGGGGGCGGTGGAAATCATTCACGCGCACGCCCCCCACCTCCTTCTTCTTCCTTCGCCCAGTTCTTGAGCTCACCGCCCACCGGAGAACTAGGCGCCGCTCTAGTCGCCTGCCTGCCGCGCTAGCTCCTTCTTGCCAACGCACCCCGCACCCACGCTGAGCATCGCGGATGGCACTACTGAAAGGCTCATGGGAGGGATCCAATGTCACTGATGATGATATCCAGTATCTTCGTGACACCCGACGCCTGCCACCGTTAGCAGAGCTGCCCGCACGCACGCCCGGAGGGAAGGTGGAGCCGCAGCCGTAGGACGGTGAGCACGTGGTTTTCTATAGTCACTTCCTGCGAGCGCCTTCTTCCGCGCCTTCCTCTCCTTCTTCGGGCAACAGCCGCACCACCTAGGCGCCAACGCCGTGCTGCAGCTCTCGGGCTTCGTCACCCTTTGCGAGGGGTATCTGGGGGTGGAGCTAGATGTGGAGCTCTGGAGCCGCCTCTTCTTCCTCAAGCAGCAGGGGCCGGAGGCCAGGGTTATGTCGAACCGCGGGGCTGCCGTTGTCTCGGTCAGCCGAACGGGGTATTCCCCAAGATGCCCATCGAGGAGTCTGCCAAGAAGTGGCAGAATACTTTTTTCTATGTTCACCGCGTCGGCGGAGGAGGCGATGCCATCAACTTGCCCCCGTTCATCAACGAGCAGCTGCTCGCCAAGATGAACTGGGGCTACATGCCCAAGGACCCGCCGCAGGGGATGCTGAACCTGTGCGACCAGATTGGTGAGATGACGGCGCGGGAGGGCCTCAAGGGGACAGACCTTGTCACCGCCTTTGTCACGCGCCGGGTTCTGCCGCTGCAGCACCGGGCGCACATCATTGGCCTGATGGGTGACCGTCGGGACCCTACCCGGATGTCGTCCGGGAGTCTGGACCCGGAGCAGGTCGCCGAGTGGGTGAATGACATCTCCAAGGCCGGGTTGGCTCTGGATTGGCGCCTCGGCAAGGTGCCCTACAACGCGAGTACCCGGCGCCCGAGTGAGTCCTTGGTCCCCATATTTCGCTACGTGCCATCTCCTTCTTTGTCCGGATGTGATGCGGGAGGTGCTGCAGAACGCAATCTAGCCAATGCGTGACGGGACGAGGGTGCAGGTACTTGCCGTCGAGCGGGCTTGATCGGAGGGAGAAGGGTCCTACACCGAGAACCCGGAGCCGGCTGATGCTGCGGCCGACGCGACCCGCCGAGCGGGTAAGTCTTCGCGCCCAGATCTCTTGCGAGACTGGTCGGATGACGACGATGTGGAGATTCTGACGCAAGCTGGTGGTTGATGTCTACTACACAACTTTATTCTTGAAGACTCGTGTTGGGCCTCCAAGCACAGAGTTTTGTAGGACAGTAGCAATTTTCCCTCAAGTGGATGACCTAAGGTTTATCAATCCGTGAGAGGCGTAGGATGAAGATGGTCTCTCTCAAACAACCCTGCAACCAAATAATAAAAAGTCTCTTGTGTCCCCAACACACCCAATACAATGGCAAATTGTATAGGTGCACTAGTTTGGCGAAGAGATGGTGATAAAAGTGTAATATGGATGGTAGAAATATATTTTTATAACCTGAATAAATAAAAACAGCAAGGTAGCAAGTGATAAAACGGAGCACAAACTGTATTGCAATGCTTGAAAACAAGGCCTAGGGTCCATACTTTCGCTAGTGCAATCTCTCAACAATGCTAATATAATTGGATCATATAACTATCCCTCAACGTGCGATGAAGAATCACTCCAAAGTTCCTATCTAGCAGAGAACATAAGAAGAAATTGTTTGTAGGGTACGAAACCACCTCAAAGCTATTCTTTCCGATCAATCTATCCGAGAGTTCGTACTAAAATAACACCAAGCTATTCTTTCTGATCGATGTAACCAAGAGTTCGTACTAAAATAACACCATATGATACACATCAACCAACTCTAGTGGCACCTAGATACTCCAATGTCACCGCGAGTATCCGTGAGTTGATTATACGATATGCATCAAACAATTTCAGATTCATAATACTCAATCCAACACAAAGAACTTCAAAGAGTGCCCCAAGATTTCTGCCGGAGAAACAAAGACGAGAACGTGCATCAACCCCTATGCATAGATTACCCCAATGTCACCTCGGGAATCCGCGAGTTGAGTGCCAAAACACATTTCATGTGAATCAATATGATACCCCATTGTCACCACGGGTATTCATAGAAAGACATACATCAAGTGTTCTCAAATCCATAAAAGTATTCAATCCGATAAAACGAAATCTCAAAGGGAAAACTCAATTAATCACAACAAGATAGAGAGGGAGAAACACCATATGATCCAACTATATTAACAAAGCCCGCGATACATCAAGATCGTGCCATCTCAAGAACACGAGAGAGAGAGAGATTAAACACATAGCTACTGGTACAAACCCTCAGCCCCGAGGGTGGACTACTCCCTCCTCATCATGGTGGCCGCCGGTGATGATTTCCCCCTCCTGCAGGGTGCCGGAACGGGTCTAGATTGGTTTTTCGTGGCTACAGAGGCCTGCGGCGGCGGAACTTCTGATCTAGGGTTACACCCGGGGGTTTTGGAATATTTGGGAATTTATAGGGCGAAGAGGCGGCGCGGGAGGTCACCGAGGTGGGCACAACCCACCTGGGTGCGCCTGGGCCCCCAGGCGCGCCCTGGTGGGTTGTGCTCCCCTTGGAGCTCCCCTCTGGTACATCTTTGGCCGACTAGGTGTCTTCTGGTCTAGAAAAAATCTCCAAAAACTTTTGCTGTGTTTGGACTCCGTTTGGTATTGATTTTCTGCAAAGTAAAAAACTAGCAAAAAACAGCACCTGGCACTGGGCACTATGTCAATAGGTTAGTCCCAAAAAATGATATAAAGTTGCTATAAAATGATTGTAAAACATCCAATAATGATAATATAATAGCACGAATACTTCATAAATTATAGATACATTGGAGACGCATCAGCATCCCCAAGCTTAATTCCTACTCGTCCTCGAGTAGGTAAATGATAAAAGAAATAATTTATGAAGTGTGAATGCTAGCAAAATGCATAAGTTTAATCAATGATAATTTCAATCACTTTTTCTAGCATCATAACAACAACTCTTTCTCATAAAACTTATCATGATAAAGTAGCAATTGAAAACGGAATTTTTGTTGTGGAAAGCTACCTATCATATTCATCATATACTCTTTCTTTTGTAGCATGGACATTTGGACTTGAATGATTCAAAGCAATAGTCTATAATTTGACATGAAGACATCAATACTCAAGCATATCAACAAGCAACCATGTCTTTCAAAATATCAACACTAAAGAAAGTTATCCCTAGCCCATCATGCTCAATCATTGATCCTTTCACAAAACACACTCGCATATTAGCTACATCCAATGCTCAAGTACGATCATAGTGCCCCTTATTTGGTGCTTTATAAGAGAAGATGGAGACTCAAATAAAAATAAAAATTGCATAAAGTAAATAGATAGGCCCTTCGCAGAGGGAAGTAGGGATTTGTAGAGGTGCCAGAGCTCAAAGCTTAAATTGAGAGATAAAAATTTTGAGAGGCATACTTTTCCCGTCAACGAAAACGATCGAGTAATTCCCAACACTTTCCATGCTAGATATATCATAGGCGGTTCCCAAACAGAAAATAAAGTTTATTCCTTTTTCCACCATTCTTTCACGATCCGTGGCTAGCCGTATCCACGGGTGCCCTCCATACCAACACTTTCCAAGGAATTTATTATTTGACAACATAAAGTAAATTCATTTTTCATTTCGGGACTGGGCATCCCTAATACCTTTGCCGTACTCTCGTGCAATGACAAGTGAATAAACACTCATCTTGAGAATAGCACATCTAGCATGGAAAATATTGTCCACCCCCTACCGCTTCATGAGCGGTACAAGCACACAAAAAGGAAATCATTTTGAAAATTTAGAGATGGCACATACAAATTTGCTTAGAACGGCATGGAAATACCGCATATAGGTAGGTATGGTGGACTCATTTGGCACAACTTTGGGTTTAAGAATTTGGATGCACAAGTAGTATTCCCACTTAGTACAAATGGAGGCTAGCAAATAGATTGAGAAGCAACCAACCAAGAAACGAAAATTCACATAAACGAGCATTGAGCATAACTAACACCGAATAATGCACCACAAGTAGGATGTAATTTCATTGCATAATTATTGACTTTCATGATTGCATAGGGAATCACAAACCTTAACACCAATATTATTACTAAAGCATAATTACTCACCAACATGACTCACATATTATTATCTCCATATTGCAAAACTATTGCAAGGAATCAAACTTATCATATCCAGTGATCTACATGAAAGTTTTTATTATATCCTTTTTGAATATCCATTACTTTGGAACTAAATTTATGTATTACCATTGCTACTAACAAGCTCTCAAATAAATTTAAGTGAAGCACTAGAGCGTAAGTATTTTTTCAAAATTTTCAACTCTCAAAATAATCTAAGTGAAGCATAAGAGTAAATGACAAACTACTCCAAAAAGATACAAGTGAAGATCAAATGAGTAGTTAAGTAAATGGGTAGCTAATTGAGGACTCTCTCTTATTTAAAACTTTCAGATATAAGTATTTTATTAAAAAAGCAAGCAAAACAAAATAAAATGACATTCTAAGAATAGCACACATCATGTGAAGAAGCAAAAACTTAGGCTCAACCGAGGCTAACCGATAATTGTTGATGAAGAAAGGTGGGATGCCTACCGGGGCATCCCCAAGCTTAGATGCTTGAGAATTCTTGGAATTTTAACTTGGGATGCCTTGGGCATCCCCAAGATTGAGCTCTTGTGTCTTCTTCATTCCTCTCAAGTCACGGTTTCCCTAATTCGTAAAAACTTCATCCACACAAAACTCAACAAGAACTTGTGAGATAAGTTAGTATAAATCAATGCAAAACCTTATCATTCTCTACTGTAGAAAATCACTAAAATTATTATTCAACATTGCATACTAAATTCCTCTGCATATTTAATACTCCTATCCTCAAATAGAATCATTAAACAAGCAAACATATGCAAACAATGCGAAAATAACAGCAATCTGTCTAAACAGGACAGTCTGTAAAGAGTGCAATTGTATTCATTCTTCCCTAACTCCAAAAATTCTGAAAATTTACCACACTGTATAAAATTTATCATAGCTGATTGTGAAAAAAGTTTCAACATTTTATCACATTCTTAATTTTCTGGATAATTATTGCAACAGCGATAAACTTTCTGTTTTGAAACAGCAACTCATATATTTGCAAAATAAGCATGGCGATGGCTATCCTTGCCACTTTTATTAAAATAAAAGATGAAAAACATTATTATAAATAACATCAAGAAAATCCTAATAAAATAAAATGACTCTCCAAGCAAAACTCATATCATGTGACGAATGAATATATAGCTCCAAGTGAGGTTACCGATAATGTTGGAGACGAAAGAGGGGATGCCTTCCAGGGCATCCCCAAGCTTAGTTGCTTGGATATTCCTTGAATATTACCTTGGGGGTGCCTTGGGAATCCCCAAGCTTAGGGTCTTGTCACTCCTTATTCTGCTCATATCGATATCTCATCCAAAACTTGAAAACTTCAATCACGCAAAACTTAACGGAACTTCATGAGATAGGTTAGTATAATAAAGACAAACCATTCACTTTGGTACTGTCAAAGAAAAGATTCATAATTTTTCTCACACAATGCCTACTGTACCTTATCATTTCTACAATTTATATTGAGCAATATAAGCCATAGAAACTAGAAAACAAGCAAACTATGCATTGAAAACAGAATCTGTCAAAAACAGAACAGTACGTAAAGATCTGAATTAAGGTCATACTTCTCTAACTCCAAAAATCTTAAAAATTAGGAAAACGTTGAAAATTTGTAGACACATCAACTGTAAAAAATTCAGAATTTTTCCACGTTCCAGTAAAATATAGGAATTTCTGTACTGGACGCAAAAGTTTCTGTTTTTGCACAAAATCAAGTCAACTATCATCCACACTATCCCAAAGGCTTTACTTGGTACTTTATTGAAACAAAAGCTATAAAACATAATTACTACAGTAGCCTAATCATGTTAACACACAATAACAGTAAGGGTAAATGTTGGGTTGTCTCCCAACAAGCGCTTTTCTTTAACACCTTTTTAGCTAGGCATGATGATTTCAATGATGCTCGCATAAAAGATAAGAATTGAAACATAAAGAGAGCATCATGAAGCATATGACTAGCACATTTAAGTCTAACCCACTTCCTATGCATAGGGATTTTGTGAGCAAACAACTTATGGGAACAAGAATCAACTAGCATAGGAAGGCAAAACAAGTGCAACTTGAAAACTTTCAACATAAAGAGAGGAAACTTGATATTATTGCAATATGTAAAAGCATATGTTCCCCTCTCATAATAATTTTTAGTAGCATCATGAATGAATTAAACAATATAGCTATCACATATAGCACTCTTTTCATGATGCATAAGAATAGAAATTTTATTAATCTCCACATAAGCAAATTTATTCTCATGAATAGTAGTGGGAGCAAACTCAACAAAATAACTATCATGGGATTGAAAATTAAAATCATGATGACAATTTTCATGGTTATCATTATTCTTTATAGCATACATGTCATCACCATAATCATCATAGATAGCAACTTTGTTCTCATATTCAATTGGAACCTCTTCCAAAATAGTGGATTCATCACTAAATAAAGTTATGACTTCTCCAAATCCACTTTCATAATTATTACAATAAGATTCAACACCCTCCAAAATAGTGGGATCATTAGTACCTAGAGTTGACACTCTTCCAAACCCACTTTCATCAATATAATCATCATAAATAGGAGGCATGCAATCATCATAATAAATGTTCTCATCAAAACTTGGGGGACTAAAAATATCATCTTCATCAAACATAGCATCCCCAAGCTTATGGCTTGGCATATCACTAGCATCATGGATATTCAAAGAATTAATACTAGCAACATTGCAATCATGTTCATCATTTATGCCAAACATTTTATTGAATTCTTCTTCTATCAATTGAGTACAATTTTCCTTTCCATCATTTTCAAGAAAGACATGATAAAGATGAACAATATGAGACCACCTCAATTCCATTTTTTTTGTAGTTTTCTTTTATAAACCAAACTAGTGATAATACAAGAAACTAAAAGATTCAATTGCAAGATGTAAATATATACCTTCAAGCACTCACCTCCCCGGCAACGGCGCCAGAAAAGAGCTTGATGTCTACTACGCAACTTTATTCTTGTAGACTCATGTTGGGCCTCCAAGCGCAGAGTTTTGTAGGACAGTAGCAATTTTCCCTCAAGTGGATGACCTACGGTTTATCAATTCGTGGGAGGCGTAGGATGAAGATGGTCTCTCTCAAACAACCCTGCAACCAAATAATAAAAAGTCTCTTGTGTCCCCAACACACCCAATACAATGGCAAATTGTATAGGTGCACTAGTTCGGTGAAGAGATGGTGATAAAAGTGTAATATGGATGGTAGAAATATATTTTTATAATCTGAATAAATAAAAACAGCAAGGTAGCAAGTGATAAAATGGAGCACAAATGGTATTGCAATGCTTGAAAACAAGGCCTAGGGTCCGTACTTTCGCTAGTGCAATCTCTCAACAATACCAATATAATTGGATCATATAACTATCCCTCAACGTGCGATGAAGAATCACTCCAAAGTTCCTATCTAGTGGAGAACATAAGAAGAAATTGTTTGTAGGGTACGAAACCACCTCAAAGCTATTATTTCCGATCAATCTATCCTAGAGTTCGTACTAAAATAACATTAAGCTATACTTTCCAATCGATCTAACCAAGAGTTCGTACTAAAATAACACCATATGATACACATCAACCAACTCTAATGTCACCTAGATACTCCAATGTCACCGCGAGTATCCGTGAGTTGATTATACGATATGCATCAAACAATTTCAGATTCATAATACTCAATCCAACATAAAGAAATTCAAAGAGTGCCCCAAGATTTCTACCGGAGAAACAAAGATGAGAACATGCATCAACCCCTATGCATATATTACCCCAATGTCACCTCAGGAATTCGCGAGTTGAGTGCCAAAACACATATCAAGTGAATCGATATGATACCCCATTGTCACCACGGGTATTCATAGCAAGACATACATCAAGTGTTCTCAAATCCATAAAAGTATTCAATCCGATAAAACGAAATCTCAAAGGGAAAACTCAATTCATCACAACAAGATAGAGAGGGAGAAACACCATATGATCCAACTATATTAACAAAGCCCGCAATACATCAAGATCGTGCCATCTCAAGAACACGAGAGAGAGAGAGAGAGATTAAACACATAGCTACTGGTACAAACCCTCAGCCCTGAGGGTGGACTAAGCCCTCCTCATCATGGTGGCCGCCGGGATGATGAAGATGGCCATCGGTGATGATTTCCCCCTCCGGCAGGGTGCCGGACCGGGTCTAGATTGGTTTTTCGTGGCTACAGAGGCCTGCGGTGGCAGAACTTCTGATCTAGGGTTACCCCCGGGGGTTTTGGAATATTTGGGAATTTATAGGGCGAAGAGGCGGTGCGGGAGGCCACCGAGGTGGGCACAACCCACCTGGGCGCGCCCTGGTGGGTTGTGCTCCCCTCGGAGCTCCCCTCTGGTACTTCTTTGGCCCACCGGGTGTCTTCTGGTCCAGAAAAAATCTCCAAAAAGTTTCGCTGTGTTTGGACTCCATTTGGTATGATTTTCTGCGAAGTAAAAAACAAGCAAAAAACAACAACTGGCACTGGGCACTATGTCAATATGTTGGTCCCAAAAAATGATATAAAGTTGCTATAAAATGATTATAAAACATCCAAGAATGATAATATAATAGCATGAATACTTCATAATTTATAGATACGTTGGAGACTTATCAGTGGTGCAGCGCCATCGAGGGGCGGAGACGGCAACGTCGCCCCCCAAGATAGCCGAAGAACATGGCCGAGGCTGGGTCGTTCCGCGTACCGGCCGCTGCTAGCCGGCCGCATGGGAAAGCGGACATGGTGCCAAGGAAGCCGGCCGTGAAGCGCTCGGCGGACCCAGCCGCAGGCAGCAAGCCGGTCGCCAAGAAGAGGCGCCACGCTGCCCCGGCCGCGCCGGCAAGACCGACCATCCCGACGGTGAACGGGTACGCTTTCTTGCTGACCCCGGTGAACCGACGAGCCGTTCTTTTCTCATGCTA
This sequence comes from Thinopyrum elongatum, assembly GCA_011799875.1. Classification (NCBI taxonomy): domain Eukaryota; kingdom Viridiplantae; phylum Streptophyta; class Magnoliopsida; order Poales; family Poaceae; genus Thinopyrum; species Thinopyrum elongatum. Next base: position 123,992,351 of record CM022297.1, read on the forward strand.
TTCTTGTTGTGATCCAGGTCGCCGTCGGCGCTGGCGCTGGCGGCGACGGACGCCGCGTCCGGGGGCGGCTTCTCGTTCTGGCGGACCCGGAGCAGCACCGTCGACCGGGATGAGGAGGACCTTGGACTGGACCCGGAGGACGCCGAGGGAATGGCCTGGCGGGACCGGAACATGCCGTGGAGGAGATGGAGGCGGCGTCGGCCCAGGCCTGGGCCAGGACCATGGAGGCGAGGGAGCGGGCCGTCGGGGAGCCGACTTGGCCGGAGATGCCGGCGGGGACGGTTTTCGTGCCACCGATAGAGGAGGGGCGCAACCCGGACGACCGGGTGGAGGTGGCGGAGGTCGTGGAGACTGACGACGACACCCCGCCCCGGGACGACGTGGTCAAGCGGGTGGAGGTCGATGGAGGCGGCGGGGGATCTGCCCCGGAAGGGGCACCGCGGGCGGCGCCGGATGAGGCGCCGCGTGCGATGCCGGACTGGGCGCCGCAAGCGACGCCGGACATGGTGCCGTAGGCAACGCCGGGCGTGGTGCCCCAGGCGACGCCGGCCAGCGTGCCAAAATCGAGGCCCGCCACAGAGGAGACGGTGGGGGGCGAGCGTGCCTTGGTGATCAGGCAGCCGCCAGTGGTGCCGGGAGGCCACCCCGCAGCCGGGCCGTAGTCGGTGCAGGCCGGGTCCAGCCGGGCCGCCATCGGGCCACTGACGCAGGAGGAGGCGTCGATGGACGCCGTGCGCCGGCATCTCTGCGGGCGCGTGGAGCGGGTTCAGGCCTTTGCCCAGGCCGAGACGGAGCGGGCGCGGGAGCTGGGGCGCTTTGTGTTTGTGAGTCTTCTTTCTTTAATTTTTTCCTCTGTAGCTCTTAGTGGGGGCATGCCAGCGCGCCCACTGGGTGTAGCCCCCGAGATTCGGGCCAACTACGTAGTATTTGGGTTGAATCTTCAGTATGTGTCTTGTGTTGATTCTTTCTTTTTCGCAGCAACTGGATGCCTTCCAGGTCGGCGTCTACAACCGGCTTCTGGAGAAGCACCAACGGATCACGGCACGGCTCACCGCCAAGGAGGAGGCGCTCCGCTTCGCCGAAGGTACGTTTCGCATGCTCTTAGTGGGGGCGTGCTAGCGCACCCACTGGGTGTAGCCCCCGAGATTCGGGTCAACCGCGTAGCGGTTGGGTCGAATCTTAAAGTGTTCTTGTCCTTTCTTTAGTTGTCTTGACTTTGAATCTCATCGCGCAGCCGCGGCGGCCGAGGTGCCGGTCTTGCGATCCCGGCTGGCCAGAGCCGGCCAGCAGCGTGATCTGTCGATCGCCAACGCCGGCCAGCTCCGGGCTGAGGTGGAGCACCTGAGGGCAGAAGCCGCCAAGGTCGCGGAGGCCTAGCAGGTGCTTGCCGAAGCCGGCTAGCAACGTGACCAGCTGGCCGGCGACAAGAGCCAGCTCTAGGCCAAAGTGGAGCGCCTGAAGGCGGAGGTGGCCAAGGCGGTGGAGGCCCAGCTGGCAGACGTGGCGCACCTGAAGGCGGAAGCTGTCAAGGCAGCGGAGGCCCACCAGGCAGAGTTCCTCCGCCTCAAGGGGGTCACGGGGAGGTGGCCGTCGCTAAGGACGGCGAGCTGAAGAAGGCCATCGACAAGTGCGCCGAGCTGGAGAAGGCGCTGGAAGCGCGCGACCGTGTCGGGGACTTGGAGTGGCATGGTACGTTGCTCGAAGTTCATCACCTGGATGAGGCCTTCGCCAGTAAGTATTTCGTTGTTGGTTTCGCCGGGTCGTGAGCCGGCTGAGTTTTTGTGTAGCTGATTGTTTTCCTTGCTTGCTTGCGAGACTACTTCCGGGAGACGCAGGGCAGGGCGGAGGCGGCCGTGCTCGCCGACCGGGCAGCCCAAGGGGACGCGGGCGCCGATGTCGATCCGCATGCCGCCTGGTCCTTCCCGAAGATCATGCGCACCACGGAGGCCCGCCTGCAGGCCCTGGATGAGCAGACGGGCGGCTGTTTGAGGCAGGGTTGGAGATGGCAGCGGCCCTTTGGCCTGGAGCCGTTGCGCCTGCCAGCTTCTCGCGGCTGGCGTGCTGGCTGGAGGCTGGGCTGTTGCGGCTCCACGCCTGGTGCGTCTCCGCGGCTCGAGCTGGCGCCGACTTGGCGCTGCGGTTCATCATGTCGTGGTATCCAGATCTGGCGCTGGACCGGCTGGCGGCCCAGCGAGCCGGCACGGAGCCCCAGCTGCAGGCGGAGGCAGGCCGGATCGCCGCCCGGGCCAGCTACCTGGCCTTGTTCGCGCTGCACGATGAGTTTCAGCTGGAGCGAACCGAAGACGGCGAGGTAGTCCCGCCCGACTACTTCAGCCTGGCGCTCGATGACCCGGCGGGTAGTGCCCAGGAGTCGGGCCCCTACGCGGACGACGACGCCGGGTTGGAGGATACCGGCGCCTCGATGGACCCGAGGGCCACTGCGGAGACGCCGGCAGCTGCGCAACCCGGCGTGGGAGACGCCTGAAGCCGCCCTGCTTATCTGTCTTGTAGTTTTGTTAAGTAGCAGGTCCACCCACCCACTGGGGTGTATTGGTGGATGTAATGAATTCTAGCCTTGGGCCCATATTACTATAATGTAAATATTTTCGCGAATGTTTGCACTTTTGCTCTATGTTTTCTAAGCCTTTTTCCTTGCTTGCTCCTTCTTTGGGCCTCCCCCCCCCCCGTGAGTCGAACAGCCAGATTCCGGTCTGTGACAAGGAGTTCGGTCGGTGGAAAGAGTGCGCAGTACTTAGGCCCTTTGAACGTTGAGCGCGAGCGAAACACCCACTGGGCCAGCTGGTGAGCAGCCGATCGTGCGGCAACTTAGTGTGGTGAGGCCGGGTTGGCCAATCTGGCAGATCCAACTTAGTGTTTCGCGGCGTGTAGGTGCTTTCACTACTGGAATCCACTTCTTTGCCATCTGCTAATTCTTTGCCGTCCGCTTGCTGACGGCAAATAAGGTCTTTGCCGTCAGCCACAAGAAAACGGACAGCAAAGATGTGGCTGATGGCAAACAAAGTCTTTGCCATCAGCCTGTTCTTTGCCGTCCACTGGCTGACGGCAAAGAATCTTTGCCGTCTGCTAGCAGACGACAAAGAGGTGGGTGGGTCCAGTTATTGTTTAACCAACTCAAGCCCACCGGCCCCACCTCTTTGCCGTCCGCAAGCGGACGGCAAAGAAACTTTGCCGACCGTTGGCTGACGGCAAAGTGGCGGGTACGTTAACGGCCGTCCCGCTCCCCTCTCTTCTCTCCACTCTCTCATTCCTCCCCACCCACACCCGCGCCGCCGCCGCCGACCCCGTCTGCCGTAGCCAGCCGCCCCGCACCCCTCCCTTGCGCCCCCCGACCTCCACTGCACCCCCACCCGCCGCCCCTTCCACGTCGCCCCCCCCCCCTCCCCCATCCCCTCCCCGTCGCCATCCCGCACCACACACCTTCCCTCTCCAGCCGCGCCGAACCCCGTTCATGCGTAGCCGTCCGTGCCCCTCCTCCCGCTCACCTCCCTCCTCTAACCATCCACACTCGGCCCCGCCGCCGTCTTCACTTCGCTCATCCGCCTCCCGCGCCGCGGCCTTCCTTGCCCCCGTGCGCCCGTCCCCCCCCGTCCACTACTTCCCTTTTTTGTTGTTTTATCGTCTTCTCGACGCAAATCCCTTGTGGGCGCGTCTCGAATAGGGATCTGGTCTTGCGGCAGATGGACCTTCTCTTCCCATTCCTGCCTCCCCCTCCACTTTCTCCTCCAACTACCTCCCATCTCCTTCCTTATCCTTCCGGCCCGCCCCCTCCACCAGTGAGCTCCTCCCCTTTTTTTTGTTTATTAGTTTCTTTTTGTTTCTTTTAGTTTAGTTTCTGTTTAGTTATAGTTTTAGTTTAGGTTTTAGTTTTAGTTTTAGTTTATTTTAATTAGTTTTAGTTTTAGTTTATTTTTTAGTTTTTTTTTTCGATTAGTTTTAGTTTTAGTTTAGTTTATTTTAGATTAGTTTTAGTTTTACGTTTAGCGCAAGAAGTACAGGCGGCAGGGCGGAACAGGCGGCGGGAGCGCCGCACGAATGAAAAGACAGACAGCAGAGAGGAAAAGGACGAGCCAGCGACGCAGCAGCGCGAATGAAGATGAGGCGAGTTATTCTCTGTCTTCTCTCTTCGTCTGCTTCTGCTCCACGCCTACTCCTTCCCTCCCGTCCTGATCCACTTACGCCCTCATCCCCGCCTCTCCTCGTCTCCTCTCATCCCCTGCCTCCCTCTCCTTTCTTCTCCTCCGCACTCCTCCTCTCCTCCTCCCGCATCCCTCCTCTCCTCCTCCTCCTCCTCCTCCTCCGCCCTCCTCCTCTCTCCTCCTCCTCCTCCTCCTCCTCCCTCCCCGAGGATCGTTCTTCCACTGCTCCTACGCCCCGCCACTACACTTCCCCCCCTCTCCCCCTACCTCACCCTCCCCCCTCCCCCCTGCCGTACCACGCCCCCCACCTCGTCCCCCTCCCCACCTTGCCCCTCCCGACCCCCTTACAACCAACACCCCCGACCCTTACCCCCAACTCAAACCTACAATCCCTTACCCCCACCACCCCTACCCACACCTCCTACACCTTGCCACCTACCTCCTACACCCTGACCCACCCGTACCCGTAACCAAAAACCCAAGCCTACCCCCGCCTACACTACACTACCCCCTTCACTACACCCCTACCCCCTACACCCCTACCCCTACCCCAACCAACCTACAACCCCTACACCTGACACCACCACCCTACCACTACAAGTTACCGCGTTACCCCACAACCACTCTCCCCCTACCCCCGCTACAGCACCCTACACCACACCCCTACACCCCACCCCTACCCTACCCTTACACCCTTAACACCACAGTTCCGGCCCTGACCCTCCTACGATTTACGCTACAACCCTTGACGAGCCCGGGCGCTTCGAATCGCCCACCCCCTGAACCATTCTCGGACCTCCTACCCGTACAACCACCCTACACCCACCCTTACAACCACAACACACCCCTACCACCAATATATATTTGTGTTGATCGGGTGTATTTTTATTATTTTCATGATTATGATACACTTAAATTATATACATATTATTATGTTCATGTCAGGTATCCAAATTTTTTATGTTGTACTAATTTCGTTTACTTTTTGTCATTGCAGGTGTTGACAGGATGGTGGGCAAGGGTCGAGAGCGCCCCGAGCCTCCTGCGAGCGCTACTGGGAGGGGTGGTTGCATTATTGCAGCGCAGCCCCTCTGGAGAGTGGTGCAGGATGGTATGCAGACAGCTACGGCGGGCGCTTCTTCTACGGCTGGGAGAGGTTGGGGGAGGACGAAGAAGGCTGGTAGAGGTGGACGTGGCAGTGGGAGATGTAGGAAGGCTGCTACGCCTTCCTCGCCGCCACCCTCAGCTGATTCACCCGACCACAGGAGTGCTCCGTCTTACGTGGACCCTCGGACTCCGGTCCATGAGCCTCCGGTCGCTGATCCTTCGCCCCACCAGACTCGGGTCGCCGACCCTTCGCCCCATGTGAGTCCGGTCCTAGAGTCTTTGTCCCAGAAGACTCCGGTCACGGGGTCTTTGTCCCAGGTCCCGGAGTCTTCGTCCCAGAAGACTTCCATCCCGTAGTCTTCTTCCCACGAGACTCCGGAGGCTAGTGGCTCGGAGGATGGTAGCGAGGACACCTTTTCAGAAGATAGCTACAGCGACGATGAGCTGGTTGAGAAGGGCAAGAAGGTCTACAAGCGTGGCTGTACAAAGCTCCCGCCCGTGCCGACGACCCCCGACCAGAGGTGGTTGATTGCGGCTAAAGGGTTGAAGTAAGTGCATTTACTATTTTTTAACCTTTTGCCTTCATATTCCTTCAAATTAATATCTAATTCGTTGGCCTTGTAATACTGCAGGGGCTGGGTAAGCCCCCGTGGTTCCCGTAGGCCCAACCAGGTCCTTGGTGTGCTTTGCCGGCAGCACTTCCCTGGGTGGGTCACGTTGCCCGGTGATGGTCAGGTTCCACAGCTAGCACTGACCTGGGAGCTGTACTCGGTTGCCCCGGCCCCGCCGGAGGAGAGGGTCGACGGTGTCTTGTGCAAGACGGTGGCCGACATTGTGTTCCGTCGGTTTTGGGTAATTTCTCCTTTACGGAATTAAAAATCAACAGTACCTAGTGATTGTACTAATCAGTGTTGTCTTGTTTGATTGCAGAGCTTCTACAGGGTTTCAGAGGGAGAGCAGGAGGCCGCGTGTATGGTTGTCGAAAACGAGTGCAAGCACCTACTTCAGAACTTAAGGCACGAGGCTCGGGTGCAGGCCGTTCGAGACTACTACGCCTCGAAGGGTATTAGGAGGGGCAAGCAGAAGTGTCGCGGCAAGTTTCTGAGTAAGGAGAAGTACATGCAGGTAATTACCTATTCTTAAGGCCTTGAACTTAGTTTTCTTGATTTGATTCATAGGCGTAGTGCTGAAATTTCTCTTGACTCACTTAGGTGCCCCCGAGATGGTGTGTGGATAAGATGGACTGTTGGGAGGCGTTGGTGGATGCGTGGTGCTCTGCCCAATGGAAAGTCGAACACCAAAGGGCCAAGGATAAGCGCGACCAAATGGAAGGTGTACCACACCATCAAGGGAGCTCCAACCTGTTTGAGTACGGGGATAACTGGGTATGTGGTTTGCTACATGATTCATGCAATTCATTCTTCATGCTAGATAGTTCATTTATGACATATTTAGCTCTAAAATGACATAATAACCTTAGATAGCTTTATAAAATGACTTAATATGCTTTATTCAGTTAAAAAATGGCATAACTACCTTCGATAGCTCAATAACGACCTAAACTAATCTTAGCTAGTTCATTCATGACATAATTAGCTCTAAAATGACATAATAACCTTAGATAGCTCTATAGAATGCCTAAATATGCTATAGTTAGCTCTAAAATGACATAATAACCTTGGATAGCTCAATAATGACATAATTAGCATACTTTGGTCAAAAATGGCATAATAATCTTGGTTACCTCGAAAATGACCTAAACTTAGCTTATTTTCCTCGAAAATGACATAATAACCTTTCTTAGCTCCAAAATGACCTATTTACATAGCAATATCATTCTTCATGCTAGCTTGAGCCCTTAACTAATATTTTGTTCCTCTCTCTCAGGCGCACCACCACAAGAAGCCTGTGCCAGGTCTGTTCGACCTCTATGGAATGGCCCATATGGCCCCGTACAAGAAGGCCAAGCCATTCACGGAGTCTGACCTAGATGATCCAGAGAACTTCACCAACAAGACCTCCCACCACAAGCTTGTGAAGTACGGACACGAGGGGAAGGCGAGGAAAGGGGAGGACTTTAACCCGATCCAGGATCCTTTTGATACAGAGCTGGTGATGATATCTGGTGGCGGGAGGTCCCATGGCTCTCTAGCCATTGGTGATGGACTGATACGTTGTCCTAAGACTCTCCCGCAGATCAAGAAGCGCCTGAGTAGCTCTGATCCTAAGATAACGCCTCATGCACGGCCCGCGGAGATCGCCATGGCGGTTAGTTATACGGACTCTCTCACCTTTCCTCCATTACATTGTGTGTGCGTCCGTCGATGATTACAATGCTAACGAGGAGTGGTGTGTTGCAGGCTATTGTTGAGAAAGAGGGATTGAAGATGAAGGAGCTTCTGGAGGAGGCAAAAAGGGAGGCACAAAGGGAGGCGGCGGAGAGGGAGAGGGAGATGGAGGAGAAGACTGCTAAGCTGTTGGAGGAGGAGAGGAACCGGAATGACAGCGCTAACCGGGCCCTATACGAGCTCATCGTGGTACGTTTCTCGTGCATACTAGCCCAATCATGCACGTAATGTTCGCATTACTATCTAATATGACTGACTCATGACAACCAAATGTGCAGAGCTTGTGCGAGAAAAACGGTCAGGCCCCTCCGCCGATGCCCCAGATTGCTCCGGCGACCACGGTGAGTTTGATTTGAATGGTCGTTGCTTACTACTATTCACATTTCAGTTTGTGAACTTGCTAACGAGACATTATGGGAAATGATCTTTGGTGCAGCATGGCTCCCGACAAGCATCGACCACTCCTTCTGCCAATGCCGGAACCCCGACCGGTCCTTCACCTCCGTCTGGCACTGGCGCAGCCCCGACCGTTCCTACATCTCCGTGATAACGGTATTTTTCTTCTTAATTAGCGTGTTTAGTGCATTTATCACATAATTTAGCCTATTTAGTCCACAAATGACATAATAAGATGAAGAAAATCAAGGAAGAGGAAGGAAAGAAGGAATAGGAAGAAAAGAAGAAGAAGAAAGAAGAAGAAGGAGAAGAAGAAGAAGACTAGAAGAAGAAGATCTTCTTCTTCTTGTAGTCTTCTTCTTCTTCTTCTCCTTCTTCTTCATCTTCTTCTTCTAGTCTTCTTCTTCTTCTCCTTCTTCTTCTTCTTCTTCTTCTTCTTCTTCTTCTTCTTCTTCTTCTTCTTCTTCTTCTTCTTCTTCTTCTTCTTCTTCTAGTTTTCTTCTTCTTCTTCTTCTTCTTCTCCAAAATGAAGTTAGCTCTAAGTTATATACAAAAATGGCATAATAGCTAGTTAGGTCAAAAATGGCATAATTAGCTAGGTAAGTCAAAAATGGCATTTTCTTCTTATTTAGCTATTTAGTCCATTTATGACATAATTTAGCCTATTTAGTCCACAAATGACATAATAAGATGAAGAAATCAAGGAAGAGGAAGAAAAGAAGGAATAGGAAGAAAGAAGAAGAAGAAGACTAGAAGAAGAGAAGAACTTCAGAGAAGAAGAAGACTAGAAGAGAAGAAGAAATTCTTCTTCTTCTCTTCTTCTTCTAGTCTTTTCTTCTTCTTCTTCTTTTCTTCTTCTTCTTCTTCTTCTTTCTTTCTTCTTCTTCTAGTTTTCTTCTTCTTCTTCTCCAAATGAAGTAAGCCTAAGTAATGTCATAATATGCTTAGTTAGGGTAAAAAAGGCATAATCTAGGTAAGCTCAAAAATGGCATTTTTCTTCTATTTAGCCTATTAGTCCATTTATGACATAATTTATCCTTTTAGTCCACAAATGACATAATAAGATGAAGAAAATCCAGGAAGAGGAAGAAAAGAAGGAATAGGAAGAAAAGAAAGAAGAAGAAAAAGAAGAAAAGAAGAAGAAGAAAGAAGAAGAAGAAGAAGAGAAGAGAAGAAGAAGAAGAAGAAGAAGAAGAAGAAGAAGAAGACTAGAAGAAGAAGAACTTCTTCTTCTTCTTCTTCTAGTCTTCTTCTTCTTCTTCTAGTCTTTCTTCTTCTTCTTCTAGTATTCTTCTTTCTCCAAAATGAAGTTAGCTCTAAGTTATATCAAATGGCATAATATGCTTAGTTCACTCAAAAATGGCACAATTAGCTAGGTTAGTCCATTTTACCTAAGTATGCTTACTTGTTCTTCTTCTCTTGATTCAGTCTCTTCTAACTTTCTTGTTTCCATTTTGCAGATTTAATTCACTATATGGAAGCTTGCATGGATGCATGGAGTGCTTGTTTCCCTTATCTTTTTTTCGTTTGTATCAATGAAAAATGTGGAACTTGTTATATGGATGCATGGAACAATGTGTTGGATGAACATTGTGATATGTAATATGTATATATGGATGGAACTATGTTTCTTATGTATATATGTATGTTGTCATGGATGGAGATAGATATGTATATGTATATCTGTGTGTTGGATACATCATATATGTATATCTGTGTGTGCCTGTGAAAAATATATATATGTATATCTGTGTTTGAAACCCTGTCAAATTAAATGGATTCAAATAAAAACAGGGTATACATAGCCTCTTTGCCGTCTGCTAGCGGATGGCAAAGAGCATTGCCATCCGCTAGCAGACAGCAAAGAGGACACATGGCAGCTACATGTGAAACCTGGGAACACTGGCTGCCTATTTGGTCACTTTGCCGTCTGCCAGCGGACGGCAAAGATTCAAATCACTTTGCCATCTGCCAGCGGATGGCATAGTTGGCCACGTGGCAGCTTCCCAGTATTGCCTAGCTGCGCTGTTTGCCGTCTGTCAGCGGACGGCAAAGAGCTTTGACTCTTTGCCGTCCGCTGGCAGACGACAAAGAGCACTGTTAAACCCCTAACGGCTCTCACGCCACCGCACTGCCGTCCGTTGTCTTTGCCGTCTGCTGGCCTCGGATGGCGGACGGCACAATCCTTTGCCATCCGTTTCCAGGAAGCGGATGGCAAAGAAGGCCTTTGCTAGCACGTGTTCAACCGGAAAGTTTGCCGTCTGCTGGCGGACGGCAAAGATGTTTGCCGTCCGTGATCCATGCCTTTGCCGTCCGCCATGGCGGACGGCAAAGAAGCTGATTCCAGTAGTGTTTGGCTCATAGTTCTTGCCGGCCAACAGCCGAAGCTGGACTGTGGCATAGGGCGAAGTGGAGGGCCTTGGCTACCCGAACACGTCGGGATGTGCTAAGGAGGATGGCGGGTTGTGGCCAAGCCGGCCATCCCCCGAGCCCCCGGGTTGATCGCATCAACCTGGTGGTGGAGGTTTTAAGAAAATTTACAGAGGTGTGTGAAACACAATAAATTGATAGGAAAGGGTAGCCCCCGAGTGTCGTTCGGGGGTCCCATTGTCTTTCATAGAATTACGAAAGGTAGCAAAACATACATGCATACAGCTAACTGTAAAATGGGCGGAGGAGCTTGATACGTCCATTTTGCATAATGTCTTTCATAATAATGCTTTTTGGAGTAATTCTAATGCCTTTTCTCTCATAATATGCAAGGTTCACACAAAGAGGGAGAACTCCGGCAGCTGGAAATCTGGACCTGAAAAAGCTACGTCAGGCTACCTATTCTGCACAACTCCAAATGAGCTAAAACTTCATGCGGAATTTTTATGGAATACATAAGAATTATTGGAGCAAATAACTACCATAGGGGGCCCACCAGGTGGGCACAACCCACCTGGGCGTGCCAGGGAGCCCAGGCGTGCCCTCCTCGGCCCACCTCTGGTGCCCCTCTTCTTGTATATACGTCATTTTGACCTAGAAAAAAAATAAGGAGAGGACTTTCAGGATGAAGCGCCACCGTGTCGAGGCGGAACTTGGGCAGGAGCACTTTTGCCCTCCGGCGGAGCGATTCCGTCGGGGGAACTTCCCTCCCGGAGGGGGAAATCATCGTCATCATCATCACCAACAACTCTCCCATCTTGGGGAGGGCAATCTCCATCAACATCTTCAACAAAACCATCTCCTCTCAAACCCTAGTTCATCTCTTGTGTTCAATCTTTGTACCGGAACTATAGATTGGTACTTGTGGGTGGCTAGTAGTGTTGATTACATCTTGTAGTTGATTACTATATGGTTTATTTGGTGGAAGATTATATGTTCAGATCCATTATGCTATTTAATACTCCTCTGATCTTGAGCATGATTATCATTAGTGAGTAGTTACTTTTGTTCTTGAGGTCACGGGAGAAATCTTGTTGCAAGTAATCATGTGAACTTGATATGTGTTCGATATTTTGATGATATGTATGTTGTGATTCCCTTAGTGGTGTCATGTGAACATCGACTACATGGCACTTCACATTATTAGGGCCTAAGGGAATGCATTGTGGAGTAGTTATTAGATGATGGGTTACGAGAGTGACAGAAGCTTAAACCCTAGTTTATGCGCTATTCTATAAGGGACTGATTTGGATCCAAAAGTTTAATGCTATGGTTAGATTTATTCTTAATACTTTTCTCGTAGTTGCGGATGCTTGCGAGGGGGTTAATCATAAGTAGGAGGTCTATTCAAGTAAGAACAACACCTAAGCACCGGTCCGCCCACATATCAATTTATCAAAGTAGCGAACACAAAGCAAACCAGCATGATGAAAGTGACTAGATGAAATTCCCGTGTACCCTCAAGAACGCTTTGCTTATCATAAGAGATCATTTTGGCCTGTCCTTTGCCTCAAAAGGATTGGGCTACCTTGCTGCACTTTTGTTACCATTACCGTTACTTGCTCATTACAAATTATCTCGCTACCAAACTACTCGCTACTTATAATTTCAGTGCTTGCAGACATTACCTTGCTGAAAACCACTTGTCATTTCCTTCTGCTCCTCATTGGGTTCGACACTCTTACTTATCGAAAGGACTATGATTGATCCCCTATACTTGTGGGTCATCAAGGCTCTTTTCTGGCGCCGTTGCTGGGGAGTGAAGCGCTCTTGGTAAGTGGAAATCGGTAAGGAAAAATTATTACTACGTGTTGAAATTCATTGTCACTTGTTACTATGGAGAACAATCCTTTGAGGGGTTTGTTCGGGGTATCTTCACCTCGAACGGAACCACAATTAGTTACCCCTCAACCTACTGCACCTACTGAAAATATTGGTTATGAAATTCCTTTGGGTATGATAGAACAACTGCTAGCTAATCTTTATGCAGGAGATGGAACCAAACATCCTGATATGCACTTGATATATGTGGATGAAATTTGGGGATTATTTAAGTTTGCAGGTTTACCCGAAGATGAAGCTAAGAAGAAGGTTTTCCCTTTATCTTTGAAGGGAAAATCATTGGCATAGTATAGGCTATGCGATGATATTGGATCTTGGAATTGGAACCGATTGAAATTGGAATTTCACCAAAAAATTTATCCTATGCATCTAGTTCATCGTGATCGGAATTACATATATAATTTTTGGCCTCGTGAAGGAGAAAGTATCGCTCTAGCTTGGGGGAGGCTTAAGTCAATGTTATATTCATGCCCCAATCATGAGCTCTCAAGAGAAATTATTATTCAGAATTTTTATGCTCGGCTTTCTCATGATGATCAATCCATGCTTGATACTTCTTGTACTGGTTCTTTTATGAAGAAGACTATTGAATTCAGGTGGGATCTTTTAGAAAGAATTAAATGCAACTCTGAAGATTGGGAACTTGACAAAGGTAAAGAGTCAGGTATTAAGCTTAAGTATGATTGTGTTAAATCTTTTATGAATACCGATGCTTTTCAAAAGTTTAGCACTAAATATGGACTTGACTCTGAGATAGTAGCCCCCTTTTGTGAATCATTTGCTACTCATGTTTACCTCCCTAAGGATAAGTGGTTTAAATATCACCCACCTATCAAAGAAGAAATTAAAGAACTAGTAGTAGCTAAAGATGAAACTATTATTTACAATGTTGATCCAGTTGTGCCTACTGCTTATATTGAAAAACCACCTTTCCCTGTTAGGATAAAGGAACATGCTAAAGTCTCAACTGTGGTCAACAAAAGTTATATTAGAACTTCCAAACCTGCTGAACAAATCAAAGTAGAACCTAGTGTTGCTATGGTTAAAGATCTCTTGGTTGAAAATATAGATGGGCATGTTATTTACTTCTGTGATGAAGCTGCTAGAATTGCCAAACCCGGTGAAAAAGATAAACATAGCCCGTTGTTGGCATGCCTGTTGTCTCAGTTAAAATAGGAGATCACTCTTATCATGGTTTATGCGACATAGGTGCTAGCGTGAGTGCCATTCCTTTTACCTTATATGAAGAAATTATGAATGATATAGCACCCGCTGAAATAGAAGACATAGATGTTACTATTAAACTTGCTAATAGGGACACCATCACACCACTTGGGATTGTTAGAGATGTTGAAGTCTTGTGTGGGAAAAGAAAATACCCTACTGATTTTCTTGTTCTTGGTTCCCCACAAGATGACTTTTGTCCCATTATCTTTGGTAGACCTTTCTTGAACACCGTCAATGCTAAAATAGATTGTGAGAAACAAATCGTCGGTGTTAGTTTTGGTGATGAGTCTCATGAGTTTAATTTTTCCAAGTTTAGTAGAAAACATCATAAGGAAGAATTGCCTAGTAAGGATGAAATAATTGGTCTTGCTTCTATTGATGTGCCTCCTACCGATCCACTAGAACAATATTTGCTAGACCACGAAAATGATATGCATCTGCATGAAAGAAATGAAATAGATAAGATTTTCTTTGAACAACGTCCTCTGCTTAAACACAATTTTCCTATTGAAACTCTAGGAGGTCCTCCTCCACCTAAAGGTGATCCTGTGTTTGAATTAAAGCAATTGCCAGATACTTTGAAATATGCTTATCTTGATGAGAAAAAGATTTATCCTGTTATTATTAGTGCTAACCTTTCAGAACATGAAGAAGAAAGATTATTGAAGGTTCTGAAGAAGCACCGAGCTGCCATTGGATATACTCTTGATGATTTAAAGGGCATTAGTCCCACTCTCTGTCAGCATAAAATTAATATGGAGCCTGATGCTAAACCTGTTGTTGATCATCAACGACATTTAAATCCTGAAATGAAAGAAGTGATAAGAACAGAAATACTGAAGCTTCTGGAAGCAGGTATAATCCATCCCATAGCTGATAGTAGATGGGTAAGTCCCGTTCATTGTGTCCCTAAAAAAGGAGGTATTACCGTTGTTCCTAATGATAAGAATGAACTTATTCCACAAAGAATTGTTACTGGCTACAAAATGGTAATTGATTTTAGAAAACTAAATAAAGCTACTAGAAAAGATCATTACCCTCTACCTTTTATTGATCAAATGTTAGAAAGACTATCAAAGCACACACATTTTTGCTTTCTTGATGGATATTCCGGTTTTTCTCAAATACCTGTCTCACAACCTGATCAGGAGAAAACCACCTTTACTTGCCCTTTTGGAACTTATGCTTATAGACGTATGCCTTTTGGTTTATGCAATGCACCTGCTACCTTTTAAAGATGTATGACTGCTATATTTTCTGGCTTTTGTGAAAAGATTGTTGAGGTTTTCATGGATGATTTTTCCATTTACGGAACTTCTTTTGATGATTGCTTGAGCATCCTTGATCGAGTTTTGCAGAGATGTGAGCAAACTACTCTCGTCTTGAATTGGGAGAAGTGCCACTTTATGGTTAATGAAGGTATTGTCTTGGGACCTAAAATTTCTGAATGAGGTGTTGAGGTGGATAAAGCTAAAGTTGATGCAATTGAGAAAATGCCATGCCCTAAAGATATCAAAGGTATTCGTAGTTTCCTCGGTCATGCTGGTTTCTATAGGAGGTTTATTAAAGACTTCTCTAAAATTTCTAGGCCTCTTACAAATCTTTTACAAAAGGATGTTCCATTTGTTTTTTATGATGATTGTGTAGAAGCCTTTGAAACACTTAAGAAAGCCTTGATTTCTGCACCTATTGTTCAACCACCTGATTGGAACTTGCCTTTTGAAATTATGTGTGATGCTAGTGATTATGCTGTTGGTGCTGTTCTAGGACAAAGAGTCGATAAGAAATTAAATGTTATTCATTATGCTAGTAAAACTCTGGATAGTGCTCAACGAAATTATGCTACTACTGAAAAATAATTTTTAGCAGTTGTGTTTGCTTGTGATAAATTTAGATCTTACATTGTTGATACTAAAGTGACCGTTCACACCGATCATGTTGCTATAAAATATCTTATGGAAAAGAAGGATGCTAAACCTAGACTCATTAGGTGGGTTCTTTTGCTACACGAATTTGATTTACATATCACTGATAGAAAGGGAGCTGAGAACCCCGTGGCTGATAACTTGTCTAGGTTAGAAAATATTCTTGATGACCCACAACCTATTAATGATAGTTTTCCTGATGAACAATTAGCTGCAATAAATGCTTCTCATGACACTCCTTGGTATGCTGACTATGCCAATTATATTGTTGCTAAATATATTCCACCTAGCTTCACATACCAACAAAAGAAAAAATTCTTCTATGATTTAAGACATTACTTTTGGGATGACCCAGATCTTTATAAAGAAGGAGTAGATGGTATTATTAGACATTGTGTACCTGAGCATGAACAGGGACAAATCCTACGAAAATGTCACTCCGAAGCTTATGGAGGACATCATGCGGGAGATAGAACTGCTCACAAGGTATTGCAATCTGGTTTTTATTGGCCTACTCTCTTCAAGGATGCCCGTAAGTTTGTTTTATCTTGTGATGAATGTCAAAGAATTGGTAATATTGGTAAGCGTCAGGAAATGCCTATGAATTATTCTCTTGCTGTTGAACCATTTGATGTTTGGGGATTTGATTACATGGGATCTTTTCCTTCCTCTAATGGGTATACACATATTTTGGTTGCTGTTGATTATGTTAGTAAGTGGGTAGAAGCTATTCCAACTAGTAGTGCTGATCACAACACCTCTATTAAAATGCTTAAGGAAGTCATTTTCCCAAGGTTTGGAGTCCCTAGATATTTAATGACTGATGGTGGTTCACATTTTATTCATGGTGTTGTTCGTAAAATGCTTGCTAAATATGATGTTAACCATAGAATTGCATCACCTTATCATCCTCAGTCTAGTGGTCAAGTTGAACTTAGCAATAGAGAAATAAAATTAATATTACAAAAAACTGTCAATAGGTCCCGAAAGAATTGGTCTAAGAAGTTAGATGATGCACTTTGGGCTTATAGAACAGCATATAAAAATCCTATGGGTATGTCTCCGTATAAAATGGTTTATGGAAAAGCTTGTCATTTGCCTCTTGAGTTAGAACATAAAGCATATTGGGCAATTAAGGAATTGAACTATGATTTCAAACTTGCCGGTGAAAAGAGGTTATTTGATATTAGCTCACTAGATGAATGGAGAACCCAAGCCTATGAAAATGCCAAGTTATTTAAAGAAAAAGTTAAAAGATGGCTTGACAAAAGAATACAAAAGCGTGAGTTCAAAGTTGGAGAATATGTTCTTTTGTACAACTCTCGTTTCAGATTCTTTGTAGGAAAACTCCTCTCCAAATGGGAAGGACCTTATGTTATCGAGGAGGTTTATCCATCCGGAGCCATCAAATAAATAATGTCGAAGGTACTAACCCGAAGGTTGTTAATGGGCAACGAATAAAACATTATATCTCAGGTACGCCCATTAATGTTGAAAGCAATATTATCCAAACCATGACACTGGAAGAACACATAAAGGAAACCTTCCGGAACACTCCAGAATAACTAAAAAAGAGGAGGTACGTGATACGGTAAGTAAATGGACTCCAAAAAATCCGCAAAAATATTTTCTGTCCGTTTTGGAATATATTAAAAGTTAGAAAAATAAGAAACAGCCAGGAAGGTAACCCTGGTGGGCACAAGACACCAGGGCACGCCCAGGCGCGCCCAGGTGGGTTGTGTCCACCTCGGGTACCTTCCGGACTCCGTTTTTCTTCAGCTTGCTTGTTTCCCAAGATAAAAAATCTTTATATACCCCCCAAACCTATTGACCACCGTATCGCTGAGAAATCTTCTGTTTTCTTTTCCTTGTTGTTTTCTGACAGATCCAATCCACCATGGCCGCTTCAAGCTCCTCCAAGGACAAGTTCTTCGAGAACGTCATCAACCCATATTGCGGGAGGTGATGCAGCACCCTCAGGCTATCTAGATGCATGAGGGGGTGCTGCATATCTACGATGTGCAAGGCCCCAAGGGGACGGGATCCGTGGAGGCTAGGCTTGAAGCTATGGAGCAGGAAGTCTTCCGGTGCAAGGGGATGGTAGAATGTGGACTCAATGTCAATCACCTCATGATCGCGGACTACACCCGTGATCTCAAGGTGGATGGCAAGTCCATGAAGAACATCATCTTCACCTTCAACAAGCAAATCAACCTCCTCCAAAGCCAGATCTATGATCTCCAAAACCAAGTCTTTGAATATGAGGCGAGGTTTAAAGGTATGAGTTTGGCTGCCAGTTGCAGGACCCGTGAGACTCACTCCTCCTCTTATGATGGTGAGCCCTTGCCATGGAAACCCGAGGATAAGATTGCCACTACTTCATCACCACCACCTCCTTCTTCACCACCAAAGGAAAATTGAGTATCAGGTATGGGCACTCCCCTTGGCTTGTGCCAAGCTTGGGGGAGGTGCCCCGGTATCGTATCACCTCCACTATCTTTTGCCTTTACTTATCTTAGTTCGTTCCATAGTTATCTTTTGCTTTAGATGAATAAAAGTTTAGTTCGATCCTTTCTTTTCGAGTGTTTGCTTAGTGATCTATCTTTGTAATCGTGTGCAAGATATATATAATAAAGTTTAGTTTGAGTTTTGTTTTCTTTACTTTCATGTTCAATAAAAAGAAAGGAAATAAATGAAATAGATCATATGCTAATTTTATGGTAAGTAATGACATCACATAAGGAAGAGTATGAGTAGAAAATTTTATTGGAGATTGACAAACATAGCATTGGCCAATGATGCAATTCATGAAAGAATTAATAAGGGAAGAGAAGATTCACATGCAAATACACTATCTTGGACATCTTTTGTGACTGTGAGCCCCCATCAAAATATTATATGCCAAAATTGTTGACGTTGGGCAAGGAAGACAACGTAATGATTTATGTTTATTCATATTCACATAGAAGTTATATTGTCATAGATCCTTTGACATGTGGTGCTTGCCCCCATCTTTCCTAGCCAAAAATTCCGCACTAAGTAGAGATACTACTTGTGCATCCAAAAACCTTTGAACCCAAATCTTATTTTGAGAGTCCACCATACCTACCTATGGATTGAGTAAGATCCTTCAAGTAAGTTGTCATTGGTGCAAAAAGGGCAATAAAAATTGCTTCTAAAAGTGTTGGATCATTTAGTGTATGAGAAAATTGAGCGTTGTACGAACTTGTGATGGCAAAGAATAAAAGCGATAGACTGCATAGTAAAGGTTGCTATCATAAGGGGCAATATAACGTGACGTTCTTTTGCACTAAGAGATTGAGCATACAAACAAATAAGCGCATGGCAACCTCTGCTTCCCTCTGCGAAGGGCCTATCTTTTACTTTTATGTATTTACTTTTATGCAAGAGTCAAAGTTCTTCTTTCTATTCCTTTTTATTTTCTCTTTTGGCAAGCATCATGTGGTGAGGAAAGATCTAGGCACATATATCCATTTCGATATGAGTAGCGTGAGTTATTATTGTTGACATCACCCTTGAGGTGAGTATGTTGGGAGGCGAAACTTTAAGCCCCTATCTTTCTATGTGTCCGGTTGAAACATTTTGCTCATGTGTATGCGGTGAGTGTTAGCAATCATAGAAGACTATATGATGGTTGAGTATGTGGACTTGCCAAAAAGGCTCCGATACGTGACCCTTCCTGAAAAGATGATGAATTGTAGTTGCAAAGTTGACTGAGAACATAGTTTGTTGGTTTTCAATAGAGTTTATGCTTTATACTTCGATGTTGTAATGAATTGTTACTTGTTCATGAGAAGTTATATGATAAAAGTTCTATGCTAAAGTTTGTTGCTGTTATAATAATATACATGATGCTTCTATGTCCGTATTTTGTTTTTATCGACACCTCTCTCTCTAAGCATGTGGACATGTTTTTCGATTTCGGTTTTCGCTTGAGGACAAGCGAGGTCTAAGCTTGGGGGAGTTGATACGTCCATTTTGCATCATGTTTTCCTACTGTTATTTATGATGTTTTTATGCATAATAATGCTTTTTGGAGTAATTCTAATGCCTTTTCTCTCATAATATGCAAGGTTCACACAAAGAGGGAGAATTCCGGCAGCTGGAAATCTGGACCTGAAAAAGCTACGTCAGGCTACCTATTCTGCACAACTCCAAATGAGCTGAAACTTCACGAGGAAGTTTTATGGAATAAATAAGAATTATTGGAGCAAATAACTACCAGAGGGGGCCCACCAGGTGGGCACAACCCACCTGGGCGCGCCAGGGAGCCCAGGCGCGCCAGGGAGCCCAGGCGCGCCCTGGTGGGTTGTGCCCTCCTCGGCCCACCTCCGGTGCCCCTCTTCTGGTATATAAGTAATTTTGACCTAGAAAAAATAAGGAGATGACTTTCGGGATGAAGCGCCGCCGTCTCGAGGCGGAACTTGGGCAGGAGCACTTTTGCCCTCCGGCGGAGCTATTCCGCCGAGGGAACTTCCCTAGCGGAGGGGGAAATCATCGTCATCATCATCACCAACAACTCTCCCATCTTGGGGAAGGCAATCTCCATCAACATCTTCAACAGCACCATCTCCTCTCAAACCCTAGTTCATCTCTTGTGTTCAATCTTTGTACCAGAACTATAGATTGGTACTTGTGGGTGACTAGTAGTGTTGATTACATCTTGTAGTTGATTACTATATGGTTTATATGATGGAAGATTATATGTTCAGATCCATTATGCTATTTAATACCCCTCTGATCTTGAGCATGATTATCATTAGTGAGTAGTTACTTTTGTTCTTGGGGTCACGGGAGAAAACTTGTTGCAAGTAATCATGTGAACTTGATATGTGTTCGATATTTTGATGATATGTATGTTGTGATTCCCTTAGTGGTGTCATGTGAACGTCGACTACATGACACTTCACCATATTTGGGCCTAAGGGAATGCATTGTGGAGTAGTTATTAGATGATGGGTTGCGAGATTGGCAGAAGCTTAAACCCTAGTTTATGCGCTATTCCGTAAGGGACTGATTTGGATCCAAAAGTTTAATGCTATGGTTAGATTTATTCTTAATACTTTTCTCGTAGTTGCGGATGCTTGCGAGGGGGTTAATCATAAGTAGGAGGTTTGCTCAAGTAAGAACAACACCTAAGCACCGGTCCACCCACATGTCAAATTATCAAAGTAGCGAACACAAATCAAACCAACATGATGAAAGTGACTAGATGAAATTCCCGTGTACCCTCAAGAACGCTTTGCTTATCAGAAGAGACCGTCTTGGCCTGTCCTTTGCCTCAAAAGGATTGGGCTACCTTGCTGCACTTTTGTTACCATTACCGTTACTTGTTCGTTACAAATTATCTTGCTACCAAACTACTCGTTACTTATAATTTTAGTGCTTGTAGACATTACCTTACTGAAAACCGCTTGTCATTTCCTTCTGCTCCTCGTTGGGTTCGACACTCTTACTTATCGAAAGGACTACGATTGATCCCCGATACTTGTGGGTCATCAGAGCTCTGCATTCCAGGGCCGGCTTGTCTCCTCGCCGGTGGTATCTCTCTTGCGCTTGTTCGGCTTGCGGGCGTCGATGAGGTAGTAGGCGTTGCAGTCACACAGGGCTTTGCTGACGATGAAGGGGCCCTCCCATGGGGAGGCCAACTTGTGCTGGCCGGCTTGCTGCTGGACAAGCCGGAGGACGAGGTCTCCCTCGCGGAACGCGAGGGGCTTGATCTTTTTGCTGTGGTAATGCCTCAGGCCTTCCTGGTAGATGGCGGATCGGCTAAGGGCCGAGAGGCATGCTTCTTGAAGTAAGTCGACGCCGGCTTCGTGGGCTTCCTTGGCTTGAGCTTCTGTGTACATCATGACTCATGGCGAGTCGAACTCGACGTTGGTCGGGATGACGGCTTTTGCTCCGTAGATGAGGAAGAACGGGGTGAACCCGGTCGACCGGTTCGGCGTTGTCCGGAGACTCCAAAGGATGGCCGGCAGCTCATCAAGCCAGCTGCCGGGTGAACGGATGAGGGGCTCGACGAGCTGTGGCTTGATGCCGGATACGATGAGGCCGTTGGCCCGCTCGACCTGGCCATTGGATTGAGGATGAGCCACGGAGGCCAGGTCAAGCCGGATGCTGGAGTCGGAGCAGTATTGCGCCAGAGCGCCCTTGGCGAAGTTGGTGCCGTTATCGGTGATGATGCTGTGCGGGACGCCGTAGCGTACCGCGATGTCTTTGACGAACCAGACAGCCGTTGGCCCATCCAGCTTCTTGATCGGCCGCGCCTCGATCCACTTGGTGAACTTGTCGACCGCCACTAGCAAATGCGTCATGCCGCCCCGAGCGGTCTTGAAGGGGCCTACCATGTCGAGCCCCCAGACCATGAAGGGCCCGGTGATCAGGATGGTCTGCAGGGCCGAAGCCGGCTGGTGGCTGCGCTTGCTGAAGCATTGGCAACCCTTGCACTTGAGGACGAGTGACTCGGCGTCTTTGAGGGCCGTGGGCCAGTAGAAAGCATGGTGAAAAGCCTTGGCCACCAGGGACCTGGAGGCAGCATGGTGCCCGCACTCGCCCTGATGTATGTCGAGGAGGATCTCTATGCCCTTGTCTTGCTCGATGCAGCGCTGGAACACACCTATCACGCTGCGCTTGACGAGCTCGTTGTTGATGATGCTGTAGGCGGACGCCCAGCGTTGCACTTGCCGGGCCTCGGTCTCGTCCATGGGGAGTACCCCGCTCTCCAGGAACGCTAAGATCGGTAGGGCCCAAGACGGAGCCGTTACCACGGTGAAGATGGCCACCAAGACGGGTTCTGGGGCGGCAGCCCCCGAGCTGGAGGCAGCAGCCCCCGGGTTGGAGACAGCGGTGGCCGGATTGGCGGCGGCAGCCCCCAAGCTGGGTTGGGCAGCCCCCAGGTTGGGTTCATTGGTCGCCGGGTTGGAGAAGGCAGCCCTCGGGCCGGGATCAGCAGCCCCCGGGTGGGGATCCGCATCCCCCAGGACTGGTTTGCGGGCGGCAGCCCCCGAGCTTGGAGTGGCAGCCCTCGGGTCTGGGTTGGGGAGGGGCGCTGCAGGGTCGTCCGGGATGGAGATGGACTCAGAATCCAGAGACGGCTTGACGGACGACTTGTGCAAGTGCTCGAGGGAGACGCCGGACGGTATGGCCTTCCGGGATGAGCCAATCTTGGCTAATGTATCAGTGGCTTCATTTTCCACGTGCGGGACGTGGAGGAACTCGCAGCCATCGAAGTTGCCGGAGAGCTGCTGGACCAGAAAATGGTAGCTGGCCATGTTGGCATCCCGGGCGTCCCATTCGCCGGAACAGTGCTGCACCACCAGATCCGAGTCGCCGTAGCATAGGATGCGCCGGATGCCGAGTTCCTTGGCAAGCCGGAGGCCGTGCACAAGGGCTTCGTACTCGGCGACGTTGTTGGAGGCGGCGAAGTGGATCTGGAAAGCGTACCGTAGCCGGTTGCCCTTTGGGGAAGACAACACGATGCCGGCTCCCAAACCGAAGCGCATCTTGGAGCCATCAAAGTGCATGTGCCAATGCATTGAATCCGGCGGTGGTGGCAGGTACTGGGTCTCTGTCTAGTCGACGAGGAAGTCGGCCAGGGCCTGGGACTTGATCATGGTGCGGGGCTCGTAGAGGATGGTGTGGCTGGCCAGCTCGATGGCCCATTTGGCAACCCGGCCAGAGGCATCCCTGCCACCCATGATCTCACCGATGGGGGCCGTGCTGACTACGGTGATGACATGTTCTTGGAAATACTGCTTCAGCTTCTTGGCGGTGAAGTACACGCCATAGCACATCTTCTGGTAGTGCGGGTAGTTCTGCTTGGAGGCAGAGAGCACCTCGCTCAGGTAGTAGACCGGGCGCTGGACAGACTAGATCTTGCCCTTCTCTGGTCGCTCGACCACCAGCACCATGCTGACCAACTGTTAGCAGCAATGTATAGCAACAGTGGCTCCTTATTGGCCGGCGCGGCCATGACAGGCGCGGTGGAGAGCATGCGCTTGAGATCCCGGAACGCTTCGTCCGCCTGGTCATTCCACTCGAACGGCGACGTCTTCTTCATCAGCTGATATAGGGGCAAGGCCCTCTCGCCCAGCCGGCTGAGAAACCGGCTGCCGAGGCCAAGCAACCGGTGAACTTCTAGACATCTCGCAGCCGGGTTGGCTTGCGCATGCGCTCGATGGCCTTGATCTTCTCCGGGTTCGCCTCAATGCTGCGCTCCGAGACGAGGAAGCCGAGCAGCTTCCCGGCCGGCACGCCTAAGACGCACTTCTCCGGGTTGAGCTTGATCTAGTACTCACGCAGATTGGCAAAGGTCTCCTTCAGGTCGTCGAGGAGCGTGAGGTGCTGCTTGGTCTTCACCACGATGTCGTCAATGTAGACATGAATGTTGCAGCCGAGTTGCGTCAGCAAGCATTTCTGCATGCAGCGCTGGATTGTGGCGCCGGCATTCTTTAAGCCGAACAACATGGTGATGTAGCAGTACGCCCAGAAGGGCATGATGAAGGACATTTTCAGTGCGTCTGCCGGGTCCAGCTTGATCTGATGATAGCCGGAGTAAGCATCCAGGAAGGACAGGAGCTCACAGCCGGCAGTGGAGTCGACCACTTGATCTATTCGTGGGAGAGCGAAAGGATCCTTGGGGCAGGCCTGGTTCAGGCTGGTGTAGTCTATGCACATGCGCCAGGTGTTGTTCTTCTTCAGGACGAGGACCGGGTTGGCCAGCCACTCGGGGTGAAACACCTCCATGATGAAGCCGGCCACGAGTAGCTTGGCGACCTCTTCACCGATGGTTCTTCTCTTCTCTTCAGAAAAGCGATGTAAGGGTTGACGGACAGGCTTGGCGTCCTTGCGAATGTGTAGTTTGTGCTCGGCGTACTTCCTCAGAATTCCCGGCATGTCCTTTGGGGTCCATGCGAAGATATCCCAATTCTCATGGAGGAAGTCGACGAGCTCGCCTTCCTATTTGCTGTCGAGGCGGGTGCCCACGATGACGTACGTGCTGCAGCTGGGGTCTTGCGGGTTTAGCTTGATCTTCTTGGTCTCCTTGGACGGTTGGAATGAGGCCTCGCCAGCCGACTCCTTGGCTGAAGCCGGCACAGCCGGCGCCTCATTGGCTAGCGCGACGATCCGGTTGAGCTGGCGCCGCTCCTCGGCTATGACCAGTGACTCAGCCAATCTGCCACCGGCTTGAGCGCACTCTAGGGATTTACGGTAGTCACGGACGACGGTGATGAGGCCCTTGGGTCCTAGCAGCTTCATCTTTAGGTAGGCGTAGTGGGGGACCGCCATGAATTTGGCGAGCACATGCCGGCCCAGCAGCGCGTGGTATGCATTGGATAAGTCCACCACCTCGAACCAGATTGGCTCACACCGGAAATGATCGCTCGTGCCGAAGAGGACGTCGAGCCGAATCCGGCTGATGGGGGACCAGGAGAGACCCGGCACGATGCCATGGAACACCGTCCAGGATGGTTCCAGGTCCTTGGCCTCGAGGCCGAGCTTGGTCATGGTGCCGCGGTAGAGGATGTTGATGCTGCTGCCGCCGTCAATGAGGACTCGCGAGAACTTGCAGGTGCACCTGGCAGCGACTATGGTAGTGTCGAGGACGAGGGCGTAGCCACCCGGGTTGGGCATGACGGCTGGGTGGTCCTCCCGCGTCCAGCTGATCGGGCGCTCCGACCAGTGCATGTATTCCGGCACGGCCGGGACGACGGTGTTCACTTCCTGCCGGAGCAGGTGCTCGCTACGCTTGTCATCACCGAGGCTGGTGAAGACGACGTAGCTCGCGTTTTGGTTGGGGAAGACATCATCGCACATCGCGCCATTTGCCGGGGGAGGGGGAGGAGGCGGAGGTGGCTGCCCCGCACCCGGAGCCGGTGCCGGAGGCGGCAGGATGTCGCCCCTCATGATGCGCTTGGTGATGGCGCACTGCCGAAGCGTGTGCATGGACGGCCTTGCGCCGCTGTGGTGCTTGCAGAGAGTGTCGAGCATCTCCTCGAAGCTCATGGCGGGTTGCCATGCCGTCTTGCCGGTTTGCCGGTGCTTGCCGGCCGGCTCGGCAGCGGGCGCCTGCTTGGCGGCCGCGACGAGGCGGCTGTTGTAGCGGGGGGCCTGCTGGTCAGCCTTGCGTCTGTTGTTCAGTTGGTTCTGCTGGCGGCTGCTCTCACCAGCCGGCTTGGAGGGGGATGCCGGCAACGCCTTGCCGGCTTCATCCAGCACCACCTGGATCTTCATGGTGGAGTCGGCGTTGGCGTACTTGTCCGCGATGACCATGAGTGCGGCCATGGTGGTTGGCTCGGAGCGCAGGAGCTTGTGCTTGAGGAGGGTGTCATTCCGGCAGCCGCTGACGAAGTACTGAATGGCCTGGACCTCATGGACGCCTCGCAGCTAATCCGGAGGTCAGTCCATCGTGCGAGGTACTCACGGCTGGTTTCTGCCGGCCCATGCACGCACATGGCGAGCTAGCTGGGACGGCTGGGACGCTTGTAGGTGCCGGTGAAGTTGCGCACGAAGGCCTACTCGAAGTCAACCCACGCGTTGATGCTGCCAGCTGGCAGACTGTTGAGCCACGTCCGGGCCGAACCCAGGAGCATGAGCGGGGCGTAGCGCACGGCAAGGCGACGATTGCTGCGCGCGATGCCGATGGCGGTGGTGTAGTCAATGAGCCAGTCCTCAGGCTTACCGGTGCCGTTGTACTTGGGGGTGTCACGGGGGAGCGTGAACCCTTTGTGGAAGGGCTCATCCCGGATGCATGGCCCGAACCAAGCCGACCCGGCAACGTTGTCATCCTCCAGCTCGAGGGAGAGGGCGAGCTGATCAAGGCAGTGGCGAGCATCGGCATCGTCGATGGCGCGCGGACCCAGCCGGCCTGCAACTGGGCCGCGGGGGGCCGGGTTGGCCGTAGCCGGGTTGCCACGCTGGCCGGATGGCGGGGGAAGGGTCTTGCTGGCGCCGGTCTCCGGAAGCTGGCTCGTCGCCCAGGCCGTCACGGCATGGTTGCGCCGGGTTCTCGTCTGGCCGGAGTGGGCCTTGGTCGGGCGCGGGGAAGACATCGTGTTTCACTGCTCGGGGTCATTGGAGCGGTGTGAGCCGGACGCAGCGGGATGGTCGAGGCAGTCTTGCTGCATGTTCGCAGCACTAAGAAGCTCGTTCATGCGCCGCAGGCGCTCCTGCCGCTCCTCACCCTGCAGCTGCTCCAAGCCGATGGCAGCTGCTTGCGCGGCGCGCATGTTTTTGACGGGAGTGTCGTAGACGGGTGGGACCGCCCGCAGCGCACGGCTGATGGTGGCGCCACGGTTCCGCACTTCGGCAACTCGGTTGGGTTTAGCCGTGGCCGGCGTGAAGCCGTACGCGGCCTCACGCTCCCGCTGGGCGGACTCCAACCGGCGCTGCATAGCAGCGAGCGCCGCGGCCTCGTCCAGCAGGCGCTTGCGTTCCTCCTCGAGCTGGGCCCGTGCCTCTGCGGTGTTGGTGGCGTTGATGTCGGTGACGATGGGGACGCTGAGGTTCTGCACCATGGTGCGCAGCGGATCGGACCCACCGGCACGCGCAGCTGCGGCCTGGGTAGCCTTCCGAGCGGCGCTGGACGAGCCGGAGTCGGAGCCGGTGACGAGCACCTCCGCCCTGGTGCAGAGATCCGCCACCCCGGCGGAGATGTCGTCGCCGAGGGGAACGGGCGAGTCGGTGACGTCGAGCACCCCGCTGGGGTACTCATCAGCCGCGGACACGTCAGAGATGTGCAACGCGGTGAAGGAGGCGGTGAGCAGGTCGATGGCATCGGCTATCGGCGCACCGGGCACGGGGAACGCGCAGTGCGCGATGGGCTCACCGGAGTCGATGAAGGGCCCCGTCTGGAAGATGTCTCCGGCCGGGACCTCGAGCTGCCCCACGGTGGGTGCCAACTGTCGTGGTGGGCGCACGGCAGATGCCAAAGGATGGCTAAAGAGAGGGTCAGGCTCGAGGGCACCGGTGGGCTCTAGAGGTGAGGTCGGTATGAGCGAGCGAGGGACGCAAGACATACCCTGGTTTGGCGCTCTCCGGAGAGATAACACCCCTAGTCCTACCGAGTGTGGTTTATATGTGGAGGATACAAGCTTGCTCCTGGAGCTGTTTCGGGGAGGAAGGAAGACATGCCAAAGCATAGGCTGCT
Organism: Thinopyrum elongatum; assembly: GCA_011799875.1. Taxonomy (NCBI): domain Eukaryota; kingdom Viridiplantae; phylum Streptophyta; class Magnoliopsida; order Poales; family Poaceae; genus Thinopyrum; species Thinopyrum elongatum. The sequence goes on from CM022297.1 coordinate 124,019,952, forward strand.
CCTTCTCCTTGCGTGTGTTCTACTGATGATCTCTCTCTCTGGTGTTTCGTGTTCGCCTTCGTCTTCGCCCGTGTACATGGAGGGCTCCTGGGGGGTTTTATAGGTCAACCCCCCAGGGTTACAATGGTAAAGTTACATGGGCGCGGGGCTGGGATGTCAGCATCTGGGAAGCCGGTGCTGGGGCCCGCCGGGTTCTTCGGTCGCGGGCCCCGTGCACCAGGGGACACTGTTCTCCATCTTTCCGTGCATCATGGAGTGGGTGGGCCGGCCCGACTACAGTGGCGCGTCGCCTGGTCACCATCGGCTTGCGTCAGCAGGACAAGGGATGCACTGTAGCCATGCCGGCCCTGGTTAGCGGAGTAGGTGGGCCACTGTTGCCACGCTCTTGCCGATCAGCGGGGTTGGTGGGCCATTGTGGCCATGCTCATCCCCTCATGGGGACTTGTTCCGTTGTACGCCCAGGATGGGACGGGAGCTGACCCGCGGCCGGGTTGAGGGGCGCACCGTGGTTGCGCTTGCTTGTTGAAGAAGTCTTGACTTGCCGGGACCGGCCGGCATGCGCCAGCGGGACTGGCCGGGTTGCGGGCCTTGGCCGGGTTGAGGAACCCGGCCGAGGACAAGCCGGATTGAGGGGCGTTCCTAGCCCTGAAGTTTTTGAAAAGGATTCGGGTTCCGTTGCTTGCCCGGGGTTTATCCCCCCGACATTTGTTTTATGCTATTTTACCTTAGAGAGGGTAGTAGGTCCTAGATAATACTCAAGATCATGTGCTAAGAATAATTAAATAGGGTTGGTTAGATGACTAAGATGATGATGAATGACTTGTTATTATGATAACGAGTAGAAGTTGTATGATGATGATGAGTATGACATGTTATTATGATAACAGTGATGAGTTATTTATTATTATGATGATGCATGATGCTAAGTTGTTATATGAGGATGATGAGTTATTATATATACCAGTGGGTGAAATGAACATGGATTAGATTCAAGTGGAGGCAACATGTGGTGCACATCGAAAGTACTACTCGATGTGCACCACATGTTGCCTCCACTTGAAGTACTTTCGATGTGCACCACATGTTGCCTCCACTTGAATCTAATCCACGTTCATTTCACCCACCGATATATATAATAACTAATCATGGTCATAAAATCATATGATGAAAGTACTGTATATAAAACCTATACAAATACAGCGACAATAAGCTGCATTTTCAAAAATACAGGAAAATTTAGCAGTAGCGCTTTTCATAAGAAACGCTACTGCTACTTACTATTATCAGTAGCGTTGTTTTCAAAGGAGCGCTACTGCTAATTAGGTATATCAGTAGCACTAGAAAACCAGCGCTACTGCTACCAGTTAGCTGTAGCGCCTTAGTGGTAGAGCTTGTACCAGCGCTACTGATCTCTATAAATCCAGCGCTACTGCTAGGGTTATCCCTAGTTGTGAAAGGAGACGACGAGCGTCGTCCTAGCGAGCTCCGTGTCGCCAATCTCTGCGGCACGCGGCGGCATCCCTTCGAGCTCCACGCCTCCATCCTCCGCTACACCGGCTTGTTGATGTTGATGATGAGCGTCGTCCTGGCGAGCTCCGTGTCGCCATACTCCGTGGGCACGCAGCAGCATCCCCGCGAGCTTCATGCCTCCATCCTCTGCGGCATCAACTTGATGATGTTGATGATGAAAGTCGCCCTGGTGAGCTCTGTGTCGCCATCAACCGCGGCATGGCGGTGGCATCCTCGTGAGCTCCACGCCTCCGTCCTCCATGGCGCTAGCTTGATGAAGAAGATGACGGGCGTCGTCCGGGCGACCTCCGTGTCGCCATCCTCCGCGGCACCATCTTGACGAAGTGAACACCGCCGGCGTCCTTTGAGCTACATGATCCCATCCTCCGCGGCACGGCGGCGACCTCCCCGCGAGCTCCATGCCTCCGTCCTCCATGGCGCCGGCTTGAGAAAGTAGACGCTGGCGGTGTCCCCAATCAGCGCCGCACCTCTGCTCTCCGGCTCAAGCTTGACGAATAAGACGGCGGGCATCCTCCTTGCGAGCTCCACACCATGATCCTCCACAACACCGGGTTGATGATGTTGGCGATGGGCTTCATCTTGGTGAGCTCCACACCTCCATCTTTAATGGTACGGCGGTGGCATCTTCGTGAGCTCTAGGCCTCCATCCTCCATGGCGCTAGCTTGATGAAGAAGATGACAGGCGTCGTCCGGGCGAGCTCCGTGTCGCCATCCTCCGTGGCACCATCTTGACGAAGTAAACTCCGGCGGCGTCCCTTGAGCTCCACGACGCCTCTTCCGCGGCACCGTCTTGATGGCGGCGTGGCGATTTCCTTGTCTCCGTCTTGTCATCGGGGTTGAAGAAGTGGGTGATGACCTCCTTGTTCTAGCATGCATTCGTGTGTGCGAGGGCGACGCCACACTCGTTCTGGAATCCTGGGCTCCTCCCCGCCGGCCGCATCGTCCGCCGCCTCCGGCCGGGTGCGTGATGACTCTGTCTTGTTTGCATGTACCTATGAATACAAAGAGGGATAGATATATGTAGAGATAAGTGGTTGCCCGGTGAGCACGCCGCGCTGTGGGCGCGTCGTCTGTGGTCGGAACGTCATCTGTGGCTGCCGGGTACATGGCGACCTCGTCTTCAACCTAACCGGTGCATGCTCTCCCTCGCTGCTACCTCCTCGGGTCTCTCTCTGGTCTCTGCTGGGTGCGTGAGATGTGTCTCCCGTGAAACCTGATAAAACATTGAGACAAAGAAACAAACAAAAAGATGAGGGCATGCTGACTGTCCTCCAGCCGCAAACAACTCCTGGGTGCATCGCCGTCGTCAGCTAAGCTAGCTCAGCTTCCGAGTCATCCCAGCCACCGCCGCTTCTCATCGTCTGATCAGCCACGCCGCTGCCACGGCTGCAGATGCCACCTCTTGCTGGCTGGCATGTCCGGCCCGATCTTCTTAACGCTGCAGCCACGGGCGCGTCACCTCCTGGGGTTTTTTCTCCTACTCCTCGGATGTGTTTGCGTGAGGTGTTGTGCGTGGCAAATTTTCGTGTTTTGACCCTTTTGTCAAAGAAAATCGAGATCTGACCCATATTCGAAACCATTTCGGGATCTAACCCTTTCACCTACCGCCAGGGTCCATGGCGATAGGCATATGTGGCACCCTGGCTCAGAGGAAACTGGAACGCTCCGTATTCCAGCCCAGAGACAAGTCTTCTGGAATACTGCACTGTTGGCATAGAAAAAATCAGCTATTTATTACTATGAATAAGGTTACAAGGGTACATGGAATACATCGGCACGGCGATACTATGCCTGCCCAGGGTAGCTCTATGCTAACAGCGAAACAACCCGAGGAAAGGAGTATCCTCGGCAGCGGAACAACGACAGCGGTGATGGACTCCACTCCGCAGGGACTCTGGCTGGAACGCTTATCCTAGCTCGCAAACTCGAAATCCTCAACAAGCAAGCAATCATGGCATGACCTGCAAACTGGCATGACACGCCAGGTCAGTACTTTAAATGTACTCGCAAGCTCACAGCAACCAAAGCAGTCAAGACAAGCAACAACATGGCATTTACAGGTTAAGCAGGTGAAAACATGATGATGCTAGAACAATATAAGCATGGCATGGCATATACTACATGCAACAGGTTGCAACTTACTCTGTCGTGAGGTTACCCCGTAACCATCACCTGTAAGACTTACCATCGAGTGTGCTAGATGATAACCTCGGGACCAACCAAACTTGGTATTACAATACCGTAGTGATAACATGATCACCAGGAGCTTGGTCTTTACCGAGATCACCACATAACACCAAACCACGATGATCCTCTCGTGATCACGATCAACCAACATCGGTATCCTCGATACCACGATGATCCTCTCGTGATCACAATCAACCAACATCGGTATCCTCGATACCACGGTGATCCTCTCATGATCACATAAAGATCAACCAATTTCTTTCTCATCGAACCGGGTTTTTATAAGCAAGATTATTATACTGTTGACCCATAGTGTGTCCTACTATGAACTCTGCCCGTAACCGAGGATGCGGCTATCGATAGATTATACACTCTGCAGAGGTTAGTACACTGTACCCACACCATGAAACTCGTGGCCTCGTGTTCCCATTCGGGTGGACCAACGACGTTCCGACAAAACCCAATCTATTGCATGGCACTCTCCCAGCCACTCCGACAAACTCCCCTTTGGGCTATGTCATGGGTGACCCCTGTGTCCTTCCAACACCTGCCACCATCGTGGCCAAACAAAACTGTCCCAAACGGGGACCTGAGCTCAATACCAAAACTGGGTTCACAAGGTTATAGCCGCCTACCGGGCCAGGGTAGCACGCGCTCATAACCTTCCCTGGTTGGAGGCACCGGCGAGAGGCATGACAATAGACCTAATAAGGGCTGCCCCATCCCAGCAAGTGTGGTTGCATTGGTGAGCTCGATTCGGTCCGCACTATGACTCAGCCAACAGGTTTTCAAGTTTGATTAACATCCGGTTAAATTTGAATGATGATGTGCTGAGTCATGATAACAGGATGAACCACAACAACAGATAAAGAAACATGCAGACATGTCATCATCTTAGTATGATCTACTGCCAGTGTTAACCATGAGCATAATGCTACCAACGAGTACCTGGTAACTAGCAAGATGCACATAGACAGATTATAAGGATGAGCATAGAACATGAGCACATATAGTAGTTTCAGACAAAATAACATGCACACATTAAATAACTATTCAAGTAGGAAATCATAGCTACTGCAAATCCGTCATGCAAGTGGCTGTCGTGGCTTGCCTGGGTACGAGAAATCCACCGGGGAGTAGTGTGGAGGGTCCGCAGAGAAGATTGCCGGAAACAGTTCTCTCCCGTAGGGCTGTTTAGGGCAATGGCAAAATGGTCATTTCCACGGTGTCAGAACATTATGGAAATGGTACCAACAGAACGGGCTCGAAGAGACGAAGAAGTGGGCTTTGGATTCACCTCGATCGGAGTTACGAGAAAAAAGTTGTGACCGTTCACTTTTTAGGCAGAAAAGTGACTAAACAGTGAACGTTCACAATCTAGCAGATTCGGCCGGCGGCTGAAAAAATGAAAATGCCTTTTCAGAAATACGCCTTCATAATCAGAAAACGTATTTTCAGCCGAAGTAGATCCAGAGTATGCTTTCCAACTTAGAAAGCGTATTTGACAAAAATCCGTCTCCACTTAAAACACCTGGTCCCGGGAGAAAGAGACTTACACATGGGGCCCAGCGGCAGGGGTGGCCGATCCAGGTTGTCATCTTCCTCCCGTCTCCCTCATGCGCGGAACAGAGGAGGCAGGGGCGGCCGAGGCAAGGGGGGGCGGCCGGCTCCGGCGAGCTCCAGCCGCGGCGAGGGCACCGGCGTGTGCGGGGCGGCCTACCGCACCCGTTCAGAGGCAGCAGGGGCGCCGAGGAGGAGCGGGACGGCGGCGAGGCGCGGCACCAGAAGAGGACAGAGAGGGGGGCGGCGGTGGTGGTTGCCCGTGATGTGGGCTACTCCAGCGAGGGGCAAGTGAGTGGGGCGGCTCAGAGGGACGAGGAGGAGGTAGTGGAGGTGGATGGCAAGCTAGAGGGGGCCTGTGGTGGCCGGAAACGAGCGGACTCCGACGACCACCGAGGAGGATCGGCGAACTCTGGCGAGTTCATGCGACTCCAGAGGGCAAACGAGGAGAGGGAGGAGTGGATGAGTAGCGGAAGGAGTCAGGGGAGCTATATATAAGCGCGGGAGGGCTTCGGGAGAGCTCGAGGGAGCTCTAGCTCCATGCCAATGGAGGTACAGAGGACGGACACATCACGGGGAGCTTGACGGCGACGCGACCGCAGTGATGCAGGGCGAGGCAGCAGAGGGGAAACGACAGCATGAGCACGGGTGAGCTACCAGACATGAAAGTGACGCGAGAGGCAGAGGAAATCGACGGCAACAGGGACGACAACGTGCCAGAGCACTGGTTTGGCTCGGCCAGACGCGTGGTCACCATGTGCTTTGGCGCCCACGGTGCGCTCTGGCCCGTCTAATCCTGTCTACACGGTCCTCCCTACTCCCTGAGGCCTCACAGTGCCACTGGTTTGGCTGTATGCCCTCTGAATCAAATGGTAGCATCATCAACAGTTTCTGAACAGCAACTTGGGAGGGATCCAGAAGAGAGATGAGTTGGCGATGGAGCCAAATGAGTTGTCTGGTGGGTTCTAGGTTGGAAGGACTGCCTTCTGGACGAGTTTGACAGACTAACAACAAGTTTTGACCATAGTTCATGTACAAAAATCATTCTGGTCCAGAAATAAGAATCTTGAAGTAGTGCTCAATTGGCTTAATGGATTTAGATGAAACTTGGTGTAGGAGAGTCATTTGGGGTAGCAATGATACCATAAAAATTTCATATCATTTTGACAAGTATAAATGGTACTTCCTTCACAACACTTTCCACTGGACAGAAACTTGGGGAAATTCTAGAGAAATATTGGATAGATAAAATGAGCCCAAATTGGGTGGAGAGATATCATATAGGTAGAAGCATGTTCTGGAAATTATTCGTGAATTATGGAGCAATAAAAATTATAGTTGCTTCACAACCCATAATAATTACCAAAAGCAAAGATTTGATGCTATGATCACATAGATGATTTAATGATGCTAAAATTTAGTGGAGAGCTATGATTTGATCATATTAAGATGCTTACAAAATTTCAACTCATTTGGATATGCCTAGCTTGCACTTCCTTCACAAGGCCTCTGTTTGAACAGAAACTTTGAAAAATTGCTCAGGAATATTCACTAGGCAAATGAAGTTGAAATTTGGCATGTGGCAATGATATGGATAGGAAAGAGTGCACAAAAAGTTTGAGAGCAAGCAAGTAAATATAAAGGGTACTTGCTTCTCAAACTGCCGGCTGGGGCAGAATCAGAAAAGGAATATTGGTGGAATATTTTTGGTCATGGCAAGGAAAGATTTTGACATATCTGAGGAATATATGACCCAAACAATTTATGGGAATTATTTGGGAATCTTTGGAATGATAGAAGTGTGGGTTGCTTCACCACCCAGGGCAGACAGGGTTATTCCTTTAATAGAAAAAAGGAATATTCCCAAGAAAAAAGAATATTGGGATTGGTCCAAGATGAGAATGATATGTTCTTGAGATGGTTTTGAGATTGACATGCCACTTGGGAGAGGAATCGAGGGTGATCTCTCCAAGTTTCAAGACCACTAAGCCACCGAAGTGCAAATCCAAACCAAAATCAAAATCAAAAGAAAATGGGCAAAATCCAGGGTGTTACAAACCTACCCCCCTTAAAGAAATCTCGTCCTCGAGATTTGGTTGCTCAGGAGTCAAACATGAATATTCCCACTTGAGGAAACCGTTTCCAACTCGGGTTCCCTTTTGCCTTTGTATTATGTCCCCACTGGATATCATCTGACTCACTGCCTAGCTTCGGGGTAGTTTGTTTCACTGGACCCTTTTTCTGGCAAATCTTACCTCATATGTTACTCCGACTTTAATCCTTTTATGCTTGCCAACTTATCTGAATGCGATGAGCTATCCTGACTGAAATACCTATCCTTCTCGCAAGCCCGAGAGTTGTTCCTTATTGACGTGTTGTGATAGAGTCCCATATGGACGATCGTCCATTGAGTTGCGAACAGATTCTCTCGGTGGACACGGAATCCTTTATTCATTGCATTGGGTAGCTTCAAATGGCTATGTGTCCTCCAGATTCCAAACAGTACTGTGAATCATACCATTCTCCTAACGGAACCTGCCTTCTCACAATGATTGCGAAACATCTTGGGTACCTCCACTGTGTTGAACATCACATTTGTACCAAGGCTTGACTGTCACCTGTCGTGACCAGCATAAAGGTGTACGGTTTTATTGTGACATTGTCCACAGACTTGGCTGACGGTGGTCCTGGCAGCAGAATCTTGCTCATGGCAGATTATTCTTTAACTGATTTCCCTAGGTGAGGACACATGCTTCGAGAGAGTTGTCAACCTTCTGAGCATTCAGTTTGTCAGCACCTTTAAGTGAATGGTATGCCATGTAATGCTTTAACACTGTCGCTGCAATCGAACTACTGAATTGATCCTTGGGCTGGCCTGGCAAACTTGAATATCCCCTTCTAACGATTCTGAGTATATCTGGTTGGCTCAGTGGGTTGACTCGATATGGGGTCCTTGCAAACGGAATAGACCCCATGGGTGTGTACCCATGGTGATTGGTACCAAACCAGACTGTCCGGAGTATCTGTACGATGTTGATCTTGCAACCATTATCATACCTGTATGGCCAATCTTGCTCCTTCATTATGGTTCTCTTTGCCTGGATCCTTAGCTGAAAGAGCTTGGCTTGATGTGTTCTTGATTCTTCGGATGACCATGGGTGCTGCTAGGTACATTATTCCGTTAGGCATATTACTTTACAAGTTGTAGCTGTAGGGTAACGGCCGTCTGAACCCTTGGGATAAAACAGGCAAATAAACCAGTAGCCACCAGAACGGTCTTTACAACTCAGATCTGGGACATTACCGGAATAACTCAACCCCAACTCAAGACGGCTGGAAAGCAGCTCAGAACATGAGACAGTGTTGATAAGAAGAATGTAGCAGTTCCCTAAGACAGCCGAAAAATAGCTCAGAGCATAGGGTCACCGCTACGGAAAGAAATTCAACAGCTGCTCGAGATGGCCGAAAAGCAGCTCAGAACATGGATAGTTGCTGACAAGAGAAATAAAAGTCAGCATCCACCCCGGACGGCCGGAAACAGCTCAGAACATAGGCGTGGTGCCGTTACTAAAGAAAGACGGGCAAGGGTTCATCCGCGTCCCATACAGCTCACTACTATGCATTCAAGCATAAGCATATTAATTTGAACATGCAGGCATATCATGGATTAATACTTTAAGGCATATATTGGATGGTCGGCTTGCTCCATAGGTTGTTGGTCATCACCCCGAAGTGTATAACTGGCGTTCTTCTTCTTCTTACATAGCTCATGCCATAGTCGGATTCTCACCGGGCTGGCAGCATTGTATAAGTAACTCATATGACTTTGGCAGCTTGTCCACCATATCTATTGATTATGTGTAGCTGAGCGCTTGGTTCCTGAGGCAGGCTTGTGTCCTGACTGATTTTTGCCTTCTGACCAACGGTTGCGGATCTGACTCGGGGAAATGCATGGTCAGATGTTGCCAACTGTCGGTGGAATAGCTTGTACTGGCAAGGATGTGATGCCTTACTGGCGAAGGTTACTTAGCTTGGGTTGGAAGCCATCGGAAGTATCTTGCTAAGGGAGACTGAATAACTTGCGCCTGAAGCTTCTGCCGAGGTAGCGTGCTGAAGAAGACTGGGTGCCATACCTTTGACCCGAAGTGTACTGCTGATCATGCACACATCTCTACCTTCTTGCTGATTTGATTATTACTGCTGTGAAGATCGCACATTGATATATACCTGATGCCAATAATCAATCCAGGATATCATTATAATCAGACCAGATATTCCCCATGTCAGGCAGTCGGCACCAAATCCCATATTATTGAGCTGAGCTTCCAAATGCTTGCCCCTTCACTGATTATTTGAGTCCGGTGTCGGTGAGCAACTTCCATAAGGGGAAATAAGGTAACACCAAGGGCCGAAAGATAGAAGCAAAAGAAACGACTAAACAAAGGCACACAAATCATCAAAATCACATACAAGCAATATCATATATTACAGCTATCCACAGCAATAGTATGCATTCCTACTTAAGCACACCAATCTCGCAAGAACTCTGGTATTACGGTCTAACATGCTGTGGCGATGTGCACGAAAGTGAATCCACGTGTGGAAAGAGTTGGTGTAAACAAGGCTACACCAAACAGGGGCTTAACATGGTTGCAGCTAGACTGACACGGTGGTGAGAACAGACTTGGTGATCATGTATCAGAACACAAAGGTCACGACCACATCATCATCAAGCGGACGAAAGAAAACCGTACTCGTCCAGAGAATAGGTGGCAGGGTAGGATAACAATGAAAAGAAAGGCTTACGGGCATTACCCTTTTCTGATAACTAAGATCAGTAAGGGTTGCCAACGCGGCTAGTGGGACGATGGCAAGATCCGGGATAGAAACATGTCTATCACCGAAACAATAGGGGTGGCTGAATAGGATATATTGGTGTGGTACCGGTGCATCAATCCGACAAGGAATTGACGACATCAAGCGCCTTGGCATCACTCCGCTGGGACGGAGATGACACCAAACCAAGGAACAGGAATGCAACTGGAGTGTGCAGGTAGTGGGTCGAAACCGATGCCACCTACACTCACCAGATCCATCGTTAGTGATAAAGTATCTAGTCTATATGCATGCTTTGCACAAACAAGTGCAGCAACCAACTGGATCCTATACTACCGGTTACTAACGCTGGCGCGGTCTAGGGCGTCCTACAGCCAGACATGCTCTGATACCAACACTTGTGGCACCCCGGCTCAGAGGAAACCGGAACGCCCCGTATTCCAGCCCAGAGACAAGTCTTCTGGAATATGGCACTGTTGGCATAGAACAAATCAGCTCTTTATTACTATGAATAAGGTTACAAGGGTACATGGAATACATCGGCACGACGACACTACGCCTGCCCAGGGTAGCTCTATGCTAACAGCGAAACAACCCAAGGAAATGGAGTATCCTCGGCAGCGGAACAACGACAGCGGTGATGGACTCCACTCCGCAGGGATTCTGGCTGGAACGCTTATCCTAGCTCACAAACTCGAAATCCTCAACAAGCAAGCAATCATGGCATGACCTGCAAACTTGCATGACATGCCAGGTGAGTACTTTGAATGTACTCGCAAGCTCACAGCAACCAAAGCAGTCAAGACAAGCAACAGCATGGCATTTATAGGTTAAGCAGGTGAAAACATGATGATGCTAGAACAATATAAGCATGGCATGGCATATACTACATGCAACAGGATGCAACTTACTCTGTCGTGAGGTTACCCCGTAACCATCACCTGTAAGACTTACCATCAAGTGTGCCACATGATAACCTCGGGACCAACCAAACTTGGTATTACAATACCGTAGTGATAACATGATCACCAGGAGTTTGGTCTTTACCGAGATCACCACATAACACCAAACCACGATGATCCTCTCGTGATCACGATCAACCAACATCGGTATCCTTGATACCACAGTGATCCTCTCGTGATCATGATCAACCAACATCGGTATCCTCGATACCACGGTGATCCTCTCGCGATCACATAAAGATCAACCAATTTCTTTCTCATCGAACCGGGTTGTTATAAGCAAGATTATTATACTGTTGACCCATAGTGTGTCCTACTACGAACTATGCCCATAATTGAGGACGCGGCTATCGATAGATTATACACTCTACAGAGGTTAGTACACTGTACCCACACCACGGAACTCGTGGCCTCGTGCTCCCATTCGGGTGGACCAACGACGTTCCAACAAAACCCAATCTATTGCATGGCACTCTCCCAGCCACTCCGACAAACTCCCCTTTGGGCTATGTCATGGGTGACCCCTGTGTCCTTCCGACACCTGCCACCGTCGTGGCCAAACAAAACTGTCCCAAACGGGGACCTGAGCTCAATACCAAAACTGGGCTCACCAGGTTATAGCCGCCTATCGGGCCAGGGTAGCACGCGCTCATAACCTTCCCTGTTTGGAGGCACCGGCGAGAGGCATGACAATAGACCGAATAAGGGCTGCCCCAGCCCAGCAAGTGTGGTTGCACTGGTGAGCTCGATTCGGTCCGCACTATGACTTAGCCAACAGGTGTTCAAGTTTGATTAACATCCGGTTAAATTTGAATGATGATGTGCTGAGTCATGATAACAGGATGAACCACAACAACAGATAAAGAAACATGCAGACATGTCATCATCTTAGTATGATCTACTGCCAATGTTAACCATGAGCATAATGCTACCAACGAGTACCTGGTAACTAGCAAGATGCACATAGGCAGATTATAAGGATGAGCATAGAATATGAGCATATATAGTAGTTTCAGACAAAATAACATGCACACATTAAATAACTATTCAAGTAGGAAACCATGGCTACTGCAAATCCGTCATGCAAGTGGCTGTCGTGGCTTGCCTGGGTACGAGAAATCCACCGGGGAGTAGTGTGGAGGGTCCGCGGAGAAGAATGCCGGAAACAGTTCTCTCCCGGAGGGCTGTTTAGGGCAAGGGCAAAATGGTCATTTCCACGATGTCAGAACATTATGGAAATGGTACCAACAGAACGGGCTCGAAGAGACGAAGAAGTGGGCTTTGGATTCACCTTGATCGGAGTTATGAGAAAAAAGTTGTGGCCGTTCACTTTTTAGGCAGAAAAGTGACTAAACAGTGAACGTTCACAATCTAGCAGATTCGGCCGGCGGCTGAAAAAAATGAAAACACCTTTTCAGAAATACGCCTTCATAATCAGAAAATGTATTTTCAGCCGAAGTAGATCCAGAGTACGCTTTCCAACTTAGAAAGCGTATTTGACAAAAATCCGTCTCCACTTAAAACACCTGAGCCCAGGGGAAAGAGACTTACACGTGGGGCCCAGTGGCAGGGGGGCCGATCCAGGTCGTCATCTTCCTCCCGTCTCCCTCATGCGTGGAATAGAGGAGGCAGGGGCGGCCGAGGCAAGGGGGGGTGGCCGGCTCCGGCGAGCTCTAGCCGCGGCGAGGGCACCGGCGGGTGCGAGGCGGCCTACCGCACCCGTTTAGAGGCAGCAGGTGTGCCGAGGAGGAGCGGGCCTGCGGCGAGGCACGGCGCCAGAAGAGGACAGAGAGGAGGGCGGTGGTGGTGGTTGCCCGTGATGTGGGCCACTCCGGCGAGGGGCTAGTGGGTGGGGCGGCTCAGCGGGACGAGGGGGAGGCAGTGGAGGTGGAGGGGCAGCTAGAGGGGGCCTGTGGTGGCCGGAAACGAGCGGACTCCGGCGACCACCGAGGAGGATCGGCGAACTCCGTCGAGTTTATGCAACTCCAGAGGGCAAACAAGGCGAGGGAGGAGTGGATGAGTAGTGGAAGGAGTCGGGGGAGCTATATATAGGCGCGGGAGGGCTTCGGGAGAGCTCGAGGGAGCTCTAGCTCCATGCCAATGGAGGTACAGAGGACGGACACGTCACGGGGAGCTCGACGGCGACGCGACCACAGCGATGCAGGGTGAGGCAGCAGAGGGGAAACGATGGCACAAGCACGGGTGAGCTACCAGACATGAAAGTGGTGCGAGAGGCAGAGGAAATTGACGGCAACAGGGATGACAACGTGCCAGAGCATGGGTTTGGCTCGGCCAGACACGTGGTCACTGCGTGCCTTGGCGCCCACGGTGCGCTCTGGCACGTCTAATCATGTCTACACGGTCGTCCCTGCTCCCTGAGGCCTCACAGTGCCACTGGTTTGGCTGGATGCCCTCTGAATCGAATGGTAGCATCATCAGCAGTTTCTAAACAACAACTTGGGAGGGATCCAGAAGAGAGATGAGTTGGCGATGGAGCCAAATGAGTTGTCTGGTGGGTTCTAGGTTGGAAGGACTGCCTTCTGGACGAGTTTGAAGGACTAACAACAAGTTTTGACCATAGTTCATGTACAAACCTCATTCTGATCCAGAAATAAGAATCTTGAAGTAGTGCTCAATTGGCTTAATGGATTTAGATGAAACTTTGTGTAGGAGAGTCATTTGGGGTTGCCATGATACCATAAAAATTTCATATCATTTGGACAAGTATAAATGGTACTTCCTTCACAACACTTTCCACTGGACAGAAACTTGGGGAAATTCTAGAGAAATATTGGATAGATAAAATGAGCCCAAATTGGGTGGATAGATATCATATAGGTAGAAGCATGTTCTGGAAATTATTCATGAATTATGGAGCAATAAAAATTATAGTTGCTTCACAACCCATAATAATTACCAGAAGCAAAGATTTGATGCTGTGATCACATAGATGATTTAATGATGCTAAAATTTAGTGGAGAGCTATGATTTGATCATATTAAAATGCTTACAAAATTTCAACTCATTTGGATATGCCTAGCTTGCACTTCCTTCACTAGGCCTCTGTTTGAACAGAAACTTTGAAAAATTGCTCAGGAATATTCACTAGGCAAATGAAGTTGAAATTTGGCATGTGGCAATGATATGGATAGGAAAGAGTGCACAAAAAGTTTGAGAGCAAGCAAGCAAATATAAAGGGTACTTGCTTCTCAAACTGCCGGCTGGGGCAGAATCAGAAAAGGAATATTGGTGGAATATTTTTGGTCATGGCAAGGAAAGATTTTGACATATCTGAGGAATATATGACCCAAACAATTTATGGGAATTATTTGGGAATCTTTGGAATGATAGAAGTGTGGATTGCTTCACCACCCAGGGCAGACAGGGTTATTCCTTTAATAGAAAAAGGAATATTCCCAAGAAAAAAGAATATTGGGATTGGTCCAAGATGAGAATGATATGGTCTTGAGATGGTTTTGAGATTGACATGCCACTTGGGAGAGGAATCGAGGGTGATCTCTCCAGGTTTCAAGACCACTAAGCCACCGAAGTGCAAATCCAAACCAAAATCAAAACAAAAAGAAAATGGGCAAAATCCAGGGTGTTACAGCATATACAGGCTACCGCCACAGGGTATGGCGGTAGGCCACTCATCCATGTCAGCCCCAAGTAAACGGAACCGTCTCCTATCGTCCACCCTACCGCCAGAGTTAACGGCGGTTGGCTATGCAACCCTACCGCCATCGACCCTGGCGGTAGGGCTGAATCCTTATAAGCCCGTGGGGGCCGGCTCGTGGGGCCCACCCATCAACCAGCCCCCATCTTCTTCTCCCCAACCGCGCGGCGCCACAAGAACAGAGAGCACAAGCTCTCTCTCATCCTCTCCACTCCCCCCTCCGATCTTCTTCGTTTTGCTACCATTTTTGCGGATCGAGATGGCTCCGAAACGGAAAAAGTAAGCTCTCTCAATCCCTCCTATTAGTTTTACTCGAAACGCTTTCGATTCGATGCATTATTTGGTGCAAAACAACCCTATTGTCTTACTTTTTTTTATCTTAGGATTGCATAGGTTGATTGTATATGATGTATAGGGTTCAATATGAACTCTAAATAACTAGTTGTGGAGATTATATGTAGTTTTTATATGACCCTAGTTTTTCTATGAACCCTAGTTGGAGACTCAAATTTGTTTTGAACAAATGGTCACATGATTGATGTTGGAGGGATTGTAAGTAGTTGCCTACATATGATTGAATTATGTATATGCATATCTTTTGAACAAATGGTCATATGATGGATTTTGGTGAATTATGTATATGCATTTTTTTAGAAATGTTGAATAAACAAGTGCATGAGTGATGGTTGAATGTTGTTGAATGAAAGATGTTGGTTGAATAAGATTCATTCGCATTGATGAATGTTGGTTGAATAAGTGATAAATGATGAAAATGATATGATTCATGTTGGTTGAATATGATTCATTTATACTTGGACTTGATATGTTTCATGTTTGCTCAAAATGATGAAAATGATATGATTCACGTCAGTTGAATATGATTCATTTATTTTTGGACTTGATATGTTTCATGTTTGTTCAAAATGATACAAGTTGGTTGAAAATGACATCATTTCCAATTGTTATAGGCGGCCCCCCTCGCGCCAGAAATCGGCGTGAAGTACACCATGCTTGATCATGCTTTCGACAACGGTCACCGCGCCCGTTTTATGGAGAACGGAGTGGTAATGTCTATCATCAATTTGTTGTATTGTTTTTTATGACAGAATAAGTCACTAACAATTCCGTTTACATTTTGACAGATGCTCCCCCCATTGCGGATGAGGGGCCACACGAAGGCCATGCAGATGCAGTACGACGAGCGCTACACTCCGTACTTTAGGAGAGCACGGATGTTGGGTTTCGTTCTTCAGTTCAAAAGACACCCGCCGACGCTCGTCCACTTCGCGCTCACGGCATTGATCGACCGGTGGCGCCCTGAGACGCACAGTTTCCATCTCCCCTATGGTAAGATGACATTGACTCTCGAGGACTTCGGCATGATCACGGCCCTGCCCATCCAGGGCCATGCTATCACTGGCGAGTGGAGAGGACCAACTGGCAGGAGAGGGTGATCGCCCTCATCAGCGACTGCCCTCCCATGAAGGGGAACAGAACCTCCGGTGTGCGACTCAAGTGGCTGCTAGAGAACCGGTCCGTATGCCTGCAGGATGCCGATGAGCGGACCGTGGAGCAGTACGTGAGGGCCTATTTTTGGTACCTTTTGACGGAGGTCGTCTTTCCAGACTGCTCGGGGGATAGCGCCCTATGGATGTATCTCGGCTTCCTGGAGGACTAGGATGTGCAGTACAGCTGGAGCGGTTGCTGGTCGGCCGTCCTGAGAGAGTTCGCTCGCGTGCATGGACGGATTATGGCGAAGAATGGGACAGTCCTCGGTACCCGACCGTCGCGTACGCCTGGGACAAGGTGAAGGTCTACACGGGCAAGGCCAGTACGCTGTACAAGCTCTTCACCAACAAGTTGGACAACCTAACAGAATTTCAGGTATACCAAGTAGCTTATCAATCGTTTCGTAGCAACTTCCATTATTCTTAACAATCCTTCTTTAGGTTAACTGGAGGCTGTACCACAACCGAGAATGGGGGTTCGAGCCCAACTCGATGTGCGAGGAGGATCGGCTTGCCTGGCAGTGCATTGTGCCCTTGATATGTGTGTACGCCGTCGAGTGGCACTTACCACAGCGTGTGGCCACACAGTTTGGGATCTTCCAACATACCCCACCGGGTAAACCCACCGACACCGGCGGCTCCGCACTTCACTGGTGAGGACATTGTTCTCTACTTGTTGTGTTTTCGTTTGTGTTTGACATTGTCATGACGTCCGCTGCTTTCTATGCCTTGCAAGAAGAGTAGAAAGAATTGTCAGTCCATCACAGACTGGGGGCACGAGCACAAGGACCACGTGCAAGCGTGGAATGAGAGGAGGTATCACAAAGACGACGAGAGGAGAGTGGCTAACTTGATCGCGTACCGTGAAGACCACATGAAGTGGTATGACGATGGTGTCAAGTACTGTCTACGCCTGAGGCCGCAGTGGACGGAAGACGATATCGCCGAATTGGAGGAGGATGATAGCGAGGACGAAGAATACCGTGGCCGGCTCAGAGGTCTCGAAGGTGATTTCAGGGAGTATGCGCCCCTGATGAACAGAGTGGTAAGTGGTGTTCTCATTTAATTTGAGCTATGAGCGGTTCGGTGAAAACTTGGCCTTTAACATAATGCTTACATGTGCAGGCTTCGGAGCTCAACAGAAGCATTATTGATGGCTCAAACGCGCTTTCGTATGAAGCCGGAACCGTGGAATCCAACACCAAGATGAGGGATATGATGAAGGTAATATCGAGCTTCCTTAGCCATGTTATACTATTGCAGAAGCTTACCGCCGTGAACCCTGGGCACGCTTGAGTTGATCCTTATTTATGTTTTTGGTTGTTTACTTTTGCAGAAATTCATGACCCGTTGTTGTAAGCTAGTGGGTATTCTTGGGTGCCCTCGCGCGGCGACCATCCATGATCCTGCTCATGGAGGGTCGATGCGTGCCATCGCTTCATCGAGCCACGCCGGTGGAGCTTCATCGAGCCATGCCGGCGGAGCCTCGTCATCTCGTGTTGTTGAGCAGCAAGAGGAAGAAGATCATGAGGAAGAGGAAGAAGAAATGGAGGAGGAAGAGGAAGAGGAAGAGGAAGAGGAAGAGGAAGGGGAGGAGGAGGAGGAGTACGACGACGATGACGGGCCTCCACCGACGCAGCCAAGCCAGGGGAAGAGGGGATCTCATCCACACCTGGATGTTTACAGCCCATCCCCGTTTCAGAAACCAGTTCCTCGTCATCGCACGAAGAAGCCGGACGAAGCCCGCTCGAAGAGAAATGAGGAGCGTACCGCTAAGAGGGGCAGGAGCAAGTGATAGGTCGTGTTGGTGATGTCGTTTAGAGCAAGAACTTGTATGCTATGTTAGTGATGTCTATTTGGTATGTTTAAGCTTTGTTGGCGATGTCGTTTTCCTACTTTCAAATTATGTTGAACCTATTTGCTATCTACAATGTGTGAAGCCATCACAATTTGCTATCTACAATGTGTGAGACCATCATAATTTGCTATCTACAATGTGCTGTTTATATTTCTGTGACTGAAAGGACCAAAGAATTGTGTAGAAAAAAGTGGCAAACACCCTACCGCCAGGCATCTTGGCGGTAGGTTCAGCTAGCCTACCGCCGAGCCCTCTAGCGGTAGGGTGTGGTACCCTACCGCCAGGGGAAACGAATTCCTTGTTACAGTACTCGATGGCGTTGCGCGACCCTACTGCCACAGACTGTGGCGGTAGCCGGAGCTGTCGTATCGCCGTGACCTGTGGCGGTAGGACCGTTATGCCACATGCACTCGCAGCAGTTGGCTGACGGCATCTGCCGTTAACCTACCGCCAGTCCTGGTGGCGGTAGCCTACATATACCTACCGCCAGGACCCATGGCGGTAGCAAAAGAGTCAGATTTAAAAAAAAATTGAACTAGGATTAGATCTCGATTTTCTTTGACAAAAGGGTCAAAACACGAAAATTTGCCGTTGTGCGTGGCTCTCTTTGTTTCTCCCCTCTTGGAGCCTGATTGACAAAAAAATATATATGTATTAAAGAAGTTAGTCAGTGGGGCATGTCGTTGCTGCCCATTCTTCATCTCGCCGGGCGCCTGCTAGCTGTCGGCAACACGCTCCTGCTGGCGCGGACACGTTCGCCGTTGGCCCATCACGGAGTTTGGGACGCAGTCAGCGCAACCTATGGCATGGCTCGTGTTCGCCTGATCTCCTCGAAGCTACACCACGGGCGTGTCTCCGCTCGCTTTTGCGCCTCCCTCTTGGCTAGGGTCTCTTCTTGGTGTTTCTGCGTATGTTAGCTTGCTTTGCTGCCCCTCCTCCTGATGACTTTATGTAGCCAGCCAGGGGTGTCGATGGATGGCAAGTTAGATAACCTGGGACGCGGCCGTGTATTTCTTTCCTTCTGCTATTCTTCTTCACGTCCAAGTCTGTTTGTATATTTCTTTCCTTTCTGTTGTTCTTCTTCACGCCCAAGTATATTCCATACTTCAGCTGGTCGGTATTGATGGGCTAGTCCATGCATACACTAGCTTGTGTGAGCACATATATTTTTCCCTGTGTATCTCATGTAAATAAAACTTAGAGAAATAAACATGCAAAAGAAATCACTGATCCATAATTTCTTCTTCTTCTTTTGCTCTTTAATACTATGCATCAGTATTCACTTCTCCTCTTTGGTACAAAATTCCATCGAACAGTAGCCACTGCATCTCAGATGGGCCACTAGAGGTCTGACCTCCCGTGCTGGTGTTGTTGGAAATATGCCCCTAGAGGCAATAATAAATTGGTTATTATCATATCTCCTTGTTCATGCACTAGTAGAAAACATGGCTTTGGTCCAGGCCAAAAAAGGGCATTAATCCCGGTTCTCCTACGAACCGGGACCAATGGGGGCATCGGTCCTAGTTTGTGAGGCCAGGGCGCTGGTCGGGCCTCGGGGGCCATTGGTCCCGGTTCGTCTGACCCCTTTGGTCCCGGTTCCAGACATGAACCGGGACCAATGGGCCTCGCTCCTGGCGCAACACCTTTAGTCCCGGTTGGTGGCTAGAACCGGGACTAAAGGTCAGTCTTCTGTCCTGGTGCTAGCCACCGACCGGGACTAAAGAGATGCCTATATATACCCTCGCCCGTCCCGCTCACTCCTCTGTTTTTTGGCCGTGTGGGAGGTGTGCATGCGCTGCTCTGTTCTCACTTCTATGCATGCACACGAGGTGTTCGATGAAATGCCCGAGCCACACTTAAGCTTTCTCCTCTCCAAGCTCGACCTTAAATCTCCATTTTCCTCAAGATTTTTCTAGGTTGGGCGGTCCGTCCCATCCCGTCCCCATCCTCACCGCCGTCGATCGCCCGCGCCGATCTCGTCGCCGGCACCACCGTGTGATGAGCCTCTTGTTCTTATCTTCTTTCTAAAAATAATAATCTTACTTGTATGATTTAGATAGATACTTGTATAATTTTCTTACTTTTATTATTGTTTGTTATTTTATAGTGCCATGGTTTTGGTATCCGCCCCCATCGGCCTCGTCCTATCTATGATTCGGATGTGGTATATTATCTTTTATAACTATTTGTTTCATTTAGTGTTTATGACAATTATGCCGACCAACGTGACCTAGATGTTTTTATCTAGGAGGTATGTGAACCGAAAATTCCAACCGACCCTCTTGTCGAGAGGTTAAATTTAGTTGAAAAAGAAAACAATTACTTGAAGAAAAAATTGAAAAGAATTGAGTAGGAGAAGATGGAATTGGAGTTGCATGTTGCGGATGTCGTCAATGATCACAAGATCAAGATGGATGCAATGCGCTTGAAGATTCGAAAGATTACAAAATATGCCATTCATACTGAGGCTTGGTATCATTATGCCGTTGGATCAATTGTTATCTTAGTTGCGATTATGATAGCATTTGTTGTTGCATTGAAATGTTTTACATAGTTTCAATGTATGTTTTAATTAGATGCTCTAGAGAGCTATATGTTGTTCAATGAGAACTATGTATGAACTTTATGTATTTATTTTTTCAGTAATAACATTTGATCACTACTGTACTTTGGTTTTAATGTGATGATGAACTTGTATTAATTTGGTCACTTCTCTATTCATGATGTTCTGTAATGGTTTTTGATTCACTTAATTATATAATGCATGCAGATGAACCAGCAATGGATGTATGGTGACCGACGCACCTTCGAGTACATTGAGGGCCTGCATAATTTTCTCGAAGTGGCTGAGGCAAACAAGCAGAATGGTTTTATGTATTGTCCATGCCCTATCTGTGGGAATATGAAGGATTACTCTGACTCGGAAACCCTTCACATCCACCTGCTAGAGAAGGGTTTCATGCCACACTATAATGTTTGGACCAAGCACGGAGAAAGAGGGGTTATGATGGAAGACAACGAAGAAGAAGAGGATGATGCCAACTATCCGCCCGGTGATACTGCAACGGGGGAAGCTGAAGATCAAGAGGAACCAGATGATGTGCCCGATGATGATCTTCGCCAGGTCATTGTTGATGCAAAGAGACAATGCCAAAGTGAAAGGGAGAAGTTGAAGTTCGATCGCATGTTAGAGGATCACAAAAAAGGGTTGTACCCAAATTGCGAAGATGACAACACAAAGCTCGGTAGTGTAACACCCCTGTGTAATAAGCACTGTGACATAATGCTAATCATGCCAAGTCATCATCATTTGCATTGCTTGATCATAGTGGTTAAACACCTCCATTCAAATCCTTCTCTGAAATTCAACTCAAATTCAAAGTGCAAAATAAAGTTGCCCAAAACTTGTGGGAAAAATGTTCACCTTTGAGTAAATAATCTAAAACTATTTGCTGTTAAGGAACACAACATCATCATCAACTCTAAATGGGTCTACTCATTTAAAACAGAGTCAAAACAGCACCTAAAATGCCCTATTCATTTTTGAATAAATTCAAATGGGCTTAAAAAATGCCCAAACCTTTTTGTGGCAGTGCTGGATATTGAAATACACTAGTGTGAGCAAGTCTCACATTTTTGCAAATCCTTTTGAATGCTCAAAATATTTCAAAAACTATCTCTGATAAAAGAAAAAGCAAAACAGGAAATAGAAATTAAAAAGAGGCACTGTGCACTGTGCCTAAGTGCACAATGCCCCGATCCAGCCCAACAGGCCCAACTCCCATTCTCTCTCCCTGCGTGTCGGCACGCCCATGGCCGCGCCGGCGAGCGCCGGTGAAACAGCGACAGCGTGGTGCCATCAAGGCCCCACTGACGCAGGGGATATGGCCCCGGCCCGAGCCTTTCCGCCTGGTCGCCTCGCCTCACTCTCTCACCTTCCCTCTCTCTCGCCTGTGCTCTCTCCCCTCCAGATCCGCCTCGGCCGCGCCTCTCCATCGCTGCTCACCGCACTCCACCGCGGCCACCGGCCGGCCTTCGCCTTGCCGAAGTGCCCCCAGGCTCTGCCTCGACCTCTTCATCCTCCCCGCCGAGCCACGCGGATCAGGACGGCCCCGCAGCACCGCCACGACCTCGCCTTCACCCTCGGCTTCGACGAATGCCGCCGCCCCGAATCCGCCCACTGCTGCTCCTAGTCACCCACCGGGCCACCGTGTGCCACAAGGTGAGCTCCGGTCCCTTCTCCCTCTCCTCGCGCGTCTCTGCCTCCACCGCAGCTAGCTCGCAGCGTAGCTGAGCTCCGCCGTCTGTGACGGCCGTCAGGCTCGCGCACCCAGTGCTTCTCTGCCCGCACCGGCAATCCCCACGTGCGCCTAGCCCTCCCAGGAGGCCAGTGAGCCCCTTAGCCAGCCAGCTAGCACCCCGGGGCCCCGATCCCGTGCTCGCCCAAAGCTGCTCCGCCGCTAACCTCGACACCGACGTGTTTTCCGGCCACCTCCGGCCTTTTCGAGGCCATAGATGGATACGGCTCGGTGTGCCCGTTCAACGAGCCCGGGCGCGCGCAAAATGGCCCTCTGCGGCCCATTTCCGAGCGTCTCCGGCGAGAGCGCTGCCGCGGAGAGCTCACCAGAGCGATTTCGGTGACCCCGCCAGCGTGGCACCACATGGGGCCCGCCCACGGTCACTGCCAGTGGGCCCCCGGCCTTTGGTTGACTTCGTTGACCGGGGTCAACGCCTGCCACTGTTCACCCTGAGCCACCGACATGTGGGCCCCAGCGCTTAATTAAGTTAATTAGGTTTTTAAAAGGAAATAATCTAATTACTAAATAGACACTGACATATGGGGCCCACACCCCTAATTAACCATGTTAGTTAGTTTAATACACTGTTAAGCTAACAGGGGCTGACATGTGGGTCCCACTAGACCCACCTGTCAGGTTTGACCCTAGTCAGCGTGTCTGTTGACCGCTGACGTCATCCACACATCATGCTGACGTCATATCTCTTTTTCTGGATAATTCTGTTAATTTAAATAATTTCAGAAAAATCAGTAATCTTTGAAAATTCGTATAAATTAAACCGTAGCTCGGATCGAAAAACTATATACATGAAAGTTGCTCATAACGACGAGACGAATCTGATCGTGTCGTCTGTTTCCATGACGGAACCTTCTATGTAGGTGAACCCATAACTTTTCATCCGTTTCCGGTAGATGAATAGTGCATGTATACCGGTTAATAAATTCCACTTTAATCCTAAAATAACTTAGACACATCTTAGGCAACCCTGCACTACATCCTAGGCATAGCCTGCTCTGTGTTGCATATGTTTGCTGTATATTTATTTGTTTCCTCTCCCTCTCCTCTCTCGGTAGACCCCGACACCGACGTAGTCCCCGAGGCTGACGCTGCTCCGGAGTACGACTACGCCCCTGACGACCAGACCCTTGCCGCAGAGCTTCCCGGCAAGCACCCCCTTTTGAGCATACCGATATCGCCTATTCTTCTCTCCCTTATGCTTGCAATAGAAGTTGCTGCTGTTACTGTTATCCTATATCTACTGCATAGCCTGTTTATTGTAACCTGCTGTTGTTACCTACCAGCTTATCCTAAACTGTTTAGCATAGGCTGGGTAGAGACCCATCAGAGACCCCACGTTGTCCCGACTGCCCCGCTGGATTATCAAAAGACCCGATCAACGGGATCGAAGACCAGGCCCCAGCACCGCACATCACTTCCCCCTTAGTTGCTCGACACTACTGGGTTACTATCGAGTGCCGAGGGTGATACCTCATCAGCACTTCTGATTTTAACCTTGTAGGTTAGTTCATCGGTTATGGTCATCGAGGGTGATTCCTCCTTCTCCATTCCCGGTAACGACACTGTCGTGCAACTCCTCAAGAGTGGACCTCGAGGGTGATTCCTCCTTCGTTCACCTTGACGATAACATTAGGTGGAATTCCATCGAGGGTGATTCCTCAGGGTTCCCCTTGGTGTTAGACACACGGCTACTATGGTTACTATGACTTTACACTGAACCATGTTACTAAAGACGGGTTGGCCCTGAGGGGTACCCGCGCGAGCGTATTTGCGAGTGATGTGGAGTCGGGTTGACCTGGAGGGTGCCCGCGAGATAATTATGAGGCGTGGCCGGGCATTCTTAGCCCTTGCCGCAAGTCCTCGAGATGGGGCGACGGGGTCACATCGATCGTGAGTCTCTGCTTGTTACCGCGCACTCCTAATCCACTAACGGTTTGGAAATTTGATCCGAGGGGCCTCTGGCCTGATAGCACTAACCATCACGTGGGCATAGTATGGGGTTAAGCCTGTGCTTGTATTAAGGGGGCTAGGTCTGCTTCCAGAGCTTCCTCGCAACGTGCAGGGCGCGCAGGGCGAAGGCCCATGACCCCTGTGCGCATAGGTTAGTCCGGCGTGCTGACCTCTCTATTAAGTTTTTGGTCAGGTTGCGGCGTATCGTTTGGCCGAGGCCGGGCATGACCCAGAAAAGTGTGTCTGGGCGGAGTTAATCGAGCGTGGTGAGTAAGTTGGTGCACCCCTACATGGAAGAAACAATCTATCGGTAGCCTGTCCTACAGTAACAGACACTCGGAGTTGTATCCCGATCGGTACAACTAGAACTGGTGTCTTGAGATGATAACTGGATAGTATGGCTCTGAGATTGCTTTCTCGCAGGGACTTGAGGAAGAATCTATGGGCGAGGTTGATGACACTACTATTACTTTACATTATGTTATTCTCTACTCTTCTAATCTACAAGACCGCTGAAGAAGATGAAGATGCTAGTCTTCGATAGGACTAGGCCTTCTCTCTCTATTCTGGCATTTCTGTAACCCAGTCCACATATACAGCCTTCCTTTGAAAATGTTGCATATGTAGTGTAGATCCTTGCTTGCTGAGTACTTCGGATGAGTACTCACGGTTGCTTTGCTTTCTTTTTCTCCCCATATCCGTTTGATGCAACCAGATGGCAGAGCCCCTGAGACCACTGCCCCCGTTGACGACTACGGCTACTACTACTACCCTCCTGGCGAGTACTACTACGAGGAGCCGTCCGACGACTAGGAGTAGGATTGGAGGGTCCCAGGCAGGAGGCCTGCGCCTTTCGATCGTAGTGTTTTCTTTTGCCCCGCCTTCTTAAAGGCTTATTCTGTGTTTTCTTTTATATCTGTACTCAGATATCTGATGCTTCCGCTGACGCTTGTATGCGAGCTTATGTATTCCAGCCCTCGAGGCCCCTGGCTTGTAATATAAAGCTTGTATGACTTTATTTATGTTTTAGAGTTGTGTTGTGATATCTTCAAGTGAGTCCTTAGGCTTGATCATGTGCATTTGCGTGTATGGTTAGTGCATGATTAAGCCGGGGTCGTCACAGTTTGTTATCAGAGCCGACTGCCTATAGGAATCCCCCTTTCCAACTCCTTGGCCGAAGTTGAGTCTAGTGGTCGAAAACAGTTTTACTAACTTGGCTGTGTGGCTTACGGGCCCACGTCGCCAATTGGGTGGTATTAGGATCTTTTATTCCTCGTCTATACTCTGGGACTCTGATCTCTCTTCTATTTGGGTTAAATAAATTTACTAATGCCGACATTTAGGATCTCATAAATTCCGTCCTCCTGGAGAGCTGGATATCTGTGCGATTTCCCTGTCATTGATCTGACTAGTCTGATAATCATTTTCCTTTCCATTGTTTGTTTAACCTTTCTCTTCGAGATCTGTTATACTTCTCATCATCAAATGACAATCCTGAATTTCCTTTATTTCAGATGGATCGTCTGTTTCCACCATGCCCTATGACGCAGCTTGTGCTTCGCACTTGGGCTCGTGATGCCCCTGGTTTTCCAGCTGTCCTGATCGCCCTCTTGACCAGACTGGGTTACCGCTGGTACCCCGAGTACATGGTCTACGAGGTTTACCGCGAGCTTAACCAGGAGCAGTACTATGCTAATGTTCGTATCTATGATCAGCAGGATGACTCAGACACTGAGCTGTACCTTTTCCATGGTATTGGCGTGACGATTGAGATGGTAGTCCATGATGCCACCTACTCTGCTGTCGCATATCTCCGAGGAGAGCTCAGCATTAGCTTGGATGCTTCTAAGTTTTGATACATTCTGTATGCCCCTGCTGGAGATGCTACTGGATACTACACGGCTATCTGTGCCCCGTACGAGCCTCGTCGCTACGATCCGCAGGTTCTGATTCAGTGCACTCAGGCTCTGGATCGCATTGTTTGGGCTCTTTCCGTCGAGTTGTTTGCCACTTGAGCACGACTCTACAATGCTATGATGCAGTTTCTACCAGCTGTTCGTGCAGGGATACATCCGGAGCACATCCTTTACCCGCGCAGGACCGAGATGCCACCAGGGATTGATTGGCCTGCTGTTGGAGGACACACACCTGCACATGGACCTCTTCTTTCAGTTCGATACCGGGTTCTGCATCAGAGTGCACATGGAGCGCAGGATCCTTCCGCGATGAACATTCGTCGTCCACACTTGCAGCTACCCCGTTTCAGTGGTTTTCGCTGACGTTGATGTAGCCTTTGCTATGTCGCGTGATGTACTTCCTTACCGCGTGCTTGCGCGCCACCTAGCATATCTAGTTTTTACATTTGCGCCGTTATGCTATTCGCATGTACCCGACTCTGTGTATGGACCTGTATGTCTTAATTGACCACTATTTAGTATCTATTACACTGCTTAAATTGTTGTCGTGACTGGTAAGATGTCACCATCCTCCCTATTCTCGATCGACACTCACCACCGTTCTGCACGATCGGAACCTGACTCTCCTGAACAACCTTGACTCCGAAATATTCTCGCGTTTGGCTTTGTATCATAACATGAGCCACCCTGACTTTGTGATATATTGCGACGCCTCTCGTCAAGGACTAGGCTGTGTCCTAATGCAAGAACGAAGAGTTATTGCATATGCCTCGCGACAATTGCGTCCGCATGAAGAAAACTATCCAGTGCATGATCTCGAACTTGCTGTTGTGATCTATGCTTTAAAGTAGTGGAGGCATTACCTTCTTGGTAACCGGTGTGAGATTTATACCGATCATCTGAGTCTGAAGTATTTGTTCACTCAACCGGATCTTAATCTCCGTCAACAGCGATGGTTGGAAACAATTACGGACTATGACTGTGGTATTTCTTATACCCCTGGCAAGGCTAATGTGATGGCTGATGCCTTGAGCCGCAAGTCCTACTGCAATAACCTCATGGTTAAGCGAGCTCAACCCCATCTTTATGAAGTACTACGCAAGTTGAACCTTCGAATCGTTCCGCAGGGTTTTCTTAATAACCTTGTCGTGCAGCCAGATCTTGAAAAGGCTGTTAAGGATGCGCAAGCTAAAGATGCCGAAATTGATATGATGAAGAAAGAACTTCACCTTGAGAAGTACAGGGATTTCTCGATTGCTGAAGATGGAACCTTGTATTTCAGAGACCACATTGTGGTACCTCGCTTCGAACTTATGACCGACAAAGTCATGAAGGAGGCACATGATACACCGCTGTCTATCCATCCAGGTAGCACCAAGATGTATCATGATCTTCGTCAAAGGTACTGGTGGTCCAAAATGAAGCAGGACATTGCTCGTTATGTTGCTGAATGTGATGTTTGCCGTCGCGTGAAAGCAGAACATCAGAAGCCTGCTGGAATTCTGCAACCGCTCCCTATTCCTTTGTGGAAGTGGGATAAAGTGCAAATGGACTTCATTACTGGCCTTCCCAAGTCACAGAAGGGTCATGATGCTATTCTTGTCGTCGTCGACCAACTTTCTAAAGTTGCACACTTTCTGCCTGTCAAAGAGACTATCACTGCTAGTCAGTTAGTAGAACTTTATATCTCCAAAATTGTTTCACTCCACGGTATTCCGAAGGAGATCCGTTCAGACCGTGGCGGTCTTTTCACCTCCAAGTTCTGGGAAAGTTTCCAAGAAGCTATGGGAACTCACAGTACCTGGAGTTCAGCTTGTCATCCCCAATCCCAAGGCCAAGTCGAGCGAGTAAATCAAGTGCTTGAAGACATGCTCCGAGCTTGTGTTATATCTTTCGACAAGAAATGGGAAGAATCTCTCCCGTATGCGGAATTCTCGTATAACAACAGCTATCAATCCAGCTTGAAAATGGCCCCCTTCAAAGTACTTTATGGACGTAAGTGTCGAACCCCTATGAATTGGTGAGAAACTAGGGAACGACCACTCGTGGGACCAGACATTATCCAACACGCCGAAGAACAAGTCCGCTTTGTCCGAGAAAATCTGAAGGCGGCTCAGGACCGCTAGAAGAGCAACTATGATCGCAAACGATGGGGCTTGACCTATCAACCTGGTGATCAAGCCTATTTGTGTGTCACTCCTATGAAGGGCACTCGTCGTTTGGAATCAAGGGCAAGCTAGCTCCATGATACATCGGCCCCTTTCGCATTGTTGCTAGACGTGGACAGGTGGCATATAAATTGGAGTAGCCGCCGCAATTCTTTCATATCCACGACATCTTCCATGTGTCGCAACTTCGCCGTTGCTTCAAGGAATCTCCACACCGCGCAGTGGATCACGAGATGCTCGAATTGCATGATGATCTTTCTTATAAGGAGCATCCAATCCACATTCTCGATGAAGCTGAACGTCGGACTCGTTAGAAGACAACCAAGTTCCTAAAAGTGCAGTGGTCGAATCACACACAAGATGAAGCCACTTGGGAACCCGAGGATCATCTTCGGGAAGAATATCCCGACCTCTTTCCTTCTACCTCCCAAATTCTCGGGACGAGAATTTCTTTTAGAGGAGGAGAATTTGTAACACCCCTGTGTAATAAGCACTGTGACATAATGCTAATCATGCCAAGTCATTATCATTTGCATTGCTTGATCATAGTGGTTAAACACCTCCATTCAAATCCTTCTCTGAAATTCAACTCAAATTCAAAGTGCAAAATAAAGTTGCCCAAAACTTTTGGGAAAAATGTTCACCTTTTAGTAAATAATCTAAAACTATTTACTGTTAAGGAACACAACATCGTCATCAACTCTAAATGGGTCTAATCATTTAAAATAGAGTAAAAATAGCACCTAAAATGCCCTATTCATTTTTGAATAAATTCAAATAGGCTTCGAAAATGCCCAAACCTTTTTGTGGCAGTGCTGGATATTGCAATACACTAGTGTGAGCAAGTCTCACATTTTTGCAAATCCTTTTGAATGCTCAAAATATTTCAAAAACTATCTCTGATAAAAGAAAAAGCAAAACAGGAAATAGAAAATAAAAAGAGGCACTGTGCACTGTGCCTAAGTGCATAGTGCCCCAATCCGGCCCACCAGGCCCAACTCCCCTTCTCTCTCCCTGCATGTCAGCACGCCCATGGCCGCGCCGGCGAGCCCCGATGAAACGGCGACAGCGTGGTGCCACCGAGGCCCCACCGACGCAGGGGATATGGCCCCGACCCGAGCCTTTCCCCCTGGTCGCCTCGCCTCACTCTCTCACCTTCCCTCTCTCTCGCCTGCGCTCTCTCCCCTCCAGATCCGCCTCAGCCGCGCCTCTCCATCGCCGCTCACCGCACTCCACCGCGGCCACCGACCGGCCTTCGCCTCGCCGACGTGCCCCCAGGCTCTGCCTCGACCTCTTCATCCTCCCCGCCGAGCCACGCGGATCGGGACGGCCCCGCAGCACCGCCACGACCTCGCCTTTGCCCTCGGCTCCGACAAACGCCGCCGCCCCAAAATCCGCGCTACTACTGCTCCTAGTCACCCACCGGCCACCGTGTGCCCCAAGGTGAGCTCCGGTCCCTTCTCCCTCTCCTCGCGCGTCTCCGCCTCCACCGCAGCTAGCTCGCACCGTAGCTGTGCTCCGCCGTCCGCTATGGCCGTCGGGCTCGCGCACCCAGTGCTTCTCTGCCCGCATCGGCAATCCCCACGTGCTCCTGGCCCTCCCAGGAGGCCAGTGAGCCCCTTAGCCAGCCAGCTAGCACCCCGCAGCCCCGATCCCGTGCTCGCCCGAAGCTGCTCCACCGCTAACCTCGACGCCGACGTGTTTTTCGGCCACCTTCGGCCTTTTCGAGGCCATAGATGGATGCGGCTCGGTGTGCCCGTTCGAACGAGCCCGGGCGCGCGCAAAATGGCCCTCTGCGGCCCATTTCCGAGCGTCTCCGGCGAGAGCGCCGCCGTGGAGAGCTCACCAGAGCGATTCCGGCGACCCCGCCAGCGTGGCACCACATGGGGCCCGCCCACGGTCACAGCCAGTGGGCCCCGGCCTTTGGTTGACTTCATTGACCGGGGTCAATGCCTGCCACTGCTCACCCTGAGCCACCGACATGTGGGCCACAGCGCTTAATTAAGTTATTTAGGTTTTTAAAAGGAAATAATCTAATTACTAAACAGACACTGACATATGGGGCCCACACCCCTAATTAACCATGTTAGTTAGTTTAATACACTGTTAAGCTAACAGGGGCTGACATGTGGGTCCCACTGGACCCACCTGTCAGGTTTGACCCTAGTCAGCGTGTCTGTTGACCGCTGACATCATCCACACATCATGCTGACATCATATCTCTTTTTCTGGATAATTCTGTTAATTTAAATAATTTCAAAAGAAGCAATAATCTTTGAAAATTCGTATACTTTAAACCGTAGCTCGGATCGAAGAACTTTATACATGAAAGTTGCTCAGAACGACGAGACGAATCTGATCGTGTCATGTGTTTCCTTGACGGAACCCTCTACGTAGTTGAACCCATAACTTTTTGTTCATTTCCGGTAGATGAATAGTGCATGTATACCGGTTAATAAATTCCACTTTAATCCTAAAATAACTAATATGACTTAGACATATCTTAGGCAACCCTGCACTGCATCCTAGGCATAGCCTGCTCTGTGTTGCATATGTTTGCTATATATTTATTTGTTTCCTTCCCCTCTCCTCTCTTGGTAGACCCTGACACCGACGTAGTCCCCGAGGCCGACGCAGCTCCGGAGTACGACTAAGCCCCTGACGACCAGACCCTTGCCGCAGAGCTTCCAGGCAAGCACCCCCGTTTTGAGCATACCGATATCGCCTATTCTTCTCTCTCTTATGCTTGCATTAGAAGTTGCTGTTGTTACTGTTATCCTATATCTGCTGCATAGCCTGTTTATTGTAACCTGCTGTTGGTACCTATCTGCTTATCCTAAACTATTTAGCATAGGCTGGGTAGAGACCCATCAGAGACCCCACGTTGTCCCGACTGCCCCGCTGGATTATCAGAAGACCCAATCAACGGGATCGAAGACCAGGCACCGCACATCACTTCCCCTTTAGTTGCTCGACACTACTGGGTTACTATTGAGTGCCGAGGGTGATACCTCATCAGCATTTCTGATGTTAATCTTGTAGGTTAGTTCATCGGTTATGGTCATCGAGGGTGATTCCTCCTTCTCCATTCCCGGTAACGACACTGTCGTGCAACTCCTCCTTCGTTCACCTTGACGATAACATCAGGTGGAATTCCATCGAGGGTGATTCCTCAGGGTTCTCCTTGGTGTTAGACACACGGTTACTATGGTTACTATGACTTTACACTGAACCATGTTACTAAAGACGGGTCGGCCCTGAGGGGTACCCGCGCGAGCGTATTTGCGAGTGATGTGGAGTCAGGTTGACCTGGAGGGTGCCCGCGAGATAATTACGAGGCGTGGCCGGGCATTCTTAGCCCTTGCTGCAAGTCCTCGAGACGGGGCGATGGGGTCACATCGATCGTGAGTCTCTGCTCGTTACTGCGCGCTCCTAATCCACTAACGGTTTGGATATTTGATCCGAGGGGCCTCAGGCCTGATAGCACTAACCATCACGTGGGCATAGTATGGGCGTTCTGCGTCGTATACTTCAGCCGAAGCTTAATAGACGTCAGCGAGGAGCGGCCCACTTTGGATTGGACTGGTTAAGCCCGCGCTTGTATTAAGGGGGCTAGGTTTGCTTCCGGAGCGTCCTCGCAATGTGCAGGGCGCATAGGGTGAAGGCCCAAGACCCCTGTGCGCATAGGTTAGTCCGGCGTGCTGACCTCTCTATTAAGTTTTCGGTCGGGTTGCGGTTTATCGTTTGGCTGAGGCCGGGCATGACCCAGAAGTCTGTCCAGCCGGAGTTAATCGAGCGTGGTGGGTAAGTTGGTGCACCCCTGCAGGGAAGAAACAATCTATCGATAGCCTGTCCTACGGTAACGGACACTCAGAGTTGTATCCCGATCGGTACAACTAGAACTGGTGACTTGAGATGATAACTGGATAGTATGGCTCTGGGATTGCTTTCTCGCAGGGAGTCGAGGAAGAATCTCTGGGCGAGGTTGATGACACTACTATTACTTTACATTATGTTATTCTGTACTCTTCTAATGCTGCAAGACCGCTGGAGATGATGAAGATGCTAGTCTTCGATAGGACTAGGCCTTCTCTCTCTATTCTGGCATTTCTGTAACCCAGTCCACATATACAGCCTTCCTTTGAAAATGTTGCATATGTAGTGTAGATCCTTGCTTGCTGAGTACTTCGGATGAGTACTCACGGTTGCTTTGCTTTCTTTTTCTCCCCATATCCGTTTGATGCAACCAGATGGAAGAGCCCCTGAGACCGCTGCCCCCGTTGATGACTACGGCTACTACTACTACCCTCCTGGCAAGTACTACTACGAGGAGCCGTCCGACGACCAGGAGTAGGATTGGAGGGTCCCAGGCAGGAGGCCGGCGCCTTTCGATCGTAGTGTTTTCTTTTGCCCTGCCTTCTTAAAGGCTTATTCTATGTTTTCTTTTATATCTGTACTCAGATATCTGATGCTTCCGCTGACGCTTGTATGCGAGCTTATGTATTCCAGCCCTCGAGGCCCCTGGCTTGTAATATAAAGCCTGTATGACTTTATTTATGTTTCAGAGTTGTGTTGTGATATCTTCAAGTGAGTCCTTAGGCTTGATCGTGTGCATTTGCGTGTATGGTTAGTGCACGATTAAGCCGGGGTCGTCACAGGTACCACACTGGAATTCCTGCAATGGAAGGCAAACAATGGTGTATCTGACAACGGATTTGGGAAGCTACTGAAAATAATGAAGAAGAAGCTTCCAAAGGATAATGAATTTCCCGACAGTACGTATGAATCAAAGAAGGTTTAATGCCCTCTAGGATTGGAGGTGCAGAAGATACATGCATGCCCTAATGACTGCATCCTCTACCACGGTGAGTACGAGGATTTGAATGCATGCCCGGTATGCGGTGCATTGCGGTATAAGATTAGACGAGTTGACCCTGGTGATGTTGAGGGCGAGTGCCCCAGGAAGAGGGTTCCTGCCAAGGTGATGTGGTATGCTCCAATAATACCATGGTTGAAACGTCTATTCTGAAACAAAGAGCATGTCAAGTTGATGCGATGGCAGAAAGAGGACCGTAAGAAAGACGGGAAGTTGAGAGCACCCGCTGACGGGTCGCAGTGGAGAAAATTGAGAGAAGGTGGGGGGACTTTGCAGGTGACGCAAGGAACGTATGGTTTGGTTTAAGCGCAGATGGCATTAATCCTTTTGGGGAGTAGAGCAGCAATCATAGCACCTGGCCCATGACTCTATGTATCTATAACCTTCCTCCTTGGTTGTGCATGAAGCGGAAGTTCATTATGATGCCAGTGCTCATCCAAGGCCCTAAGCAACCCGGCACCGACATTGATGTGTACCTAAGGCCATTAGTTGAAGAACTTTTACAGCTGTGGAATGGAAAAGGTGTACGTGTGTGGGATGAGCACAAACAACAGGAATTTGACCTACATGCGTTGTTGTTTGTAACCATCAATTATTAGCCTGCTCTCAGTAACCTTTCAGGACAGACAAACAAGGGATACCACGCATGCACGCACTATTTAGATGACACTGAAAGTATATATTTGGACAAATGCAGGAAGAATGTGTACCTGGGACATCATCGATTTCTTCTGGCCAACCATCAATGTCGAAAGAAAGGCACGCATTTCAAAGGTGAGGCAGATCACCGGAAGAAGCCCACCCTTCATACTAGTGATCACATACTTGATATGGTCAATGATTTACAAGTAATCTTTGGAAAGGGTCCTGGCGGACTAT
Source organism: Thinopyrum elongatum (assembly GCA_011799875.1). Taxonomy (NCBI): domain Eukaryota; kingdom Viridiplantae; phylum Streptophyta; class Magnoliopsida; order Poales; family Poaceae; genus Thinopyrum; species Thinopyrum elongatum. The sequence goes on from CM022297.1 coordinate 124,054,174, forward strand.
CTGTTCCGAATGACGCTGAGGGACGCGCACCCATGTGGAAGAAGAAATCTATATTTTGGGACCTACCCTGTTGGAAAGACCTAGAGGTACGCTCTGCAATCGACGCGATGCACGTGACGAAGAATCTTTGCGTGAACCTGCTAGGATTCTTGGGCATGTATAGGAAGACAAAAGATACACCGGAGGCACGGGAGGACCAGCAACGTGTGCACGAAAAAGACGGCATGCATCCAAAGCAGTATGAAGGTCCTGCCACCTACGCTCTTACCAAAGAAGAGAAGGAAATCTTCTTTGAATGCCTGCTCAGTATGAAGGTCCCGTCTGGCTTCTCGTCCAATATAAAGGGAATAATAAATATGGCATAGAAAAAGTTCCAGAACCTAAAGTCTCATGACTGCCACGTGATTATGACGTGACTGCTTCCGGTTGCATTGAGAGGGCTTCTACTGAAAAACGTTCGATTAGCCATTGTGAAGCTATGTGCATTCCTCAATGCAATCTCTCAAAAGGTAATCGATCTAGAAATCCTACCAAGGTTAAAGAATGATTTGGTGTAATGTCTTGTCAGTTTCGAGCTGGTGTTCCCACCATCCTTCTTCAATATCATGACGCACGTCCTAGTTCATCTAGTCGACAAGATTGCCATTCTGGGCCCTGTATTTCTACACAATATGTTCCCCTTTGGGAGGTTCATGGGAGTCTTAAAGAAATATGTCTGTAACCGTTCTAGGCCAGAAGGAAGCATCTCCACGGGCCATCAAATAGAGGAGGTCATTGGGTTTTGTGTTGACTTCATTCCTGACCTTAAGCCGATTGGTGTCCCTCAATCGCGGTATGAGGGGAGACTGACTGGAAAAGGCATGCTAGGAGCGGACTCAATAATATGTAGGGATGGGCATTCTTGGGCTCAAGCACACTACATAGTTCTACAGAATTCTACCTTGGTGACCCCGTATGTCAATGAACACAAGAATATTCTGCGCTCCAAACACCCGAAGCAGTGTGACGACTAGATTATATGTGAACACATCAGGACTTTCGGCAGTTGGTTGCAAACACATCTCGTGGGTGACAAAATTGTTGGAGATGAGCTGTACTCATTGGCCAGGGGACCATCTTCGACTGTATTGACTTACAAAGGGTACGAGATAAATGGGAAAACATTTTACACGATTGCCCAAGATCAAAAGAGCACCAACCAAAACAATGGTGTCCGCTTTGATGCAGCAACCAAGAGGGGAAAGGACACATATTATGGTTACATAGTGGACATATGGGAACTTGACTATGGACGTGATTTTAAGGTCCCTTTGTTTCGGTGAAAATGGGTCAATCTGTCAGGAGGCGGGGTACAGGTAGACCCGCAGTACGGAATGACAACAATGGATCTCAACAATCTTGGGTACACAGATGAACCATTCGTCCTAGCCAATGATGTGGCGCAGGTTTTCTATGTGAAGGACATGTCTACCAGACCGAGAAAAAGAAAAGATAAGGAAGCGAATACTTCATACAATGAGCCAAAGCGCCACATAGTTCTTTCAGGGAAAAGAGACATCATGGGAGTGGAGGGCAAGACAGACATGTCTGAAGATTATGAAAAGTTTCATGAAATTCCTCCCTTCAAAGTGAAGGCTGACCCAAGCACCCTGTTAAACGATGAAGATTATCCATGGTTACGGCGCAATAAGCAAGGGACACACGCGAAGAAAAAGTGAAGGAGGATACAATGATGGCTCTGATTACGCGAAGAAAAAATGAAATGCCTTCTGTAACAGATGAGTTTTCGTCCGAAACCCTGATACTTCGAAAGAGATTGTCCATTTTGTACACGAAGTGCATCCAATTTTTTGCCGTAACCCACTCACTATTTAGCACATGCTATGTGGGTGAAATGCTGATACCATGCCAAATTTCAACCTTTTCAGAGTTCATTTGTAGTGCTTTTCAATTTCAGGGTCATTTAGCTAAAAAATTTAGTAATTGCATGAAAAATACCAAATGAAGTCAGAAAGGGTTGAAAATTGATGATGTGGCTTTGAATGGTGCATGTTGAATGCACAAAAAGTCTGGAGTTGAAATAAGTTCAAAAAAATGAAATCCCTTTTGTAACAGACGAGTTTTTGTCTGAAACCCTGATACTACGAAAGAGATTGTCCATTTTGTACACGAAGTGCATCCAGTTTTTGCCATAACCCTCTCAACTTTTTAGCACATGTTATGTGGGTGAAATGACGATACCATGCCAACTTTTAACCTTTTCAGAGTTCATTTGTAGTGCTTTTCAATTTCAGGGTCATTTAGCTAAAAAAATCAGTAAATGCATGAAAAATACCAAATGAAGTCAGAAAGGGTTGAAAATTGATGATGTGGCTTTGAATGGTGCATGTTGAACGCACAAAAAGTCTGGAGTTGAAATAAGTTCAAAAAAATGAAATCCCTTTTGTAACAGATGAGTTTTCGTCCGAAACCCTAATACTTCGAAAGAGATTGTCCATTTTGTACACAAAGTGCATCCAGTTTTTGCCATAACCCTCTCAACTTTTTAGCACATGCTATGTGGGTGAAATGATGATACCATGCCAACTTTCAACCTTTTCAGAGTTCATTTGTTGTTCTTTTCAAAAGAATGAACTAAAAAGCTTTTATAAAACTCTAATAGCAAAAAGAATGAACTAAAAATCTTCTATAAAACTCTAATAGCAAAAAGAATGAACTAAAAAGAATCAATTAAAATATTTTGTTATGATCAACTAAAACAAAACTATAATATTCTTCAATAGCAAAAAGAATCAACTAAAAAGCTTTTATAAACCTCTAGTTATTATCAAAATAATATTAACTTAAAATTATATAAAATTTATGCAACTAAAATTATCAAAGTATTTTTTGTTAAAAAATTTAATAGCAAAAAGAATTTTCATAAAGTATTTTATGTTAAAAACTTTAATAGCAAACTAAAATGACATAAAATAAAAAAATGCCGCCTACTGGGCCACCACGGCCTGCATACGACTAGAAACCCATCTGTACATGGGCCTGGATGCAGGCCCACGGGCCCAACATGGCAGTGACAAAGGTTAGGCAATTAGTACTTGCATTAGAGAGGAGCTCGAAAGCTCAGCCGCAGCGCGCCTTATAAACCAGTGCTGCCCTCTCTCAACTAGCGAGGTGGGACTAAACTCCCACCACACCGCTGTGCCAGGCTATTGGTCCCGGTTGGTGGCTCGAACCGGGATGAAAGGGTGCCTTTGGTCCCGGTTTGAGCCACCAACCGGGACGAAAGGGTTGGGTATATAAGCAGGGACTTGGGAATTTTTCAGAGTTCATCTGTAGTTGCCCCCGACGACGCCGAGCACATCGACACCGCCAGGCTGCCCGAGCTCACTGTCGACGCCCTCGCCGTCAGGCTGCTCCACCTCGCCGTCGACGCCATCGCCGACGCCCTCTACCCAGACGCTCACCCTGCCTCTACGCCGGAGCCGCTCCCCGCGCCCCTGCCCTGCCGCGACACCGCCGTGCCCCTGCCCCTGCCCCGATGCCGCCCCTAGTGAGCCCTCCTTCCCCCGCGCCCCTGCCCTGCCCCGATGCCGCCGCCGCCGTCCCAGCTGCTCTGCTTGCCGTGCCGTCGCCCCTGCTCGGCTTTTTTTTGTTCATAGATTTTTTTTGTCCATTGATGTATGTATGGATGTTGTATGTCTGTATATGCAGATGTATGGATGATCCATGGATGTAAGCATTTTTGTAGAATTTTTTTGTAGAATTTTTCTGTAGATGATATGATGATGTAGAATTTTTTCATTATGATGATGTAGAATTTTTTCATTATGATGATGTAGAATTTTTCTGTAGATGATATGATGATGATTATTTTTTCTTTAGAATTTTTCTGTAGATGATATATAGATGATTTTTCTGTAGAATTTATTTAGAGTTCATTTTGATGTTCATTGTAGAATTTTTTCATTATGATGATGTATGAAAACTTGATGTTAATTTTTCTGTAGAATTTATTTAGAGTTCATTTTGAATTTATTTAGAGTTCATTTTGATGTTCATTGTGATGTAGCTCCTCGTCGCCGCCCCCGACGCCGTCCTTGCCGCAACGCCGAGCCTCCGACGCCAGCCGCCGCTCCCTGCCCCGACGCCGAGCCCCCGACGCCAGCCGCCGATCTTTAGCTTATGTGAACATATTCCCATTGGTTTTTTTTGTTCATAGAAATTGTTCATACAATTTTTTTTTCATGATGATCTTGCTAAAACTCATATTAAGTTTAATATTGTTTTTCTACAGACTTGGTTAAAATTTACTAAGGTTAATTATGGAGAAAGGGAGTAAGAACTCCTATATTCAAAATTTACTCCCGGTCCGCTCGCCCGACAAACTCTCGAGGCCACCCAAACCCTAGAAGAAAGAGCGTTGTCGATCTCCTTCGCCCTCCCGCCCCTACCCATTTGTCGAAGGTCGCGGGTGGGGTGTAACACCCCAAAAATTTAATCATGTTTTTACTAAAGAAAATTTCGCTAGAATTAAAATTTTGAATTTTTGCTAGGTCTTTTATTAATTTCAGAACCATTTTCTGTTTCTGTTTTTCAAAATTCTTCCCTCCATATAGAAATTTTTGGAATAATATTGTGGCTTTGATAGCTTTCTCAAATCATTTCAATTACATTTTAATAACAGTAAGAATTATTTTCATAATAAAAATTGCCCAAACAATTCTTTTAATAGCATTTACAACACTTTAAATGCTTCTGTTGCACTACAACTATTTTAAATAATTCTTTTAAAATCCCACAAAAATTATGAGAGGTCATGTGTGGCCTACATATCACTTTGGTGCAAAACCCAACTTAGTGTTTTGAAAATTTGGAGAGAAACAACCTCCTTTCAATTCTGTCCATTTCCTAGGTTATAACTACAACCCTATTCTTCCTTGCTCCAAAAATCCTGAATTTTTTCCCACCTATAGTCCCTCCAACCAAACCCTTAAGTCCAAAATTCTATCTCCATTGGAATCTTTTTAGTTCACCAAATATTCCCTTACATTTTCTGTCCAGAATTGAAATTTCCCCAAACATGCACTAGCAAGTATGTTATTTTGCCAAAACAACTCCACCATCCTCTCTAACATCCAAAGAGACATCAACCTGCCAACTTCCAACCCTAACAAACCTTCCTAGATGGCCCTAGCATTCTGTAGACCACCTCATGTGCATGACAGAATTTGGCAACCTTTTTAACATTTCATTTGGAACTTGGTCATTTGGCCAAACCAGCATGTCTACTAGCTCTCCCATATCCAGGTGCATGACACTGTCAAATATCACTTGCATCGAAACCCTCTGGTGCCCTCTGGCATTACGTCGAGCACGCTGTGGGCATGTCCAGAGCGCGAGCAGCGCGCCCGAACCGCAGCCGCTGGCACCCGAGCCCCTGTAGCTGCCCAGATCCTTGCACCGCCCGTCCTGATCTGCTGTTAGATCGCCATGTCACCACTGAACCCCGCCGACACCCACCCTCATCGCCTGATGCCAGCTAGCCACCATCCTAAGCCGCCGTCGACGACTTTCACTCAGGTACGGCACCATCCATGACGCGTGGCTCATCCCTGAGCCGGCCAGCACGCCCTAGCATAAACATGGGCTGGCACCAACCTCCCCCGTAACGGAGCTCTCCCCATGGCGCCGCCCTCCACCATCCAGCCACCATCCAGCGCCGCCACCCATCGCTGTCAGCACCGACCAGGGGCACCTGGCCCAATCCACGGACACCACCACCTCCCCGCCTTAAGTGCCAACCACCTGAGCCCATCCGCACCGCCGCCGTCCTCAACAACCTCTCCTACCGCAGTAATGGCCGTCGCCGCGTCGGTTGGATAAGCCACCGGACGAACCGCCTCACCGGCGCTATAAAAAGGGCCCCCAGAGCTCCACTCGACTAGGACCAACCCCCTTCGTCTCCCCACAGGCCTCCCCGAGCACTCTATCGCCAGACGAGTCCGTCTTCTCCGTTCCCGGCAGTTACTGCCACCGCCACCTTGCCGATGATTTCCACCCCAACAGAGCCTTTCCCTCCCCAATTCCATCGCCACTAGCTTCCATAGAGACCCACAGACCAACCCCCGTCGACAATTTCGCCGGAGATGGCACGTAGGCGAAAGCCCCAATTCGCTTCCGCCGGAGCCCTTCGGGTGAACTCGCCGCCGGCGACTCCACCCACTCCGGTGACCATGGCGCACCTCACCGGATTCGCCTCCACCTCCCGGTCCTCCCCGTATGCTCAGTTTACGCGGAGACGCCGTCGTTCGCCGGCGGCGATCGCCGGAGCCCCGACCCTGCTCTGTTGCGAGGAAGAAGGGCGGGGTGGACCGGTCAAACATGACAGGTGGGCCCGCGGGACCCATCGTCAGTGACCCCCAGGTCACCCCGCAGGGTTTTAAGTGAAGGCGTAATCGCGGAAGCACGCTTTCTCCGCTGGTTAACGTATTTCTTGGAATACGCCTTCGACGTCGCAGCCTACTGCGCGGCCGAGCGGCTGGGCTCGGCCCAATAGCACTTCGCGGCTATACAGCGCTCAGGGCGCATCCTTGTTTCTCTTCCTTTTTCTTTTTCAGCGTATTTTCAGAAAACTCTACTGTGCTCTTTTCTAATCCAAATTTAATTATTCAAATTTCTACTAACTCCTAAAATCATGATCTATTTATCCGGCTTAGGTGAACATTTTTCCTAAAAAGTATCTCCACTGGATCAATTAAATAGTACTTTTAATCATTTATTTTCAACTTAGAAATTCCATAAGTAATTCATATTAACTCCAAATGAATTGAATCTTTTTCTGTTATTTCTTATTTTTCATCTAGTTTATTTTAGTATTTGTTTCAAAAATAATTGAAACAATTTTTGGCACTGTTTTTGGATTATGTGGTGATTTCAATATTTTGCAAATAGGAAATGGAGGGGAGTTAATTTTTTCAAACTTTTGGAGTGCACCCAATACCTCTGCATGCTCAAGGCAAGCATCTTGAACACTTGATATGGTGAATTGCATAGTTGTTGTTTGCAAGAATAATTACATCATGAATATGTTGAATTCAAATAAAACTGGCATATGGCTAATTTTGCATGTGTGTAGTGTTGCCATGTTTCATCGTACCGTGCATCGTGTGTTGCCATGACTAACTTGCAGGAGCAGGCATAAGAGTAATACCGTTACCGGCACGAGGATGATCACGTTGGAGCGTGATCATGCCTTGTTTGTTGTGCATGTTGGAGCATGCAAGGGTTGTGGCCCTGTTGGTATTGCTGTTGAAAGAATACTTTGTTGTGCTGACCGTTGCAGGAAACTTAAACCTCCTGAGTCGACCGTAGATCGAGTCTTGTTCCGGTAACCCCCATACTTGTTTCGTGCTGCCACAGGTTCCTGCCACAGGTAGGGTATGGTTCAGTAAGTTGCTAACCCCTTTCCGTGCACACACCGTATAGAGGGCCACGATGAGGGTTTCCCAGGGATCCGGGACTAAATCCTGTCATCGGGTCAGGGGGCATGGGTGTTTCCAGTTGTGACTGAGAGGGGGCACCCCTTGGAATCCGCGCGTATTAGTAGTGATCCTATGCAGGACGTTGGTCTCTCCGTCTTAGAGTTTTTCTTGAACGATGCTTTGGGTGATTCCTGGCATCCGGAAAGTTAATCTGGTGTGTGCTGGTCAGGTGTGTTTTCAACCCAAAGACCGTAATGGGAATTAGTCAGTGTCACGGTACTGACTAAAGAAATCCTTTACTTGTGGGTAAAGAGTACACCCTCTGCAGAGTTTTAAACCTATTGGAATAGCCGTGTCCACGGTTAAGGGCTACAGTCTGGGTTGGTCAAGTGTCGGTCTTAGTGTCGGTCTTCGGAGGAAAATAATTAATTGGGCCTGAACTATTTTGCAGGATATTGTTATCATCACTAACGCCGTCATGGTTATTTGAATACTATTGCTGTGAAATTTTTTATGGTTATGCATAATATTGAGGACTAACCCGTATCTCTTATTTTGATTTTTCCTGAGTGTCTCAGAGGCTGGCTAGACTACCCCAGGCACTCAATTTTAATTTTCAAGACCTCTCATGGCGTCCCTCGAGTTAACAGCCGATTTATCACGCCACTACTCTTGTGGAAACCCAATTGGCATTTCTCTTCAAGTCCGACCGTGGTGTCACTTGACACCCGACTGGCATTTCTTTTCAAGACCTCTCGTGGCGTCGCCTGAGTTCTCGGATGGTCCTGTCTCGTCCGATTTCTCTTTTAGACACCCGATTGGCATTTCTCTTCAAGACCTATTGTGGTGTCACTTGACATCCGACCGGCATTTCTTTTATTTTGTTTCCTTTGACTTTCCTTGTTTATCACTAACAATTTTATATGTTTGCATATGCTAATATTTTATCATGCCATGATTTAATTCCTGTCAGTAGGCATTTAAGTCCATCATGAGCATACGCATATAGTGTGGTTCATCATGATCATATAATTTAATTGTTGCATTCGGTATATCTTTTGTTCCTGATGTTTGCGAGTACATTCAAACGTACTCACAGGCTTGTCCCTGGCTATTTACTTGGCCAGGTCAAGATTTCTACAAGGAGTACCACAGCCATGTCCGTGCGGAGCCTAGGATGGCAGCCATGCAAGATAGGAATTATCCAGGTCAGCCGTTCCTGTGGGGAATGGAGCCCCATCGACGTTGAAGAACCGCGAGACAATTCCGTCATCCACCACCAGAATCACTGTTGTAACATTTGACCTTCATGGTCTTGGATCCAATTATTGTAATAGCTTGGTAATCTGTAACAAGGACGTGTCCACCAGTAACGGTAAATCCTGGGCTGGTGATGACACGAGGGGTTAATTTCTGGGATTTCGTGTCCCGGCCCCGGCATGGGGTCTTATATATAATGCTACGACAATAATATTGATTTATTCGGTAGGCGGCATAGGTCAATGGGGTAGAATGGATAGTTCGATCTCTTGCATAGCGATTGTCGTAACTCTCTCGGGAATTCAACATATCCCTGATAACTTCGACATGAGGGGGGGCGGGTCCGCAAAGTATCCTCGACGACCACTAATCCTTCTCTCATGTTTGTATATCCCCATATTTGCCACTAATCCATCTCTCATGTTTGTATATTGCCATGTTGTAATATTTGCAGAAACTATGGACAGAGACTTAGAACAAGAAGAGTTGTTGGGGGATATAATCCGCGACAGAGGTGATCCCTTGTCGTTTCTCAACGACACCAATGGTCAGGAAGGAGAGGATGATCGCTCCGGTGATCCAACAATGGAGGAGGAAGGAGATCATGATGGATCCAGTGACCGAATGGCGGAGGAAGGAGATCATGATCACGGCTCCGGTGACCGAACAGAGGAGGGAGCCTTAACTGTTGCAAAGTCCGGCGAGGTATATATATATATTAATTAAGCCTGTGCTGACTTGATGCATTAATTGTTTTGTATGTACATATATTAACGCTTCTTTCTTCTTTTAGCCCTCCGGATCGAGCCAAACTTCCGTAAGGAGACGAGGCCCGATGAAAAGGTTGCACCAGGATGAAAGGTTCACGATCACAGAAGTCGCGAAAGATGGCCAACTGATTGCTCCCAAGCGGACCAGGGACACATTTGTACATCAATGCAGAGTTGTTGTTAGGGACAGCGTCCCGATCAGCATCCAAGAATGGAATAAGAAGAAGGACCCTGAAGTTTCTTATGTCCAGGATAGACTGAAAGATGATCTTTGGACCTCGCTGATGACAAATTTCAGCCTACCGCCAGAGGAGGATCCGAATAACCCAGTTATAGAGCGAAAGGTCAAGGCATTTGCTCTTAAGAAGATGGTAGCACTATTCAACAATTGGAAGAAAGAGTTGAACAAAAAGTTTGTCGAGAAAGAGGAGACTCCAGAATTCATCGGTCGATATGAGAAGATAAGAGATCACTGGCCAGGATTTGTGGCCTACAAGAAATCGGAGAAGGGTAAGCAAAGGTCACTGACAAACAAGCAAAATGTTGCAAAGAAGAAGTATCACCATACCACGGGGTTAGGTGGCTACAGCAAAGCCCGGCCATTGTGGGACAAAGCTGAGCAAGACCTGCTTGCTAAAGGGGTCCAACCAACGACATTGCACTGGCCAGATCGGGCAAGGACTTGGTTCTTCGGGGTTGGGGGAACTTTGGACCCCGAATCAAGAAAGTGTGTTTGGACGAACGATCAACTTGCAATACCCATCAAGAAGCTTGAGAAAAAGCAATCAAGGCAGCGCAGGAAGGGACGTTCATTCCCTACAGAGAGAAGGACGAGCTGACAGAGGCCCTCAGGAATCCTGAACACCCTGGACGAACACGAGGCACATCAGGCTCCGTTCCATGGGTGCATGGGTTTCCCGACAGTGATGGTTATAGAAGCCGAGAGAGAAAGAAGAAAGAGGAAGCAACCAAAATGCAGAAGCTCGGTGCAAGATTAGCGAAACTAGAGGAACTTGAGGGCCAGCGAGCTAGCGGCCAACCATCTCAACGGCACAAAGATCCTTCCTTCGATGCTGCCCCAGAAGCTACCCCACCATCTCAGCGGAGAAGCAGCATGGCTTCCACGGAGCTCGTTCAGCCTGATTTCACGGCTCCTCGCTACCCCGTGGATAGTATCACGGAGGCTGAACATTGTGTGCTAATGACGAAATGCCAGAACCTGACCTTGAAGGCAGCGGTCGGCTCTGTTGTACCTCCTCGAGTTGAGGGAACTTTCCATTGCCGTCTGATTCCACATGGCTATGCTATTGTGATGGTGGATGAAATAATGGAGGGATTTGAGGAGCTGGAGCTTGACTACCCTACATGTGAAGGGGATATTCATCTGGAAAATGCTTTAAGGAGTACCTGTCTATGGAAAAAGGAGTACATCAAGCTTCCAAACTGGACGCCTCAGTAGACTCAGCCGGTTGAGGCCCCTCAGCAGACTCCTCACAGTCCAGCTCAACCGTCTGAACAGCTGCCTGAGTCATCTCCGGCGCGTGAGCTGTCTTCGGCGCGTCTGCGGACTCCGCCTCCTCCTCCTCCGCCTCCTCCGGCGCGTCAGCGCACTCTGCCTCCTCCTCTGCCTCCTCTGGCGCGTCAGCGGACTCCGCCGCCTCAACAATGGCGGAAGAGAGACGCCGCCGCTCCGGCGGCTAGCAGTACAAGAGGCGGTAAGAAATTCAAATCTGGTCCAAGCCTCAAGGCTCTTCCAAAGTTACCATATGAGAGGACTGACGAGGAAAGTGATGACATCATGACAGCCCAAGTGCAGGCCCATCTTGAACAGAAACTTCCACCTCCGAAGGAAACGGTAGATCCGGTGAAAGCGAAGTGCACTCTAGATGCCCTTAAGCGACCACCACCGTCTCCGCCGCAATCCAACTATGATTGCTGTATTGGAATAACTTATGGTGAAGCGTTGCGGTCGGGAAGTACTACCAGTGATGCAAGGCTAGCAAAATGAAGAAGTGGGAAAAAAATTCCCCAGCTCGGCAAACAGGAGAAGCAATCGTGCCCCCCGCTCAAGGTGTCTAGCGATATCGTCGCTAATCATCTGGGGCTACTGCTCGGTACCACTCTTGGTGATTACGTGGGTGATGATGTACAGTTTGAAACGGCTGAGGTAGTAGAGCAATTTAGATACGAGCACGGGAAGCCTCTCGTCAAACATGATCAGCTCCTGCATCTACCAACGATGGTGCGAAGATTGCATGAATGGTACTTGGAAACCTGCAGGAAGTTTGGGACCGACAGTCTGATGCTGGTAATTAAATATGAGCACGACTTCATTGGAGTCGACCTGATGCCTGTTGACTTTGTGGAATTATTTTAGTTATTCAATCAACAGGCCCTCGACAAACAACTCATGACTTGCTACTGTTTGTAAGTATTATTTCTGTAATTAAGTCTCTAGCTCAGCTCATTCATTGCATGTATATATAATCATCCTCACTATATATATTATGCAGATTGAAGATCATCGAATGCAAAAGAGGACAAATCTATGACATTGGGTTCATTAGACCAAATATGTAAATGAATGGACGGTACAAAACAGAGTTGAAGATACTGAGCAAAACTTGCTAAAATCGTTCCTTTGACATCAAAACAAAGGGAAAATACTCTTTCCTTACAACTTCAAGTGAGTGTTACTGTCTTGTGCATATTCGGTTTCTCTTACTCGAGGTTAAGTAATGTAATTGATGAGTTATGCGTGCTTAGGTTCCACTTTATTCTGCTATCGATTAAGCTGGACGGGGGAGTAGTAACTGTGTTAGACTTGAGACGTAAAGATCCCCAAGATTATGCGGACATGACTGCAATTCTCCAGAAGTAAGTTCAATCATTATTGCACCATATCGGCAACTTTCGTTCATTTCCTGATATCAAGTAATCATTTTCTTTGCCTGGGAGGGTTTGGAAAAAGTTCACCGGAATGGTTCCGGGTCTGCAGAAGGAGCTGCGATTTACACACCCCAAAGTAAGTAGTACTAGCTAGTTCTGCGCATCTCTCATTGTTTCTAGTTGCATCAATACCATTTATCATGCTTGATTATCAGTTTGATTGAACTCTATTCTCATAAAGTGCTTGTGGCAGGAAGGCGGAAATAATTTATGTGGATACTATGTTTGCGAGTTCATGCGCCACTCGACCTCTGAGCGGGGCTACTCTGACAAACAATATGAAGTACGTAAACAATATTCAAAATTTTATTTTATTACCATCAACTGTGTTGAGTTTCATTCATATATATGTATTGACCCCCTTCTTTAAATTAGATATGGCAGATGCGGGATGAACTCCTACCACATGATCGCATATGAGCAATTCAAGAGGAATTGGCGGGATTCTTTCTTGACGATGTCATACATGAGAAGGGAGAATACCATGTGGAACTTCAAATGGATTTTTGGTAGATGATGTCAGGGATCGTAAGAGATGTTATATTGTATATATTAGTAGCTTCAGATAGATAAACGAAAACTTGTTGTTCGACCAACCACGGAGAAAGAGAGGTAACTTCTCTCTATATATGTTCATGATGATCTTGTGTAATTAATGGTTCCTTCATTTGCTTACTAGCTAGCGTCGAGTTCTCTCTATATATAGTAGCTACCATCGACCAAGCACAGAGAAATAGAGGTCACTTCTCTCTAGATGTAGTAGCTAGCTAACACAATATGAAACCCCTAAAACCCTCCAAGACCCCAAACCCCCCCCCCCCTTTAAAAAAACAAAAACCCCAGCGCCTGCGAGCTGCTGATGTATGGCTGCCTTTTGGTCCCGGTTGGTGTTACCAACCGGGACTAAAGGTCCTCCTGCCTAGGTGCCCCACAGCGGCCACATGGAGCACCTTTGGTCTCGGTTCGTAAGCCAACTGGGACTAAAGGTTTTGGGTATTAGTCTCGTTTCTTTTGTCCTGGTTTAAGAACCGGGACTAAAGGCCCTCTAGAACTAAGTTTAATGCCCTGTTTTCCACTAGTGGTGGTAAAGGTTTATTATTCATGCTAGAATTGTATTGACCGAAAACTTAAATACATGTGTGAATACATAAACAAATACTATGTCCCTAGTGGGCCTCTAATAGACTAGCTCGTTGATCAAAGATGGTTAAGGTTTCCTAACCATAGAAATGAGTTGTCATTTGATAACGGTATCACATCATTCGGAGAATGATGTGATGGACAAGACCCAACCTTAAGCTTAGCATTTGATCATATCAGTTTATTGCTATAGCTTTCTTCATGTCAAGTATCTATTCCTAAGACCATGAGATCGTGCAACTCCCTGACACCGAAGGAATACTTAGTGTGTATCCAAACGTCACTTTGTAACTCGGTGATCATAAAGGTGCTCTACAGGTATCTCTGAAGGTGTTTGTTGGGTTGGCATGGATCGAGACTGGGATTTGTCACTCTGTATGACGGAGAGATATCTCTGGGCCCTCTCGGTAATACAACATCGTAAAGAGCTTGCAAGCAATGTGGCTAATGAGTTAGTCACAAGATCTTGTATTATAGAACGAGTAAAGCGAGTTGCCGAAAATGACATTGAACTAGGTATGGAGGTACCGACGATTGAATCTCGGGCAAGTAACATATCGCCGGACAAAGGGAATTGTATACGGGATTAACCAAATCCTCGACATCTTTGTTCAACCGATAAAAGATCTTCGTGGAATATGTAGGAACCAATATGGGCATCCAGGTGCCGCTATTGGTTATTGACCGGAGAGGTGTCTCGGTCATGACTACATGATTCCTGAACCTGCAGGGTCGCACACTTAACATTCGTTGACGCCAGAGTAGTATTGGGATATTTGATTGGTAACTGAATGTTGTTCGGAGTCCCGGATGAGATCTCGGACGTCACGAGGAGTCTTGGAATGGTTGAGAGGTAAAGATTTATATATGGGAAGTCATATTTTGGGTTCCGGAAAAGGTGTTGCTTTTTCGGTATTGTACGGGAAGCTTCCAAAAGGTTCCGGAGGATTCCGGAGGGGTCCGCAAGTCCGCAAGTGGGTCCACCATGTTCCAAGGGCTGGCATGGGCTGAGGAGAGGCGCCCTGGCCTTATTGGGCCAGGCGCACCAAGTCCTCAAAATCCCATGCGGCTAGGGAAGGGAAAAAAGGGGAGTCCTAGTAGGAATAGGATTGGACTTGGAGTCCAATTCCTCTCCCCCTTGGCGCCAACTTCTATTAGGAGTAGGGCTGGAATACCAGCCCTCCCATGCATATAAATATAGGGGAGGGGGCATAGCAAGGCACCCCAAGACATTGGCCTTGGCTGCTGCCCCATCTCTCCCTCCCAGCATAGTTCTCGTCCACGGTTTTTCGTTTAGCAAAGCACTGCCGTTGCTCCACCACCACCATCACCACCACGTTGTCGTGCTAGTTTTGATCCCATCTACTTCTCTGCCTTCTCTTGCTAGATCAAGGAGGAGGAGACGTCATCGAGCCGCACATGTGCCAAACTCGAAGGTGCCGTCTGTTCAGCATTAGATCGGTTGGATCATGATCGGATCACTACGACCACATCAACCGCGTTATATATGCTTCCGCTTTTGGTCTACAAGGGCACATAGACACACTATCCCCTCTCATTGCTATGCTTCTCCTAGATAGATCTTGGGTGTTCGTAGGATTTTTTTTTATTTTCATGCTTCGTTCCCCATCAGTGACATCATGAGCTAGGTCTATGCGTAGATGTATATGCACGAGTAGAACACAAAGAGTTGTGGGCGCTGATGCTCAAATTGCTTTCCTCTCTTGTCTTATTTGGATTTGGCGGTATTGTGGGATGAAGTGGCCCGGACCAACCTTACTTGTCCACGCACAAGAGACCGGTTCCACCGACAGACATGCAACTTGTTTTGCATAAGGTGACTAGCTGGTGTTTGTCTCTCCTACTTTAGTTGAATCTATTTTGACGAAGGCGGTCCTTGTAGAAGGTTAAAAGGTAACTTGATTATCACCGTTGTGGCTTTACGTAGGTAAGAACGGTTCTTGCTAGTTGCCCATAGCAGCCACGCAAAATTTGCAACAACAAAGTAGAGGACATCTAACTTATTTTTGCAGGGCATGTTGTGATGTGGTATGGCCAAAACGTGATGGGATATATGTTGATGTATGAGATGATCATGTTTTGTAATAGGTTCACGGCTTGCATGTTGATGAGTACGACAACTGGCAGGAGCCACAGGGTTGTCTTTAATTTATTATTCGTCATGTAATTGCTTTACTTTATCGCGATGCGTTAGCAATAGTTGGCGAGACGACCACGTGATGACCCGATGATGGAGATCATGGTGTTATGCCGGTGACAATGGAGATCATGCCGATGCTTTGGAGATGGAGATCAAAGGCACGAGATGATAATGGCCATATCATGTCACATATTGATTGCATGTGATGTTTATCTTTTTATGCATCTTATTTTGCTTAGAACGACGATAGCATTATAAGATGATCCCTTCACTTAATTTCAAGAAATTGTGTTCTCCCTAAGTATGCACCGTTGCAAAAGTTCATCATTTTGAAGCACCTCATGATGATCGGGTGTGATAGACTCTACGTTCGCATACAACGGGTGTAAGCTAGTTTTACACATGCAGAATACTTGGGTTAAACTTGACGAGCCTAGCATGTACAGACATGGCCTTGGAACACAGAAGACCGAAAGGTTGAAAATGAGTCATATAGTAGATATGATCAATAGGAGATGTTCACCATTGATGACCACCCCATCTCACGCGATGACCGGACATGGGTTAGTTGATTTGGACCATGTATCACTTAGACAACTTGAGGAATGTTGATTTAAGTGGGAGTTCATTAGTAATTTTATTAACTGAACTAATTATCATGAACTTAGTCTTAATAGTCTTTGCAAAATTTATGTTGTAGATCAATGGCCCGTGCTGTAGTTCCCCTGAATTTTAATGTGTTCCTAGAGAAAGATAAGTTGAAAGATGATGGAAGCAACTATGCGGACTGGGTCCATAACTTGAGGATTATCCTCATTACTGCACAGAAGGCTTATGTCCTTAATGCACCGCTTGGTGATGCACCCCCTCAAGGCTCGCCTGCAGATGTTATGAACGTCTGGCAGGCACATTTTGATGACTACTTGATAGTTCAGTGTGCCATGCTTTACGGCTTAGAACCGGGGCTCCAAAGACGTTTTGAGCACCACAGAACATATGAGATGTTCGAGGAGCTGAAATTGGTATTTCAAGCTCATGCCCGGGTTGAGAGGTATGACACCTCCAACAAGTTCTTTAGCTGCAAGATGGAGGAGAACAGTTCTGTTAGTGAGAATATACTTTGAATGTCTAGGTTTCACAACCGCTTGACTCAGTTGGGAGTTAATCTTCCAGATGACACAATCATTGACAGAGTTCTCCAGTCACTACCACCAAGCTATAAGGGCTTTGTGATGAACTATAATATGCAAGGGATGGAGAAAACAATTCCCAAGCTCTTCGCGATGCTTTAGGCCGTGGAGGTAGAAATCAAGATGGAGCATCAAGTGTTGATGGTTAAAAAGACCACTAGTTTCAAGAAAGGCAAGGGAAAGAAAGGGAACTTCAAGAAGAACAGCAAGATAGTTGCCGCTCCCGTGAAGAAAACCAAGGCTAGACCCAAACCTAAGACTGAGTGCTTCTACTACAAGGGGAATGGTCACTGGAAGCGGAACTACCCCAAGCACTTGGCAGATAAGAAGGCTGGTAACGTCAACAAAGGTATATGTGATATACATGTTATTGATGTGTACCTTACTAGTTCTCATAGTAGCGCCTGGGTATTTGATACTGGTCCAGTTGCTAATATTTGTAACTCGAAACAGGAGCTGCAGAATAAACGAAGACTGGCTAAGGACGATGTGACGATGCGCGTCGGAAATGGTTCCAAGGTTGATGTGATCGCCGTCGGCATGCTACCTCTACATCTACCTTCGGGATTAGTTTTAAGGGATAATTGGTTTTATACCCTTAGTTGTGTCCCCCTCGTCAGGATTGCCCCTAGTTTCTGAAAACACATGGTCTTGCCCAACCCACTTTGGTGTCTTGTGTTTTTGTCCCTTTGACCATTTGACCATCACTTTAAAAACTTCATAACTAATTCATACAAAATCAAAAAAATGCAAATAAGATACCAAAATGTTCAGAAAAACATAACATGTATGTCAATGTCACTTGCATTCATGACAAAAGTGTTGGTAAGTGCCCACCCGAGTTTTAGCTCTTATCATTCCACCATGAACAGTAAAATCTAAAAAAATTCAAAAAAAGTTGGTGGCAAAGAATGGCAAACATTTTAAGTGCTTGCCAAGTTTCATTAGGGAATGACATTCATGGAAGTCATGGTAAAAAAACAATCAACACTCGAAAATAGATTTTTTTTGCCACGACTTCCATGAATGTCATTCCCTAATGAAACTTGGCAAGCACTTAAAACATTTGTCATTCTTTGCCACCAATTGTTTTTTGAATTTTTTTTAGATTTTTCTGTTCATGGTGGTATGATAAGAGCTAAAACTCGGATGGGCACTTACCAACACTTTTGTCATGAATGAAGTGACATTGACATACAGGTGATGTTGTTCCGAACATTTTGGAATCTTATTTGCATTTTTCTGATTTAGTATGAATTAGTTATGAAGTTTTCAAAGTGACGGTCAAACAATCAAAGGGCAAAAGCATAAGACGCCAAAGTGGGTTGGGCAAGACCACGTGTTTTCAGAAACTAGGGGCAATCCCGACGAGGGGGACACAACTAATGGTATAAAACCAATTATCCCTAGTTTTAAACCTAAACAATTGTTATTTGGTGCCTGCGTTGATCATGAACATTATATCTGGATCTTTTTTATTGCGAGACGGTTATTCATTTAAGTCAGAGAATAATGGTTGTTCTATTTATATGAGTAATATCTTTTATGGTCATGCACCCCTTGTGAATGGTTTATTCTTCTTGAATCTTGATCGTAGTGATACACATATTCATAATATTGATGCCAAAAGATACAAAGTTTATAATGATAGTACCACATATGTGTGGCACTGCCACTTAGGTCATATTGGTGTAAAGCGCATGAAGAAACTCCATGCTGATGGACTTTTGGAATCTCTTGATTATGAATCATTTGAGACATGTGAACCATGCCTCATGGGCAAGATGACTAAAACTCCGTTCTCTGGAACAATGGAGTGAGCTAGTGACTTATTGGAAATAATACATACCGATGTATGCGCTCGGATGAGTGGTGAAGCACGCGGTGGATATCGTTAATTTCTTACCTTCACAGAAGATTTGAGTAGATATGGGTTTATTTACTTAATGAAACACAAGTCTGAAAGATTTGAAAATTTCAAGGAATTTCAGAGTGAAGTGGAGAATCATTGTAACAAGAAAAATAATGTTTCTATGATCTGACCGTGGAGGTGAATATTTGAGTTACGAGTTTGGTATGCATTTAAGACAATGTGGAATTGTTTCACAACTCACGCCACCTGGAACACCACAGCGTAATGGTGTATCCGAACGTTGTAATCGTACTCTATTGGATATGGTGCGTTCTATGATGTCTCTTACCGATTTGCCACTATCGTTTTGGGGTTATGCATTAGAGACAACCGCATTCACTTTAAATAGGGCACCGTCTAAATCCGTTGAGAAGACACCGTATGAGTTATGGTTTGGCAAGAAACCTAAGCCGTCATTTCTTAAAGTTTGGGGATGTGACACTTATGTCAAGAGGCTTCAGCCTGATAAGCTCGAACCCAAAGTGGAGAAGTGCGTCTTCATAGAATAACCTAAAGAGACCATTGGGTATATGTTACGTCTCCAACGTATCTATAATTTTTTATTATTCCATGCTATTAAAGTATCATTCTTGGATGTTTTATACTCATTTACTAGCAACTTTATATCATTTTTTTGGGACTAACCTATTAACATAGTGCCCAGTGCCAGTTGCTATTTTTTGCTTGTTTTTTACTTCGCAGAAAATCAATACCAAATGAAGTCCAAATGCCATCAAACTTTTTGGAGATTTTTTTCTAGAGGGAAGACACCCAGGGAGCTAAAGAAGTGCATGGGAGGAGGCCCGTGGGGCCCACTAGGCACCAGGGTGCTCTAGAGGCCCCTGGCATGGCCTGGTGGGTAGTGGAGCCCACGGAAGGCTTCTCCACCAACTATCAGCTCTATAAATACTCTAAAATCCCAAAAACCCTATGGGAGTTGAGAGAAAATAGTTTTTGCCGCCGCAAGTTCCAGAACCACGAGATCCAAACTAGAGGCCTTTTTCGGCACTTTGCCGGAGGGGTCAACGATCACGGAGGGGTTCTTCATCATCACCGTTGCCCCTCTGATGATGCGAGAGTAGTTCACCACAGACCTACGGGTCCATAGGCAGTAGCTAGATGGCTTCTTCTCTCTTTTTGATCTTCAATACAATGTTCTCCTCGATGTTCTTGGAGATCTATTTGATGTAATGACTTTTTGCGGTGTGTTTGTTGGGATCCGCTGAATTGTGAGTTTATGATCAGTTCTATCTATGAATATTATTTGAGTCTTCTCTGAACTATTTCTTCTCTGAAACTTTGGTTTGGTTTGGCCAACTAGATTGATTTTTCTTGCCATAGGAAGAGGTGCTTTGTGATGGGTTTGATCTTGCGGTGCTCAATCTCAGTGACAGAAGGAGACATGACACACATGTATCATTGCCATTAAGGATAAAAGGATGGGGTCTATTCCTACATGAATAGATCTTGTCTACATCATGTAATCGTTCTTATTGCATTACTCCGTTTTTCCATGAACTTAATACACTAGATGTATGCTGGATAGCGGTCGATGTGTGGAGTAATAGTAGTAGATGCAGGTAGGAGTCGGTCTACTAATCTTGGACGTGATGCCTATATACATGATCATTGCCTTGGATATCGTCATGATTATTCACTTTTCTATCAATTGCCCAACAGTAATTTGTTTACCCACCGTATGCTATTTTCTTGAGAGAAGCCTCTAGTGAAATCTACAGCACCGGGTCTATTACCTATCATATTATTTTCAGATCTATTAATCCACAAACACCTTGCTGCACTTTTTATTTATTTATTTTATTTTGTGTTTTTGCTAGATCTATTTGTCCAATCTCATACAATTTAATCTATCTCAATACCGAGGAGGGATTTACAACCCGTCTTACGCGTTGGGTTGCAAGTTTTTGTGGTTTGTGTGCAGGTGATGTTTGCATAGTGTTGCTTGGTTCTCCTACTGGATTGATAACCTTGGTTTCATAACTGAGGGAAATACTTACCGTTGTTGTGCTACATCATCCTCTCCTCTTTAGGGAAATACCAATGCAGATACAAGCAATCAGGAAGAATTTCTGGCGCCATTGCTGGGGAGACTTCATTAACATCTATCAGGTTCCTACGCACAAACTCTCATCTCCTTGCAATTACTTTGTTTGCCATTTGCCTCTCATTTTCATCTCCCCCACTTCTAAAATGTTTTTGCGAAAAGCACAAAAATATTTGCCTTTTTAATTGCCCTCCTTTTTGTTTGCCCTTTTCTTGTTTGATCTTTTGTTTGCGTGTGATCTTGTTTGCGTAGTCACGATGTCTCAAGAAAATAACAAGTTGTGCGATTATTCCAACACTAATAACAATGATTTTATTAGTACTCTGATTGATCCTCCCGCCGCTAGTGCGGAGTGATGTCTACTACGCAACCTTCTTCTCGTAGACTCGTGTTGGGTCTCCAAGCGCAGAGTTTTGTAGGACAGTAGCAAATTTCCCTTAAGTGGATGACCTAAGGATTATCAATCCGTGGGAGGCATAGGATGAAGATGGTCTCTCTCAAACAACCCTACAACCAAATAACAAAGAGTCTCTTGTGTCCCCAACACACCCAATACAATGGTAAATTGTATAGGTGCACTAGTTTGGCGAAGAGATGGTGATACAAGTGTAATATGGATAGTAGATATAGGTTTTTGTAATCTGAAAAATATAAAAACAGCATGGTAACTAGTAACAAAAGTGAGCAAAAACGATATTGCAATGCTTGAAAACAAGGCCTAGGGTTCATACTTTCACTAGTGCAAAATTTCTCAACAACGATAACATAATTGGATCATATAACAATCCCTCAACGTGAAACAAAGAATCACTCCAAAGTTTCTATCAGAGAACGTAGGACAAAAACATGCATCAACCCCTATGCATAGATTACCCCAATGTCACCTCAGGAATCCGCGAGTTGAGTGCCGAAACATACATCAAGTGAATCAATATAATACCCCATTGTCACCATGGGTATCCACATGCAAGACATACATCAAGTGTTCTCAAATCCAATATTCAATCCAACATAACAAAACCTCAAAGAGCAAGACTCAATTCATCACAAGAAGATAGAGAGGGAAGAACACCATAATATCCAAATATATCAACAAAGCTTGCGGTACATCAAGATCGTGCCAAATCAAGAACACGAGAGAGGGAGATGAAACACATAGCTACTAGTACATACCCTCAGCCTCGAGGGTGAACTACTCCCTCCTCATCATGGTGGCCGCCAGGATGATGAAGATGGCCTCTAGTGATGATTTCCCCCTCCGGTAGTGTGCCGGAATGGGGTTTCGATTGGTTTTCATGGCTACAAAGGCTTGTAGAGGCGGAACTTCTCATCTAGGGTTATTTTCGGAGGTTACTATATATATAGGGGTATTTGGCATTGGAATCAAGTCAGGGGGGTTCCCGAGGGCCCCACAAGCTCGGGAGGCGTACCCTATGGGGGTGGGCTCGCCCCCAGGCTTGTGGCCTCCTCGGTCAGCTCCTGGTCCAGCTCCGGTGCTCTGTGGGTCTCTTCTGGTCCATAAACGATCACCGTAAATTTTCAGCCCATTCCGAGAACTTTTATTTCTGCACAAAAAAGACACCATGGAAGTTCTGTTGAAAACATCGTTAGTCCGGGTTAGTTCTAATCAAATCATACCAAAACCATATAAAATTGTTGTAAACATGGCATGAATACTTCATAAATTATAGATATGTTGGAGATGTATCGGCATCCCCAAGCTTAATTCCTGCTCTTCCTCGAGTAGGTAAATTATAAAAGAAATAATTTATGAAGTGTGAATGCTAGCATAGTGCATAAAATTGATCATTGATAGTTCCAAACACTTTTTCTAGCATCATTATATATCATAAACGGTAGCTCATCTCATAAACTTCTCATGATCAAGTAGCAAGCTATTCACATGTTAAATTATAGACCATAAACTTTCTTGAAAACTAACAAATTAAGTTCTTAGTCATCAAACAATTGTAATTCATCTTATTTTCAGGAAGGGTCTATGTAAGAGATTTGATTTAGCAAATTCCACATACTCAACTATCATATAGTCTTCCATGATTGTTGACACTCAAAGCATATTTTTAGAAAAAATAGCATCCATCAAACACAGAGAAAGATAGGGGCTTAATTAATGTTTTGCCTCCCAACTTATTTATCATATAGATAATGGTCAACAATAATAATTCATGATCAAATATATTTGAATGGCCATATATGCTTGAATCTTTCCCCACCACATGATACTTGCCAACTAGAGAATAATTGGGGTTGAAATGAGAAGGAATACTACTGACTCTTGCATAAAAGTAAAAGATAGGCCCTTTGCAAAGGGAAGCAGGAATTTGCAGAGGTGCCAGAGCTCGAAGCTTTTAAAACATAGATGAATATAATTTTGAGAGGTATGCTTTCATTGTCAACATAACGACCGAGAGTTCCCAATATCTTCCATGTTAGACACATTATGGGCGGTTCCCAAACAGAAAGGTAAATTTTTTACTCCCCCTCCACCAACAAACACAAGCCGTGGCGAGCCAAATCCTCGGGTACCCTCCATACCAGCAACGATCCGATGGAGTTTTGTTTCATTATTATATTTTGATTTTGATTTTGATCATAGGACTAGGCATCCCAATTACCAGCCACTTTCTCATGAATGAATAGCGAATAAACACTCATCGTGAGAATAACCCACCTAGCATGGAAGATACTGACCGCCCCCTGTCACTTCATGAGTGATTTGGGCATACAAAACATATTATTATTTGAAGATTTAGAATTTGGCACATGCAAATTTACTTGGAACGGCAGGTAAATACCGCATATAGGTAGGTATGGTGGACTCATATGGAATAACTTTGTGTTTAAGGAAGTGGATGCACAAGCAGTATTCCCACTTTGTACAGGTGAAGGCTAGCAAAAGATCGTAAGCAAGCACCACATGTTGGAGGATCCATAACAATATAACTTCTATACAAATATACCCAAACATAATTAATTACATTGTCTTCCTTGTCCAATTTCAACTAATTTGCTCAAGTTTGAAAATAATTAATGGGGCTCACAATCATAGAATATGTCCAAGGTAGTATATTTATATGTGAAATCTCTCTTCCTTCAATATTCTTTCATGAATTGTTCAAGTGACCAATGATGTGTTTGCTAACTTTCAAATAAATTTTACCACCTATACTTCTTATATGTGAAGTCATTACTCCCCATGAGATAAGCATATGAAACATATATAATTTCAGATTGATGATATTTAATTCATTCAACCACTTACTCATAGGATATAAGTGAAGCACGAGAGTAAATGACAAACTACTCCAAAAAGATATAAGTGAAGATCAATGAGTAGTCAAATAATTAAGTAGCTATGTGAAGACTCTCTCTCATATAAGAATTTCAGATCTTAAGTATTTTATTCAAACATCAAGAAAATCCTAACAAAAGAAAATGAAGCTCCAAGCAAAACACATATCATGTGACGAATAAAAATATAGCTCCAAGTGAGGTTACCGATAATGTTGAAGACGAAAGAGGGGACGCCTTCCGGGGCATCCCCAAGCTTTGTTGCTTGTATATTACTTGAATATTATCTTGGGGTGCCTTGGGCATTCCCAATCTTAGGGTCTTGTCACTCCTTACTCTCCTCATATCGATATCTCACCCAAAACTTGAAAACTTCAATCACACAAAACTTAACGGAACTTCGTGAGATGGGTTAGCATAGTAAAACAAATCATTCACTTGGGTACTGTAAAATACAAGATTCATAATTGTTTCCATATAATTACTACTTCACTCTATAATTTCCACAATTTATATTAATCAATATAAGCCATAGAAACCATAAAACAAGCAAACTATGCATTGCAAACAGAATCTGTCAAAAACAGAACAATATGTAAAGATCTGAATAATAACTAAACTTCTGTCACTCGAAAATTCTGAAAAATTATGAAAACATAGGAAATTTTTATATAAATCATATGTTAAAAATTCAGAATTTTTTGACACTCCAATGATTTTTAACAATTCTGTTACTGGATGCAAAAGTTTCTGTTTTTGCACAGAATCAAATCAACTATCAACCACACTATCCCAAAGGCTTTACTTGGCACTTTATTGAAACAAAAGCTATAAAACATGATTACTATAATAGCTTAATCATGTGAACACACAAAAATATTAGGGGTAAATATTGGGTTGTCTCCCAACAAGCGCTTTTCTTTAATGCCTTTTTAGCTAGGCATGATGATTTCAATGATGCTCACATAAAAGATAAGAATTGAAACACCTTCGGTTTGTTTTTAAACTCGACCTTCTATCGGGACCGTTGTATCAGGTTGGTAACATCTTGTATCTCGATAGGACTGAATGTAGCCAGGCATCATGAGGCATATGAATAGAACATTTAAGCCTAACCCACTTCCTATGCTTAGGGATTTTGTGAGCAAATAATTTTTGGGAACAAGAATCAACTAGCATAGGAAGGCAAAACAAGCATGACTTCAAAACTTTCAACACATAGAGAGGAAACTTGATATTATTGCAATATGTAAAAGCATATATTTCTCTCCCATAATAATTTTCAGTAGCATCATGAATGAATTCAACAATATAACTATCACATAAAGCATTCTTTTCATGATTCACAAGCATATAACTTTTATTACTCTCCATATAAGTAATTTTCTTCTCATTCGGAATAGTGGGAGTATATAAGAAACTCGAATACTATAAATTGATTTCATATTAAAAGAGTAATGTTCAGAAAAAGGATATTCATAATTATGACAAGTTTTATAAATATAATCATCACTACTTTTTATAACATAAGTGTCATCACAATAATCATCATAAGTAGCAACTTTGTTCTCATCATAATCAATTGAAACCTCTTCCAAGATAGTGGAATCATTACTAAATAGTCATGACCTCTCCAAATCCACTTTTATCATTATAATAAGATTCAACACCCTCCAAAAATAGTGGGATAGTTATTATCTAAAGTTGACACTCTTCCAAACCCACTTTCATAAATATTGCAATCATCATAAATAGGAGGCATGCTATCATCATAATAAATTTGCAAATCAAAATTTGGGGGACTAAAAATATAATCTTCATCAAGCATAGCATCCCCAAGATTGGCACAAACATTAATTGCAGCAAATAAATTCTCAAACATGTCATTCTCATCAAACATAACATCCCCAAGCTTGTGACTATGCATATCATAAGCATAATCACTCTCATCATTAATAGTATGAATAGCACCAATAGTATAGAAATTATTAACATCACAATTTTCTAAGTTGGTGCCAAAAATATTTTCAAGATTATAAGAAGTATCATTATTTTCCCAATCATATTCATCACAATGAGTAATAGGCATAACAAAATCATCCTCAATAGTTTCTCTGGACACTGTGCCATAAGACAAAGAATCAATATCATCATCAAATATATCACCTTCTACATTTATTTTTGATTCATTCTCATGAGGCATAACAATAATAGGAGCAACATCTTTTGGGGGGGGGGGGATACCTTTTTACCTTTGTTTCTCCGTCTTTTCTTTTTCTTCTCCACATCATGTGTGGGTTTAATCAACTTTTTGGAGCTCCTTATTGATGAGATTGGTTGCATAGGAAGCTCATTCTCATAACCTGTTTCATCACAAGAGACAATAGGAGGGAAAGTGGTAAGCTTTACCCTTTCATATTCTAATGGTTTTCCCATCTTTCTATAGTTGGCAATATAAGCATTCTCATTGCAATTTACCACAGGAAACATATAGATTTCTTTAAGAGTAGTTTCAGCATGGTCGGTGAATATGAACGCTTCAAACCAACTATTTTTATGTGACAATTCTTCACACCCCAAAAATAAACAAAGTTCATTATAAAGTTCAAGGGTGATCAAGTTATTGCAATATTTGGCCACGATTCGATCATGAAAAAGTATGCATTGGAAATTAAGATGGCCAACTCTATTGAAAATTTCACAAGTAATGGGATGAAGAGAGCATAATTTTGTAGCAAATTCATCTATCACCTTAAGCCACCAATTGGTTTTATCATATTTATGCTTCTTACAAAATCTATCATCCCTATAAGGCATGTCTTCACAAACTCTATGCACTCCACAAAAGTTGACATGCTTATAAGAAACATCTTTATCATGACTAGTGCAATCATCATTGGTATCATGAGTATTCACAGCAAGCACACTAACAACATTGCAATCATGTTTATCATTCAAAGATTTAGTGCCAAACATTTTATTGACTTCTTCTTCTATCAATTGAGCACAATTTCCCTTTCCAACATTTTCAAGAAACACATTATAAAGATGAATAATATGAGGCAACCTCAATTCCATTTTTTTGTAGTTTTATTTTATAGATTAAACTAGTGATAAAACAAGAAACTAAAAGATTCAATTGCAAGATCTAAAGATATACCTTCAAGCACTCACCTCCCCGGCAACGGCACCAAAAAAGAGCTTCATGTCTACAACGCAACCTTCTTCTTGTAGACTCGTGTTGGGCCTCCAAGCGCAGAGTTTTGTAGGACAGTAGAAAATTTCCCTCAAGTGGATGACCTTTGGTTTATCAATCCGTGGGAGGTGTAGGATGAAGATGGTCTCTCTCAAACAACCCTGCAACCAAATAACAAAGAGTCTCTTGTGTCCCCAACACACCCAATACAATGGTAAATTGTATAGGTGCACTAGTTCGGTGAAGAGACGGTGATACAAGTGTAATATGGATAGTAGATACAGGTTTTTGTAATATGAAAATATAAAAACAACAAGGTAACTAGTAACAAAAGTGAGCAAAAATGGTATTGCAATGCTTGAAAACAAGGCCTAGGGTTCATACTTTCACTAGTGCAAAATCTCTCAACAATGATAACAAATTGGATCATATAACAATCCCTCAATGTGCAACAAAGAATAACTCCAAAGTTTCTATCGGAGAACGTAGGACGAAAACATGCATCAACCCCTATGCATAGATTACCCCAATGTCACCTCAGGAATGCACGAGTTGAGTGCCAAAACATACATCAAGTGAATCAATATAATACCCCATTGTCACCACGGGTATCCATATGCAAGGCATACATCAAGTGTTCTCAAATCCAGTATTCAATCCAACATAACGAAACCTCAAAGAGCAAGACTCAATTCATCACAAGAAGGTAGAGAGGGAAGAACACCATAATATCCAAATATATCAACAAATCTTGCGCTACATCAAGATCATGCCAAATCAAGAACACGAGAGAGGGAGATCAAACACATAGCTACTAGTACATACCCTCAGTCCCGAGGGTGAACTACTCCCCCCTCATCATGGTGGCCACCGGGATTATGAAAATGGCCTCCGGTGATGATTTCCCCCTCCGGCAGGGTGCCAGAACGGGGTCCCGATTGGTTTTCATGGCTACACAGGCTTGTGGAGGCGGAACTTCTCATCTAGGGTTCTTTTCGAAGGTTACTATATATAGGGGTATTTGGCGTTGGAATCAAGTCAGGGGGTGCCCGAGGGCCCCACAAGCTCGGGAGGCGCGCCCTAGGGGCGTGGCCTCACCCCCCAGGCTTGTGGTCTCCTCGGCCACCTCCTGGTCTAGCTCCAGTGCTCCGTGGGTCTCTTTTGGTTCATAAACGATCACCGTAAATTTTCAGCCCATTCCGAGAACTTTTTATTTCTGCACAAAAATACGACACCACGATAGTTCTGCTGAAAACAACGTTAGTCCGAGTTAGTTCTAATCAAATCATACCAAAACCATATAAAATTGTTGTAAACATGGCATGAATACTTCATAAATTATAGATATGTTGGAGACGTATCACGGAGTCTCATGATATTAATGCCGCTTTGTTGAATCTTGTTATGAAAGAGCAATTTTCAGGTAATCCGAATGAGGATGCCGCGTCCCATCTAAACACTTTCGTAGAATTGTGTGATATGCAAAAGAAAAAAGATGTGTACAATGATATTGTGAAATTTAAATTATTTCCTTTCACTTTGCGGGATCGTGCAAAAAATTGGTTTTCATCTTTGCCTCGTAATAGTATTGATTCGTGGGATAAGTGCAAGGATGCTTTTAGTACTAAGTATTTTCCGCCCGCAAAATTTATTTCCGTTAGAAATCAAATCATGAATTTTAAGCAACTTGAGCATGAACATGTTGCGCAATCTTGGGAAAGAATGAAATTAATGTTAAGAAATTGTCCTACTCATGGTTTAAATCTATGGATGATTATACAAAATCTTTATGCGGGATTGAACTTTGTTTCTAGAAATCTTTTAGATTCCGCCGCGGCTGGTACTTTTATGGAAATTACTTTGGGTGAAGCTACATAATTGCTTGACAATATTATGGCAAATTATTCACAATGGCATACCGAAAGAGCTCCTACTAGTAAAAAAGTTAATTCGGTTGAAGAAATTAGTACTTTGAGTGAAAAGGTTGATGCTCTTATGAAGTTGGCTGCTAGTAAAAAATATTCCTATTGATCTTGATGATGTGCCTTTGTCTACTTTGATTGAGCAAAATAGTGATCTCGTAGATGTGAATTTTGTTTCGCGAAACAATTTTAATAACAATGCTTATAGAGGTAATTTTACTCCTAGGCCTTTTCCTGGAAATTCCTCTAATAATTATGGCAATTCCTATGGTAATTCTTCTTATAATAATAATAATAGGATGCCCTCTAATCTTGAGAGTAATATTAAAGAATTTATCAATGCGCAAAAAGTTTTCAACACAACCATAGAAGAAAATTTGAATAAGATTGATGATATGTCTAGAAGCATTGATAGAATTATGCATGATGTAGAAAACCTCAAGATTAAAAATTTTCCACCAAAGGTTGATATAAATGAATCAATTAAAGCATTATATGTTTCCATGGATGAAAGTAAGAAAAGAACTGCTATGCTTAGAGCTAAAAGATAATTTTTAGAAAGAGCATTTTCGTCCGATTGCTTTCACCATAATGATGATGATCTTAAAATGATTGGTGTTTCTTCTATTGATTCCTTGTTTAGTAATGTTAAACTTGATGATAAGAGGACTGAAGAAGAGTCAACTTTAGCTAGAAGGTGTCCTCATAATTCGGAGGGTGAAAACCTTGTTGAAAAAATTGATAAAAGTGGGTTTGGAGAAGTCAAAACTTTAACTAGTGATGTGCCCACTCTGACTTTAATTATGATAGTTGTTCTTTGATTGAGTGTATTCATTTGTTGAAATCCATGATAAATTCACCCATAACTTATGAACAAAATAAAGCTTTTACTAAACATATTGTTGAAGCGATGACGAAAGCTTTAGAAGAAAAGCTAAAATTAAAGATTTCTATTCCTAGAAAATTATATGATGAATGGGAACCCACCATTAAAGTCAAAATTAAAAATTATGATTTTTATGCTTTATGTGATTTGGGTGCTAGTGTTTCCAAAATTCCAAAATCTCTTTGTGATGTGCTTGGTTTTACCAATATTGAAGAATGTTCTCTTAATTTGCACTTGGCGGATTCTACTATTAAAAAGCCTTTGGGAAGAATTAATGATGTTCTTATTCTTGCAAATAGGAATTATGTGCCCATAGATTTTATTGTGCTTGATTGCAATCCATCTTGTCCCATAATACTTGGTAGACCGTTTTTACGAACTATAGGTGCCGTGATTGATATGAAAGAAGGGAATATTAAATTTCAGTTTCCATTGAGAAAGGGTATAGAACACTTCCCTAGATCAAGAATTAAGCCACCATATTAATCAATCATGAGGGCAACCTATGGATCAAAAACTAAAGATGGCAATACTTGAATCTATGCATTATGACTAACTAGGGGCGTAAAACGATAGCGCTTGTTGGGAGGCAACCCAATGAATAAAATATTTTTTTCTCTTTTGTTTCTGTTGTTGTGTGTTTACACAACTATGCCTCTGTTATGATTGTGTTTTTTTTATGTTTTAGTTAGTGTTTGTGCCAAGTAATGCCTTTAGGATGGCTTGGGTGATAGTTGATTTGATCTTGTTGGAAAACAGAAACTTTTACGTCCAGTAGAAGAATTTTTCAAAATCACTGGAGTGACAAAAAACTCTGAATTTGTTATACAAGATTTATATATGAATTTCCTCTATTGTCCTAATTTTTCGGATTTTTTGGAGTTACATAAGTATGAGTAAAATTCGAGTCTTTGTAGACTGTTCTGTTTTTGATAGATTCTGTTTTCGTTGCATTGTGTGCTTATTTTGATGAATCTATGGACTATACCGAGGGGTTTTAGCCATGGTAAAGTTAGAATACAGTAGATATAATGCAATAACAAAATATGAATGGGTTTTCCACAGTACTTAAAGAAAAGATTGGTTTTCTTATACTAACGGATCTCACGAAGGTTTTTGTTAAGTTTTGTGTGATTGAAGTTTTCAAGTTTTGGGTGAGATCACGATGGATGAAGGAATTAGGAGTGAAAAGAGCCTAAGCTTGGGGATTCCCATGGCACCACAAGGTAATATTCAAGGAAAACCAAGCAACTAAGCTGGGGGATGCCCCGGAAGGCATCCCCTTTTTCTTCTAACGACCATCGGTAATTTTACTTGGAGCTATATTTTTATTCGTCACATATCATGAGTTTTGCTTGGAGCGTCTTGTATTATATGAGTCTTTGCTTGTTTTTATTTTTAGTTTGTCACAATCATCCTTGCTGGACACACCTATTTGAGAGAGCCATAATTATGCCATGATTTATTAGAATTGCTCTATGTGCTTCACTTAAATTTTCTGAGCTATGGAATTGCTCGAGTGCTTCACTTATATCTTTTTGAGCACGGTGGTGCATTAATTTTGAAGAAATATGCTCTCATGCTTACTTAGATTATTTTGAGAGTTAGTAATTGTTGGTGCAATATTTGCCCTCTTGTGTTTTGGAGATTGTTGACAGAAACATGTATGGACTAATTTGTTTGCTAGTGCATACAGAGAGAAATAGTCCATGCAGAACCGAAGAGAATGCTCTCTCTGGTGTCAAGTTCGAGGAACTTCACCGAAGAATATCTGCGTTGCAGAGAAGAATGAGCTACATCTATTGAAGATATGTAGGCAAGAAGATTGATGTGAAGGAGTTAGCCCCTCGAAAAATTATTGCTGACGTGAAGCAATTGTTTCGGAGATTCTGTCCGAAGGAATATGACTGCAGCGAATGGCAGTCGAAGACAAAGTGAAGACGTAGTATTCATTTCGTTATTCTTCTTTCATTTATTTTTTGAGTCATAGGACCTCTGTACTATTAAGAGGGGTATAGGTTCTCGAAGCTTAGATCCGCTAAGATGCTTAGCCCAAAACCTATGAAAGATGCGAGAGAAATCTCTTTATGCTTCAAATGATTACCTGGCAGCAGTAGACGTTGTTCTTCATGCTGCAGGAGATATCTTTTGAACTGAGGAGTTAGCTTTCCTTGCTCCGCAATTAATGTTACTGTTGTGCTCAAATTCCGACTATTGGACTCGTGTCGTTCGACCATTGGCTGCTCCACATGTCCAATTTGGTCATTTCCCTTCAGGGCAGGCTGTGGCTATAAATAGCCACCCCGCTCCAACATTGTTCGTTGGCTGCTCCACTTAAGATTCCTGAGAAGATTGACTGAGCATCCCCTCTCCGAGTGATTTCAGTTTAAGATCCACCGAGAGAAAAATGAAAAGCCCAAACTTAGACAGTGGTTTAGCATCACAGTAGTTCTGAATTAGAGTTCTTGTACCTATTACTCTTGAGAGCTGTGCACTCTCTAGACGGATAGGTTTCGGCTCGAATGTTGAAGAGTAGTTGTGTTCACCGAGCTAGATCTTCAGCAACCAAGAGTGATTGTGGTTCACGAAGGTCAACCAAAGGTTTGGAGATCGCCGACAAGTATCTACCACGAGTGAAATCAACTAGAGTCTGATCAGCTCTGAGTTGAAGGAGAATAGGGCGAAGAGAGTTTATCTTCCGTGTTAAGTCACGACCCCTCCAACTAGACGTAGTCCTTTGGCAGAAGGGCTAACTGGTCTACCAAATCTCTCTGTCGCCATCGAGCACCACTTGTTCAATCTACTTCACTGCATCACCTTCAGCAGTTTACATTCATGCTCTGTGTCGATAGTTTATCTGATCTATTATTGTATGTGGCATATCCTTCATCTTTATCATCTGATATCGTTCGTCGCTTGCTCTATTACTTTCTCCTCATTCAGTGTAGTCATTTCAGTCACTTACTCTGCTACTCATACGTGTTCTATCTCGTGTGTATCTATGTGTTGTTTTCATTCACCCTATTGTAGTTCTTTCTCATGGTTATCTTTTGTTGTTTCACTCTTTGTTTATCCCTCATGCTGTTACATCTATTAGCGTATTGCATTACCATCGTCATTGTCCGACCTGTGATATTGTATGCTCGTACCATCATTACCACTTTCATCGATAGATATGCTCCTAGATAAAGTGCTTTTTAAGTTTGTACCTACCGCTGCTGTGTTTGGGATCAATTCATATCATTTGAAAGATTTTTTGAATCTCCCATTCACCCCCTCTGGTCGATATACTCTCGGTCCTAACAATTGGTATCAGAGCAGGTTCTCCCTGTCTATGTTTATTAAAGGTCTAACAGCCTTGGAGTTTTGAGTATGTTGTATGCAGGTAGATCCTTGCACTCTGAAAGATTTCCTATCTTCAATGGAAATGACTATCTCTACTGGAAAGAAAGAATGAGAATTAGAATTTAAGCCATCGATCTAGAACTATGGCAGATTATGGAAAACGGATACACTATTCAGCACCCTGATGCTCCAACTTCTGATGACAAAGCTATGCTGCGGTTGAATGCACAAGCGAAAGATATTATCTGTGCAAGTATCTCAAAGGACATTTTCATTCAATTCCGAACGCTTGACACTGCAAAGAAACTCTGGGATGCCATCAAAAATGCGCACGAAGAATTCATTGCCAGAATAGACCCTCACAGTCAAATGCTTCATGCCATGTTTGCTGACTTCAGAAGCCTTCGAAATGAAAGTGTTATGGAACTCACTGATCGGTTGACAAATATTGTTGAAAGACTTCATCAACAAGGAGTAACTGACATCACCGATAGAGATGTGGTCAACAAGCTACTAAGTGCTCTTGACACAACCTTCGATCCCATCATAGCAGAAATCAAGCAAATACCAGACTATGAAGAACTTCACTATGTGGAGGTCATGACGCTACTGTCAATTCACGAAGAAAAGATGGAACTAGAAAATGCAAATCAAGAATCTTCTTCGAAAGGTGAAGGAGAAACTCAAACTATGTCAGTTCACACGAAGAAGAAGATGTTGAGAATGAACACACCATCACCAGAGAACTAGAGATGCTAACAGAAAGGCTAAGTTATCTCAGAAGACATAATTTATGCCTCACGAATGATGACAAGTTTGACTTGCCTCAATCATCAAGAAGGTTATCTCCAAAAGAAATGAAGTGCTTCAACTGCAAACAATTCGGTCATCTCATAGCAGACTATCCCTGCTGGGAAGGAAAACCTAGCAATAGATGGAAATATCTTCACTTCAGTGGATTCACACGAATAGATCGTCATACTAAGCTCTCAAGGGAAAATGAATCTTCCTCATGTTCTTCGATGAGACTAGTCATTGACGTGAAAGCCAAATGTCATGGGAAACCATGGCCACCTATGGGGCCAAGGGCCCCTTTTGGTTCGGCAGGGGGACTGAGCACGTTGCACAAAGAGCGGAGGAGCGCAGCATAGTGCGGCAGAGATCACACGGGCAGTTTTAC
The DNA here is from genome assembly GCA_011799875.1 of Thinopyrum elongatum. Taxonomy (NCBI): domain Eukaryota; kingdom Viridiplantae; phylum Streptophyta; class Magnoliopsida; order Poales; family Poaceae; genus Thinopyrum; species Thinopyrum elongatum. The sequence goes on from CM022297.1 coordinate 124,088,943, forward strand.
CCAGTTTCGGGCCGCCGCGAGGCGTAAAACCCTACTCCTGCTTTGGTGGATTGATGGTGGATGGTGGTGGAAATGCAGCGCCCTTGCCCGGCAGGGTTGCCTCGCGGCGAGAGCAGCTACGCGCGAATGAGTGTACAGGGGTCCGATTCCTTTCTATGGTTGCCATGGGCCTCCTTTTATATATCAAGGGGTCACCACCGTGGCAAATCAGTCATTGTGTACTAATTAGATAGCGAACAGTGCTATCATATCTACTCTGTAGACAGAGCAGCACGCATTAAATGCGCCGCTCAGTGTCACATCATGGCCTGCCCGGCACGCCTTGCCGGGCTGTTTGGCCACCTTCTCTCCTGTCTGCATGACACGTCACAGGACGGGTGTCATCTGGAGGTGATTCCTGTAGAAAATGGCTGCCATGTGGCAAAAGGCAGCCACTTAGTCATCTTGGGGCTTGACACCGCATTGATCGGTGATTTGCGTCGCTGTGAGGTGGGGCGGTGAAGCCTTGATGGGTGTTTTGCCTTCGTATGCGCTGGCAGGCCTGCCGGGGCGGTCTTGAGGCTTGCTTCCGGGGCAACCCTGACCTCGCGAGGCTCTCCTGCCCGGCAAGGGAGGTTTTCCCATAGTGGTGTCTTGCTTCTTGGCTTGACTTGGTCTTCTCAACTTGCCCTTTGATTCCTCAAAGAGCCTATCTCTTCATCTTGGTCTTGTCTTGGATGTTGCAATCTTGATCTTAGGCCTATGCATGGTTTGGGCAATAGACCCACGGTCTGTTGCACCGACAGGAGCCCTGGGCCTGGTCCGAACGAGCTACCGGGCATCGTCGGGGTAGGCCCTAACTTGTGCACAGGCGAGGGGGAATAGCTGCTCGCCCTTTGAGATCTTCTTTGCTTCTTCATTAATCTGAGCTCGGATCAGCTCCCGGTTCTTCCTCCTAGCCTGGGAACGGCGTCATCCTGATCCTGGGGAGGCGTCGAGTCCCAGCTGGGCCTTCCCTCTGTCTTCTTCGTTTCCCCCTGTAGTTTCGAAGAAGGGAAGGACGGAGTAGAAAAGGGGATCATGAATATTTATCTCACATTTTCAATCTAAAATATGTAGGCACTTGCCAAACTTTAGTTCAAATTATGTAATCTCTTTTATCCATGTTTGGGTTCTGTAAGGTCTGTACTTGTTGATCAGCATATTAATGAAAAAGATAAACCTTGCCGGGCACTTGTGCATGTATCATGTCCATGCAGAGGGAGAATGCCTCTTTACGCTCAAGTAAACAAGTTTTTCCCCGGTAGGCTATCTTGCCAGTACCCTCAAGTTGCTGCCGCAGGGCTGGGCCTGCCGGGCACAAATCGTGCAGAGGGACCAGCCCCCCGCCAACTTTCTCGCCAAAGGCCACTACAACCTCCCTGACCGAAGCAAAGTTCGAGTCAAGGCACGGGAGCACCTAAGTCTTGAAAGCGGCGTGGTTTTCCTATGCACAAGTTTTTCTTACAGAACTCGTATGGATAATAGAGAGAACTTATCTGTTTGGGCTTGCTGGGGATCGCGATGTAGGCTTGTCTTCTCTTCTCCTTTTTCGGGACCGAATCCACGGTAGGAGCCTGCAGTATGATGCAGATGAAAATGATGCCTCATGCGATCTATTCTACATGAACATGCAATGCTCATGATATGCTTATGCATGCATGCAATTTGTCGGGCCCCCCCAGCGCTTCATTTATTTCTCTGTTGCTCGGGGTCTGCGCCTGGCTTTGTACAAGGGGTTACATGCAACAGAGCCAAGGCCTGTACAAAAGGGTGGCTGCCAGGCAGGGCCCGACAGCAGTGCCTTATGGGTAGAACTTGCGGAGATGCTCAATGTTCCATGAGTTTTGCAACTGAATGCCATCTCGGGTCTCCAGATGGACTGCGCCTGGTCTGGTGACTCGTACTACCCGGTAAGGGCCTTCCCACTTTGGCGTCAACTTGTTTGCACCCTTGGCGGACTGAACGCGCCTAAGGACAAGGTCACCTTCCTCAAAACACCGGGCATGAACCCTGCGGCTGTGATAGCGACGTAGGGCTTGCTGATAGCGTGCAGCATGCGTAGCAGCCCGGAGACGGTTCTCCTCGAGTAGCACAGCGTCGTCACGCCGGTGCTGATCTTGCGCTACTTCATCGTAGGCAAGCACTCGAGGTGACCCGTAAATGAGTTCCGTGGGGATAACTGCTTCTGCCCCATAGACTAGGGAGAAGGGAGTCTGCCCGGTAGCTCGATTTGGTGTCATTCTAAGGGACCAAAGAACCACCGGCAGCTCATCGATGCACTAGCTGCCACACTTCTACAGCCTATCAAAAGTTCTCGTCTTGAGTCCTCGCACACTTCAGCGTTCGCCCTCTCAGCTTGCCCGTTTCTCCTTGGATGGGCCATAGAGGCGAACGAGATTTTTCTTCCGCGGGCATGAACGTATTGCATGAAGGCGCGACTCGTGAACTGGGTGCCGTTGTCAGTGATGATCCGGGCAGGAACTCCGAAGCGGCACACCAATCCTTTCAAGAACTTGATAGCTGACTGAGCAGTCACCTTTTGCACGGGCTCTACTTCCGGCCACTATGTAAACTTGTCGATTGCAACGAACAAGAATTCAAAGCCCTCGGCAGCACGGGGGAAAGGGCCGAGGATATCGAGCCCCCAGACCAAAAACGGCTATGATAAAGGGATTGTCTGAAGAGCTTGGGCAGGCAGGTGGATGTTCTTGGAATGGAACTAGCAGGCTTCACACTTGGTGACAAGCTTGACCGCATCTTGGAGGGCTGTGGGCCAGTAGAATCCTTGCCGGAAAGCTTTCCCAACCAACGCCCTTGATCCAATGTGGGAGCCGCACATACCATTGTGTATCTCTGCCAACAGTTCCTTTCCTCCTTCCCGGCAAATGCACTTCAATTTCACACCATTGGGCCTCCTTCTGTACAGCGTGTCATCAATGAACTGATACATACTGGCCCTCCGGGCTACTCTTTCAGCTTCTTCTTGCTCTTCGGGAAGTTCTCCAGTTTGGAGGAAATGGACTATGTGCCATGCCCAAGGCAGAGCCTGTGACTCGGCAACGAGGACTAACGGCACCTCCCCATCCATGAGAGTGCAATCCTCGACCGCAGGGACCGGTGGCCTGGCGGGAGGATGCAGCTCAGCGACCCGACAAGCTTTCTGCTGGGATCCTCGAGAGGTTCTATTGGGAGAGGCCTGCCGGAGTCTAGTTTCCTCCTCTTTCTGGCCATTGTTCCCGGGGATACGGAGGGCTGAGTCAGATGGAGAACAAAAGTTCCTGGTTCCACAGGGAGCTTTTGCGCAGCGCACTTTGATAGATGATCAGCGATGCTGTTTTCCGCATGGGGTACATGCTCTGTTTGCAATCCGTCAAAGTGCTCCTCCAACTTTCTCACTTCCTCAACGTATGCCTCCATCAATGGGCTTTGGTAATCCTTGTTGACTTGTCTCACCAAAAGTTGTGAGTCTCCACGGATGATCAGCTTCTTGATCCCCAGTTCTAATGCAATTCTGAGCCCTGCAAGGAGCCCTTCATACTCTGCTGTATTGTAGGTAGCTTCCTCCCGGGGAAAATGCATCTGGACGACGTACTTTAGGTGCTCTCCGGTGGGAGCAACGAGAAGCACGCCAGCCCCTGCACCTTGTAGGGAGAAGGCACCATCGAAATACATGATCCATTCTTGGGGTGCTTCCTTGCCGGGGATAACTGTCTCCAATACCTCTTCATCGGGAGTTGGCGTCCATTCTGCAATAAACTCTGCCAATGCTCTGCTCTGATTGGTTGATGTGCTCTCAAACTTCAAACCAAAGCTGGATAACTCCAATGCCCACTCCACTATCCTGCCGGTGGCCTCAGGGTTTCGGAGTATCCGTTGCAAAGGGAAAGAGGTGACAACTGTGATCTCATGGGCTTGGAAGTAGTGGCGCAGTTTCCTTGAGGCCATGACACGGCCAAAGATCAATTTTTGCACGCCAGAGTACCTGGATCTAGCCCCCTGCAATAGGGAGCTGACGAAGTATACAGGGCGCTGCACCACTTTTTTCCTTGCCGTGACCAGAGAATTGCTTCCGCTGCTTTGCTCTTCTCTACCTTGATCTGCATCTGACCTTGCCGGGGTGTGTTCGCTTTCCTCCTCGGAAGGGACACCAGCTACGTCTGCTGCTCCATCCACTTCCCTCTGCGCCACCAGTGCTGCGCTAACCACCTGATTAGTTGCCACCAAGTATAGCAGCAATGGCTCTTGAGGTTTTGGAGCAACCAAAGTGGGCACAGAGGAAAGGTAGTCCTTCAAATCTTGTAGTGCGGCGTCTGCCTCGGGGGTCCACTCCATGGGCCCCGCCTTTTTCAAAACCTTGAAGAACAGCAAGGCACACTCGGCAGACCTGGAAATGAACCTGCTAAGCGTGGTAACACATCCAGTCAAATGCCTCACGTCCTTGACTGTCTTGGGTGCTTGAATCTGCTCGATGGCCTTGATCTTGTCAGGGTTGGCATCTATCCCTCGGTGGGACACAAAGAAGCCAAGTAGCTTGCCGGAAGGAACGCGAAACGCACACTTCTCCGGATTTAGCTTCAAGTTGATCTTGCGCAGATTAGCAAACGTCTCTTCCAAATCCTGAATGAGGGTTGATCTGTCCTTGGTATTGACCACAATATCATCCATGTAAGCCTCAATGTTCCTGTGCAACTATGACTCAAAACCAATCTAAACTGCTCTTGCAAAAGTAGACCCGACGCTCTTCAACCCGAAAGGCATCCGCACGAAGCAGTATGTGCCACATGGGATGATGAACGAGGTCTCCTCTTCATCTTCCTTGGACATGAAGATCTGATGATATCCAGAGTAGGCATCTTGGGAGGAAAGCAGGTCGCACCCGGAGGTGGAATCCACAATCTGGTCGATGCACGGCAAGGGAAATGGGTCCTTCAGGCATGCCTTGTTCAGATCCGTAAAATCTATGCACAGCCTCCACTTCCCATTGGCCTTGCGTACCACCACTGGATTTGCTAACCATGTTGGATGCAACACTCCTCTTACTAGACCAGCTGCCTCAAGTTTCTTGAACTCCTCGGCAATAAACTACTGCCGCTCCAAAGCTTGCTTCCGGACCTTCTGCTTGACTGGTCAGGCATGTGGACAGACAGCAAGGTGGTGCTCGATTACCTTCCTGGGAACACCGGGGATGTCAAATGGTTGCCAGGCAAACACATCGACATTCACCTGTAGGAAGGCAACGAGCGTGCTTTCCTATTTGTCATCGAGGGTGGCGCTGATGGTGAAAGTACCACCAGCGCCAGCCAGCCCTGCCGGTACCTGTTTCACAGCGGGTGCAGAGGCCTTGGATCTCTTGCTATTGGAACTCTCTGGCGAGTCATCAACAGGCGCAGCATACCTCGAAGAGGTACGCTTCCCGAATTCCTTGTCGGCGTCCCTGTTAGCCTTCTTCTTTCCATCACTTTCCTTGGCGGGGATTGCAGCTTCAGTGGCCTCTGCCGCGACTGCATCCCGGTACATCTTGTCCATGCAAATAATTGCGTCCTTCTCGTGTGATGGAATGGAAATGACGCCCATCGGCCCTAGCATCTTCAAGGTGTTGTAGGCATAGTGGGATGCCGCCATGAACTTGGCCAAAGCTGGGCGACCATGGATTCCATTGTATGGCAGGGGGAGGTCAACCACATCAAACACGATCTTCTCAGTCCGGTAGTTCAACTCTCCCCCAAATGTCACCGGTAACGTGATTTTTCCTTTAGGGTGACTCCTACCGGGGTTGATTCCTTGAAACGTACCGGTAACCTTGAGCTCTTCTTGTGCTATCTGGAGTTTGCTGAACACCTTTGAAGAAATCAGTTTCAACCCGGCCCCACCGTCAACCAGCATCTTTGTGACTTTGAGGTTGCGGATTGTTGGTGATACCAACAACGGCAAGCATCCTACCGCGGTGTTGCGGTCAGGGTTTTCCTCTTCATCGAAGATGATGGGCGTGCGGGACCACTTGAGCGGCCTTCGAGAGTCTGCCGCTGGCTCCACGGCATTGACTTCACGCGCCCACCATTTAAGTTGGCGGTGAGAGGAGTGCAAAGATGCACCCCCGTCGATGCACAGCGTCAGTGGCTTTCTGGAATTCCTGCTCGCTGGTTTCCTCTTCATCTCCTCCATCACTCTCATCATTGCAATCCTCCTTCTCACAGCCTCTGGCGGGTTTACCTTGATTCTGAGGAGCCTTGCCGGGGCGGTTTGCTCCGCCACCCCGGCCCTTTCCGCCAGCGCCATTCTGACCTTTCTCTTTATCTCGCTTCTCATACTCAGCCCTCTGCTTCTTGACAAGCTGCTCAACCTGATGACACTCCTGGAGATCTGTAACACTCTGGATTTTGCCCATTTCTTTTTCTTTTGATTTGGCCTGGATTCGCTTTTCTGTGGCTTGATAGTCTTGCAACCTTGAGGGATCACCCTTCATTCTTCTTCCCGAGTGGCTTGCGAACCTCAAAACCATCCCAAGACCTTGTCATTTCCATCTTGGACCAATCCCAATATTCTTTTTCTCGGGAATATTCATTTTTCTATTAAAGGAATAACCCTGTTCGCTCTGGATTATGAAGCAACCCACATTTTCATCATTTCCAAAATTCCCAAATAATTCTCATAAATTGTTTGGGTCATATTTTCCACAAATATGTCAAACCCTTCCTTGCCATGTTCAAAAATATTTCCCAAATATTCCTTTTCTGATTCTGCTCCAGTTGTCAGATTGAGAAGCAAGTACCCTTTATATTTGCTTGCTTGGTCTCAAACTTTTTGTGCACTCTTTCCTACCCACATCATTGCCACATACCAAAATTCAACTTTATTTGGATATTAAATCTCTCTTGGCTAATTTCCAAAGTTTCTGGTCAACTGAAATCTTTGTGAAGCAAGTGCTAGCTAGGTGTATCCAAATGAGTTGAAATTTTGCAAGCATCTTTATATACTCAAATCATGACTCTCCACCAAGTTTCAACATTATCCAATCATCCATGTGAGCATAGCATTAAATCTTGGTTTCTGGTCAGATTTTCACATTGTGAAGCAACTATATTTTATAATGCTCCATAATTGCTGAAAATTTACCAGAGAATTATCCTACCCATATAACCTATTTACACAGAATTTGGGCTCATTTAATCTTCCCAGTAATTCCCTAGAATTTTTCTAAGATTCTGGTCAGAGAGGATAGCTGTGAAACAAGTACCATTTTGGCTTGTCCAATTGGTATGAAATTTTTACAGCATCATTACCTGTCCAAATCATCATGATCTACCCAATTTGAGCTCAAGTTGGTACTCCATGTGAGTGCACCTTCCTGATCAAGTTTCTGGACCCAAATGGCAGTTGCAAAGCAAGTAGGTTATTTTGTGGTCCAAATTCCCTCAAAACCTCCAGGATCATAGCCCTTCTTAAGCTAATCATCCCAGACAACACCTTTGACCCCGATCAATTCCCTGTTGATCACCAGTGCGCAGTCAAGTTTGCTATAGCAAACTTTTAGTGAAACATCACATCTTCTCTTGGTCTCTTCTGCTGATCTATTACCTCATTTGCAATATAGCCTGGAGGGACTACACAAAGGACAAGATTTCGTGCCAAAGACATGGCCGTGGCATCATATGCACGTGGTGATCACGCTGAGAGCAGGCCAATTGCGCGCTCTATGCACCGGCCGTGTTCGATCATGTCCGCAGGTTGGTTCAGGCCGTTGTGGCTTGTCCCCGCATGCCGGCCACCTTCCCCACCGTCCACGCACCCCTCCTCTAGCCTCTTCCCCTCCGTCCTCTTCCTCGCCGCATCGCAACAAGGACCTCTTCTCCGCCACTGTACCGCGCGTGCGCCGCCGTATACGGTCACCCCCGAGCTTTCCCGAACGAGCCAGCGCAGCCCTAGCCCTGCTCCTTGTCAGGTCGGCACCGTCCCTCGACCGCCACCTCACCGGAAGCTCCAGTGCGGGGATAAGGACGCCACGGCGGCATCCTCATCCGCACGCTGCTGCCAGCTATATATAGGCTGTGCCCGACCCCGTCGACCTCACCCACGGCCTCTCCTCCACCCCACTTCCTCCCCAACTTCTCACTTGAGCCCGAGGGGCTCTCCTCGCTGCCCACTGCCGCCTCGGTCCCCGTCGGATGCCGCCTAAATTGGCGCAACCCCGAGCTCCATTCTCCTTCATTCCACCACCAAACCTCCACTCAGATCCCGGCGGACCTCCTCAGCTCTTCAGCTCCTCCTTCGGTGGCCGTTTGCCATGATCTCGTCGACGGCCGAAGCCGCCGTCCGCTGCAGCTGCGGCCCTGCTCGACGCCGACCTCCCCGAGATGGATGAATACTCCAAACGGGTGCGGCTCGGTTCCCTGAATGCGTCGGTATGCTGCACGGCCCGGGAGGTGGCCGGAGCTGCCGGAACGGCCGCCGGCGCCGGCCCTGTCCTCTGCTCTGCGCGGGCGAGCGGGAGGTTGGAGAAGAAAGAGCCCAGGCCAGGCGAGCCCCACCCCGCGGCCCCACTCATCAGCCCCTCTGCGTTGACCCCACGGGCCGCTGACGTGGATAAGTGGAGACGTATTTCACGGAATACGTTTTCCTGTGCTGAAAGCGCATTTCCTTCTACTGTGGCTAAGTTTGCATTTTCCTTTTCAGAAAACGTATTCCAGCCGAAAGCGCTTTCTGTTTTCAGCCGCCAGGGACCTGTTTGTAGAGTTATTTTTATAGATTGGTCCCTGAACTTCGTCGGGCTATATCTTTTTCTCCGTAACTCCGATCGAGGTGATTCCAAAGCCCACGTCTTCGTCTCATCGAGCCCGTCGTGTTGGTATCATTTTCACTATGTGGTCACACAGTGGAAATGACCATTTTGCCCTTGCCCGTAAACAGCCCCTCCGGGAGAGAATTGTTTCCGGCAACTCCTTCCGCGACCTCTCCGCACTTTTCCCCGATGGTTCCTTCATCTCCAGGAAAGCCACAACTCTCATCTGCACCATTGCATTGAAATATCATAGTTTAACTAATTACTTTAATAACAAGTATGAGTTATTTGTGAAATGAATTGGACTATGCAATATTGGAGTTAATTCTCGGATAGGTAACTACCATGTTGAGTACCGGATTATTAGTGACTAGTAGTTTACCCTCTTGTTGATACTATGATGTTCAGATCACTGTCTATGATTATTTTGGAGTTCATCCGGCAGTTCGTAGAGATGAATTAGAAGCAGTGGCTTAAGCATACTGGTTATCGGAGGTCAGCTATGACAGAAATATTATTCGTGGATTAGATATTTCATGGTTGATCTTGAGTCACCTGTCCGGACTTATCCGTGCAACCACATTTGCCGGTATGGGACGGCCTTGACTTGGTCTGATCACGTGCTCTTCCACCGGTACCGCCCGACAGGGAAGGTTATGCGTGCGCGCTAACCTGGCCCGGTAGGCGGCGATAACCTTGTGAGCCCAGTTGAGATATTTGGATCCAGGTCCCCGTTTGGGACAGTTTAGTTTGGCCACGTCGGTGGCAGGTGTCACGAGGTGACACAGGGGCCACCCAGGGCTTGACTCCGGGGGAGGATGATTGCCGGTGGTACGATGAGAGAGTCACGGGTCAGGCAGGTTTCGTTGGAGCAACGTTGGTCCACCCGAATGGGATCACGAGGTCAAGTGCTCCATGGTGTGGGTAAAGTGCGCAACCTCTACAGAGTGTAAAATCTATTCGAATAGCCGTGTCCACGGTATTGGACAGTCCGTCCAGACCTCACTAGATGGTCAACCATAGCAGTGATAGTGATGGAAGAACTCATCGTAAGATCAGAAGTACTCAGTGGATCATGAGTATTCTGAGGGTTGTGAGACAACCCGGAAGAGAGTAAGTTTGTCAGACTTGTTGTGCAGATGGAATCAGGTATTTAATATGTTAGCCACGGGATGGCTATGAGATGAGTGGTCGGATGACCACATGATTGGGATTGGGCTTGGCACAGGTTCAGGTTGGATCCTGAGGTTATTCGGAGTATAGATTAAACTACTTAATATGCTTTACCTTGCCGCATCTATTCTGCTATGATGTTGTCTTGCCTTAATGCTGATGTTTGTTGTGAGCTTGCGAGTACATTCAAAGTACTCACCTGGCGTGTCATGCCAGTTTGCAGGTCATGCCATGATTGCTTGCTTGTCAAGGATCCCGAGTTTGTGACCTAGGAGACGCATTCTAGCCAGAGTCCCTACGGAGTGGAGTCCATCACCGTCGTCGCTGTTCCGCTGCTGAGAGAGTTATTCCGCTGTTAGCATAGAGCTACCCCGGGCAGGCGTAGTGTCGCCGTGCCGATGTAATCCTTGTACCCTTTGTAACCATATCCATTGTAATAAAGAGCTGATTTGTTCTATGCTAACAGTTACGTAGTCCAGAGGACTTGTCCCTGGGCTGGAATACGGGGCGTTCTGGTCTTCTCTGAGCCGGGGTGCCACAAGATCGTGGCCCTTGGTTCGATGGATCTTGCAATACGGGCCATCACCTTTCCTAGGCTTCTCGGCAGCCGCGGCTTCCCGGCAGTCAGTGCACGCGGCAACCTCCTTGTCGGGTATCTCAGCCTTGGCTTTCTTGCCGGTACTAGGCAGGCCCCGATCCCTCAACGGTCATCACTGCCTTATCCTTGCGCCTTTTGTTGCACTTCTTGTTCTTCTTCTTTTGACTGGTGGCCTCGTCATCATCCTCTGAATCGATGTCGACGCCATCCTCTTCTCCGGGGAGCTTCCTCCCCTCCTCTATTCGAGCACACTTATCCACCAGAGTGTAAAGCTCCTTCATAGTCTTGGGCAATCGAACGTTCATCTTGGAACGTATTCGACAATTGCGCATGTTGGATTGGAACGCAGCTATCACAGCTGCCGGGTGGATGTCTGGAATATTCCTGTGGACTCTGCTGAATCTCTGCATGTATTTCCGCACTTTCTCGCCTTCCTTCTGCGGAAGAAGCTGCAAGTCGCTGGGCCGCCCTGGTTCTTGATGGCTGCCCGTGAAGGCGCCAACGAACTCATGGCACAGGTCAGCCCAGGTCGAAATGGAGTTCTCCGGCAGGTGCATCAGCCAAGACCTCACATTTGGCTTGAGTGCCAAAGGGAAGTAGTTGGCGAATACCTTCTCATCTCTTCCCCCGGCAGCTTGAACAGTGATGGTGTAGATGCTCAAGAACTCTGCCGGGTTCAGTCTTCCGTCATACTTCTCTGGTATATCTGGCTTGAACATGCGTGTGGACGGCCAACGGACTTGCCGCAGCTCACGGGTGAAGGCAGGGCACCCAGCCTCGAAAGGCAGGTACCCACCCTTAGCGAGTGCGGGCTCATTGACGTCGGGGCCATCGCGCCTGTCGGGCTGGCGGTGGGCGTCGCGATGTCGCTCGGTGTTGACACGCGCGCCTTCCCTCCGCCTATCCTCCAGGACTCACCGTGGGCCTTAACGCGCTCGAGGGTCGGACAAAGCCATCGAGACGTCGTCAGGTTCTTGATTGCGTGGCTCCCACGCCGGCTGCCGCGGAGGGGACTGCACCGTAGGAGTGGCCCCATCCGCACGGCCAGCAGCGTGGGCCGTTGCCGCTACCTGGGGTGGCCGTGGCGGGCCAGCCCACTACGATCCTCCCGCCTCGGCGAAGCCAATCAGACTCTAAATGGTGGCTCTCCACTCATCCATCTGATCGGCTACCGGCGGAAATTTCAACAGTAGCTGAGCCCGCGCCATGGCATCCGAAGCGGTGCTTGGCATGGATGTCGATGAAGACCGTAACGTCGCCCAGCTCCTGACGGTGCCGGTAGCGGTCGCGCCGTGCTCTCGTCGTCGTGAGCTAGCCGCCTGGATGGCGTGTAGACGAGGTGGAGGTGCTTGAGGGCCAGCGGCTCCGTTTGGCGTAGCGGCTGGGTCGGCTCTTTTCGGGGGTGGCGCATGTTCTATGGCCGCTCCCGCGGTGGGAGTGGTCGTGGAATTGCGATTCCCCCCAGAGCGAGTACCCCTGCTGCGGCTGTGCCCCTCGGCCGGATGGGGGGGTGCAGATGGAATGGTCTCTCCTCCCGTACCTCGTGGGGCGTGGCCGCTGGAATGTAGTTGGTGCTGTGCTTCTCCAGTGCCTCCTGCTCCTGCTTCGGCTGCAGGGGAGGTGGTAGTGACGCCGCCCGCGCCGACCACGTCCCTCGCAGTGTCCGCACTTCCAGGCGTCCCCGTAGCCCCTGCGACACCGGCGGGTGCGTGCGGCGCGGCTTTTGAGGTGGATGGATGAGTTGCGGCGCCGGGCTTCTTCTTGGGCGCCATGGATGATGGAGTCGTTGATGAAGAAGATGGCGACGAAGATGACGCGCTTCGTACACTTCTCGGGTTCGCGCAAGCGCATCCCCTTACCTGGCACACCAAAGATGTCGTGGGAAACCACGACCACCTATGGGGCCAAAGGCCCCTTTTGGTTCGGCAGGGGGACTGAGCATGTTGCACAAAGAGCGGAGGAGCGCAGCGTAGCGCGGTAGAGATCACACGGGCAGTTTTACCTAGGTTCGGGCCACCGCGATGCGTAAAACCCTACTCCTGCTTTGGTGGATTGATGGTGGATGGTGGTGGAAATGCAGCGCCCTTGCCCGGCAGGGTTGCCTCGGGGCGAGAGCAGCTACGTGCGAATGAGTGTACAGGGGTCCGAATCCTTTCTATGGTTGCCATGGGCCTCCTTTTATAGATCAAGGGGTCACCACAGTGGCAAATCAGTCATTGTGTACTAATTAGATAGCGAACAGTGCTATCATATCTACTCTGCAGACAGAGCAGTACACATTAAATGCGCCGCTCAGTGTCACATCATGGCCTGCCCGGCACGCCTTGCCGGGCTGTTTGGCCACCTTCTCTCCTGTCTGCATGACACGTCGCAGGACGGGTGTCATCTGGAAGTGATTCCTATAGAAAATGGCTGCCATGTGGCAAAAGGCAGCCACTTAGTCATCTTGGGGCTTGACACCGCACCGATCGGTGACTTGCGTCGCTGTGAGGTGGGGCGGTGAAGCCTTGACGGGGTGTTTTGCCTTCATATGCCCGGGAGGCCTGCCGGGGCGGTCTTAAGGCTTGCTTCCGGGGCAACCCTGACCTCGCCAGGCTCTCCTGCCCGGCAGGGGAGGTTTTCCCTTAGCGGTGTCTTGCTTCTTAGCTTGACTTGGTCTTCTCAACTTGACCTTTGATTCCTCAAAGAGCCTATCTCTTCATCTTGGTCTTGTCTTGTATGTTGCAATCTTGATCTTGGGCCTGTGCATGGTCTGGGCAACAGACCCAGGGTCTGTTGCACCGACACCAGAGCAACCATCGAGTCAAATATGAAGAGAATATCACAGCTGAATAGAGCATGTGCTGCTATGACCCTGGATTCTGAAGAGGAGATGACCGACTCAGAATTAGAAGATGAAGAGCTTCACAGAAGGATAGGAAGAAGCAATGCTTTCATCGCTTATGAATCATCTGAGAATTCATTTGAGTCAGACATTGATGACAATGCTTCAAGTGATGATGAACCCATTGCGTTCTATCTCATGGCAAAAGCCTCAAAGGACCAGATTATCTGCGAAGGTTTATAACAACAATCAAGGAGCAACCTTTGAAGTGAAGGGGCATCTTCGATGATGAGCTCCTATCCTTCAAAATGAATTCCAATGCTTACAAGGTGAGGCGACTTTATTTTGAGACAAGGGATATGGATTCCTAGTCCAAAAACAAGCACCAAACGCTCCAGTGCAGGGCAGCTGGAGTGGATGATGTTGTGCAGTGAGGCCGCCGACAGATCAACCAACACAAGCGCATGTTTTTTCAGCAGTGGGAGTCGAAGCATTTGTACCAGATTGTCTGCTAGATGGCATCGGGTCAAGGTGGCGGTGTGGAGAGAGGAGGAAAACATGAGATGGGCATCGGTGGTGAGGGCACAGATGCAGCTCTTGGTGGTAACCTATCGCTGTAGTAATGGGAGAACTCAAGCTGCTGGAGTTTCTCGAATTGACGGGATGTCAGCCAGGCGGCCACCGTGCAGGGTATGTCCAGTAGGTAGCCGGGATGCAGATGTGTTGAACGGAGCCCTGGTGGGAGGAGATGATGGCTCCGGGGAGTTCAGAATCATCATCGATAGATAGCTGACTACAGTCGAGATTAAGAGGTGCGGTGCGCCACTGAGTGCACCACAGAGATGCAAGGACTTGTGTGCGGCATCCATCCCAAGGATGGTGTCTGGGAGATCACTGATGCGGTCAGCCAGAGATTCTACTGGTTCCTCAGGTCCAGGGGGCGCGACCGCTTCTGGCAGCGCAGCCGGGTCCAAGATCTACATCCGGCGACGGCGATGGCCGGAGCCTCATCTGTGTACATACCAAGCTGAAAGAAAAAAATGGCAGAAACATACATGTAGGACATTCAAAATCAATTCTCAAGATCTGGAAGAAAAAAGGAACAAACATATATGTAGGACATTCAAAATCAATTCTCAAGATATGACCATGAATTATTAACACGCACGCTAACCCTAGTCGGATTATTATCAAAAATCATTTTTACATAACAAACAGTTAATCACTAACCCTATACGGATACCATTCAAACAATCAATACACTACGTGCATCTAACAGATCTTAATTACTCTGATTTCATGGACTGGGAGAACATAACCATAGGATTTATATTCCAAAAAAATTAGAGAGGGGGGAGTAACCAGAGAAAACACATGATATGTTTGCCGCACAAATTGGTATATAGATGACTAACCGGTTTTCCGTCGGAGTCGCAGTCGTTGCCGGAGTTGCTGTTGACCTCCGGCTCTGGCTGGGGGGGGGGGGGCACGACGGCGCTGACGAAATCAAGGTCGTGCTGCTGCCCGCACGAGACCTCGTCGGCGGCGACGGCAATCTCTGTGCCCAGCTTCACGGGTTGCGCGGGTGCTTCACCAGCCCCGGCGTCGCCACTCCCTCTGATGGTGCGCTTCGGCGGCATCCTTATACACTCCAGAGTCCAGACATTGGTGACCACTATGGACCGGGGGTGCGGCCGCCTATTATGGTCGGCGGCTCGGGCGCACCATTAATACGGACCAGTGGGAGCGAGGCGGGCAGCGGTCAAAGGCTATCTCGCCTCCCGGTGAACTTGCGTGGCGGACTTCTGGCATTCCTGCCATCATTTCACACAGCTACTCGCACGCCTCACGGTGACACCGCACAGCGAAAACGCCTCCTGTCAATTCACACACCTGCACGCAAGCCTCTCGGTCTGCCTGTGCGGTGGACTGCTCGCATGCATCCCGTCAACTCACGCCTGCTCGCACGGCACACGGGGCGCGTGGCAGCACATTTTTTTTTGTTTTTTGATGATTCATTCTGCCGCTTTACTGCTTAACCGAAGCAATGCACGGTCTAATGCACACAGTTAGAATAAATAATACGTATGAGATATTGGTTGCCAGTAATTAACAATCTCCTGTTTGTAAGAAGATTATAGCAAAACGTGTCTCAAATTTGACGAAAAAATACAATATCAGAGTCTACTGGTGTCCATATGTGACACCATGATAAGTTTCATGAATTTCAACTAAGTTTTGGATTTACTGAATTTTAAAAATCTATATTCTCAATGTTTTGAAATCTCTTGCATGGGAAAACATGCACCCAGGGACACACATATGATTTTGCAATCCATTTTGGTGCACATGTAGCTCAAATTTGATTTTTGCACATTAAATCCCTAGGAAATCAATCAATGTATAAAAATGGTCGAATGATCTCTGTTTTTTTATAAATTTTAACACGACACTCCTTTGGTCACATGTTCACTGCAGAAAAAGTTTGACATGCCTCAGAGTGGCTGTGGTGGTGCGGGATGTGTGTGTCTGTGTGTGTGTGTGGGGTGGGGGGGGGGGTCCGGCAGTACACTACGAGTCGTGAGCCTCTGTGTGGGATTATTGATCATTTTGTGAGTCGTATATGCCACATCAAAGTCATGAATTGGTTATTTAAAGCATTACACAACCCTTTCATACATACATGTTCGGGCCACATGCATGCATTGGTGGTCCTCTCGGACACTCTATCATGCGGTTATCAGCGACGTGCCCATTCGTTAGCCCGCCAAGGTTTTTAGTTTCCACCGACAACGAGAGGCATTTGACCAAAAGGTGGATTCATCTTGGCATGTGTGTGGTGTGGATCATGGTGAAATTCCATATCAAAGTTTGGGCACGTGCGTACACATGAGTCCCTCCCAACGGCTTGAAGTGAGGGGGCTACGCACCGTGCTGTAGTGTGTTTCCGGTTTGCGAAGCATGTGCCACGTCAAAGTTCTGCATTGGGTATTCAAACATCACATAACACAGGGGAACATGCACACGGTGGTTTTGTCCTACGACACTCACTCGCGTGTGACTCTCTCTGTGGGCCCGCAAGGTCGTCGTCGATCAGTTGAACATACAACAAGAGAGAGGTTAATTTGACCAACAAGGATGATTCTTTTTTGGTTTGTGTTACGTATATGCACGGTAGGAGTATGTAGTACATGTCAAAGAGGGGGCAACATGAATACTCTATATATATGCGTATGTCATAACCTCACTCTATGTGGGGACTTTCCGGTTCCCGAGGCAGGTGCCACAACAAAGTTGTACATTGGTATTCAAACATCACGCAATACCATGCAGGCGGTGGTTGCCCTATAGGAACTCACTCGCGTGTGGCGCTTCCATCTGTGGGAATGCGAGGTTGTCCTCCATCACTTTGACCCAATGAGAGAGAGGTTAATTTGACCATCAAGAAATGATTCTTTTTTGGTTTGTGCTATATAGTAGAAGTACATATATACCACGCGTCGAATGGGGGCGTACATATAGCACATACCACGCATCATGAACCTCGCTCTCTGTGGGGATTTTTTGGTTTCCTATATATGTGGTGCCACATCAAAGTTGTGCATTGCGTATTCAAACATCACACAAACACCTCTTTGGGCCACATGCAGACGGTGGTACGTTGTCCTATATAGGATGCTCACTCGCGTGCGACGTACGCTTCGCTTTCTGTGGGCCCGCGAGTTCGTCGTCCATCACTTTGACCCAATGAGAGAGAGGTACGTTCGACGAACAAGGAGGATTAATTCTTTTAGGGTTGTGTTACTAGGTGTATAGTACGTGTCGAAGGGGCGTGACCAGCATATATATACTAGGTGTCACATGAACCTCACTCTGTGTGGGGACTTTGCGGTTTTTGAGGCAAATGCCACATCAAAGTTGTGCATTAGGTATTCAAAACATCACAACCACACACCTCTCCATATATATGTTCTGGCACACATGTAAGAGATGGTTGTTGTCCTATGGCACTCACTCACGCGGTTATCGGCGATGCTTCCATCTGTCGACCCGCTTGGTCCATCATTTTCACTGACAGCGAGAGAGGTTAATTAATTTGACTTAGGAGGGGATTAATTTTTTGTTTGTCTCACGATATAGATCATGATGTGATATTATATATATATAATAGCACATGTGTACACATGAATCCATCCCGCTGGATCGAAGGGGGGGCGAGCACACGACACATCATGAACCTCTTGCTTTGTGTGGGGACCTCTGCGATTTTCAACGCCTGCACCACATCAATGTTGTGACTTGGGCCGGGTATTCAACACATATGCATCACACACCTCCATAAATATGTTCGGGACACACGCATGCAATGGTTGTCTTTGGACACACTCTCACTCGCTTGGTTATGGGCGGCAAGCCTATATATATTCATGGGCCCGCGTGGACGTCCATCATTTCGACCAAAACAACGAGAAAGGTTACCAGGGTGGATTCTTCTTCTTTGCTTCGAGTTACCGTATAGTAGGTCGATCATTCCAAGCCTAATTAAGTTTGAGCGCATGCTACACGTCGTGAACCCTCGCTCAGTGTGGGGATTTTACGGTTCCAAAGCATGGTGCCACATCAAATTTGCGCATTGGGTATTCAAACACCACACACACCACTTCCATATACATACTTGGGACACATGCACAGAGTGGGTTTGTCTTCATATAGTACTCCCTCGCGAGGTTATCAGTGACAAGCTAGCCCATTTTGTGGGGCCGTGTGGACGTCCATCACTTTGACCAACAATGAGCGGGAGAGGTTGTACGACCAAGTTGGATTCTGCTTGGTCCGTGTTACAGTACGTCTTGGTGAGATGCCCTCCCCCCGACGTGTGTGTGTGTGTGGGGGGGGGGGGGGGGGGGGGCTACTTCGCACTACCTGCAACCTTCGTGGGGTCGGGGAAGTCCGGTTAATTTGTGAGGCACACGTGCCACATCAAAGTTGTGAATGGTAGTTAAATATCACACCACACCCTTTTCATACATATAGTAGGGCCACCCATAGGTGGTTTGTATGTGGTCTCACCCATCTCGCGCCACAAGCACACATTTCTGGGCCGGCACACGGTCCACCTTTGTCAGGAAGCGAAAGGGGAAGTTTGACCATATATATGATGGACTCCTATAGGTTTTGTGTTATGGTAGGGTGAGATTTCAGACATAGCTATTTGGGGGCATGCATTCATTGCTAGGATTCCCTTACCGTCGACACGAAGTGGGGTTCGTAGGGGGTGGCTGACTAGCAATACTGTGCTTTTGTGCGACAGGTGCCATATCAAAGTTGTGCATTGGGTATTCGAACATCAAACCACCCTTTTCATACATATATTTGGTCCACATGCAAGTGTGTTCGTGTTCTGACCCTTTCCCGTGTTATTCTTTTTGCCAAATTTATAAACAACACACGAGTTGGATGCAAAAACCGTCTGCGATCGGGGACGCAACAGGCACGGTTCGTCTAGACTACCCGTGTGCCACGCCCGTGCCCTTGCAGTCACGCACATCAGCACAGTATATTGGGCTTCACGAGGCTTACCTCCCGCTCTCGAAAATATCTACTGCCTCGTAATCTCAAAAATATCTACCTCCTGGAAGGTTTTTATGTTTGATAGCACACGATTAGTATGTGTGGACCGTGTGCGAACTCTGTTACTCCCACTCTGCTTCAATCCCTTGATTCAAATTTTCAGTAGCCCCGCCTTGTTACTCCCGCCTCTGTATCCCTCGCAATCTCAAAAATATCTGCCCGCCCTTGATCCAAATTTTTAGTAGGCTCGGTATTTTACTCCCGCCTCTACATGCCTCCCAATCTCAAAAATATCTGCCCGCCCTTGATCCAAAATTTCAGTAGCCCGACATTTTACTCCCTCCTAGTAAAATTTTCACTTGCCGCGGTATTTCCTCAAACACCACCTTGCCCCCCTCCACACACACCCCAAAACCTCCGCTCACACAGACACACACCACCCCTCCCTCGCTCAAAACCATCGCCGCCGCCGTCTCCATCCTCAACCTCTGCCTGTGTGCCGAGGAGCTCGAGGAGCCAATGGCCCAAAACAGGTTTATAGCGGCCTCTTCTCCTGATGTCGACGAGGTGGCCGCCGAGGTGTCCCCGTCGTCCTCCACGGGCTCTTTATCGATCCGCCATCACCGGTCGCCCGATCTGCCCGCCGTCGCGCCCCTACACCGGTTCGAGGACTTCCCCGTCCTCCCTCAGGCCCGGCCACCAATGAGGCCCTACCTCGGGGTCCGGCAGCGGTGGTGGGGGACATGGGTCACCGACATTACGGATCAGGAGACCCACACCCGCCGGTGGCTCGGTAGTTTCCACACGGCCGAGCTCGCGGCCATGGAGTACGACCGCTGGCAGGTCCGCTACCACGGCGCGGCGGCTAGGCTCAATTTCCCCTTCGGCACACGTCCGGTCGACCTCGTCCCACTGGAGCTAGGGGTGGTGAGCTCGGCTATGGCGCGGGAGGACTGCCCGGCATGGGAGCGCCTCGAGGCCGAGGCCGCCGACGAGGCCTACATGCAAGAGCTCCGCCGGCAGCACCCGGAGCTCGTGGAGGTGGAGTGGATGATCTTTGCTGGCGCGGAGGGTGGCGAGGTTATCGTGCTCTCCTCCTATGATGAGGTCGAAGGTGGCGAGGACGGCGGCGCGGAGGGCATCATGGACGAGGAGATCGACGTCGACAAGTGGAGCAGTGTCTTCCCCGGCGACCCTGACAACGGCACCGGCCCGCACCCGGCTTGCGGCACACCATACCTGACGAGGAAGGATTGGCTTGACCTCCAGTTCGACCAAAAGTAGTTTAGTTTAGTTAAAATTTATGTTTTATGTTCGGTTATGCAAAACTATCTATGTTTATGTTTGAATGCATGCTACTTTCGGTTGAACCTTCTTTGAACTTGATCAAATTGAAGTTTACAACGTTAATTTTAGGGGTCGACTAGAAATGGCCAAAAATTGCTGGAGTATATATATAGTCCACTAAGGGTTTTAGTCCATTAACTTTTAGGGGATCGGCTAGAGATGGCCTTATGCCTTGTTTATTTCAGTTCTTCACAATGTGATGCTCTATATGTGCAACTATTTGTCGTGCAGTTCAATTTCAGCAATAACAGTTTCAACAATACCACTATGAATTACAATATTTGGTTGCTGTTAAGGATGTTGCAGTTAACACGCCTTTTCATTTTTTTTAACAATAACTGGTGTACTTTAGACCTACACAATACCAGTTTGAATGATTATATTTGCTTATTTTTAAATGTTATGCCTGTTGCGGTTAACACACCTTTCCACTTCTTATTTTGCTTAACTAGCGTGCTTAAACCTGCACACTGAAGCTATCATTTGTAGATTATGTTGTCTACCATGGATATATTTGGTTGATGTTTAGCCTGTTGTGCTTAACATGCCTTTATATGTACTCATACAGGACAATATTGAGAACAGCTGTTGTTTTCCATCGAGGTTAGTTTCATCGCATTGCTTATATATACTCACTATTCAAGATATCGGTAGCTAGTACCATATAGCCTGGGGACTGATAAGGGATTAATCGTCGAATAGGACATTTCACTGAATATATCTTTAACCCATGTATTGGTAGATTAACTAGCACCATATTTAATATATCTGAGGGTACATAGCAACATGCATTGTACTAAATGACTAAATATGCAATCCCAGGCTACATAGCAACAAGGAAGAGTGTTACCTTAATGTTCTGATGATGTCTAGATATACATGTAATAAGATCTTATATAATGGGATGGAGGGAGTGTTGTACTACATCATTTTGCAATTGTTGTTTAGCTTCAAATATTAACTTGGTGCTTTTAGGTACATATGTCATTGCCAAAGATCCACACTTCGACCCTTTCTGCATATGGGGCAATGAGATATTCATGAACCAACATCAAGTGAGGAAACTGATAAAGATTGTTATTAAAATGGGTCAAAAGATGTCAATCAAACTATTTGTTTACACTTTATGCAAGACAACAGTGAACTGTAGAATGGTAATTAAGAACTTTGTAGCCTTCTTTTTACTGCCTGTAATGAGTTGTGTTAGATGACATTGTCTGAATCTTTTTCCTTTGCAGTGGATCCTGAAGCAGTTTACTCAAGATTACCTCACAAACTACATGATTGGCGGCAGACCATCACAAGGGGTTGGACTAGAGTCGTGCGTGCCTTCTACATCAAGGAGAGCACAATAGGGCCAGTCCGCTTCACCTTGTTCAGCAACCAGAATTTCTCTCGCCTCTTTCTTTACCATCTGTAATAGTACAATTATACAACCCTGGTTCATCATTCTTTATTTGGTGCTTATATAATTCTTGAACATATGTACCTGTGAATCAAATAATGCATTGGTTGTTTGAACCTGATGGATATGAATAAAGCTATAGCCTACTTTCAAATTCAAATTAGGTACAATTTTAAATAGCAGCAATTAAATTAGGGTGAAATTACGCTCTACAGGTCATTTCGGCGCACACGGTCTATAAAGCACAGCGTGTGTGATATACATCATAACCCGACACGGTTCATGGAGAGGAAACATGTGTAACCATGCACACAGTTGTCGTTTGCAAAGCGTGTGTGATGTCAGACAATATCACAAACGGTGCGGGAAAACTAAATGTGTGTGATTGTCGACCTATCATACACAGTTTACAATCATGAACTGTTTGTGATGTGCCAGGCATCATAAACGTAGAGCCAGTTTGGTACGTGCCTGGAATGTGCCTGGACTGCGCCTGGTTTTAGGTAAAACCACAGAACTCCGAGTACGATGGCAATGTGAGCACAAACGAGTAGCAAGGATGAAGCGTTTGGGATATTCGAGATATCAGAAACAGTTTTATAGGGACAGCTGTATGCATCAAGGCTCCCTATCCCCGACGGTTTCTGGGTCATGTGGGAAGGACCCCCCTATCGCAGTCACTCACTTGGTGATGGTTCAAAATGTTGTCGCGGAAAGGGGTTAAAAGCCATTTGTATAGCACCTCGATGTACCAGTGAGTGGTTAATGTTTCCTAACCATAGACATGAGTTGTCATTTGATAACGGGATCACATCATTAGGAGAATGATGTGATGGACAAGACCCAACTGTAAGCTTAGCATTTGATTGTATCAGTTTATTGCTATAGCTTTCTTCATGTCAAGTATCTATTCCTAAGACCATGAGATCGTGCAACTCCCTGACACCAGAGGAATACTTAGTGTGTATCCAAACGTCACTTTGTAACTAGGTGATCATAAAGGTGCTCTACAGGTATCTCCGAAGGTGTTTGTTGGGTTGGCACGGATCGAGACTGGGATTTGTCATTCCGTATGATGGAGAGATATCTCTGGGCCCTCTCGGTAATACAACATCGTAAAGAGGTTGCAAGCAATGTGGCTAATGAGTTAGTCACAAGCTCTTGTATTATGAAATGAGTAAAGAGACTTGCCAGAAACGAGATTGAACTAGGTATGGAGATACCGATGATCGAATATAGGGCAAGTAACATATCGCCAGACAAAGGGAATTGCATACGGGATTACCCGAATCCTTGATATCGTGGTTCAACCGATAAAAGATCTTCGTGGAATATGTAGGAACCAATATGGGCATCCATGTCCCGCTATTGGTTATTGACCAGAGAGGTGTCTCGGTCATGACTACATGATTCCTGAACCCGCAGGGTCGCACGCTTAACGTTCGTTGACGCCAGAGTAGTATTGAGATATTTGATTGGTAACTGAATGTTGTTCGGAGTCCCGGATGAGATCACGGAAGTCACGAGGAGTCTCGGAATGGTTGAGAGGTAAAGATTTAGATATAGGAAGTCATATTTTGGGTTCCGAAAAAAGGTGCAGTTTTTTCGGTATTGTACCGGAAGCTTCCAGTAGGAATAGGATTGGACTTGGAGTCCAAGTCCTCTCCCCCTTGGCACCAACTCCTATTAGGAGTAGGGCTGGAGTTCCAGCCCTCCCACGCATATAAATATAGGGAGGGGCGCAACAAGGCACCCCAAGACATTGGCCTTGGCTGTTGCCCCGTCTCTCCCTCGTGGCATAGTTCTCGTCCATGGTTTTTCGCTTAGCAAAGCGCTGACGTTGCACCACCACCATGATCACCATCATGCCGTCATGCTGGTTGTGATCCCATCTATTTCTCTGCCTTCTCTTGTAGGATCAAGGAGGAGGAGATGTCATCGAGCTGCACATGTGCTAAACTCGGAGGTGCCGTTTGTTTGGCGCTATATCGGTTGGATCATGATCGGATCGCGAAGAGTACGACTACATCAACCGCGTTATATACGCTTCCGCTTTCGGTCTATGAGGGTACATACACACACTCTCCCCTCTCATTGCTATGCTTCTCCTAGATAGATCTTGGGTGTTCGTAGGATTATTTTTTGATTTTCATGCTTCATTCCCCATTAGGTATGTGGCTGGAAGAAAGAAAAGAGGGAGTGTATGTTCCCACTAAGCAGGTTGATGTTGTTGTTGGCCTCACGGAAGTCCGTATGAATCCCTCCAACCTACTACTGCTGCTACTTGTGAGTTGCGTTGGGATTTCCCCAAAGAGGAGAGGATGATGCAGTACAGTAGAGATAAATATTTCCCTTAGTTAGAAACCAAGGTTATCAATCTAGTAGGAGAACCACGCAACAACTTGTTAGCAGTACCTACACACAAAATAACAAATACTTGCACCCGACGCGAACAAGGGGTTGTCAATCCCTTGGCGGTTAATTGCAAGGATTAAATCTCGTAGTGATAGATAGATAAATAAAAACAAAAAATAAAAGTAAAGTAAATAAAAGTGAAACAATATATTTTTGGATTTTAATATATGATTTAGATAGACCTGGGGGCCATAGTTTTCACTAGAGGCTTCTCTGTTGAAAATAGCATACGGTGGGTAAACAAATTACTGTTGGGCAATTGATAGAAAAGCGAATAATCATGACGATATCTAAGGTAATGATCATGTATATAGGCATCATGTCCGAGACAAGTAGACCAACTCTTGCTTGCATCTACTACTATTACTCCACACATCGACCTCTATCTAGCATGCATCTAGAGTATTAAGTTCATAAAGAACAGAGTAACGCCTTAAGCATGATGACATGATTTAGACAAAGTAAACTCAATCAATATGTGTCGTGGTAGAACACGGCCATCTATGGGGCCATCGGTCCCTTTGTGGTTCCGCAGGGGGGAGGTCACATTGCACAAAGAGCAGAGGCCATGGGACAACACGGCAGTGATGATGCTAGTGGTTTTTACCCAGGTTCGGGCCGCTGAGAAGCCCAGCAAGATCACCTTGGGGAGAGCAGCTACGCGCGTATGTGTACATGAGGGTCCGAATCCTTTCTAAGGTTGCCACGGTCCTCCTTTTATAGGCTAAGGGGTTACCACAATGGCAAAATGGTCATTATCCAGTGATTAGACAGCTAACAGTGCTATCATTCCTAGCTCTAGCACTTAGGACAAAGTGCACTAAATGCACTACCATGTGTCGTGTTGTGGATGCAGCCCGGCAGGCCTGCTGCGCCGCTTAGTCATCTTCCTCCTGTCTGCTTGACATGCCTCTGGACAGGTGTCATATAGAGGCGATCTTCCTTCTAAATGGCTGCCACGTGCCAAATGACAGCTACTTAGCTATCTGGGGGCTCGACACCGCACTGATGGATGACTTGCCTTGCGATGCGGTGGAGCGGTGGAGATGCAAGCCGCCAGTGGCCCCGGCAAACCTACCGGGGAGAGACTAGTTTCGTCCTTGGGGCGGCCTCGACCCGACTGGGCTCGCCTGCCCGGCAAGGGTGGCTTTCCCTTGGTGATATCTTGCTGTCTTGGCTTGTCTTGGTCTTCTTGATCTGCCCTTTGATTTCTCAAAGAGCTCTCTCTCTGGCTTGGTTCTTGTCTTGGATACTTGATGAAGTTGGCTTCCTTGCTACCGTGCCTGTGTACAGTCCGGGCAACACACGTGAAGGTTTGTTGTACTGACAGGAGCCCCCGGGCCTGGTCCCAATGTGTTGCCGAGCATCATTGGGGTAGGCCCTATCACGTACACAGGTAGGGGTCTTGCGCTGATATTCTTTTCTTCCATGATTTTTTTATTGCTTCTTCATTAACCTGTGCTTGGGTTAGTTTCCGGTTTCCCCGCGCGTCGTGTGATGCCAAACGCGGTGGGGGCCATCTTATTATGGCCCGTGAATGAATTTATCCCACGGGGCGGTAACTGCCATTTCACTCATCCCACTACGCCCATCCCTTCTGCCATGTACGCCGCATGCATTGCGCGGGGTAGGTCACGGACGCGCATGGTGCAGGAAAGAGCGCCATGACAGGAACCCAAATTTTCTGGATTGGTGCAAAAGGGCGGTCGATGAGCTCGGCCACCGTTTGCAGCTTGGACGGGTCGGATTCGAAGGAGCTCTTGGGAGTGGGTGGAGAATCAGCCCCCGGTCCTGGTTCGCCTATAAAAAGGGAGCACTAGGGGAGCGGAGGCATCCATCCACGCACTTCTTCCTTGCCTCCTTCTTCGTCATGCCGAGGGGGAGAGACCGGGGTCAAGCCCCAGGCCTCAGCTCGGGGGCGATGGCCCCGAAGGCTAGTGTAGTCACTCGGGGAGTGAGTCTTGTCCGGGGCCGCGGGAGGCATGGCGATCATAGTAGGGGCGGTCGTAGTCCGTGGCGGCGCGTCTGCGAATGCCACACCGACCCCGGTGTGGAAGGTGTTGCACTTCTTGATGATGGTGGAGTGCTCGCCCCTTCCACGCGAGCTCGCCACCCGGGGAAGAGGTGTTGCCTCTGCCGCAAGCTGTTGGAGCTTGTTAATCCGTCGGTGGAGTCCTCAGGGGTTCTGGTGTCTGCTCGTGGGATCGCGCTCAGGATCTTCCGTAATCCCATCACTGCCTTCTCTGGTGAGGCCGGGGATGACGCTGAAGATGGTGGCGCCCTCCCGCCCATCAAGGTGGGGAGTGGTGCTCCCCGTGTACCTCGGGCGCCACCGCCACCATCGGTCGCGTCCTCCCAAAGCGATAGTGATGAGGAAGAAACAGGCGAAGACGGAGAAGGCGGGTGGCAGGCTGTCAGGTTGGAGTACGATGGCACCGATGCCTTCGTCTCGTACTACCGGCCTGCTGCTCCGTCTTTCTGCTCTTCCCCTCCCTTCTCGGCACCATCATCACTAGCTTCTTTCTGGACGGTTGCCAGGGAGGGGACACTCTCTTGGTGCCTTCTGCCGGGTGCACTCTTCGGTCCCGGCGGTGGCGTCTAGGGCACCTCCTAGCTGCCCCTGCCACCTTCGCAGCCTCGCCACTCTCGATCTTGTCATGTTGGGCCTTGAGGGCCCTGACGGGGTCAGGCTGGGCTTCTGCCCAGGCACTCCTTTTGCCCTCTTTGCCTCCCACCATAGTTCCTAGGAGGAGAGGGACAAGAAAGGGATTACGGGGCACTTATCTTTTTTCAATCTAAAATATGTAGGCACTTGCCAAACTTTAGTTTTAAATATGTAATCTCTTCTATCCATGTTCGTACTCTGTAAGCTTTGTACTCGTTTATCCGCATATTAATGAAAAAAGACGGTTTTGCTGGGTACTTGTGCATTGTCGGTGCAACAAACCCTGGTGATGTTGCCCGGACTGTACACAGGCTCAAGGGTAAGGTTACAGCATCCAAGACAAGGCCAAGCAGAAGATATAGCTCTTTGAGAAATCAAAGGGCGGATCAAGAAGACCAAGACAAGCCAAAGGAGCAAGATATCACTAAGGAAAAACCTCCCTTGCCAGGCAGGCGAGCCTGGCAAGGTCGAGGTCACTCCAAAGACAAGTCTCAAGACTCCCCTAGCAAGCTTGCCGGGGATGCCAAGGGCGGATCACCTCGCCAAGGCGCCACCGCTCCACCTCACAGCAACGCAAGTCATCTATCTGTGCGGTGTCATGCCCCCAAGTGATTAAGTGGCTGTTATTTGGCACGTGGCAGCCATTTCTAAGGAAGGTCACCCCCAAATGTCACCCGTCCAGAGGCGTGTCACGCAGGCAGGTGAGAAGGTGGATGAATAGCACGGCAAGGATTGCCGGGCTCCCCCGCGATGTGACACTAAGCGGTTTATTTAATGCACCCTGTCCTGTCTGTAGAGTTAGGTATGATAGCACTGTGGCTATCGAATCACTGGATAATGACTATTTTGCCATTGTGGTAACCCCTTGACCTATAAAAGGATGGCCATGGCAACCTTAGAAAGGATCCGGACCCTTGTACACTCATACACGCGTAGCTGCTCTCGTCCCGAGGCAACCTTGCCGGGCTTGAGCGCTGCGTCTCCACCATGGTCCTTTCATCAATCCACAAATCAGGAGTAGGGTTTTACGTCTCACAGCGGCCCGAACCTGGGTAAAAACTGCCCGTGTCATCACTGTCGTGCTGCTCTACGGTCTCCGCTCTTTGTGCAATGCACCCTTCCCCCTTGCCGAACCACAAGGGGCCGATGGCCCCATAGGTGGCCGTTTTGAACCATGACATCTTTGGCGTACCAGGTAGGGGGGAGCACTTGTGCGAACCCGAGGGTGTAAGCAGCGCGTCATCTTCATCATCTTCTTCTTCATCGACGGCTTCATCATCCATGGCGCCCAAGAAAAAGTTCGGCGCTAGAGCTCACCCGTCCACCTCGAAGGCCCCCTCGCATGCCGCCACTGATGCCGTGGGGGCTATGGGGGCGCATGGGGACGTGGATGCCACGGGGGACATGACGAGCACAGGCGGCGCCATCTCCCTTCCCCCTGCAGCCGAAGCGGGAGTGGGGGGCGCCGGGGGAGGATAGCGTCAACAGCATCCTGGCGGCCATGCTCCACAAGATGCGGGTGGGGAGAATATCCCATCTCCGCCTCTCCACCTCGCTGAAGGACGCAGCCGCAGCGATGGCGCTCGCTCTGGTGCAAATCGCAACCTTCTAGCTGCCCGCGCTGTGGGTGCGGCTGCAGGGCACGCACCATCCCCAGGGAAAGCTGGCCAAGGTGATGCGCCGAATGAGGTCGTCAATCCCCAAGCACATCCACCTCGTCGCCATGCCACCTTGGCGACAGGCTCGCGGCGATGAGAGTACGGCGCCGCCACTACAGGCACCGTTAGAAGTCAGGCAACGTCGCGATCTGCGTCGTCGTCTATGCCGAGCACTGCTTCGGAAGCCATGGTGCGGGCCCAATTCCTGTTGAGATTTCCTCCAGCGGCCAATCAAATGGATGAGTGGAGAGCCACCATTCAAAGCCTGATTGGTTTCGCTAAGGTGGGAGGATCACAGCGAGCAGGCCCATCATGGCCTCTGCAGGCAGCAACAACGGCCCAAGCCACTGGCCGTACCGAAGGGGTCACTCCTACGGTGCAGTCCCCTCCACGGCAGCCAGCGCAGGTGTCGCGGCCAGAGCCACGCAATCAAGAACCCAACAAGGTATCAATGGCTTCGTCTGATCCTCGAGCCCGTCGAGATCAGTGGCTGGTCCTGGAAGACAGGCGAGGGGAAGACGCGCGTGTCACCATAGAACGGCACCGCGACACCCGCCGCTAGTCTGATAGCCGCAATGGTCCCGACGTCAACTAGCCCGCGCCCAGTGGAGACGGATACCTGCCTTTCGAGGATGGGTGTCCTGCCTTCACTCGCGAGTTGCGGCAAGTCCGTTGGCCGTCTGCCCGTACGTTCAAGCCAGAGATACCAGGGAAGTACGATGGAAGACTGAACCCGGCAGAGTTCTTGAGCATCTACACCATCGCTGTTCAAGCCTCTGGAGGAAGAGATGAGAAGGTATTTGCCAACTACTTCCCTTTGGCACTCAAGCCAAATGTGAGGTCATGGCTGATGCACTTACCGGAGAACTCCATCTCAACCCGGGCTGACATGTGCAATGAGTTTGTTGGCGCCTTCACGGGCGGCCATCAAGAACCAGGGCGGCCCAGCGACTTGCAGCTCCACCCACAGAAGGAAGGAGAGAGTTTACGGAAGTATATGTAGAGATTCAGCCGGGTGCACAGGAACATTCCAGACATTCACCCGGCAGCTGTGATAGCCGCGTTCCAGTCCAACGTACGCAACCGCAGGATACGTTCCAAGATGAACGTCCGGTTGTCCAAGACTGTGAATGAGCTGTACACTTTGGCGGATAAGTGTGCCTGGACAGAGGAGGGGAGGCGACTCCCCGGAGAAGAATGGCGTTGACGTTGACTCGGAGGACGACGACGACGCTGCCAATCAGAAGAAGAAGAACAAGAAACGCAACAAGAAGCATAGGGAGAAGACAGTTCTGGCTGTCGAAGGGTCTGGCATTCCTAGTACCGGCAAGAAGGCCAAGACCGAAGCTCCCGGCAAGGAAGTTGCCACGTGCAATGACTGCCGGGAAGCTGCGGCGGCCGAGAAGGCTG
The DNA here is from genome assembly GCA_011799875.1 of Thinopyrum elongatum. NCBI lineage: Eukaryota > Viridiplantae > Streptophyta > Magnoliopsida > Poales > Poaceae > Thinopyrum > Thinopyrum elongatum. Next base: position 124,118,806 of record CM022297.1, read on the forward strand.
GGAAGGCTGACGGGCCATACTGCAAGATCCATCGGACCAAGGGCCATGATCTCCAAGAGTGTCATCAAGTCGAGCAACTCGTCAAGAAGCAGAAGGCTGAGTACGAGAAGCGTGACAAAGAGAAAGACCAAGATGGCATTGGCGGGAAGGGCCGAGGTGACAGAGGAAGTCACCCCGGCAAGGTCCCTCAGCATCAAGGGAAGCCTGCCAGAGGCCATGGGAAGAAGGAATGTGATGACGAGAGTGATGAAGGGGATGAAGAGGAAACCGGCGAGTAGGAGTTCCAGAAGGCCACTAATGCCCTGTGCATTAACGGAGGTGCATCCTTGCACTCCTCTCACCGCCAGCTCAAATAGTGGGCGCGTGAGGTCAATGCTGTGGAGCCAGCGGCAGATTCTCGGAAACCACTCAAATGGTCCCGCACGCCCATCATCTTTGATGAAGAGGATCACCCTGACCGCACCACTGCAGTAGGGTGCTTGCTGTTGTTGGTTTCACCAACGATCCGCAACCTCAAGGTCACGAAGATGTTGGTTGACGGCGGGGCCGGGTTGAATCTGATTTCTCCCAAGGTCATCAGGAAACTGCAGATAACAGAAGAAGAGCTCAAGGTTACTGGCACCTTTCAAGGGATTAACCCCGGCAGGAGTCGTCCGAAGGGGAAGATCACGCTGCCAGTGACGTTTGGAGGTGAATTGAACTACCGGACTGAGAAGATTGTGTTTGATGTGGTTGAGCTTCCGTTGCCATACAATGGGGTACTTGGACGACCTGCTCTGGCAAAGTTCATGGTGGCATCACACTATGCCTACAACACCCTGAAGATGCCAGGACCAATGGGCGTTATTTCTATCCCATCAGACAAGAAGGACGCAATTATATGCGTGGACAAGATGTACCGGGACGTGGTCGCTGCCGAGGCCACGGAAGCCGCAGTCCCCGCCAAGGAAAACAGGCAAGGGAGAAAAGCTAGCAAGGATACCAGCAAGGCATCCAGGAAGTGCGCCTCTCCGGAGTGTTCCGCACCTGTCGATGACTTGCCGGAGAGTTCCACTAGCCAGAGATCAAAGGTTGCTGCGCCTGCTATGAAGAAGGTCCCGGCAGGGTTGGTTGGCGCTGATGGTACATTTACTATCAGCTCCACCCTGGACGACAAATAGGAAAGCGCGCTCGTTGCCTTCCTGTGGGTGAATGTCGATGTGTTTGCTTGGCAACCATCTGACATCCCCGGTGTTCCCAGGTAGGTAATCGAGCACCACCTTGCTGTTCTGCCCTCATGCCCGGCCCGTCAAGTAGAAGGTCCAGAAGCAAGCCTTGGAGCGGCAGCAATTCATTGCCGACGAGATCAAGAAACTTGAAGCTGCTTGTTTGGTTAGAGGAGTATTACATCCAACATGGTTGGCAAATCCAGTGGTAGTGCGCAAGGCGAATGGGAAGTGGAGGCTTTGCATAGATTTCACATATTTGAACAAAGCATGCCCAAAGGACCCCTTCCCCTTGCCGCACATTGATCAGATTGTGGATTCCACCTCCGGATGTGACCTGCTTTTCATCTTGGATGCCTACTCCGGGTACCACCAGATTTTCATGTCCAAGGAAGACGAAGAGAAGACCGCTTTCATAACCCCATGCGGCATGTACTGTTTTGTACGGATGCCCTTTGGGTTAAAGAGCACTGGATCCACTTTTGCAATAGCAGTGCAAATTGGTTTTGAGTCCCAGCTACATAGGAATATTGAAGCTTACATGGATGACATAGTGGTCAAAACCATGCACAAATCAACTCTCATTCAGGACATGGAAGAGACCTTTGCAAATTTGCGAAAGATCAACTTGAAGCTAAACCCAGAGAAGTGTGTGTTTGGCGTTCCTTCTGGCAAGCTACTTGGCTTCTTCGTATCCCACCGGGGGATAGAGGCCAACCCCGACAAGATCAAGGCGATCGAGCAGATTCAAGCACCCAAGACAGTTAAAGATGTGAGGCGTTTGACTGGATGTGTTGCTGCGCTGAGCAGGTTCATTTCCAAGTCTGCCGAGCGCACCTTGCCATTCATCAAAATCTTGAAGAAGGCAGGGCCCATGGAGTGGACCCCGAAGGCGGACATTGTGCTGCAAGATTTGAAGGCCTACTTATAGTCTGTTCCCACCCTAGTCGCTCCTAAACCACAAGAGCCGTTGCTGCTGTACCTAGCGGCAACCAATCAAGTGGTTAGTGCAGCGCTGGTGGCCAAGCGGGAAGTAGATGAAGGAGCAGCCGTGACTACCATCCCCTCTGGAGAGGAAAGTGAACACATCCCGGCAAGATCAGGTGCAGGTCAGAACGAAGAGGAGCGGGGCAATAGAGACAATTCCAGGATCACGGCAAGGAAGAAGGTGGTGCAGCGGCTAGTGTACTTTGTCAGCTCCCTACTGCAGGGGGCTAGATCAAGGTATTCTGGCGTGCAAAAGTTGATCTTTGGCCTCATCATGGCCTCAAGGAAACTGCGCCGCTACTTCCAAGCCCACAAGATCATGGTTGTCACCCGTTTCCCCTTGCAACGCATACTGAGGAACCCTGAGGCCACTGGCAGAATAGTGGAATGGGCTCTGGAGTTGTCAACCTTTGGTTTGAAGTTTGAGAGCACATCAACTATTCAGAGCAGGGCATTGGCGGAGTTTATTGCAGAATGGACACCAACTCCAGATGAAGAGACGCCGGAGATAGTTATCCCAGGCAAGGAAGCGCCCCAAGAATGGATCATGTACTTTGATGGTGCCTTCTCCCTACAAGGTGCGGGGGCTCGCGTGCTTCTCGTCGCACCCACTGGGGAGCACCTCAAGTATGTGGTTCAAATGCATTTCCCCCGGGAGAAGGCTACCAACAACACTATAGAATATGAAGGACTCCTTGTCGGGCTCAGGATCGCAATAGAACTGGGAATCAAGATGTTGATCATTCGTGGAGACTCACAACTTGTGGTGAGGCAGGTGAACAAGGATTATCAAAGCCCGTTGATGGAGGCATACATGGAGGAAGTGAGAAAGCTGGAGGAGCGCTTTGACAGATTGAAAACAGAGCACGTACCCCGTGCGAAAAATAGCATTGTTGATCGTCTGTCAAAGTGTGCTGCGCAAAAGCTTCCTGTGGAACCAGGGACTTTTGTTCTCCACCTGACTCAGCCCTCTGTATCCCCGGCAACAATGGCCACAAAGAGGAGGAAACTGGACTCCGGCAAGCCTCTCCCGGCATAGCTTCCCGAAGCCCCCGACAGAGAGCTTGGCGGGAACAACTCCCCTTCGCTCTGTGAGCAGCACCCTCCCCCCGGACTACCAATCTTTGTGGTCGAGGCATGCACCCCCGTGAACGAGGAGGTGCCGCTGATCCTTGTTGTCGAGCCTCAGGCTCCAACTTGGGCGCGGCACATAGTCCATTACCTCCAAACAGGAGAACTTCCTGAAGAGCTAGAAGAAGCTGAAAGAGTAGCCCGGAGGGCCAATATGTATCAGTTCGTCGACAACACGGTATACAGAAGGAGGCCCAGTGGTGTGAAATTGAAGTGCATTTGTCGGGAAGAAGGGAAGGAACTGTTGGCAGAGATACACAAAGGCATGTGCGGCTCCCACATTGGATCAAGGGCCCTGGTTGGAAAACCTTTCCGGCAAGGTTTCTACTGGCCCACGGCCCTCCAAGATGCAATTGAGTGACTCACCAGATGTGAAGCCTGCTAGTTCCACTCCAACAATATCCATCAGCTTGCTCAAGCTCTCCAGACGATCCCTTTGTCATGGCCATTTTTGGTCTTGGGGCTCGACATCTTGAGCCCCTTCCCCTGTGCTACCGGGGGCTTTGAATTCTTGTACGTTGCAATCGACAAGTTTACAAAGTGGCCGGAAGTGGAGCCCGCTAGGAAGGTGACCGCACAGTCAGCTATCAAGTTCTTGAAAGGATTGGTGTGCCGTTTTGGAGTACCCGCTAGAGTCATCACTGATAATGGCACCCAATTCACAAGCCACGCCTTCATGCAATACGTTCATGCCCTCGGAAGCAAGGTCTCGTTTGCCTCTGTTGCTCATCCCAGAAGCAACGGACAAGCTGAGAGGGCGAACGCTGAAGTGTTGTGAGGACTCAAGACAAGAACATTTGATAGGCTGCAGAAATGTGGCAGGCGATGGATCAATGAGCTGCCAGTGGTTCTTTGGTCCCTTCGTACGACACCAAATTGAGCTACCGGCCAGACTCCATTCTCCCTAGTCTATGGGGTAGAAGCAGTGATCCCCATGGAACTCATATACGGGTCACCTCGAGTACTTGCCTACGATGAAGTAGCGCAAGAACAGCACTGGTGTGACGATGTTGTGCTACTTGAGGAGAACCGTCTCTGGGCTGCTACACGTACTGCACGCTACTAGCAAGCCCTGCGTCGCTATCACAGCCACAAGGTTCATGTCCGGAGCCTTGAGAAAGGCGACCTTGTCCTTAGGCCCATTCAGTCCGCGAAGGGTACAAACAAGTTGACGCCAAAGTGGGAAGGCCCTTACTGGATAGTACGAGTCACCAGACCCGGCGCAGTCCATCTGGAGACCGGAGATGGCATTCAGTTACAAAACTCATGGAACATTGAGCATCTCCGTAAGTTCTACCCGTAAGGGGCGGCTGTCGGGTCCTGCCCAGTAGCCACCCTTTTGTACAAGCCTTGTCAATGTTGCATGTAACCCTTTGTACAAAGCCAGGTGCAGACCCTGAGCAACAGATAATAAACGAAGCACTGGGGGCCCCAAAAACTTGCATGTATGCATAAGCATAACATGAGCATAGCATGATCATGTAGATCAGGGCATATGTAGCATTGTTTTCCTCTACACTAAGCTGCAGGGTTCTTGCCGTGGACCCGGTCCTGAAGAGAAGAAATGAAGACAAGCCTACAAATTGGTCCCCGACAAGCCAAACAGATAAGTTCTTTCTTATCCATACTTGTTCTGTAAGGTGAAAACTTGTGCATATGAAAACCTCGTCACCTTCAAAGCATAGGTATTCCAATCCTGTTTCCCGAATGTTGCTTCGGTCAAGGTGGCTGTAGTGGCCTTTGATGGAGGAGGTTCGACGAGGAGCTAGTCCCTTTCCATAGTTTTGTGCCCGACAGGCCAAGCCCCGCGGCAACAAATGAAAGGCACCGGCAAGATAGCTTGCCGGAGAAAACTTGTTTACTTAAACGTATAGAGGCGTCCCACCTCTGTATGGACATAGTACATGCACAAGTACCCGGCAAGGCTTGTCTTTTTTTCATTAATATGTGGATAAGGAAGTACAGATCTTACAGGTCACAAACATGGATAAAGAAGATTACATATTTTAGACTAAAGTTTGGCAAGTGCCTACCTATTTTAGACTGAAAAAAGATAAGTGCCCCGTAATCCCTCTCGTCCTAGGAACTACAGCGGGAGGCGAAGAGGGCAAAAGGAGTGCCTGAACAGAAGCCCAGCCCAACCCCGTCAGGACCTGCCGGGCGCAGCCTGACAAGATCGGGAGTGGCGAGGCTGCAAAGGAGGGGGACAGAGAGAGCAGCTCGGCGGTGCCCTATCACCACCCCTAGGGCCAGCAAGAAGCCCCAGGACAGGTGCTGGTGGGGAGGGCCGCCGGAGCTCAGCTGGAAGACTGCTAGAGGAGGCGAAGGCACCAAGAGAGCGCCCCCCTCCTCAGCAACTGTCCCGAAGAGGCCGGTGATGATGGTGCCGGGGAGGGAGGGGAAGAGAGGAAAGATGAGACAGCAGGCCGGCAATACGAGACGAAGGTGTCGGTGCCATCGTACTTCGACCTGACGGCCTGCCACCCGCCTTCTCCGTCTTCCCTTGTTTTTTCCTGATCACCATTGCTCCAGGAGGACGCCGACCCCTCGGCCCGTCACCTCCCCCGGAGAAGCGGCAGAAGGCGGCCACATCCGAGGCGTGCGAGGAGTGCCACCCCCCGCCTTGGCGGGCAGGAAGACACCGCCATCTTCAGCGCCAATCCCAACCCCGCTGGAAGGAGCAGTGCTGGGATTACCAAGGATCCCAAGCACAGCATCACATGCGGGTACCGGAAGCCCCAGGGGCCTTGCCGACGGGATGACAAGCATCATCGGCTTGCGACAAGGGCAAGTACTCCCCTCCAGGCGGCTGGCTCGTGTGGGGGAAATGAGCGCTCCACCGTTTTGGAGAAGCGCAACGCCTCCTATACTGCGGTCGATTCGGCGCCCACGTCCGCAACCGCTACATCTCCTAGAACACCGGACCAGACTCACTCCCCAAGCATCAGCACGAGTATTCGGCATCATCATCCCGAAGATAGAGCCCGAGGCCTGGGCCCGGTCTCCCTCCCTCGACATAAGAAAGAAGAAGGCAAGAACCAAAAGAGGAGAGGTGCGTGGATGGGCGCATCCACTCCTCCTCGCACCCCCTTTTTTATAGGCACGATGGGGCTGGGGGCTGGTCCTTCACCCCCGAGGGGCTCTTTCCGATCCGATCCGTCCAAGCTACCAGCGACGGCCGGACCCGATCGCCACCCTCTCGCACCAGTCCAAGAAGACCAGGTCTTTGCCATGACGCTCTTCCCCGCACCACGCGCCTCCGTTACCTACCCCACTCGATGCATGCAGCATACGTGGCAAAGGATAAGGACGTGGTGGGATAAGTGAATTGGTAGTTACTCCCCTGTGAGTTAAATTCATTCACGGGCCATTACAGAAATGGCCGCACCACGATTGGCATCACACGATGCGCGGAAAGACCAGAAACTGACTCAAGCACAGGTTAATGAAGAAGCAAAGAAAATCTCAAGGATGAGCGACCACAAACTCTTTGCCTATGTACTGGATAGGGCCTACCCCGACGATGCTCGGCAGCGCGTTCAGACCAGGCCTGGGGGCTCCTGTCGGTGCAACAAACCTTGGTGTATGTTGCCCGGACTGTACACATGCTCAAGGGTAAGGATACAGCATCCAAGACAAGGCCAAGCCAAATAAATAGCTCTTTGAGAAATCAAAGGGCGGATCAACACTACTAGGAGAAAGCCTACTAGTAGAGCTTGAAATACCTATAGCAGTAGCGCTGGAGGCAGCGCTACTGCTAACGTGCTACAGCTAAGTTTTAGCAGTAGCGCTACCCAGACAAGCGCTACTTGTAAGTATGGTTAGCAGTAGCGTGCCCGGACCAGCGCTACTGCTAACTATCTGTAGCACTGCGCCAAAGCAAGCGCTGCTGATAATCCAGCGCTGTCGCTAGATGCCTACCAGCGCTACTATTAATATTCTTGCTTTCACAGATTTATTTCCCCTCTACGTATTTGTGATGTATTTGTGCATGCTCTATACAGTAGTTTCATCAGATCATAATAAACATACACTATTCTCATCATATCTATACTTACCAATAAAGCAAGGTGCGTTTCGCCGATTTTTTCATCCGTTCACCGTCGAATTTTTTTTTCTATCCGAGGTGGTACAAAAATTTTGTGCGTCCGTCTGTTTTTTTAGCAATACAGAATTTTGTGCTTGGCCCGCACACGCTGTGGCCCCAGCGAAGCCAGCCCACTTATTTGCCTGCCCATGTAGCTGCAAAAAGCTTATTTCTTGCCCTGGGCGGTAGATAGTCGGAGTTCGCACAGGGCTCCCAAGACTGGTCCGGCCCATTTCATTTTTAGATCCAAATTTATTTTTATTTTTACCTTATTTCATAGTTAAAAATTTTCTAAAAAATATTCAGAATTTTAATTTTGTAAAAATTTTGAAAAATGTTTGAATTACAATATTATCTTCCCCTTTTGGAAAATATTTGGAACATTAATTTATTTTCTCGTTCCGATTTTTTTAAATTCAGAAATATTCCAAAATTGTGTTCCATGTAAAAAAAATGTATTTGAAATATATTCCTGATTTAGTAAAATGTTCACAGATTCAAAATAATGTCCACGGCTAAAAACACATTTTATAAAATTGTTCTGAATGTTCAAAACATGTTCCGTTCTTAAAAGTCGGTCACAAATTTAAAAAATGTTAGGGTATTGATAAAAGGTTCATGTCTTCAAAAAGTGATATTGTTTCAAATTTTGTTCATGTTTTTTCCAAAATGGTTGGAATATTAAAAACATTGTTCGTAATTTCAAAAAATGTTCACGTTTCCAAGAATATTCGGCAATTCATATTTTAAAAAAATTCAAAAAAGATTTTAAATCCGAAGTTGCACTATGTTCTTAAATATTTGCGCTGGCCATTGGTTAGCAGTAGGCGTTTGTTGCCATGGCTAGCGGCACGTGGTCGGGTTTTTAAGGTCTTGTGTTCGATCGTTCAACACGCCATTTTTTGGATTATTACTCGTGCCTTGCAAACATAGTTTATTTCGGTGCCTGCCAGTGGGCTGGCCTAGACGCGAATTGTTGTGCACCTCATGCATAGCGTTATATAGTAGCTCCCACGCAGCTGCCCTAAGAAAAGAAAAATATACGTATAGATTTTGTTCCGTCCATCCCACATGTAGCTCCCCAATTTTTTCGGTTATCCCCCGGGTGGGCCAAACTGGAGCTACCACGTATTTCCTTTTTTGTCGGACGGACGAGCAGCAAAAACTAAAGGGTGCGAGGGGATTGAACTATGGACCTTCCCTATTGTGCCGATGGCTAAAACCAACTCAACTAGCTTGCAATTATGATAGGAACAGTTTCATCTTGGAATTTTATACTAAATCACACCAGTTTTTATATGTCTCTGAGTTGTCTGGAAATAAGGAGGTTGTGTGAGAATAAGAAAGTTGTCTCAAGAATTATGAGCAGAACGAGGGACTCCACAAATTATTATCGGGGGTAACTTGCACGTGCCAATAAAAGACAATATGTTGGTTGGCTATAATGGAAATAAATTGTGGGCACATGGTAATAAAAACATAATATGTTGGTTTTGCTCTAACTAATACTCCCTCCGTACCTAAATATTTATCTTTCTAGAGATTTCAACAAGTGACTACATACGGAGCAAAATGAGTGAATCTACACTCTAAAATATGTCTATATACATCCGTATGTGGTAGTCCATTTGAAATCTCTAAAAAGACAAATATTTAAGAACGAATGGAGTAAAATTTATGGGCACATGAGCGCAAAAATAGTTGAAGAGAATAAACTCTGATAATGAAGGGACATGCATGCCTGGTTATGCGCTGATTATGCTAATGCAACATAATTTATGTGTTGCAATTAGTAATCCATCCGATTACGTCATCGTAGGAGAAAGTGGTCGAAGCAATCGTGCCTCGAAGGTTGTCATGCAACAACCAAATGAGAACGCAACCACAACTCCAAGACGGAGGTGGGCCCGGAGGAAAAAAAAGATACCCGTTGGGTGGTCGCCGTCACGCCGACCAACAAAACCATTATAAAGATCTCGCGAGCCAAACATGACCGATGAGAAGACCGCAGCTCCTCGCTCTGTCACCCACCGCCGTGGAGACTATTTTTGATGAACACATCAATTATCTCTCCCGCTACTTGTTGCAAAAAAATTATCTCCCCGTTGCAATGCACGGGCATATGTGCTAGTCATACACATATAGTAGTCTTGTCATACCATCATCATCATTCAACACAAATATCATCACATCTTGAAAATAGCGATACACAAGTCATGTCATGTCTCGAATAAATGCAACTGCATGGTCATGGCACACACACAAGTTTCATCATCTCTATCTAAACCATGATGTAGAAGAGAAGAGTGATCAGCATGAGCAAGAGCGCGACTATGTAGTACTTCTTGAGGCACCGGCGGTTTCGCTCCCGCTCTTGCCGTAGCGTCCACCTCAAGTAACTATTTTCCGCTTCGGCTCTGTTGTCAAACCCTCTGTGGCTAGCACCCGAGTACTTGTCCACCTGGGCCTGAGCGTCTGGCTAGTGGTCGTACAATCCTGGAACCCTCCCAACGAACATGGCGTAGCAGTCCTTCGCCATCCCTGATCTATGTACCTGCATCGTCAGTTGATGAATTCAATGATAATATGCAACATAATGTACTTAAGAAAACAAAGAGGCATAATTAGCAAAATACAAGCAACCTATAGTAAACATAAATAACGAAGTTCCTCATACCCAAACTAATTAACTAGAGCGATCTACGCTATTTTAGGAGGACTATTTAATTACATCACAGAGTTTCACCATGCATATTCAAAGTTTTGCCATAGAAAGATAGTAGTGACACATTGTCATCGACAACCAGTCCTCCATGTCGGCGGTCCAATCTTCATAGTCAGGGAGGAAGCACCCGAGCTTGTTGAAAGGCTTCAGGTCCAGACGCTGAGCGAGTAGCAGTGCTCGGACATCATCCCGCGTGATTGGCCCATGGTAGAACATCCCTATTAGTTCGAGGACCTCCTTCATGATCACTTGGGCAAGTTCACACTGTACATGATAAAACTCAGCTCGGATTCAATGATCCAGTGTCTTTCCTATGCTTGTGGCCCAGTTGACAATCTCGGCATCGTTGGTAGTAGCTGACATGCGAAGGCGTTGATTATCCCTTCTGTACTCGATCAGGTGATGCATGAGGTAGAATCCATCAGCCTTACTGGTGTACGGTTACTGGATGCAGCAGAAGTCGGTCTCATGGCCGAAACCCAGCCCGTTCTTCTTGTACTTTTTCACCTTGATATATCCACCAGAAAGGTTGAAGGTTAACAGCACACTATCGAGAACACTCTTTATGTGCGTGTAATCCTTTTTCTTGATGTTCTTCGATGAGTCCAAGTAAATAGCTTGGGAGTATTCTGGGTACAGAACGATGAGGAACGGCTTCCCCCCCCCCCCCCCCCCGTTGTGCAAAATAAGTACACCTCAAATTAGCCTCCATGCTTGCAAAGGAATGATTAAAACTTACAAAAAGATATCCGCGGATGACTTACGTGGGATGATAAGGCAGGAGAATTGCTTCCTTGTCCTTATTTGCGATCATGAAATCGCCGATGTACTTGCTCGCATAGTCACGATGCTCTTTGCAGACTGCCAAGAAGCTCTCGTGCATATAGTACGGGTCCGCGACGCAGATATATTTTATGTTCTCGAGCCTGATGAAGTTGTTGAGATACAGCGCATACATGCGGATGAACTGGAAATCCAGCTTGGTCATGTGGAACATGTCGTAGATGTAGTCAAATCGCAGGATGAACTTATCCGCAGGCCATCTCTCGATGTACAACTTCCCGCCCAGCACCTGAGCTGCCTAAAGCGGGTATCCTGGTTTTTCTGAGATGAGAAGGCTTTTCTCTCTGGCCTGCACATCTTCATGAAGTCTCCTTAGATCATTGTTCAATATCTGCTCTAGCGCTTTCGGAGGTAGGATCGGGTGGCCGACGACATGGAAACGCTCCACACCTTCGACACGTATTCTGTCTACCTCCTGGGGCTTCAGAGGCGGCTAGCTGCTTGAAGCAGCTCTGGCGCCTTTAGGGCCTTTCATGTCTGGTCTCCTCCTTTGCTTCTTGGCGGGTGGCGGTAGTGAGCCCACCATACCTTCCCTAACCACCACCCCCAGTGTTGTCGAGCTAATCAGGGGACGGCCCTCGAGTTGTTGCTGGGTAGAGGCGGAATCTGGAGGCGTCTCCTGTGAGGATCGCATGAAGAGACACTTTTTGCATTCCGCCTTAGGATGTTCTAGCTCCGGCCACTACTAGGAAAAGGCCTACTAGTGGCGCACCTGTTTTGGCCATTAATGGCGCACTACAGGTGCGCCACTATCATCACGCCATTAGTAACTAATACTAATGGCGCACCCCTGGTGCGCCATTAGTATACCAGACAGTAGTGGCGCACCAGGAAGTGCGCCATTAGTATGTCCCCTGGTGCGCCATTAGTATGCCTCCCGGGGGGCCATATTTACCTTGTGCTCTGGGTTAGTAATGGCGCACTTCTATGTGGTGCGCCATTACTAAGTCAGATAGTAATGGCGCACCACATAGAAGTGCGCCATTACTAAAAAAAATTTTCAAAAAAAAATTTCAAAATTTTTTTTTCAATTTTTTTTTGTTTTTTCTTAATCTCGGGTCAGTATGGCTTAATCTCGGGTCAATATGCTTAATCTCAAGTCAAATCGCACTAAGTGGTCAAACTTCCCGGAAGGTCAACCATCCTCACACTACTCCAGCCCGAGCACGCTTAACTTCGCAGTTCTATCCAACCCCAGCACCACCTCACTTAACAAGCACTTGTTGATATATCTATGATATCAATCCTATTAAACCTTGTTGATGTCTAGGACTTTGTTCATGTTCATTAGTGTGATGAAATTTTGAAAAAATATTTCAAACTTCCCGGTCATATTACGTATCATATTTTGAAAAAAAATTCCAAAAAAAAAATTCAAAACGAATTTTTTTTCTGTTACTAGTGGCGCACCTAGCAAATTGTGCGCCACTAGTAAGTTTGAATTTTTTTTCCATTTTTCCCCTCTAGATCTTAAAAGCTCCGTATCTTTCGTTCTGTTAGGTTTTTGGGGATTCTGAAAATGTTTAATGGGGTTTTCCCGTTAAATTCGGACGTAACTTTTCGAGTAGATGATTTTTCATATAAAAAACTTTTTCATCGGAGTTCGTATGCAAAAGTTATGCCCTTTTTACAAATTCTCGAGAGATTTTGCAAAAAAGTCGAAAATTCATGTTTGTAAATTTTGCTAACAACTAGACCACATATCACATGGGAATCTTATTTTCTTTTATTTTTTTGACATTTCTATCATTTTCTTTTATTTTTTTTGAAACTGAAAAGGCGGTCCATGGGGGGGGTGGTCATTTGGTGAATAAATTGTAAAACTCAGAAAGTTAGTAATGGCGCACCACGTAACAGGTGCGCCATTAGTAACCCTGGTTACTAATGGCGCAGCACCACGTAACAGGTGCGCCATTAGTAACCCTGGTTACTAATGGCGCACCTGTTACGTGGTGCGCCATTACTAGTTTTGCAAAAAAATAAAAAATATTTAGTAGTGGCGCACAAGTGGATAGTGCGCCATTACTAGTTTGAACTAGTAATGGCGCACTGTACCCAGGTGCGCCATTACTAGTTTTGAAAAAAAAAGTAAAAAAAAAATTGTTAGTAGTGGCGCACGGAGTGTGTGGTGCGCCATTACTAGTTAAAACTAGTAATGGCGCACTGTGCCCTGGTGCGCCATTAATAGTTTTGGAAAAATAAAAATAAAATAAAATTTGCTAGTAATGGTGCACCGTGTGTCTGGTGCACCTGTATCTGGTGCGCCACTGCTATATAGCAGTGGCGCACCACATACATGGTGCGCCATTAATGTCCATATCAGCTATAGCCCTTTTCCTAGTAGTGGGCAAATCAGGCAGCATCAAGTCATCATCTCCACACTCATAGCCTCAGTCATAGTCCTGAGCCATCAATCCTCCATCGTCATAGGTGGTATTGATATAGTTGAGAGGGTCAATGTCGGTGACAAAATCGGAAGATCTCGGGTAGGGGGTCCGGAACTGTGCGTCTGAGGATCAATGGTAACAAGGGACGATGAGGACACGATGTTTACCCAGGTTCGGGCCCTCTTAAAGGAGGTAAAACCCTATGTCCTGCTTGATTATATTCGATGAGTATAGGGGTTACAAGAGTTGATCTACCTCGAGATCGTAATGGCTAAACCCTAGCTGTCTAGCCTATAAGAATTCTGATAGCCTCTACGGACTAAACCCTCCGGTTTATATACCCACCGGAGGGATCTAGGGTTGTACAGAGTTGGTTTGCACAGGAAGGAATAGTACACGCAGACACCAAACTTGCAGTCCACGCATACAGGAGTCCTACCCGGACACGGGGGATAGTCTTCTGTTTTTATCTTCACGGCCCATTAGTCCGGCCCATATCAAATAGTCCGGACACCCGAGGACCCCCTAATCCAGGACTCCCTCAGTAGCCGCTGAACCAGTCTTCGATGACGATGTGTTCGGCTCGCAGATTATCTTCGGCATCGCAAGGCGGGTTCCTTCTCCTGAATACTTTAAGTTAGCTTCCTGCACAAAGGAGCTATGTCCGGCTTTGCATAATCAATACAACCCTTAGCCGCGAAGATAAGATGTCAAAATAGGAACAGTGTCTTTTACTGACAACTTTTCTGCGAAGCGTCATACTTGACCCTTCAACATTTTGAACCGTTTCCACGCCTCCCGTTTCGCATTTCGAGGCCTAGCTCTCATTGGCACATCTTGTCAAAGCAGATATCGTGCACGCCCATTACGGGATTCACATCAATGTGGTTTGGGTAATCCAACCAGGCCGTTCGCATGATCTCTTTGGGAACAGGCGAGTTTTAAGGCTTGAGAGGGGGGAGGGGCGTTTGGTATTTCACTGCCTATAAGAGGATAAAGATTCCTTCTTTTTCCCCACGCTTTCTTCTAGCTCCTGCCTTCGCACCTTCGAGCTCCAGCGCCCAAAACTTCAATCTTCCCCACCGCCAGCACCTCCCCCAGCCATGGCTGGATCTGGTTCAAAGGGCAAGTAGGAGGCCTCCTCCATCACTGAGAAGGACATCAAAGAGCTCCGGAGCATGGGATATCTATCCGCGGATATCGCGCACAGGCTCCCTAGTAAGAACCAGGTCATCCCCACTCTGGAGCCCGGCGAGAGGGTTGTATTCATTCCCCATTTCCTCCGAGGTCTAGGGTTTCCCCTCCATCCATTCGTCTGGGGCCTCATGTTCTATTACGGGCTAGATTTCCATGATCTAGCCCCAAATTCTTTCCTCCACATATCAGCGTTCATCGTCGTGTGCGAGGCTCTCCTCCGCATCCCACCACACTTCGGCCTATGGCTTAAGGTTTTCAATCTGAAGCCGAAGGTGGTCGATGGCCAGCATGCGGATTGCGGCGGGGCCATGGTAAGCAAGCTCCCCAATGCCGTCTGGCCCAAAGGGGCGTTTGTGGAGATGGTCAAGGTGTGGCAGCAGGAGTGGTTTTACATCACCGAACCCCGCAACGCCAATTGGGCGGCCACACCTGACTTCAGATACGGACCCCCCACAAGGCTCACCTCCCGGACCGCCAAGGGCCTTGATTGGGGGTCCACAGCGGAGGTGCAGATGCTGCAAACACGCATCACTAACATGATAGGCAAAAACACCGGTCTCACAAACATGATTCAGGTGATGCTCTTCCGCCGCACTCTTCCTTGCCAACTCCGGGCCTCTCACATGTGGGAGTTCAATCCGGAGGAGCCACGGACCCTGAAGCGCTTCTTCGGCACAACGCACGAAGATATTTGGAGGCAGCTCTTCAAGGCCCAAAAAATGTGGCCAAAGAAGACTGAGGACATCGGACTCGACATCGAGAACTCGGCCTCACCGGTGAGCATAAACTTTTCGAAAACTTATCCAGTCAGCCGTTTGAACATAATGTAAGTCATATTGCCTGCCTTCTGAACAGGGCTAGACGGCAAAGGCGGAGCGGATCAACTGTCCGGCACCGCTGCCTAAGAACCCAGCCACACCCTAGCAAACAGATATGCTGGTCCCGGCGCCATATCAGGCGCCGGAGAGGAAGGCCAAGAAGATGAAGGGCAAGGAGGCCAAGAGCGGCCCCCGCCATAAGGGTCCTGCAGACACAGTATCCGGAGAGACCGAAGACCTCTCTTCCCGTGACAGAGATGATGAAGAAGAGGAGGAGGAAGTGGAATGCAACTCCCCCCGTAAGGGGAGGAAAAATAAGAGGGCGGCCTCCGAAGACCCGAAGGTGGAGGCGCCCAAAAGAGGGAAGATGACCCTCTCGGACAGTTCGGACTCGGATTCCGAACTAGTCTCCAAAAAACCTCCCAGGGCGAAGCCCCTGGCCGAATCGTAAGTATTCATAGACTTACCAGTTCATCTTTTTGGTTTTCTTGTTTCCGTTATATAAGCCATTCGTTGTGTGCCTTTCAGCCCTCCACGCGAGCTTCCGAACACTCCGTTATCGGAGGGGAACTCTCTGCCACCCGAGATGGCAGAGAGCGAGACGCCGCCACGAGCCCCCTCGCCTATCAACATGGATGACACCAAGGTGTTATCCCAAAGGACCTCTCCTGGCCATGGAGGGGCGGGCGAGGCTGTCGAAAAAGCGCCCGAGGTAATACCTCGGTCGCCGAAGACATAGGGAAGGCAACCCCTATGACAACCGACGGTGGGGACCCCCAACAATCTGGGCCCCAGCCGGACACCATTCCGGAGACCAATGCGACTCCGGGATCAGGTGAGCTGCCCCCTTCAAAAGAGGGGGGAGGAGCATCAGCTCCATCGGCGACCTCCGCTAATCCGAAGGCGCCGAACGCTCTAGCAGAAGAACTTCAACATGCTTCCATCGTGGAGGAGCACCGCACCTTCATGGGTGCGGTGGTGGAAAAGGTTCAGTCTGCAAAAAGCGGACTGAACGAAGCCTTCACCAGCCTACTGACAGGCTTTGAGGTATGTGACATAATGTCCTAAACATTTTTGTTTCATTTAGAGGAATGTAGCTGTATACAGACAGTAGCCCCTGAGGCTCTGTTCGGTTTGAAAAGAACCGGACAGAGGATCCACATAGTACTCGGGCGTGTTATCATACTACTCTGCTTGTTGCAATAGGCTTCCCTGTGGGCGGCCACCGCCCAGGCCGTAGAAGTTTCCGAACTGAATCGGAAGCTTGAAGCGGCCAATGAAGAGCTCGACCACATCAACAAGCGGTTTGATGAGACACAAGGTATGTGCATGATGAAAAAATTCATTTTCATGTCAGAAGTGACATGTAAGTTGAGAGGTTAACTCACAGGATGCTTTGATTATGAGCATAGTTGGCGCAGCCGAGGTCGAGACCCTCAAAGGCGCCCTCGCCAAGGCCAAGAAGGAAGCCGAGGTGAGAAAGGCAGCCGCTGATAAAGCGGCTGCTGAACTAGAAGCCGAACAAGTTGCCCTCCGCCAACATGAAGCTCGGGTGGCTGAAGTCGAGCAGGAGCTGAGGGATGCCATCAGAAAATGCAAGACATTGGAGCAGAAGACTTCGGCCCAGTCGTCCGAGCTTGCGAAGGCTCTCCATGATGCCAAAGAGGCGCGGAGCGAGTCCCGGAGTGCTCGCGAAGAGATCCGTCAAGCGAGGCAGATAGGGGCTGGTAAGGCCTTTCCTTTGCAGAGTATTTTTGGAGGTCAAAGATATGCTTTGCTCACTCAAGTGTGGAGTTCTCCAGACGTGTTTGCGGACCTCCCGAGGAGTGTTGGCGATGCCGCACAGTTCTTCTGAGCCTAGGAGGGGAACTCGACCAAGAAGCTATTCTGGTCGCAGTTTCTTGCACCGGAGCACCCGGTGCTCCTCAAAGACCAGATGAAGCAGCTGATGGAGCTGCATAGGGTGTCCGGTTTGGCGATGAAGGATATAATAGTCCAACTTTGGCCCGCCAAACCAATTCCCAGTAGCTACTTCGGTTTGGTGGAGCGGCTCATCGGCGCGCTGCCTCGGATTGATGATGTGAAGCGTTCGGCCTGCATAGAAGGTGCCCGGATGGCCTTCGCCCGCGTTAAGATGCAATGGGCAAAGATGAAGGCCACCGATGTGGTGACCACAGGCCCGCCCGTAGGCAAAGATCATCGGAGGCCGGAGAGATATTTCGACGACGTCCTGGCAGGGGCCCGAATAGAAGAGGGCCAATGTTCTAAGGACGTCATATTTGAGTAGATGTATTCGGGTTGTAAAAACTATGTTATGAACCCATGCTTGTAATTTATATTGTGCCTTTTGTTTCAAGCAATGTTTTCCTCCTGTGCGGCCGTTTATTTCTGAAAGTTGCCAATCTTCGGCATCAGCCCCCACGTAGATGCTACGGGGGTGTTTGTAGTGACGCGTGACCACACTTTATCCAACGTCTTGGTCCGTAAAGGAGGTGTCCGCGAGGTGAACCAGGCAATCAGACTATGCGGCTTTATTACTTTCACTTAGCCATAGGAGTTTGACGGTGGGGCTAAGTACTAGCCCCTTGTGTGTGTGCGGCAATCCGGGCTGAATAGCCATTTCCACGCAGCTTGGACGAAGACCAGCCCCTCGTATAACATGGAGTAAATCGCTAACGATTGTAGTATAAGACTAAGTCACCGAATCGCCAACCAGCTCTCGCTTTATCATGACAGTCAGTTTTCGGCTTTCTCTACTGAGGTATTTGACCGGACGAACCAGAAATACAATCGCAGTTGTTCTCCCTTTACTACCTTAGCCGAACGAGCGGAACGTAAGGTGGTAAGCACAGGAGCCGGGCAACCCAACTATAGACCAAAGACATGATTCGGAGCCGATGCATATAATGCAATATTCGGGACGCCGAAGAGTACCCCATAGTAGTTCAGACTTTAAAATGTGCTGGGCCGGATATAGCCCCCGGTGTTTAAGACCGGACTAAGGCACGTGTGGCAGTCGGGCGTAGGGAGGGAAGACAGATGATAATATAAAATAGATGAGTACCAAACAAAAGTGGTGATAAACTGCTTCCTTTATGCCCTGATTAATACGTCGAGACGTGTCATTACAGATAATGCCCGAAGGCCAAGGCCATTTTACATGCCGAAAGTTTACACAAGGGAAAGGTTTATACAGGGCTTTTTTGAGAAAATAGTGGCTTGAAGGTCCTAATGATGCCCTGCTGCACGTCTGCACCGTTTCTCCTTGGTTGGAAATCCTTTAAGAGGAGGAGTCAATGGTCATCTATAAGAAAGGGGATCCTAGAAAGGAGTCCCTGTACAACCGTAGAGTAGGTAGGTTTTTAATGAACCTATGGTAAAAGAGAAAGAAAAAGAAAAAAAGAAAGTTAAGGTCCGACTAGGGTCAAGCCGTACTATAGACCTGTTCCGCAGTATGCCCCCGGCGCTGCCCAAGGTATTTTAAGTGCGTAGTTATGCACGCGCGGTACGTATGCCGCAACCTTATGGGGCGATTGGCGGAGGCCAAACTACTATTCAAGCTCCGGATTCGTCGAGCTGTCATGATGTAATGCTGATCGGACTCGCTTAGTGGTGTCGTGGGTCTTGATGACCGATGAGCTGTTGAGGCAGTTCTGTACCTCAGCTGCTAGGGCCGCGGTGTGCTCCTCAGTACAGAGGGAGCGTTCCATATTTCCATTGACTGTGATGACGCCGCACGGTCCGGGCATTTTGAGCTTCAAATAAGCATAGTGCGGGACTGCATTAAAGCGGGCGAAAGCAGTTCGCCCAAGCAATGTATGATAACCACTGCGGAAAGGGACGATATCGAAGATCAATTCTTCTCTTCAAAAGTTATCTGGAGAGCCGAATACCACTTCCAGTGTTAAGGAACCCGTGCAGCGGGCCTCTAAGCCAGGTATCACTCCTTTAAAGGTAGTGTTGCTGGGCTTGATTCTTGACGGGTCAATACCCATTTTACGGACAGTGTCTTGGTAAATCAAGTTGAGACTGCTGCCGCTATCCATAAGGACTCTAGTGAGATGGTATCCGGCGATGATAGGATTGAGTACCGGGGCCGCCGAACCTCCGTGACGGATACTGGTTGGGTGGTCCCTGCGATCGAAGGTGACCGGACAAGCCGACCAAGGGTTGAATTTCGGGGCGACAGGCTCTATGGCGTAGACGTCCCTTAGTGCATGCTTGCGCTCTCTCTTGGGGATATGCGTGACATATATCATGTTCACTGTTTTCACCTCGGGGGGAAACTTCTTTTGTCCCCCGGTGCTCGAAGGGCGGGGTTCATCGTCGTCCTCGCTTTGAGGTCCTTTCCCCTTATGTTCGGTATCTAATTTACCGGCCTGTTTAAAAACCCAGCAGTTTCTATTGGTGTGGTTGGCAGGCTTGTTAGGGGTGCCATGGATTTGACAGGGCCTATCTAGTATTTTATCCAAGTTGGACGGGCCATCTCTATTTCCTTTGAATGGCTTCTTCCGCTGACCGGGTTTATAGCCGCTGAATCCGGCGTTGACCGTCGTATCCTCGGTTTCTTCATTGTTGTTCTGACGCTTATTTTTGCTGTGTCGTGGCATTCCATTGCCATCCCTGGCCTCAGAGGTGCCAGGGTCACTGGTGCTGTTGCTTCTACAAGCCAACTAGATATCTTTGCCGGCACAGAAGCGGGTCATGAGTGTAGTGAGAGCTGCCATAGTCTTTGGCTTTTCCTGACCGAGGTGTCGGGCGAGCCATTCGTCGCGGACGCTGTGTTTAAATGCCGCTAAGGCTTCGGCGTCCGGACAGTCGACAATTTGGTTCTTTTTAATTAAGAACTGAGTCCAGAGTTTACGGGCTGACTCTCCGGGTTGCTGGACTATGTGACTCAGGTCATCGGCGTCCGGTGGCTGGACATAAGTGCCCTAAAAGTTGTCCCAAAAAGCATCCTCTAAATCCTCCCAACTGCCAATGGAGTTCTCTGGGAGGCTATTCAACCAGTGCCGTGCTGGCCCTTTTAGCTTTACAGGAAGGTATTTAATGGCATGGAGATCATCGCCGCGAGCCATGTGAATGTGGAGAAGAAAATCTTCAATCCACACAGCGGGATCTGTCGTTCCATCGTATGCCTCGATGTTTACGGGTTTAAACCCTTCTGGAAACTGGTGCTGCATTACCTCGTCGGTAAAGCACATGGGGTGTGCGGCGCCTCTATATCGGGCAACATCACGACGAAGTTCGGATGACATCCGTGTTCGGTTCTCGGCTCGAACTTGGTTATGCTTGACGCGCCAGGCTTGATGGCCGTCGTCTCGTGTTGGAGCACGTCCCCTTGATCCGTAGATTGATCTGGTCTGACCGGCTCTATTGTCCAGGTCCTGACGTAAGTCATATGTGTAGCCCGGAGCCGCTACTTCTTTGCCACTGCGGCGAGGTGGCGCGGGCTGGTGTTTGGCATAATTAGCCGTTTTGTCACGTCCATGTGGTGGTCGGTCCGGTTGATCAGCATGATTGTGTCCTGACGGTATTGGTTCAAGGGCTTCGTCGTCGAATTGTGGTAGTAGCTTGCGTTTTGGGTAGCTCTTTGTCAGGCGTTCGAGGCTATATTCTTCGGCAGCTAGGACCTTGGTCCATCTGTCGTTGAGCGTATCCTGTTCGGCTTGAAGCTGTTGCTGTTTCTTTTTAGGCTCCTCGCAGTGGCGATGAGCTGTCGCTTGAACCATTCTTGTTCGAGGGGTTCCTCTGGCACGATGAAATCTTCGTTGCCGAGGCTAACATCCTCCTCGAAGGCCAGTAGATAGTTACTATCTTCCGAATCCTAATGATCGACAAGTTCATCGGAGTTGACTTGTCCCTCTTCCCTATCATCCTGCTCGAACGCAGGGTCGACGGGGTCTTCGGCATTGTCCGGAGTGTCATCATCTATGGTGCCGGTGTTGCTGTCCTTCGCCCGACGTGATCGTGAGCGGCGCCGCTGACGTCGGCGCTTTGGTGGATCATCGACGGGCTTGTCCTGATCTGGATCTTGAGTGCCATCGTCATCCTGCTTCTCAGGTGTGTCCACCATGTATACATCATAGGTAGAAGTGGCCGTCCAACCCCCAGTGATAGGCGGGTTTTGACCTGGTTCGGCTCCGGCATCGTCATCCATACCGTCAATGTCTTCGAAGGCGTAGTCTAGCATGTCAGTTAGATCCTCGACAGTGGCTATTAAGTGGGTGGTGGGTGGGACGTAAAATTCCCTGCTCTCAGCCCCCAGTTTGGGCTGGTCATAGTTCGGAGGTGATACTTCCGTGATGGCGAGAGATCGCATTAGGTCTAGTGTCTCGTTTAAGAGCGAAAGCCGGATGGGCGTATGATGATCTGCGGAGCTAGGTTCAGTAATAACCACTTGACCGAGCTCAATGGACACAGACCTCGAGAGTTCGGAGTTGACGTCCAGAGGCGAGTCCGGCTCCCCGATGTCTGGAAGAGTCACGTTTGACTACGGGTCTGCTGAGAGTATAGTCGCCTCTGGGTCTCCGGCAGGAATCCAGAGTCGGGCGGGGTTTATCCTCCCGTCTTCGGACAGAGTGGTCCGCCCTAGATCTAAGGCCAGGGCAGGCACGAGAGTCGATCCTTGAGCGGAATCTGACGACGGGTTCGACGGGTTTCCTTCATGTGGATGAAGAGTGGCGGCCGAGGCCGAGAACCCTTCGAAGACCAAGTCTAATCGGATATCCGCGATGTAATTCAAGCTTCCAAACCTAATCTGATGACCAGGGGCATAGCTGTCGATCTGCTCGAGGTGACTAGTTGAATTGGCACGTAGAGCGAAGCCGCCAAACACAAAGAGTTGACCAGGGAGAAAGGTCTCCCCGAAAACAGCATCGTCGCTCACGACAAGTCGAGCCATCGATCCTTCTGTCGATGACACAGTGGAACTCTCATTGAAAGCACCAATGTCGGTGTCAAAACTGGCAGATCTCGGGTAGGGGGTCCCGAACTATGCGTCTGAGGATCAATGGTAACAAGGGATGATGGGGACATGATGTTTACCCAGGTTCGGGCCCTCTTAAAGGAGGTAAAACCCTACGTCCTGCTTGATTATATTCGATGAGTATAGGGGTTACAAGAGTTGATCTACCTCGAGATCATAATGGCTAAACCCTAGCTGTCTAGCCTATGAGAATTCTGATAGCCTCTACGGACTAAACCCTCCAGTTTATATACCCACCGGAGGGATCTAGGGTTGTACAGAGTCAGTTTGCACAGGAAGGAATAGTACACCCGGACACCAAACTTGCAGTCCACGCATACAGGAGTCCTACCCGGACACGAGGGATGGTCTTCTGTTTTTATCTTCACGGCCCATTAGTCCGGCCCATATCAAATAGTCCGGACACCCGAGGACCCCCTAATCCAGGACTCCCTTAGTCATCATCCTCCTCCTCCATGAAATCATCAGCATTTTCTTTTTCGACCGGGGCGACATCATCTGGCACTAATGGAGGCTCTCCTTCGCGTCGTCCGCTATGACCCGCCACAACAGGTGCAGGTAATTTGGTAGGTGGGGTGTTGTTCATTCCTTCTTGAGAAGCTATCGTTGGTGTGATACTTGGCGCCTCAACACGAAGAAGAGTCTTCGGCCAAGGCAAGAACCAGCTCTTGCATGCGCCAATCCATTTAGGGGTCTCCTCGTCATCGACTGGTACCGTAGGAGGCAAATCCTCGAAGCGCGCTAAGACACTGGCCATGTTAACCTTGAAGACGCCATGGGGCATCTCTTGGTTGTGGAACATGCGGTCCTTCGGCTTCACAATCGTTGCCTTTCCCACGGCCACCTTCTGGCCGTTGATGTCGTACAGTAGGGTGCATGGGGTATTGTCGGCCTATGAAGACATGTCTGCGACATCAAACATCCGAAAGGCAACTGAAATGGAAGACTATAGACATGCTGGTGAAAAGGGTATGACGCGTAATTACCGTGAGGGCGTTGAGCTCAGCCATAGACGAAGCCCCGCCGAGCATGCCAGAGACGGATGTCGGGCTACTATGAACAGGAGCGGGACCATTTGCGGTTGCTTGATCAAGTGTTGGTGGTGTGATGTTCACCGAATTGCTCCCGACGTAGCTGGGAAGGGGAAAGTCCACTCGCCCTTTATCTGGATTGCTCTTCGACCAATCGATAATTGCCGGAATCGAGCTAGTAATAATTGAAGATTGCAAGTGAGCCATGACGCCAGCCACTGCATCATTGACTGCTGCATTGAGTACCCCGAGCAACTCTTCTTTGCTCTCAGCTTTGGTCTTATTGACCGCAATGTCGACCTTCTCGTCGATGGTCTGTTGAGTAAGCAACTATCTCTTCCTTCTTTCCACTGGCTACTCGTGGTAGCACGTCTCCCATGAGGCGCCATCTTTGACGCCGTGCACACGTCCATAGGATGGCGGTTTGTCCTCCGGGACCTTTTTCAGTATGTTCAGGGCCTAGTTGAAAGGGGTGTCCCACTTGGGCCTCGCCGACGACTATGATGACTCATCGCTTTCGGCTGCCTTTTGGTGCTGCTCTTTCTGCAAAAGGAACGTGGATGGTTTACTAATGTGACAAAACTTGTAGTCGAATTGATTGGAAGCTAATATAATAAGGTGGTAATATAACAATTACCAGAAGTCTCATGAACTCCCCCGTGTTCGGGTCCGTGTAAAAGATCTTATTGACGCGGTCCCACTTGTACCGGGCCCTGGTCCAATCACGCTCCAGCGGGTCGGTGAACTCCGCCAAGGGGTCTGGGATTCCAAGACTTTCACGTTCGGCGTCCTCATTGGCCCATATGTGCCTCTTCCCCTCGTAACCACGGCTTCCGAGGCGGTGGGAAGGCGTGTTCCTGGCCTAGTGCGCCTTCATTTTCTTCGACCTTTGCTTGACTTCTTCTTTAGCGCAAGTCTCCTTGAATTTTTCAAAGTTCGGTTCCTTTAGTAACGAATTGTCAGCATGAATCCTGGACCACGGTTCATTCTTCGCAATCGCTTTTTTCACCCTAACTTTCCAGGCGGACAAGTCATTGGTGAACGTCACCATTGCCTTGCTGTTTATCTTTGTCATGGCATCATCGTCCCACGGATGTCTGCTTTCATCCCGGCCGGGGAACAGGATCCTATTGTGCAACTTCTTTAGGAGCATGTGCTCCATATGTGGTATCTTCTTCAACTTCTCATCGTTGATGTTGGCGGTTTCCCTGAGGATGCATCCTAGTTGATTGCCCCAGCACGAGTGCGCTTTCTCCGACGCCGTTGGCTCTAATTTCTTGGGGTGCATCTCCGTGACCACAATTTGTCCGATGCCGAGCTCGTTTGGTTTTCGTGTCCTCTTCTGCTTCGGTGCTTTACCGGCTAAGACAGCATTGTTGCCGGTCTCGAGGGTGGTGTCGGTGCTGGTGCCGGTGTCGGGGTTGGTGCCACTGCCGCCACCCTGCACCCGCAACTGGTGTTCGTCCAGGTAATTGAAATAATGATTTGCTGCCTCGAGGGGATCTTCTTCAAGGCGACCAGAACCCCCGGCTTCGGCGTGGCTAGACATGTTTCCTATTCAACAATTGTAAATAAAAGATATAATGAAGAGAAAAAAGGGGCCTATATTTGGTCGGAATGTTGATTCATTCCCCTTCCGGCAAAAACCCGGGCACTCCATATGTCCTAGTTTCTAGCACAAGTCATGCCGAAAATCACGGAAATTTTCGGCATGACCTTTGCTAAAAAGTGGGCATATGGAGCGCCTGAAATTTGCCGGAACGGAAATGAATCAACATTCCGGCAAAACATAGGCCACTCGGATATTCTTCGACATTCAACCAACATTGCAAAATCATATAACATCAATGACATATATCATATAACATCAATGACATATGAGCATCACAGGAGGACATATATAAAGCAAGTACACATAGTGAAATGACCTCACTAAACATTGCAAAATAGTCGTCTTTTCAAAAACAATAAACCTTTGCAAAATGACCTCACTAAACATTTGCTACTGTTTTTTATTTATAGCTAAAAAATTCTAGGAAGGGAGCTACTATTTTTTATTTATAGCTATTTTATATACCTACAAAAATTGCCTAGCTAATTTCCTAAAAAAATTGCTACTGTTTTTTATTTATAGCTAAAAAAGTCCACTGATTTTGCAATTTTAGGGAGCTACTGTTTTTTTTAAATTGCCTAGCTACAAATAATTTGCTACTATTTTTTATAGCTAAAAAGTTTGCTACTATTTTTTATTTATACCTAAAAAAATTGCTACTGTTTGGTATCGCCCTAAAATTTGCTAATTTAGCTAAATTTGCTAAATTTGGTACTGCCCTAAAATTTGGTACTGTTTTGTTATGTCTATTTCACTAATGATGCTAATAGTAGCTAGGGTTCATCTGTCCTAATTTTGCTAACAGTAGCTAGGGTTCATCACACAGAGAGAGAGAGAGAGGAGGGTGGGGGAGAGGAGAGGGAGAGGCTTACGGGCTCGGGCGGGCAGGGGAGAGGGCGGCGGCGGCGAGCATGAGGGCGAGGAGGGGAGAGGTCGGCACGGCGGTGAGGTCGACGGCGGGCAGGGGCTCGGTCGGCGTCGAGGTCGAGGGCGGGCAGGGGCTCTGGCCGGCGTCGAGGCCGAGGGCGGTCAGGGGCTCGGGCCGGCGTCGAGGTCGAGGTCGAGGGGCAGGCAGGGACGACGGCCGGCGGGTAGGGGCGACGACAGCGCGTGACAGCAGAGGAGGGGGAGAGGTGGGAGAGTGGGGGGGGGGAATGGGACTTGGAAAATTTTGAGCCCGCGCGGCGGGTTAACTAAAAATAGCAGTAGCGCTGGGTTAGGATCCAGCACTATAGCTACGTTAGCTATAGCGCTGGGTGGTAATCCAGCGCTACCGCTAACTATTCTAATTTTTAGTTTTTTTAATTCTAAAATACATATAGCAGTAGCGTTGGATTAGGATCCAGCGCTATAGCTAAGTTAGCTATAGCGCTTGTTCATGATCCAGCGCTACTGCTAACTGATCTAGTTTTTAGTTTTCTTTTCTTTTTATTATTTTCCTTTACTTTTCTATTTTTTATTTTTCTTTTGTATTGCTTTCTCCCTTTAATTTGTTTTTGTTTTTTGTTTTTCTCCCGACGGCCTCGCACGCAGTCGACGAGAACGTCTCCCTCCCACACTGTGCAAATATCACCGGAACCATGCATGTGGTGGTAATTGAAGGGGATACGATGTATACATCATTTGACCGATAACAGTTACTTAAGTGCATAC
This sequence comes from Thinopyrum elongatum, assembly GCA_011799875.1. Taxonomy (NCBI): domain Eukaryota; kingdom Viridiplantae; phylum Streptophyta; class Magnoliopsida; order Poales; family Poaceae; genus Thinopyrum; species Thinopyrum elongatum. Next base: position 124,145,470 of record CM022297.1, read on the forward strand.
ACAAAATAGATACATATATGTAAATGATGGTTTCTCAGCTGCGTCGACGACGTTTCACATTGAGCTTCTTCCCTTTCTTGTTCGTTGTCGAATAATTTAGCCCCTCCTTGTGACTTTTCCGGCACCATGGAGTATGATCTTTCTTAGGTAATGTAGTGTTGATTCTTCTTTTCATGTATGCTTCATCGTCATCGTCATCTTCCCTCATCAGGTTGCCATATTGGTCGTAGTCTTCCTCATTGGCGACTCCATCCATTCCGACGATGCTCCTTTTGCCTCTCCTCATGACAACACGGCTGGGATTGGTCTGGTCGGTTATGAAGAAGCATTGTGTCATGTGCTTAGCATGTACCCATGGCTCTCTTTTGGCGATGACATTAACGTTAACGGTAGCGCTCTTCGTGTCAGGTATAGACATGGTAGTGAAATACTTGTTTTCTCTTACGACATCCTTAGCCCATCTGCCACGGAACATCGTTGCATCATGCATTCCAGCATAGTCAAGCTTCCAGATCTCTTTGACCCTTCCGTAGAATCTTTCAGTTGTGCCATTGGCGTCGGTCACGCATTCAATCGTCACCCCTGAGTTCTGGTAATCACTGTCCATGTCTTTGGCCTCCGTGTAGAACATGTACCCATTGATATCGTATGCCTGATAGGTCGCGAGTTTGGGCGCGGGGCCATGTGCTAAGGCGTGTATGAGCAATCCGTCCGAACTGCCCTCTTCCGGGGGATTAGCAAGAACTTGCTCTTTGAACCAACGCAAGAAAGTGGCGTTGTGCTCTACAGTAACTTCGTCATCCGTCTTGAGCATCCCCTTATCACGGTACTTCTTTGCGATGGTTTCTTTGTGTCGTGTCACATAATCATCTACCACATCTAGGTGTTTTAGCTCTACTAAGTTAGCCCTATCAAAGTCCTTCTGTCGATCCGAGTAGTCCATGTGCAATTCCCTCCGGCCATTGTTGTGACCTTCTCCTCCGAGCCTCCCATCGTGCTTCTTGACGGGCAAACCAAAAACAGGGTCTCCGACGCCTATATAATTCTCCCAAAAGGAGATGCACTCATGCGTCAGATACCCCTGGACGATGCTACCATCGGGATGGGACATGTTACGAATGTCCTTTGATGACCCCATTCATCCTCTCGAACGGCATCATGCTGTGAAGGAATGTCGGCCTGAGGTCGATGATGTCGTCCACAATGTGGACACACAGATGCACCATGACGTCAAAGAACGCGGGTGAGAAGTACATCTCAAGCTCACATAGTATGACAACGATCTCTTCCTATAGCCTTCGGAGCTGCTTCACACTGATGGATTTTCGAGAGATAACGTCGAAGAAGTTGCAGAGACCAGTAAGCGTGTCATGGATGTGCTTGTCCATTATCCCTCTAATGGCAACCGGGAGTATCTGCGTCATCATCACATGACAGTCATGAGACTTCATCCCGCTGAACCTTTTCTTCTTGGATTGCCGTAAGGCACTTGATGAATTGATCGATCTCCTTCGCACTTAAGGTGAAGCAAGAAGGGGGGCAATAATCCTCCTCCTTCTTGTTGACTTTTCTGCCCCTTTCCCCCTCCTCCGTCTCTGTCTCCTCTGTCGACTTTTTACGAGGCGGCATGTGGAGATCTTTCCTGATCTTCAAATCTTCCAAGTCTTTCCTTACCTTCGGCCCATCCTTGGTCTTCTTCGGCATGTTCATCAGTGTGCCAAGCAAGCTCTCGAGGACATTCTTCATGATATGCATTTGATCAAGGCAATGAGGCGTGTCGTGATTGGGCCAGTACTCCAAGTCATAGAAAATAGACCTCATTTTCCATACCTTCAGCAGCGGCTCTGGTGCCTTTTACATCTTTCCCGGCGCGGGCCAGTGTTCCCAGTTTTTCAACAGCTCATTGATTTTGGCGCCGCTCCTCTTACGTGGAGGTCCTCGATGCTTAGCCAACCCATTGAATAGATGTCCACGCTTTCTCCATGGGTCATCCTTCTTGAGCCATCTACGATGCCCCATGTACATGATTTTCCCAGACCCGCCATCTTTCGTTGACGTAAGCTGCTGAGACGTTGTGTCATCCATGCACCTCATGCATCCGCAGTATCCGTGGCACACATGGCCTGAGGTGTACCCTTAACCGAGATAGTCGTGCACCGTCGTCATCAGCACGGCTCTCATATAGAAATACTCTCCTTTGCTAGCGTCCCATGTCCATGTCGGTGTTTTCCATAACGTGTCTAGCTCCTCTTTCAGAAGCCCCATATACAGGTTAATATTATTTCCTGGTTGTTTCGGCCCTTGAATCAGCATGCTCATGTGTATGTACTTTGTCTTCATGCACTTCCATGGGGGGAGGTTGTACATCCATACAAAGATGGGCCATGTGTTGTGGTTGGCGTTCTAGTTTCCAAACGGATTCATGCCATCGGTACTCGCACCAAGCACGATGTTCCTTGGATCTTCTATGGCAAATCTATATACGGCGTTGAATGCTCTCCACTGGCTATCATCTGCCAGGTGTCTCAGCTTCGGATCATCTCCATCGTCAGGCTTCTTCCTCTCCATGTGCCAGCGCATGAGCTTTGCTTCCTTAGGATCTATGAAATACCGCTGCAGACGGGCAGTGATTGGAAAGTACCATACAACTTTCTGAGGAGCTTTCTTTCCTGCCTTCTTATATCGAGAAGCATTGCACAGTGTACAGCTGGTTTTTTCCGCGTGCTCCCCCCGATAAATGATGCAATCATTGATGCATGTGTGCTATCTAATGTGCGGCAAATCAAAATGGCAAACAATTTTCTTGGCCTCCTCGAACTAGTAGGACACAGGTTCCCCACGGGAAGAACTTTATTATGTAGATACTTCAAATGCTCATCGAGGCTTTTGTCTGTCCATTTGTTTTTGCCCTTCGTCTTTAGAAGTTCGAGCGTGAAACTTAAGCGGGTCACCTCAGGATCGCAACCATCATACAATGGAGTCTTCGAGTCTACTTCAAGTTGCGCCAGCTTGGCCTCCTCTCTAGAAGCAGCTCTCTCGCTAGTCGTACTCTTGCGAAGGAGGTCTCGAACATGAGGGTCCTGCATGACTGCACTTAGTAGCGTCGAAGACTGCGGTTAGACCGCCGCCTCTTCTCCGCCATGTTTGGACTCTTCTTCGCCGTGTCCGGAATCTTCTCTGCCGCCGGCATGTCCTGACTCTTCCCTGCCGCCATGTCCGGCGCCATCGTCTTCGTGTTGATCGGTCATCTCTTCATCTAGCCCCATGTCGTTATTCCCTGCCATGTGGACGTCCTCATCATCATCTTCACTTATCCACCGAGTATAGCCATCCATGAAACCATTCATCAGCAGGTGCGCCTTCAAACTGCCATGATCAAAAGGGTCCAAAAGGACTCCTTCTTTGCATCTTGTACACGGACATCTAATCCTAGTCCGATTATTTGCATACATGTCCATCACCGCGGATTGCAAGTATTGCTCCACCTTCCATCCACTCACCTTCATGACCGACTGCATGGTATAACAAGCAAAAGGGTTATAAACAAAATGCATGCATGCATCAAAGTCATATAAAAATTTGGCATGACCTTGCCTAAAAATAGGACATATCGAGTTTGCTCGAAATTCACCGAAACGGAAATAAATCGACATTTCTGCAAAACATAAGCAACTCGGGGGCATGTCACTCTCACAAATCTCTCCATATCTCAAACACACATATTCCCATTCTTGAAATGCACAACTTTTTTACTCACCTATCTCCCGAGAGAGACCGAGCACGGTTAGATGAGGCCTTTCGCTACCTATAGGGATCGAAAGTGTGGATGGCTAAATAGCTAGCTAGATCTAGTTGTTGGGGAGGAGAGATGACTCTAGCTAACTAATGGAGAGGGAGAGAGATGAGCTAGCTAGATCTATATCTATGGAATGGAGGGAGAGCCAAATAAATGAGGTAGCTAGATAGAGATGAGAAGGCCATTTATGGAGGAGAATTATGGTGGAAGGGGGCATTAATGGGGAGAGAAGAGACATAGGAGGAAGAGAGAAGAAGGGCAACAATGGTGGAGAACTAACTTAGAGAGGGGAGAGGGGAAAGGAGGGGGAGAGAGGGCAAAGGGGGGAGGAGTGGGAGAGGGGGGTAAAAAGGTGGCACCAGCCGCAACTAGCAGTAGCGCTGTTTTCTAGAAAGCGCTGCTGCTATGGTAATTAGTAGTAGCGCTTTCCAGGAAAAGCGCTACTATTAAGTGGGGCCCATAAGCAGTAGCGGTGCTGTCAAATAAAGCGCTACTGCTACTGCTATTAGTAGTAGCGTTGTATTCTGGACAGCGCTACTACTACAGCTAGCGTCGGTGGGCTCGTTGGGTCCCACTTAGTAGTAGCACTTTTTCCTTTTCCGGCACTACTGCTAAAGTGTTACTTGTAGCGCTGCCCCAGAACAGCGCTACTGCTAATTAGCAGCAACGCTTGCTATTTTACAGTGCTACTACTGATGTCCTACCTATAAGCATTTCCCTAGTAGTGCAAGAAGACCAAGACAAGCCAAAGGAGCAAGTTATCACTAAGGAAAAACCTCCCTTGCCGGGCAGGCGAGCCTGGCAAGGTCGAGGTCACCCCGAAGACAAGTCTCAAGACTCCCCCGGCAAGCTTTCCGGGGATGCCAAGGGCAGATCACCCCGCCAAGGCGCCACCGCTCCACCTCACAACAACGCAAGTCATCTATCGATGCGGTGTCATGCCCCCATGTGATTAAATGGCTGTTATTTGGCACGTGGCAGCCATTTCTGAGGAAGATCACCCCCAAATGACACCCAACCAGAGGCGTGTCACGCAGGCAGGCGAGAAGGTGGATGAATAGCACGGCAAGGCTTACCGGGCTCCCCCGCGATGTGACACTAAGTGGTGCATTTAATGCACCCTGTCCTATCTGCAGAGTTAGGTATGATAGCACTGTGGCTATCTAATCACTGGATAATGATTGTTTTGCCATTGTGGGAACCCCTTGACCTATAAAAGAAGGGCCGTGGCAACCTTAGAAAGGATTCGGACCCTTGTACACTCATACGCGTTTAGCTACTCTCGTCCCCAAGCAACCTTGCCAGGCTTGAGCTCCGCGTCTCCACCACGGTCCTTTCATCAATCCACCAAAGCAGGAGTAGGGTTTTACGCCTCGCGGCGGCCCGAACTTGGGTAAAAACTGCCCGTGTCATCACTGCCATGCTGCTCTACGGTCTCCGCTCTTTGTGCAACGCGCCCTTCCCCCTTGTCGAACCACAAGGGGCCGATGGCCCCATAGGTGGCCGTGTTGAACCACGACATGCATGTACTACGTCCATGCAGAGGAGGAGTGCCTCTATACTTTCAAGTAAACAAGTTTTCTCCAGCAAGCTATCCTGCCAGTGCCTTTCATTTGTTGCCACGGGGCTTGCCTTGCTGGGCTCAAATCTATGGAAAGGGACCAACCCCTCGTTGAACCTTCTCCGCCAAAAGCCACTACAACCATCTTCACTGAAGCAACGTTCGGGCCAAAGGATGGGAGCACAAGCCTTGCTGGGCTCAAAACTATGGAAAGGGACCAGCCCCTCGTCGAACCTTCTCCGCCAAAAGCCACTACAACCATCTTGACAGAAGCAACGTTCGGGCCAAAGGATGGGAGCACAAATGCTTCGAAGGTGATGAGGTTTTCTCTATGCACAAGTTTCCTTCTTACAGAGACATGTATGGATAAAAAGGAACTTATCTGTTCGGCTTGTCAGGGACCAATATGTAGGCTTGTTTTCGTTTCTTCTTTTCGGGATCGAGTCCGCGGCAAGAGCCCTGCTGTTAGTGTAGAGGAAAACAAAGCAACATATGATCTTATCTACATGATGATGGCAATTTTATGTTATGCTATGCATGCATGCAAGTTTTTGGGGCCCCCAGCATTTCGTTTTATTGTCTGTGCTCAAGGTCTGTGCCTGGCATTATACAAAGGGTTACACGCGCATCGGCAAGGCTTGTACAAAAGGGTGGCTGCTGAGCAGGGCCCGACAGCCATGCCTTATGGGTAGAACTTACGAAGATGCTCAATGTTCCATGAGTTTTGCAATTGAATGCCATCTTCAGTCTCCTGATGGACTGCGCCAGGTCTGGTGACTCGCACTACCAAGTAAGGGCCTTCCCACTTCGGCGTCAACTTGTTTGCACCCTTGGCGAACTGAACACGCCTAAGGACAAGGTCGCCTTCCTCAAGGCTCCGGGCATGAACCCTGCGGCTGTGATAGCAGCACAGAGCTTGCTGGTAGCATGCAGCACGCGTAGCAGCCCGGAGACAGTTCTCCTCAAGGAGCACAACATCGTCATGACGGTGCTGCTCTTGCTCTACTTCATCGTAGGCAAATACTCGAGGTGACCCATATATGAGTTCCGTGGGGATCACTGCTTCTGCCCCATAGACTAGGGAGAAGGGAATCTGGCCGGTAGCTCGATTTGGTGTCATACAGAGGGACCAAAGAACCACCAGCAGCTCATCGATCCAGCATCTGCCGCATTTCTGCAGCTTGTCAAAAGTTCTTGTCTTGAGTCCTCACGGCATTTCAGCGTTCATCCTCTCAGCTTGTCCATTGCTTCTGGGATGAGCAACAGAGGCGAATGAAACCTTGCTTTCGAGGGATTGAACGTATTGCATGAAGGCGCGGCTTGTGAGTTGGGTGCCGTTGTCAGTGATGACTCTGGCGGGTACTCCGAAGTGTCACACCAATCCCTTCAAGAACTTGATAGCTGATTGCGCGGTCACCTTTCTCACAGGCTCCACTTTCGGCCACTTTGTAAACTTGTCGATTTCCACGTTCAAGAATTAAAAGCCCCTGGTAGCACGGGGGAAGGGGCCCAAGATGTCGAGCCCCCAGACCAAAAATGGCCATGACAAAGGGATCGTTTGGGGAGCTTGAGTAGGTTGATGGATATTCTTGGAGTGGAACTGGCAGGCTTCACATCTGGTGACTAGCTCAATTACATCTTGGAGGGCCGTGGGCAAGTAGAAACCTTGCCGGAAAGCTTTTCCAATTAAGGCTCTTGATCCAATATGGGAGCCGCACATGCCTTTGTGTATCTCTGCCAACAGTTACTTCCCCTCTTCCCGGCAAATGCACTTCAATTTCACACTGTTGGGCCTCCTTCTGTATAGCGTGTTATCGACAAACTGATACATACTGGCCCTCCAGGCTACTCTTTCAGCTTCTTCTTGCTCTTCGGGAAGTTCTCCTGCTTTGAGGTAATGTACTATGTGTCATGCCCAAGATGGAGCCTGAGGTGGGAGCGCATATCTCAACCGCAAGAACTAGTAGTTCGGCGGGAGGTTGCTGCTCACCAGGTGAAGTGGAGTTGTTCCCACCAACCTCTCTGCCGGGGGCTTCCGGAAGCTCTGCCGGGAGAGGCTTGCCGGAGTCCAGTTTCCTCCTCTTTCTGGCCATTGTTGTCGGGGATACTGAGGGTTGAGTTAGGTGGAGAACAAAAGTTCCTGGTTCCACAGGAAGCTTTTGTGCAGCGCATTTTGACAGATGATCGGCAACATTGTTTTACGCACGTGGCACGTGCTCTGTTTGTAATCCATCAAAACGCTCCTCCAGCTTCCTCACTTCCTCCACATATGCCACCATCAATGGACTCTGGTAAACCTTGTTCACTTGTCTCACCACAAGCTGTGAGTCTCCATGAATGATCAACTTCTTAATCCCCAACTCTACCGCGATCCTGAGCCCAGCAAGGAGTCCTTCATATTCCGCAGTGTTGTTGGTAGCTTTCTCCTGGGGAAAATGCATTTGGACCACATACTTGAGGTGCTCTCCAGTGGGTGTGACAAGGAGCACGCCAGCTCCTGCACCTTGCAGTGAGAAGGCACCATCAAAGTACATGATCCATTCTTGGGGGGCCTCCTTGCCGGGGATAACTGTTTCCGGTGTCTCCTCGTCTGGGGTCGGTGTCCATTCTCTACTTTGAATGGTTGACGTACTATCATACTTCAGACCAAAGCTTGACAATTCCAAAGCCCATTCCACTATTCTGCCAGTGGCCTCCGGGTTCCTCAGTATGCGTTGCAAAGGAAAACAAGTGACAACTGTGATCTCGTGGGCTTGGAAGTAGTGACGCAGCTTCCTCGAGGCCATAATGAGGCCGAAGATCAACTTTTGCACTCCAGAGTACCTCGACCTAGCCCCCTACAACAGAGAGCTGACAAAGTACACCGACCATTGCACCACCTTCTTCTTTGCCGCGGTCTTGGAATCGTCTCTGTTATTCTGCTCTTCTTCCTCCTGATCTGCACCGGACCTTGCTGGGATAGGTTCACTTCCTTCTCCGGAGGGGGCAGTAGCTGCGGCTGCTCCTTCATCTACTTCTCGCTGCACCACCAGCGCTACACTAACCACTTGATTGGTCACTGCTAAATACAGCAGCAGCGGCTCTTGCGGTTTAGGAGCGACCAAGGTGGGAGCAGAGGAAAGATAGGCTTTCAGGTCTCGCAGCGCTGCTTCTGCTTCCGGGGTCCACTTCATTTGCCCTGCCTTCTTCAAAATTTTGAAGAACAGCAAGGCACACTCAGCAGACTTGGAAATGAACCTACTTAGCGCGGCAACACATCCGGTTAGGCGCCTCACGTCCTTAACTATCTTGGGTGCTTGAATCTGCTTGATCGCCTTGATCTTGTCGGGGTTGGCCTCTATCCCCAAGTGGGACACAAAGAAACCAAGTAACTTGCCGGAGGGAACGCCAAACACACACTTCTCAGGGTTTAACTTCAAGTTGATCTTGCATAGATTCGCAAAGGTCTCTTCCAAGTCCTGAATGAGAGTTGATTTGTCCTTGGTCTTGACCACTATGTCGTCCATGTAAGCTTCAATATTCCTGTGCAATTGAGACTCAAACCCAATTTGCACCGCCCTTGCAAAGGTGGATCCAGCGCTCTTCAACCCGAAGGGCATTCACACAAAGCAGTATGTGCCACATGGGGTTATGAACGCGGTCTTCTCCTCGTCCTCCTTGGACATGAATATCTGATGGTACCCAGAGTATGCATCCAGGAAGGAAAGCAGATCACACCCGGAAGTGGAATCTACGATCTGGTCGATGCGCGGCAAGGGGAATCGGTCCTTCAGGCATGCTTTATTCAGATCCGTGAAGTCTATGCAAAGCCTCCATTTCCCGTTCACCTTGCGCACCACCACCTGGTTTGCCAACCATGTTGAGTGCAACACTCCTCTGACCAAACCTGCTGCTTCAAGTTTCTTGATCTCCTTGGCAATGAACTGTTGCCACTCTAAAGCTTGCTTCCTGACTTTCTGCTTGACGGGCCAGGCATGAGGGCAGTCAGCTAGGTGGTGCTCGATTACCTCCCTGGGAACACCGGGGATGTCAGATGGTTGCCAGGCAAACACATCTACATTCGCCCGCAGGAAGGCAACGAGCGCGCTTTCCTATTTGTCATCAACGGTGGAGCTGATGGTGAACGTACCATCAGCGCCATCCAGCCCCGCCGGGACCTTCTTCACCACAGGTGAGGCAACCTTGGGCTTCCTGCTAGTGGAGCTCTCCGGCAAATTATCGACGGGTGCAGCAGACTCCGAAGAGGTGCGCTTCCCGGATTCTTTGCCGGTATCTTTGCTATCTTTCTTCCCTTCCTTGTTTTCCCTAGCAGGGGCTGTAGCTTCCGTGGCCTCAGTAGCGACTGTGTCTCGGTACATCTTATCTACGCATATGATTGCGTCCTTCTTGTCTGACAAAATGGAAATGACGCCCATCGGCCCTGGCATCTTTAGTGTGTTGTAGGCATAATGGGATGCCGCCATGAATTTTGCCAGGGCTAGACGACCAAGGATTCCATTGTACGGTAGGGGGACATCAACCACATCAAACACAACCTTCTCAGTTTGGTAGTTCAATTCTCCTCCAGACATCACCGGCAGTGTGATCTTCCCCTAGGACGACACCTGCCGGGGTTGATCCCTTGGAAAGTGCCAGTAATCTTGAGCTCTTCATATGATATTTGAAGCTTGCTGAGCACCTTGGGGGAAATCAGATTCAACCCAACCCCTCCGTCAACCAACATCTTCGTGACCTTGAGGTTGCGGATTGTTGGTGAAACCAACAACGGCAAGCACCCTACCGTGGTGGTACGGTCAGGGTGATCCTCTTCGTCGAAGATGATGGGCGTGCGGGACCATTTGAGCGGTTTCTGGGAATCTGCCGCTGGCTCTACGGCGTTGACCTCACACTCCCACTGTTTAAGCTGGTGGTGAGAGGAGTGCAAAGATGCGCCTCCATTAACGCATAGGGCCTCAGTGGCCTTCTGGAACTCTTGCTCGCTAGTTTCCTCTTCATCCCCCTCATCACTTTCGTCATCGCCTTCTTTTCTCTCATGGCCTCTTGCAGGTTTCTCCTGATGCTAGGGAGCCTTGCCGCGGTAGCCTCCTCTGCTGCTGCGGCCCTTCCCGCCAACACCTTCTTGCTCTTTTTCCTTGTCACGCTTCTCGTACTCAGCTCTCTGCTTCTTGACAAGTTGTTCAACTTGGTGACACTCTTGGAGATCATGGCCCTTGGTCCGGTGGATCTTGCAGTATGGCCTGTCAGCCTTCCCAGCCTTTTCGGCCGCCGCAGCCTCCCGGCAATTAGTGCATGCGGCAACTTTCTTGCCGGGGGCTTCGGTCTTAGCCTTCTTGCCAGTACTAGGAGTGCCAGAGCCCTCAACAACCAATTCTTCCTTTTCCTTGTGCTTCTTATTGTGTTTCTTATTCTTCCTCTTCGGGTCAGCGACATCGTCGTCATCCTCTGAGTCGACTTCAACGCCATCCTCTTCTTCGGGGAGCCGCCTCCCTTCCTCTGTTTGGGCACATTTATCCGCCAAGGTGTACAGCTCATTCATAGTCTTGGGCAACCGGACGTTCATCTTGGAACGTATCCTCCTGTTGCGCATGTTGGACTGGAACACGGCAATCACAGCTACCGGATGGATGTCTGGAATGTTCGTGTGCACCTGGCTAAATCTCTGCATGTCCTTCCGCAAGCTCTCCCCTTCCTTTTATGGAAGGAGCTGCAGATCGCTGGGCCGTCCTGGTTCTTGATGGCCGCCCGTTAAGGCGCCAACAAACTCATTGCACAGGTCAGCCCATGATGAGATGGAATTCTCCGGAAGGTGCATCAGCCATGACCTCATATTTGGCTTGAGTGCCAAAGGGAAGTAATTGGCGAACACCTTCTCATCTCTTCTTCCGGTGGCTTGAACAACGATAGTGTAGATGCTCAAGAACTCTGCCGGGTTCAATCTTCCATCATACTTCTCTGGTATTTCTGGCTTGAAAACGTGGGCGGATGGCCAACGAACTTGCCGCAGCTCGCGAGTGAAGGTAGGGCAGCCAACCTCGAAAGGCAAGTATCCACCTTCACTGGGCACGGGTTAGTCGACGTCTGGGCCATTGCGCTTGTCAGATTGGCGGCGGGTTTCGCGGCGTCGTTCTATGGTGACGCGCGCGTCCTCCCTCCGCCGATCTTCCAGGACCTGCCGCTGATCTTGATGGGCCCGAGGGTCAGATGAAGCCATTGATACCTCGTCGGGCTCCTCGTCGCGTGGTTCTGGTTGCAGTCTTTGCGCTGGCTGTCGCGGAGGGGATTGCACCATTGGAGTGGCCCCCTCAACTTGGCCAGTGGCTTGGGCTGTGGTTATTACTTATTGGCACCGCGGCGGATCCGCCTGTTGCGACCCTCCCGCTTCAGCAAAACTGATCAAACTCTGGATGGTGGCTCTCCACTCAACCATTTGATCGGCCGCTGGCGGGAATCTCAGCAGGAGTTGGGTTCGCGCCATGGCTTCCGAAGCGGTGCTTGGCATAGATGATGACGCAGACCGCGACATTGCTCGGCTCCTGCCAGTACCAGTGGCGGTGGCGCCGGGCTCCCGTCGCCGCGATCCAGCCGCCACGATGGTACGGTGGTGGGAAGGGTGCGCCTGGGGGTTGACGACCAAGTTAAGCGCTTTGTCTTGGTTACCCCGCCCTGGAGAAAGCGCTTGACCCGCCTTCGCGCCCGTAGTAGGGACAGCCAGGGGGTCACGGTTCGCGCCAGAGTGAGCGTTGTCGCTGTGGCTGCGCCCTTCGGCATGGTGGGGACGTGGAGACTGAATGTTCTCCCCACCCGTGCGTTGGGGAGCACGGCCGTCGGAATGCTGTTGATGCCGCCCTCCTGCAGTGTTTTCTGCTCCCGCTTCGGCTGCCAGGGGAACGATGACAGCGCCGCCTACGCCGGTCATGTTTCCCATGGCGTCTGTGTCCCCCGACGCAGCTACAACCCCCACATCATCGGTGGCTGCATGAGAGGGGGCCTTCGAGGTGGAAGGATGAGCAGTTGCATCGGACTTCTTCTTGGGCGCCATGGATGATGAAGCCAACGATGAAGAAGATGATGACGAAGACTGACGCGATGTTCACGACCTCGGGTTCGCACAAGAGCTCCCCCTACCTGGCGCGCCAAAGATGTCATGGTAGAACATGGCCACATATGGGGCCATCGGCCCCTTTGTGGTTCGGCAGGGGGGAGGTCGCATTGCACAAAGAGTAGAGGCCATGGGACAGCACGGCAGTTATGACGCTAGTGGTTTTTACCTAGGTTCGGGCCGCTGAGAAGCGTAAAACCCTACTCCTGCTTTGGTGGATTGATGGAGGGACCATGAAGAACACGCGGCGCTCAAGCCCGGCAAGATCGCCTTGGGGAGAGAAGCTACACGTGTATGTGTACACAAGGGTCCGAATCCTTTCTAAGGTTGCCACGGTCCTCCTTTTATAGGCTAAGGGGTTACCACAATGGCAAAATGGTTATTATCAAGTGATTAGATAGCTAGCAGTGATATCATACCTAACTCTGGTAGTTAGGACAAAGTGCATTAAATGCACTACCATGTGTCGCACTGTAGATGCGGCCTGGCAGGCTTGCCGCGCCGCTTAGTCATCTTCCTCCTGTCTGCTTGACACGCCTCTGGATGGGTGTCATATAGAGGTGATCTTCCTTCTAAATGGCTGCCACGTGCCAAATGACAGCAACTTAGCTACCTGGGGGCTCGACACTGCACCGATGGATGACTTGCGTTGCGATGCGGTGGAGCGGTGGAGTCTTGGCGGGGATGCAAGCCGCCAGCGGCCTGGCAAACCTGCCGGGGAGAGACTGGTTTCGTCCTTGCGGCGGCCTCGACCCGACCGGGCTCGCCTGCCCGGCAAGGGAGGCTTTCCCTTGCTGATATATTGCTGTCTTGGCTTGTCTTGGTCTTCTTGATCCGCCCTTTGATTTCTCAAAGAGCTCTCTCTCTCTGGCTTGGTTCTTGTCTTGGATACTTGATGAAGTTGGCTTCCTTGCTGCCGTGCCTGTGTACAGTCCGGGCAACACACGTGAAGGTTTGTTGTACCGACAATATGAACAAACCCCATCTTTTTATCCTTAATGGAAACGATACAAATACGTGTCATGTCCCTTTCTATCACTGAGATTGAGCACCGCAAGATCGAACCCATTACAAAGCACCTCTCCCATTGCAAGAAAAATCAATCTAGTTGGCCAAACCAAATCAATAGATCGGAGAGAAATACAAATCTATAATAATCATGCGTAAAAGAGTCCAAAGAAGACTCAAATAATATTCATAGATAATCAAATCATAAACTCACAATTCATCGGATCCCAACAAACACATTGCCAAAAGTGATTACATCAAATAGATCTCCAAGAACATCAAGGAGAACATTGTATTGAAGATCAAAGAGAGAGAAGAAGCCATCTAGCTACTACCTATGGACCCGTAGGTCAGTGGTAAACTACTCACACATCATTGGAAGGGCAACAAGGTTGATGTGGAGCCCCTCCATGATCAATCCCCCCTTCGGCAGAGTGCCGGGGAAGGCCTCCAGATGGGATCTCTCAAGAACAAAAACTTGTGGCAGCGGAAAAAGTTTTTCGGGTGGCTCTCTGATGTAGGGTGGATATTTGAGAATTTATAGTGCTGGAATTATGTTAAGAGGTGCCACGAGGGGCCCACAAGCCCCCAAACAGAGAAAAAACTTTGGATTAATTTTTTTTGGACTAGACGGGACCCTAGAAGCTTTGGGAGAAAACCTGATGAGCCACGAGGGAGCAACAAGCCTGGGGGGCTCCCCTCCTAGGGCGCGCCTCCCAAGCTTGTTGCTCCCTCGTGGCTCATCAGGTTTTCTCCCAAAGCTTCTAGGGTCCCATCTGGTCTAGAAAAAATTAATCCAAAGTTTTTCTCTGTTTGGACTCTTTTTAATATTGATTTCTTGAAAAGCCAAAAACATGCAAAAAAGCAACTGACATTGGGAACTATGTTAATCGGTTAGTCCCAAAAAATGATATATAATTGCATAATAAACATCCAAGATTGATACTATAATAGCACATGGAACAATAAAAAACTATAGATACATTGGAGACGTATCAAGCATCCCCAAGCTTAATTCCTGCTCATCCTCGAGTAGGTAAAGATAACGGAAGAATTTTTGATGTGGAATGCTACCAATCATATTCATCATCTAATCTTTGTTTTGTGGCATGAACATTGATATTCGAGTGATTCAAAGCAATAGTCTATAATTTGACATAAAGACATAAATACTCGAGCATACTAACAAACAATCATTTCTTTCAAAATATGAATGCTAAAGAACTTTATCCCTAGACCGTTATGCTCAATCATTGATTCATTCATAAAACACACTCAATACTAACTACACCCAATGCACAAGTATGACAATAGTGCTCTCAAGTTGGTGCTTGTAAGAGAAGATGGAGACTGAGAATAAAAATAAAAATACATAAAAGTAAAATAGATAGGCCCTTCGTAGAGGGAAGCAGAGATTTGCAGAGGTGCCAGAGCTCAAAGATTAAAACAGAGATAATATTATTTTGAGAGGCATGCTTTTCCTGTCAACGTCACGACCAAAAGTTTCCAATATCTCCCATGCTAGACACATTATACGAGGTTCCCAAACAGAAAATAAAGTTTATGCCCCCTCCATCATTCTTTCACAATCCATGGCTAACCGTATCCACGGGTGCCTTCCCAACTTTCAAGGGGGAGTTTATTTCATTTTTTATTTTGATTCATTATGGGACTAGGCATCCCTATTACCTGCCACTTTTTCATGCAATGACAAGTCAATAAACACTCATCGTGAGAATAAACCATCTAGCATGAAAGATGTTGACCACCCCCTGTCACTTCATGAGTGGTACGGGCATAGAAAACGGATATTTATTTGAATGATTAGAGTTGGCGCATGCAAATTTACTTGGAACAACATGCAAATACCGCATATAGGTAGGTATGGTGGACTCATGGCACAACTTTAGGTTTAAGGAATTGCCTTCACAAGCAACATTCCCGCTTAGTAAAAATGAAGGCTAGCAAATAGATTGAGAAGCGACCAACCAGAAAAAAAAACGGTCATAAGCATGAATTGAGAATAACTAACACTGAATAATGCACCATAAGTAGGATATAACTTCATTGCATAACTATTCACTTTACGTGCATGCATAGGGAATCACAAACCTTAACACCAATATTCTTACTAAACCACAATTATTTACTAGTAAAACCCACATATTATCATCTTCATATCGCAAAACTATTGCAAGGAATCAAACTTATCATATTCAGTGATCTACATGAAAGTTTTTATTATATCCTTCTTGAATATCCATCACATTAGGACCAAATTCATAACTTGTGCATATTGCCATTACTATTATCAACTCTCAAAATGATATAAGTGAAGCATGAGAGTGCAAATATTTCTTCAAAATATAATCACCACCATGCTAAAAATATATATAAGTGAAGCACTAGAGCAACTTCATAGCTCAAAAGATATAAGTGAAGCACATAGAGTATTCTAACAAATCATGAAAAATGTGTGTCCATATCAAATAGTTGTGTCCAGCAAATATGATTGTGACAAACTAAAAAGAAAACAAAGCAAAGACTCATATAATGCATGACACTCCAAGCAAAACTCATATCATGTGATGAATAAAAATATAGCTCCAAGTAATATTACCGATGATTGGTAGAAGAAAGAGGGGATGCCTTCTGGGGCATCCCCAAGCTTAGTTGCTTGGGAGTCCTTGATTATTACATTGGGTTGCCTCAGGCATCCCCAAGCTTAGGCTCTTGCCACTCCTTATTTCTTCATCCATCGTGATCTCACTCAAAACTTGAGAACTTCAGCACACAAAACTCAACAAAAACCTTCATGAGATCCATTAGTATAACAAAGCAAATCACCACTTTAGGTACTGTTGTAAACCCATCCATATTTTATTATCACATTATACCTATTTTATTCTAACTTCTCCATGGCTTATACCCCCGATACAATCCATAGTTTCATCAAAACAAGCAAACAATGCAACGAACACATAATCTGTCAAAAACAGAACAGTATGTAGTAATTTGAATATTGACCACACTTATGTAACTCTAAAAATTCTAAAAAAATCAGTACAACATGGAAAATTTGTATATCAATCATGTGTAAAAAATTCAGATCAAAAGCACGTTCCAGTGAATTTAAACAATTCTGCTACTGGGCACAAAAGTTTTTGTTTTTTCACAAAATCAAATCAACTATCATCCAAATCATCCCAAAGGCTTTACTTGGCACAAACACTAACTTAAACACAAAAACACAACCATAACAGTAGAATAATTGTGTGCACATGAAAAACAGAAAAAGGAACAAGAAAAATAAAGATAACTATTGGGTTGCCTCCCAACTAGCGCTATTGTTTTACGCCCCTAGCTAGGCGTAATGCATAGTTTCAAATGTTGTCATCTTTGAGATTAATTCCATAGGCGGCCCTCATAATTGATCCATATGGTGGATTAGTTTTCTTTCTAGGAAAATGCTGCATACCCTTCTTTAATGGAAATTGAAACCTTATATTCCCTTAATTCATATCAATGATAGCACCTATGGTACGTAGGAACCATCTACCAAGTATTATGGGACAAGACGGATTGCAATCAATATCAAGAACAATGAAATCAATGGGTACATAATTCCTATTTGCAAGCATAAGAACATCATTTAATCTGCCCAAAGGTTTCTTAATGGTGGAATCCGCTAAGTGCAAATTAGGAGAACCTTCATCCATATTGGTAAAACCTAGCACATCAGATAGAGTTTTGGTATTGTGGAAACGATAGCACCCAAATCACATAAAACATTATACTCATAATTTATAATCTTAACTTTAATGGTAGGTTCCCACTCATTATATAATTTTCTATGTATTGAAACTTCTAATTCTAGCTTTTCTTCTAAAGCTTTCATCATTGCTTCTACGATATGTTTAGTAAAAGCCTTATTTTGTTCGTAAGCATTGGGTGAATTTAGCATGGAATGCAACAAGGAAATACACTCAATTAACAACTATCATAATTAAAGTCCATGAAATCCAAAGTAGTGGGCACATCACTATTTTACGATTTGACCTCTCCAAACCCACTTTTATCAAATTTTTCATTAAGATCTTCACCCTTCGAACAATCGGGACGCCTTCTAGCTAAAGTTGACTCTTCTTCAGTCCCATTATCATCAAGTTTTATATTACTAAACAAAGATTCAATGGGTGTAACTCCAATCATTTTAACATCCTCATCTTGATCAAGCGCTAAGGATTCTGGCTTAGCTGCTATTTTGTTTACTAGTGTAGTTTGTGCATCAGAAACTTTTCCCAGCAAATTTTCAGTAAGAATAAACTGAGATTGAAGGTTGGCAACTTATTGATTAACATCATCTAGTTGTTTACCAATAGCCTCTAATAAGGTAGAATGTTCTTTAGGCTATTAAGTAAAAAAACTTATTGTGCTCAAATTGCGTAAACACGAAGTTCTTAATATTTTTCTCGATTTCGGCCAATCTCTTATGCTAGGAGATATTATGATAATTTTTTTGAGACATCGTGACTAGGTAAACAAGAAAACAAGCAAGCAAACAAATAAGCGACTAAAAAGGCAAACAAAAAATATTTTTGTGTTTTTGTAAAAACATTTTAAAAGTGGGGGAGATGAAAACGAAAGGCAAAAGGCAAATAATGTAAATGCAAGGAGATGAAAGTTTATGCGTAGGTACTTGATAGATGTTGGTGATGTCTCCCCGGCAACGGCGCTAGAAATTCTTCCTGCTACTTGTGAGCTGTGCTGGGAGTTCCCCGAAGAGGAGAGGATGATGCAGTACAACAGAGATAAATATTTCCCTTAGTTAAAAATCAAGGTTACTAATCCAGTAGGAGAACCACGCAACAAATCGTTAGCAGTACCTGCACACAAAATAACAAATACTTGCACCCAACGCAAACATGGGGTTGTCAATCCTTTGGCGGTTAGTTGCAAGGATTAAATCTCGTAGTGATAGATAGATAAATAGAAACACAAAATAAAGTAAAGTAAATAAAAGTGCAGCAATCTATTTTTGGATTTTAATATATGATTTAGATAGACCTGGGGGCCATAGTTTTCACTAGAGGCTTCTCTCTTGAAAATAGCATATTGTGGGTAAACAAATTACTGTTGGGCAATTGATAGAAAAGCGAATAATCATGACGATATCTAAGGCAACGATCATGTATATAGGCATCACGTCTGAGACAAGTAGACAGACTCCTGCCTTCATCTACTACTATTATTCCACACATCGACCGCTATCCAGCATGCAACTAGAGTATTAAGTTCATAAAGAATAGAGTAACGCCTTAAGCAAGATGACATGATGTAGACAAAGTAAACTCAATCAATATGAATAAAGCCCATGTTTTTATCCTTAATGGAAATGATACAAATACGTGTCATGTCCCTTTCTATCACTGGGATTGAGCACCGCAAGATCGAACCCGTTATAAAGCACCTCTCCCATTGTAAGAAAAAATCAATCTAGTTGGTCAAACCAAATCAATAGATCGGAGAGAAATACAATGCTATAATAATCATGCATAAAAGAGTCCAGAGAAGACTCAAATAATATTCATAGATAATATGATCATAAACTCACAATTCATCGGACCCAACAAACACACTGCATAAAGTGATTACATCGAATAGATCTCCAAGAATATCAAGGAGAACATTGTATTGAAGATCAAAGAGAGAGAAGAAGCCATCTAGCTACTAGCTATGGACCCATAGGTCTGTGGTAAACTACTCACACATCATCGAAAGGGTAGCAAGGTTGATGTAGAGCCCCTCCGTGATCGATCCCCCCTTCGGCAGAGTGCCGGGGAAGGCCTCCAAATGGGATCTCGCGAGAACAGAAACTTGCGGCGGTGGAAAAAGTATTTCAGTGGCTCTCTGATGTAGGGGGAATATTTGAGAATTTATTGTGCTGGAATTAGGTTAAGAGATGCCACGAGGGGCCCACAAGCCTGGGGGCGCCCCTCCTAGGGCGCGCCTCCCGAGCTTGTCGCTCCCTCGTGGCTCATCATGTCTTCTCTTGAAGCTTCTAGGGTCCCCTCTGGTCCAGAAAAAATTAATCCAAAGTTTTTTCTCCGTTTGGACTCTTTTTAATATTGATTTCCTGAAAAACCAAAAACATGCAAAAAAAAATAGCAACTAGCACTGGGCACTAGGTTAATAGGTTAGTCCCAAAAATGATATATAATTGCATAATAAACATCCAATATTGATACTACAACTGCATGGAACAATAAAAAATTATAGATACATTGGAGACGTATCAGCTGCAGCTGCTGAAACTCTACCCTAGGCACATAGTCATGGGGCTGCCCAAAGTTAACCTACAGTGCAAACTGTGCTGTAGGCTGTGGTGTAAACTAAGGTGCAAATTGGGGTACATTACCCCATGCATCCTAACCGTGAGCATGCCTTGCTCCTGCGGCATCCCACTCTGGAGCGAGCTCGGGATGGACATCATTCCCGAACCCAGTTGCATGCATGTACTTGTTGATTCCATCAATGGAGAGCACCCACATATCACGCGTAGAAATAGTAAAAGCTTGCGGCATGGGCAAGCGCACATCTTTGGTTTTAGTGTTAGGTAGGGGGCATTTGTAGTAAGGCTCCCCTTGCACGGGTCCAACAAAATGTGTATTAAGCACCGTAGCACTTGGAACGTGCGACATCTCATCAATATTGAGTCCAAAGTGCTCGGCAAGCCGAGTCACTATGCCTCCCACAACATAGTACCCCTCGGCTGCTTGTGCTCCGTGCCGAGGTGAAGCATCAGAAAAGCTCCCAAGTTTGGCTTGGGAGTGTAGTTGGGGTGGAGTGCTGTGTGGAGCACACACATGTCATAACTCGACATGCCCCCAATGTTCTCTCTACCATTATAGTGTTGGCAAGGAAAATCATGAAGTAACGATGTATGCTTGATATCTTCTTGGCGGAGAAGTCATGCTCATCCTTGATGAAGATGAGGTCCCAAGTCCCCAATGCATCAGCGATGGGCAAGCCCCTGGTGATAAGAACCCCACGGTTCTCGAACCCAAAGACATTGCCCCACTAATCAAGCATCATTGTACGCAGAACTCCCCCGAGTGTGAAGGACCAGCTCGCCGGCACCCTCGAATCCTCGAGAGTGTGCTCGAAGGTGGAGAGGAACTCCACAGTGATGTTGCGGTACATCAGGTAATGGAAGTTACTAAAAACTCCCATCCCGACATTGTCTGCTAGCCATGCAAAGTCGTTGTGGAGCCCTTGGGACTCCAAGAATGCATCACATCTCCACTTCATGGGCGTCATCCCCTGGCTGTTCACTCGTGCAAAGTCCTTGTTGACGGCAGTGGGGAGGTCATCCCCCTCGTCCTGCACACGCTTGGAACATGAGCCCAAGGCCTTCTTCCCTACGGCAATCGCCGACCTCATCATTCCCACACACAAACAAAAATAACAACAACAAAAATGTAAGTTTCACGTGGGGATCGAGTTCTAATACTATCTAAGACTGATCCTAACCTATTACTTCGAATCCTAACATGCAAATCAAGTGGAAAATAAAAAATATTTGCATCTCATCTAGGATATGACATGGATGAAATCACCATCAAAATTTGCAAATGAACCATGGATTGGAGGAGAAACCCACCGGGGATGAAGATGCACGGATCAAACAAATGAAATCCATGAAGAAACGGAGGATTTGGAGGGTTTTTGTTTGGGTTTGAGAGAGAGAGAGAGATGAGAGATTGGGCACTAGGGGAGGAAGAAGAAGAAGATCCCCCTGCACCGGCGGTGTCATTATATGAAATTTTTGGCCATATGGTCACGGGCACCCGTATGGAACACCGTCTCACATTGATTTCTATCGATCTAGGGTTTGTATACCATGGACAGGCGCTTATATGGAGGCAAACACCCGTATGGAATGCCGTCATTTGTTCTATATGCTTAAGATGTGTGGGGCAGAGCATCATACGGGTGCTCATATGAGCGCTTGTGCTCGTATGATAGACCGTCTTTTGCTCTGTTTATCTTGTTAATTTTGCCCGAGGTCTCAAACGATGGCGTACGGGCGCTTGGCCCTATTCGAAACGCCGTCTTCTATGTTGGATGTCTTGGCGATTTTTGACGAGGGTTGGCTACGACCGCTCAAACGAGCGTGAGTGGTACTATGATACGTGGCATGATACATCCATTTTGCATCATGTTTTCCTACTGTTATTTATAATGTTTTTATGCATAATAAAACTTTATGGAGTAATTCTAATGCCTTTTCTCTCATAATATGCAAGGTTTTCACAAAGAGGGGGAATACCGGCAGCTGGAATACTGGACCTGAAAAAGCTATGTCAGAGATACCTATTCTGCACATCTCCAAATGAGCTGAAATTTTAGAAAGAATTATTTTGGAATATATAATAAATATTGGAGAAAAGAACCACCAGAGGGGGCTGCCAGGTGCCCACGAGACACCAGGGCGCACCAGCCCCTCCAGGCGCGCCCTGGTGGGTGGTGGGCAGCCTGGCCCACCTCTGGTATATAAGGTCTTTTGACCGAGAATAAATAAGGGGAGGACTTTCAGGACGAAGCGCCACCGTCTTGAGGCGGAACTTGGGCAGGAGCACTTTTGCCCTTCGGCGGGGCGATTCCGCCGGGGGAACTTCTTAACCGGAGGGGGGAATCGAAGCCGTCTTCATCACCAACAACCCTCTCATCTTTGGGAGGCCAATCTCCATCAACATCTTCAACATCACCATCTCATCTCAAACCCTAGTTCATCTCTTGTGTTCAATCTTTGTACCAGAACCTCAGATTGGTACCTGTGGGTGACTAGTAGTGTTGATTACATCTCGTAGTTGATGCTATATGGTTTATTTGGTGGAAGATTATATGTTCACATCCATTATGCTATTTAATATCCCTCTGATCTTGAGCATGAATATTATTTTTGAGTAGTTACCTTTGTTCTTGAGGCCACGAGAGAAGTCATGTTGCAAGTAATCATGTGAATTTGATATGTGTTACATATTTTGATGATATGTATGTTGTGGTTCCCTTAGTGGTGTTATGTGAACGTCGACTACATGACACTTCACCATCTTTGGGCCTAGGTAATGCATTGTGGAGTAGTTCTTAGATGATGGGTTGCTAGAGTGACAGAATCTTAAACCCTAGTTTATGTGCTATTCCGTAAGGGACTGATTTGGATCCATATGTTTAATGCTATGGTTAGATTTTATCTTAATACTTCTTTCGTAGTTGCGGATGCTTGCGAGGGGGTTAATCATAAGTGGGAGGCTTGTTCAAGTAAGAACAGCACCCAAGCACCGGTCCACCCACATATCAAATTATCAAAGTAGCGAACGCGAATCAAACCAACATGATGAAAGTGACTAGATGAAATTCCCATGTGCCCTCAAGAACACTTTGCTTATTATAAGAGACCGCTCCAGCCTGTACTTTGCTACAAAAAGGATTGGGCTACCTTTCTGCACTTTGTTTACCATTACCGTTACTTGCTTGTTACAAATTATCTTACTATCAAACTACCTGTTACCGACAATTTCAGTGCTTGCAGAAATTACCTTGCTGAAAAGCACTTGTCATTTCCTTCTGCTCCTCGTTGGGTTCGACACTCTTACTTATCAAAAGCACTACGATTGATCCGCTATACTTGTGGGTCATCAAGACTCTTTTCTGGCATCGTTTCCGGGGAGTGAAGCACTCTTGGTAAGTGGAAATCGGTAAGGAAAAATTTATATTACGTGCTGAAATTTATTGTCACTTGTTACTATGGAAAACAATCCTTTGAGGGGTTTGTTCGGGGTATCTTCACCTCGACCGGAAACACAAAGAGTTTCCCCTCAACCTACTGCACCTACTGAAAATATTAGTTGTGAAATTTCTTCAGGTATGATAGAGCAACTGCTAGCTAATCCTTATGCCGGAGACGAAACAAAACATCCCGATATGCATTTGGTACATCTGGATAAAATTTGTGGATTGTTTAAGCCTGCAGGTTTACCCAGAGATGAAGTTAATAAGAAGGTTTTCCCTTTATCTTTGGGGGAAAAAGCATTGACATGGTGTAGGCTATGCGATGATATTGGATCTTGGAACTGGAATCGATTGAAATTGGAATTTCACCAAAAAAAAATTATCCTATGCATCTAGTTCATCGTGATCGGAATTATATATAATTTTTGGCCTCGTGAAGGGGAAAGTATCGCTCTATCTTGGGGGAGGATTAAGTCAATGTTATATTCAAGAAAAATTATTATTCAGATTTTTATGCTTGACTTTCTCATAATGATCAATCCATGCTTGATACTTCTTGTACTGGGTCTTTTATGAAGAAGACTATTGAATTCAGGTGGGATCTTTTAGAAAGAATTAAATGCAACTCTGAAGATTGGGAACTCGACAAAGGTAAAGAGTCAGGTATTAAGCTTGAGTTTGATTGTGTTAATTCTTTTATGAATACCGATGCTTTTCACAAGTTTAGCACTAAATATGGACTTGACTCTGAGATAGTAGCCTCTTTTTGTGAATCATTTGCTACTCATGTTGATATCCCTAAGGAGAAGTGGTTTAAATATCATCCCCCTATTAAAGAAGAAATTAAAGAACTGGTTTTAGTTAAAGATGAAACTATCATTTACAATATTGATCCAGTTGTGCCTACTGCTTATATTGAAAAACCACCTTTCCCTATTAGGATAAAGGAACATGCTAAGGTATCAACAGTGGTTCTCAAAAGTAATATTAAAGCACCTAAACCCTCTGAACAAACTAAAGTAGAACCTAGTGTTGCTATGGTTAAAGATCTCTTGGTCAACAATATTGATGGGCATGTTATTTACTTCTGTGATGAAGCTACTAGAATTTCCAAACCCGATGAAAAAGATAAACATAGACCTGTTGTTGACATGCATGTTGCCTCAGTTAAAATAGGAGATCATTGCTATCATGGTTTATGTGATTTAGGTGCTAGTGTGAGTGATATTCCTTTTACCTTATACCAAGAAATTATGAATGGCATAGCACTCGCTGAAATAGAAGACATAGATGTTACTCTTAAACTTGCAAATAGAGACACCATCACACCACTTGGGATTATTAGAGATGCTGAAGTCTTGTGTGGGAAAATAAAATACCCTACTAATTTTCTAGTTCTTGGTTCCCCACAAGATGACTTTTGTCCCATAATTTTTGGTAGACCTTTCTTGAACACTGTCAATGCTAAGATAGATTGTGAGAAAGAAACTGTCAGTGTTAGTTTTGGTGATGTGTCTCATGAGTTTAATTTTTCTAAGTTTTGTAGACAACCTCATGATAAAGAACTACCTAGTAAGGATGAAATAATTGGTCTTGCTTCTATTGCCGTACCTCCTACTGATCCTCTAGAACAATATTTGCTAGACCATGAGAATGATATGCACTTGCATGAAAGAAATGAAATAGATAAAATATTCTTTGAACAACAACCTATCCTTAAACACAATTTTCCTATAGAAACTCTATGAGGTCCTCCTCCACCTAAAGGTAATCCTGTGTTTGAATTAAAGCAATTGTCTGACACTCTGAAGTATGCTTATCTTGATGAGAAAAAGATATATCATGTTATTATTAGTGCTAACCTTTCAGAACATGAAGAAGAGAGATTATTAAAAATTCTGAGGAAGCACCGTGCTGCTATTGGATATACTCTTGATGATCTTAAGGGCATTAGTCCCACTCTCTATCAGCACAAGATTAATATGGAACCTGATGCTAAACCTGTTGTTGATCACCAATGATGATTAAATCGTAAGATGATGGAAGTGGTAAGAACTGAAATACTAAAGCTTCTAGAAGCAGGTATAGTCTATCCCATAGCTGATAGTAGATGGGTAACTCCTGTTCATTGTGTCCCTAAGAAGGGAGGAATTACTGTTGTTCCTAATGATAAAAATGAACTTATCCCACAAAAAATTGTTACTGGCTATAGAATGGTAATTGATTTTAGAAAATTAAATAAAGCTACTGGAAAAGATCATTACCCTCTGCCTTTCATTGATCAAATGCTAGAAAGATTATCTAAGCACACACACTTTTGTTTTCTTGATGGATATTCTGGTTTCTATCAAATACCTGTTTCACAACCTGATCAAGAGAAAACCACTTTTACTTGCCTTTTTGGAACTTATGCTTATAGACGTATGCCCTTTGGTTTATGTAATGCACCTACTACCTTTCAAAGATGTATGACCGCTATATTCTCTGATTGTTGTGAAAAGATTGTTGAGGTTTTCATGGATGATTTTTCCGTTTATAGAACTTCTTTTGACGATTGCTTAAGCAACCTTGATCGAGTTTTGCAGAGATGTGAGCAAACTAATCTTGTCTTGAATTGGGAGAAGTGCCACTTTATGGTTAACGAAGGCATTATCTTGGGGCATAAAATTTCTGAACGAGGTATTGAGGTGGATAAAGCTAAAGTTGATGCAATTGAGAAAATGCCATGTCCTAAAGAAATTAAAGGTATTCGTAGTTTCCTTGGTCATGCTATTTTCTATAGGAGGTTTATTAAAGACTTCTCTAAAATTTCTAGGCCTCTTACTAATCTTTTACAAAAGGATGTTCCATCTGTTTTTTATGATGATTGTGTAGAACCCTTTGAAATACTTAAGAAAGCCTTAACTTCTGCACCTATTGTTCAACCACCTGATTGGAACTTGCCTTTTGAAATTATGTGTGATGCTAGTGCTTGTGCAGTTGGTGCTGTTCTAGGCCAAAGAGTTGATAAAAAATTAAATGTTATCCATTATGCTAGCAAAACTCTAGACAGTGCCCAAAGAAATTTTGCTACTACTGAGAAAGAATTTTTAGCAATTGTGTTTGCTTGTGATAAATTCAGATCTTACATTGTTGATTCCAAAGTAAATGTTCATACCAATCATGCTGTTATAAAATATCTTTTGGAAAATAAAGATGCTAAACCTAGACTCATTATGTCGGGGTACACAAAGAGGGGTGTATGTTTCCCCTGACTTGTGCACGGACAGTAAGCCTCTGACCCAGCAGCACCAAGTTTCCAAGACAAGGGCCGAGCCAGAGAGAGAGAGCTCTTTGAGGAATCAAAGGGGCGGATCAAGAAGACCAAGACAAGCCAAAAGAGCAAGATATCACCAAGGGAAAGCCTCTCTTGCTGGGCAGGCGAGCCCAGTCGGGTCGAGGCCGCCCCAAGGACGAAACTAGTCTCTCCCTGGCAGGTGTGCTGGGGACGCTGGCAGCTTGCATCCCCGCCAAGACTCCACCGCTCCACCGCATCGCAATGCAAGTCATCCATCGGTGCAGTGTCGAGCCCCCAGATAGCTAAGTGGCTGTCATTTGGCACGTAACAGCCATTTAGAAGGAAGATCGCCTCTATATGACACCAGTCCAGAGGCATGTCAAGCAAACAGGAGGAAGATGACTAAGCGGTGTGGTAGGCCTGCCGAGCCGCATCCACAGCGCGACACATGGCAGTGCATTTAATGCACTTTGCCCTAACTGCTAGAGTTAGGTATGATAGCACTGTTAGCTATCTAATCGCTGGATAATGACCATTTTGCCATTGTGGTAACCCCTTAGCCTATAAAAGGAGGACCGTGGCAACCCTAGAAAGGATCCGGACCCTCGTGTACACATACGCATGTAGCTGCTCTCCCCAAAGCGATCTTGCCGGGCTTGAGCGCCGCGCGTTCTTCACGGTCCCTCCATCAATCCACCAAAGCAAGAGTAGGGTTTTACGCTTCTTAGCGGCCCGAACCTGGGTAAAAACCACCTGCGTCATCACTGTCGTGCTGTCGCATGGCCTCTCCTCTTTGTGCAATGCGACCTCCCCCCTGCCGAACCACAAAGGGGCCGATGGTCCCATAGGTGGCCGTGTTCTACCATGACATCTTTGGCGCACCAGGTAGGGGGAGCGCTTGTGTGAACCCGAGGTTATGATCAGCGCCTCAAGCTACACCAACATCGGCGCCGGCGCTCGCATCATCAGCGGCTACTGGGAAGAGAGGCGATGCCGCTCCCACGTTCCGCCTTGCCCGAGCCTTGTCGCCCCCGCCCGACGCAACCGCGGTGGCGGCGGGAACGGGAGATGGTGGCAGTGCGACGGCCCTGAGCCGCTCAGGTGGTGTGGCCACCACACTGCCCCTATCCAAAGGAGAAAAGCGAGGCACGCGGCGGTGTTATCCTCCTAGCGGGTTCCCGCCAAGCATGCCCGGTGACTGAGATAATCACTAAGGCAACCTGAAAGCATGGTATTTGGCCTCCTTCTCCTCCATGTTCGCTCGTCGACGATCGAAGTCGCGCATGGGGTGGCATCTTCAACGTCGATAAGCCCACGCGGAACTCGGTCCGGCATTTACCCTGCTGAGGCAAAATCCTGAGTGAAGCGCTGGTGCAAATCCGTTGATTGACGCCCCGACAAGCGCGCTCCGGCAGAACTGTCCGCGCCAGCGTGACCTTTATGCCCGTGGCCGTGATGTCCTCAACAGCAAAGGAAAGAGGAGAGAGGAACCGACCATTCCTTTTCATCGTGCATTGTCACCTGCAAATATTCGATCATCCCCTCCGGCCCTTGCCTGGGGTGGGTGTGCAATTGATAAACTGCCAAATCTCCCTCTTGCGCATGTTTTCGTTATTAACCTTTACAGGCCTGAGGCTGACACGCAAACGCCATCTCTTCGAGATATGCGGACGTGATGAACGACCATGGTTAAGGAAGGAGGGAAGCGTGAACGAAAGCTAATCCACGTGTTCACTGGTTCTTTCTCTCCAGAGTTCGCATTTCCTTATCCCTTGGATAACCAGGGTGTTTCGTATGGAGAAATCTTTCGTGTGATGGCACCTTGCCGGATTTGCTGCACCCTGCTTTGTTTCGAGCCTACTCAACAGAACGGGCGGCTGCGTCAAAGACTCCTCAGGAAAAACCTATCGGGGCATGTCCTCGCCAGCTGAATGCTAAGGACCCGCTCCTCACAGCAATCATGGCAGCATGCTACTGGCGGGCAACCAAAACGCACAAAAAGAAGCCAACCATACGAACATCCATGGGTGAAACACAAGAGCGATAGCATACACTTAAGCTTAATTAAACAACAGTTCAACAAGAGCAAAAGCAAATATAGTATGGGGCATAAACACGAGACATGCATTATGTTTTTGTTACAGGGTGCCACGGCAACAAGAATGGTTCACGGCTGTGCCTGGTGGTCTTCTGGGACACTGGGGACGGAAAGAACCTTGTCGGCGAAGGGGCCAGCCTTCTCCTCGGCAGCAGAAACATCGGCGCCCGCTGGCAGCCTCCTGAAGCCATCGACATGGTTGAGGTCCAGATGGCGGAAGGCGAGATTGCTCAAGACCATGAAGAGGGCGTCGTGGGCGAGCTTTCGGGACTCGTGGATGAAGCATGTGTCCCTCTCATCCTCATACGTCTTCAACCCTTCAATCAACCCCTCGAAGAAGAGCGACAGCTTGACACTGGGAACCTCATGTTGGCCCACAAAGAAAGCCCAGCTCTTCATCTTCATTGTTGCGATCTGGGCAGAGAGGCGCTCGGGGATATCCACCTAATTCTTGATCCAGAGGTCGCGCTGCCCAACTTGGTTCGCCAGCTTGTCCTCTGCATCTTTTCGGTGAGTCTTGCATTGTCCAGGTCCTTCGTCAACTGCCTCTCATGGGCGTCGGCAGACTCAATATTGCTTTCCAGAGTACCAAGCCGTGCCTTCATATCAGTGATGGAGCCGTTGGCAGTGTTAAGGTCCTGGCTCTTGGATGAAAGCTGCGATTACACCTCTTTCAGAACAATTTCCGCCTTCTGCGCTTCCTCCTTGAGGGCCGCAGCTTCCTTGGCACTCCTGGCAAGCTCCTTTGTCAGTTTGGCCACCTGTTGGTCGAGATCAGCTTTGGCAGTGGATGCAGCGGCAAGGTCATCAGCAATCTTCTTCAGCTAGGCAGCAGAGTCAAGAGTGAGCGTGTCAAGGGCTGCGTTGTGTCTGTCCTCCAGGTCCTTGGTATGCTGCTGGACAAGGACCTCCAGTTCCTCATCCTTGTTGCGGGGGGTGGCCTTGAGGTTCTCTTCCCGGGAAGAGATGTCCTTCTCTTTGGCGTTAAGAAGCAATGTGCGCTCTGCCAAACGAGCTTCCCGGGCAGCAACGTCCTCCTTGGCCATAGTGATCACCTCCTGTTGCCGTAGAAGGGTTTGGAACTGCTTGCCGTGCCACTCACGCAACTCACTGCCCTTGTCCCTTAGCTTCTGATCCATGAGGCTGGCGGAGTTGCGCTGCTCCTTGAGCGCCTCCACTTCTGGCTGTACCTGTTCTGCACCTCCTTGATGCCGGCTACCACAGACTCCAGGAAGGACAGGTCCAAGACTACGCTGACTGAGTCATTAGCCTCTTCAGCTCGCTGGGACAACAGTGCCATGATGCGCTGGATCTCTTCATCAAGGTCAGCACTTACTGCCGCGGATGAGCCGGGGACTCCAAGTCCAGGTTGCGCAAGGACCAACGTCAGACTGCTCGAAGATGGCTGCAGGGCCACAGCCAAAGGTGCCAAATTGGGGAGGAGGGCTCATGGTCTGAAGGGGTACCTTCTCTTCGACCACTACCTCCAGTCCTGGCGCACTGTCGGGGGCCTTCTCTGGGACCTCTTGGATATCCCCGGCAGTGTGTTCCTGGCCCTCTGCGGCAGCAATCTTGGCGGCCTCTTCAGCAGCATCCTTGTCGATGCTGGCCACCTCCTTCAATAGCTCTAGTTCCTCGGCCACCGGGACTGCAAGCGAGATCAGCAAGCGATGACAAGAAAATAATATGCGTCAGAAAGCCAGAGACTTGAAGCAAAATAAAACAAGCAACGGAAGACAAAGGAGCAAGCAAACTACCTGGAGACGTTTGCCGTGGGAGGGCATCAGTTTCCCCGGCGATACCCATTGTTGGGGCATGACCCTCGCCCCTTCCTCGGTAGTCACGATGTCAGCATGGGCCGAAGCATTGTAATTTCGGGATAGCAAGGCGCGAGTTTTGGGTGCACGGTATCTGAATTTTTGGGATAACAAGGCGTGGTTTGAAATTTAGGGACAAGCCTAACGTGTAATAATGTACGTACCAAATCAATTCGCACTTCCCACAATGAAAAAAAGAAAAAAATAATAAAACTATTCGCACCACACAAAGAGAGAGTCTTGTCCCGTTTTACTGTACACATGCTATTCAAAGCTATGAATCCATGTTATGTCCAATTAAACTTTTTTGCTGGCTGTATAATGCATGTAACCTACTCATACGAACATTTTAGTGCATTCCGAATGTCTATGCTACCACTTTAATTCGAACTAAATTTGAATTCCTTTCTCTATTTGAATAAGAATCTACAATCATGATTGTTGCCAAGTTAAACCATCATCTGTATATTATCTTAACAACACACCACATGATTACTATAGAGTTAGATATGAACTATGTGTACTATATATATATATATATGAACTCGAATTCAAAATTTTGAATACGCTTGATGTTGATTCCAAATAATAGTACATTTGATGTACTAGCTAGATCTTCATAATCTAAACCATGTTTGATATGTACACTATGTTTATCACACAAAGTATAGTGCCCCGCCCCCAACATTATGACAAGTATTTAGCCCTGAGCTGCAAAAGCCACACATTATCAAAAATTCAAATAAATGCTCTATATATTATATGTAGTATAACATGTTCATAACCACACCATGCGTATCACCATTATATATAAAAAACAATGATTTGTTGTTCAAATATCCGAATCCACTTTTATAATGAATTATGATATCTATTCGTCTTTTACACCCACACAATCCTCTTATATCTGTAGCTAGCGCTAACTTTCTCTCGTGCATGCACACACCCGCCTCCCTGTCACCCTCCCTCAGCATGCTCTAGCTCCATCGCGCACATTCGTTATTTCTCGTTAGGTCGTTCACCCATGGTGTGTGTACGCCCCCCAGCTCCTTCTTTCCAGCACACACCGATCGATATACCTCTCTAGCCAGGTGTGCCTACCACAAACACAAGCTTTCCCTCTTCTCTTCTCACCGTCCATGCATGCCCTCCTCTTTCTAATACGGTTCCACGCACGTGCACACTCCCACCCCTCTTTTCATCGATCTCATACTCGCACACTCCTTCCCCCTCGATATAGTAGGCCTCTCGGCTCTCGCACCACCTCCTAGCCGCATCCCTCTCTCTCTCTATCCTTCTCTCTGGGCCTTATTTGCTTCTAACACATGCATGCATGTATACCGATCGATCTCCCTACATATACCTAGGTCGACTATAACTCTTTTTCCCCATGCACCGATCGACGTACCTCACAAGTTATGTCTCTCCCTTTCTCCGACATAGGACGATTGACCTTCCTATGTAGTTACGTCTACTTCCCACAGCCATATTGTCCCCCTCATCATTCGTGCATGCCTCCTGACCCATCTCTCACACGCACGTGCACAGACATGCAGGCATCTCCTCTCATATTGTTATTGTAGTCGTGCCCTCCGTTTGTCTAGCAGGCCTCTCCCACCATTTGTGAGAAGCAACTCCACCACCAAACCTCCGACACTCTAGCTTTGTCTCTCTCCCAACCTTATTCCTCTCCTACACATATGCATGGATGTCGATCAATCTCCCTCAATACATTGGTAGGTCGTTCTCCTTCTCCACACACATATACCAGTCGTTTTACCCCTATAGTTAGGTCTCTGGGCCCCCTCCCCCACACACACCGATAGTCGAACACTGTAGGTAGGTATCCATGCCACAGAGACAAACTGCACCTGTCCCCTCTCACATTCCAGTAGGCTAACCACCTTATATCATTGACGTGGGCACACACAAATTCGATGGCACTCTTTATCGATCGCGCACACACACACACTTCATCCCTCTATTCGATTCTATGGATATCTCATGCCGATGATACCTCCACTCTCTTCTCGTGGATTGCCCCCTCTATATATGATATATCCAGGCCTCTTTTTCACACACATTGCATATGTTACATTTTTTGTTTGAGATATCATCGACACATATTCCCTGTCTATCTCTCACGCACCTCCCTTTTCATTAATTACATGATTTAATCCCCCACAATCCATGTTAATTCCTGTTAAAACCCCTTGAACCGCACACGCCCTTAAGGTTAAAAATAACCGGGACTACAGAGGACAGGGTACAAACTTTAGTGATTTAAAGATGAGGGTTTGTTTCCGACTAGCTCTACAACCTCAAGGTTTATAAATCAGATTTCACTCTCCCCTCACGCACACGCGCGGGTACACTCACGGTGGAGCGCATTTGCACACGAAAAGGCAGGTAACGTGACAATTTGACACATCTAGTTGTCCACTTAATGTGGGGTCTAGGACCAAATGTTAGCCATACCAAGTGCGACCTGAATGCGGTGGCGCGGTTATTGATCGAGTTTCTTTTTACTGGTACATTACATGAGAAGATGGCTCCCCGCGTATTCAATTTAAAACGATCGATACGGAGAGAAAAACAATTACTACTCCACTTCGGGACTTGCTTGCTAGGGTTGCTCTCTTCTTCTCACTCTCTCACCCTCTCCAGATGTAAACAAAATGGCGGTGTCCACTCTCTTTGTCTCTCTCTCTCTCTCTCTCTCTTCTCACCGGTTTTCATAGATCCGGTCGGATCCCTTCCGCTAGTGGTCGCCAGTGGCGAGGGAGGAAGCCGTCGCGCGCCGTCTTCTCTGACCTGGTGCCGGCGTGGGAGGTCCTCCGCACCCTTGCTCCCTGCTGTCGTGTTGGCAGATCCCGCCGACTGCCTCGCCACATCCCGCCGACCGGAGGTATAACTTCTTTTAGAACCGGCCTTGTTCTAATGGCCCAGCTCCCCACGTCGTTGCATCCTTTTTTTCATCAAGTTAGGATTTCTCCCCATGTCGCTGCATCCTGCATGTGGATATTCTTCTAGTATTACAAAGCTCCCCATGTAGCTAGCTTCGTCGGCTTGTCGAACACTTGAACAACACCTAAATTTTTACTATTAGAGGAAAAAAGGTACTGCAAATACTGGCTAATGAACCGATCTCTTGGTTGGAAATGGAAATAAAGATGCTGGCCTGACCGGTCTCTTGGTCCAAAAAGGACAGAAAGTGGGGGTGGGGGGGGGGGGTTGGGTTGACAATGCAACCGAGAATGAGCATGTCTAGATTTCCTGTGGTCACATAGGAAAGGTCACTGACGACAACAAAAAAGGCACAAATCCTGACATGCTTTGCATGTTTGCCGCACTCGGCAACGCCTCTGCCTCACCACTTTATGCCTCGCTGGAAGTAAAACATGCGTGTGCCTCCCCTGTCCCTATGCCCTTACTGCTGCTGTTAATCTAACATCACAGGTAAAATAAAACAATGCCACTATTAATGTGATGTCACTGTTAAGTTATCTGCTGTCAATCTATTGCCATTGATAAACTGAATCAATGCCACCACCATTTTATGAAATGCTTCTGTCTTGCTTTATTTCTCATAAAGAGTGTTTTCGGCCCTTACACTAAAATCTGACACCGGTAACATAGCCGCATCTTCGTGGAACTGCACAAAATTTAATTGCACAATGGTTGACATGACGATGTGTTTCTCCTTTATCACCCTTTGTTAGAACGATCGTTCATGTTAACCGTGCACATACGTACTGATCAAGTGCTACTGTCAATCTGTCATCATAGAGTAATAATGCTATTGTTATGCATGTTAATGTAAGCCCCCGTTAATCTAGTGCTAGTGTTGATTTGATGTGATGGCACTTCTTAGTTAATGGCACTTTTTCAAACTGTCAGTGTAATGCCATTGATAACATATGAGATGATGCTGTTAATCATATGCTGCTGCAAAAAAATGACACTGGTTAAGTAACCCTGTTACATATTTGTGCAAACAGGGTTGTCTATCTCCATATGGTGTCTTATTTGTCCAGACGGAAGCACAAACCTCAATTTTAGTGTAACATACTGTCAGTTGTCCTCACGGTACTCCAGGTATTCCTACATTTGTAACTAGGTAGAATGACCAACGCAAGATGAAATAAGCTTATTCGTACATTGACTTGCTGATTGCAGTGTGGAACGAGCCTATCATGTGTGGAGGAGCAAACAAGCACTGCAGCCGCGCCGTCAACGCAAGATAAAAGAGACCGAGTCATTGATGGCCTAGCCGGCGAGTAGGGGTCATGCAAAAAGCGGTGCATTATTTTAGTGGAACTGCACAAAAAATATACTGGTGTTAGTCGGACAAATTTTCTACAGCCACACGGAAGGAATTGCACTCATCGATTAGATAGAATTTCCTCTGTGCCATCATAGGAGATCCCAAGGTGGAAATCAACTAACCACCTATAAAATTATGCATAATCTTCCTCACACAGGTCAGTATCCCCTTCGTCCAAATGATTGTGTTTTGTCATGCCGAGCTATTGATATGTGCTACTGTTTTGCGACACCGTTTAAGTACAGCTATTGCTTTCCTATCTTTTCACATTCAGGACAATGAAGATGATTTCAGTGGAACTGCACAAAATGGTCTGATGTTGAGTGATCTCTATTGCCTCCTCTGTTTGCTGCAATGTGTCAGCATAAATTGCAAGATGAGCCATCAAGCTAGCTGTGGAGTTGCCAACATGCTCATAGTGCACGCAACATTGACCAGAAAGAAGCATGTGGGGAGGCCCTTTGCTCAAAAAAGCATCGATCGTTTTTCTTTATTTCTACACCTTCTCACAGCTTTGTCTTGGTTATAGTCTTGTGAATCATTTAGATGCGTAAACATGCTACACTTAAGTGCTTGTGAATGTTAGCTAGTATGCATACCGTATGTTGTGAAACTTAGTTTAGTGCGAATGTTGACTAGCATGTCAACCTTTACAATCTATATTGTGGGCCTGTTATTTGACCCCTCATTTTGCCGCGCAATGACCAGTGTGAGTGTCTGCATGCAGTACCACATCCTCTAATTTGGTGGATGCCAAGCCGGCCCGAGAAGGAGCTATAACTTTTTTTCCAAGTTGAAAAATGTTACCAATGAGGAGCCATAAGCTGGAGGCATCTCTTTTTTTTCTTTCGAATGGGCAATAAGCTGCAGAGCTAGAGAGTGTCTCTAATGGGCTGCCTCTAGTACAAGGCCGTCCAGTATGAAACACGGGCAGCCGACTAGGTTGATACAAAAGCCTATCCATCTTAAAGCCCATTTGTTTTTGTTTTTTGCGAGGAAAAGCCCATATTTCTTGAAGAGGGGCGATCCCAGAAAAACCCTCCTTCCTCCTCGCCTCCTCTTACTGCAGCTCGCTGGACTCTCCCACTTCCGTCTCCCCCCAATTCCCCCCGGTCCCCATCTTCCTCACTCGTACAGAAAACCCCCGCTCACCTTCTTCCTCACTCGTATAGAAAATGCCTGCTCCTCTTCTTCCTCGCTCCAACAGAAGACCCCAGCCCTCCTTCTTCCCCACTCGCACTGCCACTAGGCTCGTCTCTCGCTACTCTGCTCAAACCTGTGAGCTCGGTGCGACGCCCACAAGGAAAATGAAGTCAGCTGGCCCCAGCGCCAAGAAGATGAGGCTCCCGCCAGCAGCGACGCCGGTTGTAGATCCCGCACTCGGCAGCGCGGGGAGAAGCGGCGAGCCCCCCCACCGGATCTGAGGAACCCATAGAATCTCGGGTGGACCGCATCAGCGATCACCCGGACGACATCCTTGGGGAGATCATCTCGCTTCTCCCCACCAAGGATTGCTGCCGTACCCAAGTCCTCTCAACTTGGTGGTGCCCTCTATGGCACGCCACGCCCCTTAATCTCAACTGTCGTCAGCTATTTGTCGTTCATGATTTTGAACTCCTCAAAGCCATCATCTCCTCCCACCAGGGCTCTGTTGAACGCCTCTGCATCCCAACAAGCTACCTGCTGTCCATACCCTGCACGGTGGACGCCTGGCTGACATCCCCTGAATTCGAAAATCTCCAGCAGTTTGAGTTCTACCATTACCACAAAAATTACATACCACGAACCGAAGGCCAAGAATTTGTGCCCACACCACCGTTGTCCATCTCATGGTTTTCCTCTTCTCTCCACACTACCACCTTCGGCCGGTGCCATCTACCAGATGATCTGGTACAAATGCTTCGACTCCCACTGCTAAAAAAACTTTCACTTGTGGTGGTTTATCTGTCAGAGGCCTCACTTCACATCATCATCCACTCCAGTTGCCCTGCCCTGGATCGCTTGCTGATTGTTTTGGGAATAGAAATCCCTATCAGTTGTCTCCAAATAAAGTCGCCTCACCTTAAAAGCATTGGAATTTGTTTTGAAGGACAGCAGCTCATCATCGAAGATGCCCCTTCACTTCAAAGGTTGCTCCTTCATTATTGTTATATACCTTCTCAAATAACTGTCATCTCTACGCCTAAACTGGAGACCTTGGGTGTAATTCCTGATTCGTTTAATTATCAGAAGTTGGTGTTTGGCTTCACACTTATTCAGGTACCGTATATTATCATCTACACATTTGTAATCATAAGCTGCATTTTTCATTTGTGTGCATAAGTTTTATATCATCTTGGACTACACTTTGGGTACTAATATTATGTTATATGCTCAATGAAGAGTTCGTGCATGGACAGCCTATCAATGGTGCTGGATTCTGTCAAGATCTTATATATCGGACTGTTTAGTTATGATCTGAACACAATTATTGGCTTGCTATGATGCTTTCCATGTCTGGAGAATTTGTATATAAAGGTGATAATTTCATGCACATTGAATTCAGCCATCAAAAGCCCATATATATTGTACTAGAATAAACCGTTCAGCTGTCGCTCATTGGACATACTCTTTTTTTAGACCTTAACTGTTTTCAATCTTCATGTCTACTTAGGCACTAACACATGGAGAAAAACATATAACCAATCAGTGGTGTAATAAGAACCGGGATTTTCTCAGTTCTCATGACATTCGTTTGAGGACAATAACGATGGAAGGATATGCATCCAACCAGGCAAATAGAAGTTTTGTCACATTCTTCCTGTTGAATGCGAGGTTACTATTGTCCATGAGGCTTAAGTTTTTCAACAAGAAATTTCTCACGGACGGATATGTTGAACAGCAAAAAATGAAGTTTTAGGTGGACAAATGGGCTTCTAAACATGCTCGCCTTCTATTTACAACAACTTGCGGTCATGTTCCAGTAATTTTTTTCGCACATGATGTTGATTTTATGGATCAGTCCGATCCATTTGTTTGTGACTGCCAAAAATAGTGGTTGGGTTAGATGTTATTGCCATGTTCAATCTGGGTTTTGTCTAAATTTCATGAACAATTAATCCTTGGCCTTTCGTACCGTTTGTAAGCTTGAGTTGGATGTTGTTGCCCTTTTCAACTCGGATGTGACTGTCATATTTTCTTTGAAACAAGGCAAATGGCTTGCCATTTCCTTTATTAAAGAGATAAATAATGTAACAACAGGGACCCACCTGCTCGCCCAGTTGTAGAGACGGAGCCTAGGCTTTTATTTAAGCACATGACGAGCCCAGTTGATATCTTTTTTCTTTCTGAAAATGGCTAGCCCAGTTATATTTTGTTTTGGACAATACCCAACCCAGGCCTACTTTCTTTTCTCAGCCCTGCTGGGCTGCAAATCTATAAAGATGAGGAGGGATGTATTTGGCCTCCCCAGAAAATGGGCTATAAGTAGTAAGAAATGGGATGTAAATTTTAAAAACACAGAAAACCGGCAACTAGATTCAAATTTCATTTTTTCAGGATTTCAAGATTTTAAATTTCATTTTTTTGCAGGGAAAATTTCGTTGCATTTTAACTTGAAATAAAATTATTTTTATAATTATTTTTAATGTGACTCAAAATTTGGTGATTGAAAGAGTTTGGACCCCACTGAAATATGCAAAATTTTGTTGAATTTTTTAGCAGTGGCCACAATATGGTTTGTAATGCTAACAAAAAGAATATGGGCTTCAAAATGTCCTTAAGAATTAGCAAATGGGTTGTAAATTATTAAAAATAATGGCAAATGGGTTGTACGCTATTTTCCACAGATTTGGAGGCTGACTTGTGGGCCTACTAGGTTGACGATGACGCTGTCCTAATTTTTTTACGCGTACGGAAGGCTTTGTCAACTTAGTCAACACAGAGCAGTGACTATTGGATGTCCATCCAACCGCCATCGTGCTTCTTCAATCTCTGCTCTTCCTACTCCAGCCGCTTAAACCAGCGCCGGCGGAACTGCCTGCTCCCTTGTTCCATAGCCGGCTGTGCTGCTGCGCACGCCTCATCGGCCCACCCTACTGCCACCGCTGGCCAAGCCATCCCTCTACCCACCCGCACCTCTTGTTATTTTCCGGCGACGGCAGCCTCACCCCACAACCAACCAGTCAGCCCTCATACTCCCCTCAGCGTGGGCATCCACTACTGTGGCTTCGCTGGCTCCGGGTCATTCCCTTCCTGGGCCTCGCCATCGTCCACCGCGTTGGTGCTCTTGGTGTGGCATGGTCAACATGGTTAACAAACAACAGCCATCAGAAGAGGGATGTAAGTGTAGAGGCTGACAGTAGGGACCCACACAAGCAAGTGCCTCCTTATTACGCTGAC
The DNA here is from genome assembly GCA_011799875.1 of Thinopyrum elongatum. NCBI lineage: Eukaryota > Viridiplantae > Streptophyta > Magnoliopsida > Poales > Poaceae > Thinopyrum > Thinopyrum elongatum. The sequence goes on from CM022297.1 coordinate 124,184,628, forward strand.
TTGTGGGCCTACTAAGCTGACGCGTATGCAGGGCTTTGTCAACTTTGTCAACAAATGATTCGTGCAGCTGGACCGTTGGATGTTAATCCAACAGCCGTGCTGCTTCTTCAACCTCCGATCTTCTTGGTCCAGCCGCCCAAACCAGCGCTGGCGGGACCGCCTACTCCTGCCTCCCGTGGGCGGCAGTGCTCCCGCACAGGCCTCACCGCCCCACCCTAATCCCACTGCTGGCTAGGCCTTCCCTCTACTCACCCACACCCCATGTTATTCTCCGGCGACGACAGCCTCACACCGCAGCGGAACCAGTGAACCCTCGTACTCCCCTCCGCGTGGGCATCCACTACCTCGTCTTCCTCGGCTCAGCATCGTTCCCTTACCAGGCCTCGCCGTCGTCCATCGCCTTGGTGCTCTTCGCGCAGCGTGGTCAACGTTGTCAATGAATGACAGCCATCGGAAGACGACTGTACACGGTGAGGCTGACAGCTGGACCCACCAGCTACATCTTCGCACGCAAGGAAGTGCCTCCTTATTATGCGCAAAAAAACGATTCCTTCCCCTGACAGCTGGGACCCACCACATATATCTTCGCATGCAAGGGAGTGCATCCTTATCCTCCTTGACGACTGGGACCTACCCGGTCGAAGTGTACTTAGCGTTGTCTGTCTGGTCGCGAACGTGTACGTACATGCTGGTCGATCAGTCTCTCTACAATGATGAACCATGGCCGAGCAAGCAGCAGCACATGTAGTAGTAGAGCCCCCAACGTAGTAGTTCAGGCAGTCCCTTCTAAACCATGTACACGTACATACAACCACATGCTAAAAAATACGGCCACGTACATACATACGGGCGGGGTCTCAAACGCCAACTCGCGCATATGTATGGCCAGGGCTTGTGTACATGGAGAGGCAACGGACGGCAGTAATGGCGCCCTATTCATCGGTAGCCAACCTGCTGGGTCGGAACGGAGAAACTGCATCGTGTTCATCGGGAGGCAACAGAATGCATCGTGTTCATCAGGAGCCTACCTGCTTGGACGGAACAGCCGAAACGAGGTCTGGCGTACCGCAGAACAGAGGAAACGGACTTCTGTTCGAGTGCCTATGGTCAAAACGGGGTGCTGTTGATCGGGAGGGGTCTGGCGTACCACAAAATGGAGGAAACGGACTTGTGTTGGAGCGCCTACGGTCGAAACGGGGTCCTGTTCATCAGGAGGGGTGTGGCGTACCGCAAAACGGGACTCCACGGGCTACTGTTCATCCACCGTCTAGTGCCTCGCTCCATCCTCCACGGGCTACTGTTCATCCACCGTCGACTTCATCTAGCCTCCACCTGCTACTGTTCATCCACCGTCGACTTCCTCCAGCCTCCACCAGCTACTGTTCATCCAGCCTCCACCGGCTACTGTTCATAGAGCCTCCATGGGGTCCTATTCATCCACCCCCAACCGGCTGGGGTGCGGCGGCCTCCTCGGGGTCCTGTTCATCCAGTAGCAACGGCCTACTACCACGGGGTCCTGTTCATCCAACGCCCACCGGGAACTGTTCATCCACAGCCAACCAACCGGCTCGACTCACCACGTCTCGACTCATTCTACGTACCGCACGCATGGTAGCAATGGTCACTGTTCATCGAGAGGCAACCCAACACCGGCTTGCTACGTCTCGCACGGGGGCTCGATCGGCTTCAGTAAGCAGCAGCAGTGATCGATCGCTCGGGTTCAGTTAGCAGCAGCAGCAGCGAAGGAATCGCTCGAGTTCAGTCAGCAGCGAATGAATCGCTCGGGTTCAGTTAACAGCCAAGGGATCGATCGCTCAGGTTCAGTAAGCGAACGCCTCGCTCGGGTTTAGTTAGAGCCGAACGCCTCGCACACACGCGCGTACATATGTGTACGAGATAAACGCGCAATCCCTCTGTGCATTGCTCGACCCCAACCACCCACCGTAACCGGGAACTCCCCGAAATTTTCCTTGCCCTCGCTTCTACCATGATTTTTTTCATCATGGACTGCCCAAAGAATGTCATGCAGGTGCGTCCCTATCCCGCCCAAGACGAAAAGCCCATTTTCTGTCATGATTTTTTGTCATAGAAGTAGGAGCGCACCACATCTATGATGATACGTGGTTTTGTCACAATTATCGTCATAGAAGTGTCATAAGCATGACAGAAAAAAATTTCATTCGGGCCAAAATGTCATGGATGTGTCTTTTTTTTGTAGTGGGGGGTGAATAGGTGATTTTTATGAAAGTCTTCAAGACATGCAATCTCTTCAAAGATAGACAACCAAATACGACCTACACAGTATGCCACGGAAGATAAACTACACTAGACAGGCTATAGTCAAGGGAACATTGCAAGGTACGCACGAAGAGAAATAGCTGCTAGGTAGACAAGATCAGAATAGGAAGACAGTGTGAAGCGAAATAAGCAATTAGGGAGAATATCTTCACACAGTGAAGTCAAACAGAGCAAGCAAACGATGACTTCATGAAGCTAAACAGAATGCAAAGGAGAAAGGATGGAACCAGTAGCTTGATGAAGAGAAGGATTTGGTAGACCAGTTCTAGTTGCTGTGACAACTGTACGTCTGGTTAGGTAGGCTGAGATTGAACTCAGAAGACCGCGTCTTCACCTTATTCCCCTTGAGCTAAGGATACTTAGTCCTCGCCCAATCACTCTGGTAAGTATTCAAGGTAGACTTCCAAACCTTCACAGACTTCATTCACCGGTGATCCACAATGACTCTTGGATCCTCAAAACGCGATGCCTAACCGACTGGAAGATACATAGTCTTCAAGTGTAATAAGTCTTCAGATCACGTGGACAAAAAGACTTCAATGATGCCAAACACTCTTTGGGCTCTGGGTGTTTTGGGCTTTATCCTTAGAAGGTTTCTCTCTTAAAGGCTTCGGAGGTGGGATGCTCTCAAACGACAAAAGCCATGTACTAACTCTGAGCAGCCACCAATTTATGGTGGAGGGGTGGGCTATTTATAGCTAGGAGGCAACCGACATGATATGTCGGAAATGACCCTGGGTCACTAAAGAACCGACATGTGTCCAACGGTCAGATTTCAAACACATGCGCCAGCTTGACTTGGGCTACAAGCAAAGCTGACTCATCCAACTCTAGATAAGATTTACTCTCATAGTCTTCACTCGAAGACATAGGATTTGGGTTGAGCATCACATCAGTTTTCTGACTCTGTTCACTTAGACCCCACTTAACAGTTCGGTGGTTCCCATGACTCAAGAAAGAAGAAAAGGAAACTACGAAAGAAACTATGTCTTCGCACTCCATTGTCTTCAAGTGAATGTCTTCACACATCATTATCTTCGACGTGAATGTCTTCACGAACCACCATTGGCTTCAATGTCTTCATACATTTTTAGAGGTCATCTCTGGTAGGTAAACCGAATCAATGAGGGACTTCTACCTGTGTTATCCTGCAATTCTCACAAACACATTAGTCCCTCAACCACGTTTGTCATCAATACTCCAAAACCAACTAGGGTGGGACTAGATGCACTTACAATCTCCCCCTTTTTGGTGATTGATGACAAACTGGTTGAAATTTTCAACGGGTATAAAAATATGTGTAAGTTAAAGAACGCAGTCGTTGGCTTCATGAAGTTGAAAGGGCTCCCCCTGAATATGTGCATTTAAGTAATTTGCCTTTGAATGCAAATACATATGGCAGGTTCTGCTCTGTGGAGATCTCCTTCAATTCATGAGGACAATTCATCGTGCATGTAAAAATGTAGTGAAGATAATGACATGCATAATGGAAAATGGGCGTCTGCAGAATGACTTCATGCGGAATTTATCATCGCAATAAGAGGTAGCAGCAAAATGTAGCAGACGACCATCAAGGCTTAAGTGTTACAACTCAAAAACCAACAGTTCAAGAACAAGAGTTGCAGAACTTAACAAAAATAAGCAGAATAAGCACCCGACCCATATAGACCCGCTTGAAGACTATCAACTCAGATGCTTCTCCCCCTTTTGTCAGGAATGACCAAAAAGGAGTGAAGACATAGAGTGTCTAAGCGTTCCCAGGAGGTGTTGGTGAAGATTTTGGGGCAGCCGTGTCGACGTTGGAGTTGGGCGGTGCAGAAGGGCCTGATGCAGAATCGTGATGCAGTGAAGCCATAGCTGGTGAAGTGGCGTCGTCCTCTTCATCAATGACTCGCACAACAACAGTTGGAGCTGAAGATGAGTAGTCAGAATCTTTAATGGATGGTGTTGGACGCCAACTTGCTGATTGTGGAGGCTTGGAGTCAAACTTGAATCGTTCAGTGAAGCCATCTGCTGTAAGTTCATCTTCAGAGCATAGCAGAGTGAGGCTTTTCCAGGCACGCCGACAGGCTTCATGAGCAACAAATGAATTCTTGGAGGAGAGGTTGCATATGCAATTGACATCCACAAGAAGACTTTGCATCTGATGCTTCATCCAGTCATGATGCCTATCCTGCTTCTGATGAAGAGAAACAAGAAGCTCTTGGTCATTGAGCACACGAGCACGCTTCTGAGGCCTTTGAGCTACTGTGCTGGCTGTGGCATCAGTGGGAGCACGATGCGGCAGCCGAAGCTGACCGACGAGAGGACCAGCAGTAGTTGGATTCAGCACATGAATGGCTCAAGTGGTGCTGAGAAGCTTTGAAATGCAGCATTGTCTTCACGAACTAGTTCCTTGGCAGGCTCAGGATAAATAGCTACATGAGACATGTCCACTTCAGGCAGAAAGACAACATGATTGCATGCTGAAGCTTGATAGTTGATGGTGGAGTGAAGCTTGATCAGCTGCATAACCCATGGTGCATACAACTTGAGGCCAAACAGATCAATGCCTGAAGCTGCCAACTGATGGATGAAGAAATCTTGAGTGTTGAAGCGGATGCCATTAATAATGTAGAAGACCAATGTCTTTATAGTGCCTTCAATCTTGGCGTGTGGAGAGTTCCCTTTGATTGGCCATAGAGTATGCCTCAAAATATGGTATATGGTGCGGGGCAAGTACTCGAGGTCATTGACAAAGAATTCCTTGGGTACTCAACGTCTACTGGCAATGGCTTCATCATGCTCAGCATTTGACTCATGTTGGGCTCAGGCTTCTGGAAGATGCTCTCAAGTTCCTGTTCATAGCGCTAACAACCTGGCTCATAGAGATCACCAGGAGAGGGCAGGAAAGCAAGCTCAATGATGTCTTGAGCTTTGACTTCATGGTGTACATTGCCTGACATCCACTCAAGGACCCATGTCTTCGGATCCCTGTCGTAGCCTGATATATGAAGGGTGGCATAAAATTGAAGCAAGAGCTCTTCATTCCAGTGCTCCTTGTCGACGACAAAAAGAAGTAGACCTACTTCACGAAAGCAATCAAGTGCTTCTTCAAGGCATGACAGTCCAGCAATGGCATCACAACACATGCGCTTGTGAGGGAAGATCATGTCCTGGTTGTACAAGATGCATGAGTAATAGCTTCTTTACTAATGACTCCAGAAACTGTCAGAAGAGATCTTGGGCTTCTTGAAGGGATTCTTAGCACTATCAAAGAATGTGTTGTGCTATCTGAAGCTTAGGACACTGAATGAGCCCTGAGTGCTGGCAGCACTGGGAAACCTTGGCAATCGTGTCTTTGGCTTCTGTGTCTGAGGCCTTTGCTTGATATGGTAATCATATTGGGGACCAGGAGCAACATGAGGTGTCATAATGGGCCATCTGACACTGATCAGCTCACCTTCACGATTGAAGGCCCTTGCCATAGTGTGAGGTACAGGTGGAGCAGCAGCCACATCCGAGGTGGATGGCTGAATGTCTTCTGTGGCATCAGGGGATTCAGACTGAAGAGTGGCTTCAGGCTGCGCATTGTCTTCAGCCATGACGATGTCATTGGCTTCAGTAGTGGCAGCAGCAGCAGCAGTAGCATCTGCAGTGGCTTTAGGAGCTTCAAGAACTGGTGGATCAGGCACAATCACATTTGGAATCATAGTTGGTTCATAAGGGGGAATAACAACTTGTTCTTCTTCAACTCTTTCCTTGGCTGATGCAGCTTGAATATCTTCAGCCTCTTTGGCTTCAGACTGTTGAGCAGTTTCTGAGGGGATGGCTTCAGGGAACACTTGACGTGCTATTGAGCTTGTGGCATGCATATCCTCTTCAGGAATGCTCGACATGGAGACCGTTGGCCTTGGGCCTCGTTGAAGCCTTCGAAAAGAGGGCGACGCCTGTGGGGAGGGAGTGGTCTTCTCCATGTCTTCAGGAGTTTCTTGGGGAGTCTCAAGCACTGGAGTAGTGACTTGAGCTGGTGGAGTGTGCGGAATGACTTCATGTAGCAGGGAGTTGGGGTGTTGCTCTTTCCAGAAATCATCTTGGGTGATTGGCGTCGTGGGTTCGCCAATACTAATCTGATCACTGCTCGAGGGAGCAGGCGATGATACCAGTTTTGGCATGATCTGGGGGACTTGAGGAAGGACTTCATCATCATCTACATTGTCTTCACGACCAATGTCTTCAGCTACGGTGGTGTCAGCAACTGGAATCTCTTTAGACTCATGAGCCTCTGTGGTAGCAGGCTCATGTACAACAAGACGGTGCTCGCGGTTGGAGGAGGCAGGTAAGGCAACAAAGATGGGCTCAACTAGCAGCGGCTCTACAGGAGTAGTTGAGGCAGTTGGTGCTTGGGTCCTTCTTGAAGCCTTAGAAGTCTTTGTCTTCAGCCTTTTCTGAGATGGAGCAGCATCAGAGGCTTTAGCCTCTGCCTGCTTCGTCTTCTTCCTTTCGGAAGCAGCTGATGGAACCTTAGGCTTCGAGCCAGTCATATTGGCCGGGAAGATAATGCTTGGCCTTTCCTGCCTTGGAGCCTCAGCTTCAGCATGCGTTGGCTTCTTCTTCTTAGCAGCCAACTTGGGGTCAATGCATGGACGCCCAAGTGTTTTTCTCTTCAGGGCTTCATTGTGAGCGTGAACACATTTCTCAGCATAATGCTTGAGGCGCCCTCAAGAGCCTTTGGCTTCATCACGACGCTTGACAAATTCAGCCTTGAGATCAGCCATCATTAACTTGAATTTCTTAATATCAGTGACACTGAGCTTGGCCATATGCTTCTTGAAGACAGCCTTCTCATTATCAATCTTGTTTTTCTGCTCCATGACCTTTTGAGCGATGGCAAGATCTTTGGAAATATAGCCTTGCAACGTCACACTGATGCCAATGGGCAGCTGCAGATCATCAATGGTAAGAGAAGTGTCTTCAAACCATTCATCAATGAAGTTGTTCGGAATATCAGCGTCAAACAGAGGCAAATCATTGAAGATTTTAGCCTCCTGTTTGCTCTTGATCAGCAGCTCAAGGGCATCATCATCAAGATCTTCATCGCTAGATAGATCGACTATATCTTCATCATTTCGAAGAATGCTTGCTGGAGTAAGGCCTTGCCCAGAGATTTTCTTCTTCTTCTTCGCAGAAGTACGAGACAGATCTTCAGAATGCACACTGGATTTAGGAGGTGTAGTTTTCAATGGCTTCACTCTTGAAGCTTTTGGTGTAGATGTAGACTTTGAAGCCATTGATTTCTTCTCATGCTTCATGGGTTCAGAATCTTCAGACTGTGGCTCATCTTGAGCAGCATTGACTCTAGCTCTTTGCTCAGCTATGTGTGTGAGAAACCCATCGAAGGTGTTGAAAGGACCAATCAGATTGGGTTCAGCTTCACAGCTGCCATCTGGCCTTGTTCTAGCTGGACCTGGGTTGAAGTCAATCCCAAGGTCTTTCTTTTTTTGAATGGCAGAAGCTTTGGCAAACTTATAATTTTCTTCAAAGAGATCATCCTCACGACACCATCTGAGACTGAATGGGTCAGCATCCTCAGGCATTGGTCCTCTGACCATACAAGGAAAGAAGCCTCTCTGGATGGCTTCAGCTTTGGTCTTGGGGTGAAGCTTACGGTACACAATGTCTACCCATGGTGGCCTGACAGCATTATGTCTGCGTACTTAGGAGTTAGAAAGTGGTACTGAAACCACTCCTCTGCCCAGTATCTGCGAATCCATTGAACTCTGGACTTGCGCTCTCCATAGCTTTCATCAGGATCAGACTTTTTCATCTCATAAAGGTCAGGAGGCAGGTCCCTTGCTGTATTGTCATGGCACTGTCTTCCCCCTTTCTTTGCAGATTTTCCACCAGCCATTGGCTTCAGAAGACTGAAAGGCTTCACAACGGTGTTAGGCTTCGCTCTGCTTGTCAGACATGAACTGGCTTCAGGTGATTCAATATGATGTTGTAAAAATTCTGCAAACGGATGCAGACTATGAGAACCAAGAGACCCTCCCACAGACATGTACCTGTGACAGCATTAGAGATGTGAGGGAAGGGGAAGAGATCATATGCATTCTCAGAGGATTTTGAAGATAAATCAGTTTGAAGACATTGACCTCATAGCGTGAAGACATTCACTTATCGATGAAAGTTGGTTCCAGATTTGTACTAATCCAAGAATAAGTACAAGTGAGGAATCTAACTAGTTGTGAAGCATAAGTGAAAGTGCTTGCAAGTTATGAGATGCAGAATATGAAAGATCCAGATTTGGAAGTGAAGAAACAGCTTTCTGAAGATATAGAAAGTTTTAACGGATCAAACGTGCGGTAAAAAATAGACTTTTAGTTACCGCTCAAGAACAAACACGAACTGCTAGACGAGTTGTGGAAGGAGGACAAGTAGTCCAATCTCCCGCGCCCTAAGTTGGCGGTGGAAGACACCTACAGCAGCGGCGGACGGAAGAAGATGCCCGCGGGCGGCGTGACGACGATGACGGAGAAGTCGCGGCAGCAAAACGCTTCGTCTCTGGCGACGACGGAAGCTAGCGACGGCTCTAGGGTTTGAGCGAGGCAGCCAGGGGAGTAGGAAATAATGACCGCAGGGGGGCGGAGTATTTATAAGGAAGGTGACGGCTGAGTGAATTTACTCAGCTACCCCTGGCGGTTCACATCTGAGGGACATGTGGCATGCATGCAACAACTCAAATATTATGCCATGACCCCACGCGCCCCCGGTTTGTCGGGTGGTCGTTCCGGCTTTTCCGGGTTCAGGCAAACAGGATAAGGGTATTAAAATTGTGTTAAATGTTTGTCTCTATATCTTCGACTGACAAGGACACAGTGAAGACAATCGACATGTGTCAATAGAATGCATATGAAGAGACAGAGAGAGTTGAAGAGATAAGCACATATGAGGTTAGGGTCTGATCACATTCACTTAATGCAGAAAAAATGGCAACTTGAAGACATAGCTATAAGTGAATGCTGTAGAGGACAGAACACACACACACACACACACATATATATATATATATATATATATGAATTAATAGACAATGAAGACCAAAACAACATTGTGAAGATAAATCATGAAGAAAAAACAATGTTGAAGACAAACCAATTTTGAAGATAATGCAATATGACGCCAAACAAAAATCTTCAAGAAAAGTTGGTGGTGGCGTTACCCACCGTATAGGAAGTATTAGACCCAGACACGGTGCACAATTATCGTGGCGCTCCGAAGTCAATTTCCACATTAATGTATTTACACTTAGAGTGTATGTCTTCATGAATTGAAGATATACGTTACTTTGTGTGTTGCGCACCTAAGTCATCAATATTCATAAGCGTTAGGATGTGTGTCCATTCATAGGGCATTCGAGGATTCTAAGATATTTAGCTCACACCGCAGCTTGCAAAACCTTTTCTCATCCAAGGGCTTTGTGAAGATATCTGCCAATTGCTCTTCAGTGTTGACGTGAATGATATTAATGTCTTCCTTCAACACATAGTCTCTGAGAAAGTGATGACATATCTGAATGTGCTTTGTCTTCGAGTGCTGAACTGGATTGTGAGCAATTTTGATGGCGCTTTCATTGTCGCAGTAGAGGGGCACATTCTTCATGTTGATGCCATAGTCCTTGAGGGGTTGCTTCATCCAGAGAAGCTGAGCGCAGCAAGATCTAGCAGCAATGTATTCAGATTCAGCAGTGGAGAGTGATACACAGTTCTGCTTCTTTGAAGACCAACAGACAAGAGACCGTCCAAGAAAATGACATGTGCTTGATGTAGACTTGTGATTAACCTTGTCACCAGCATAATCAGCATCTGAGAATCCAAATAGATCAAACTCTGAGCCCTTTGGATACCATAATCCTAGTGTTGGGGTGTGAGCCAAATATCGAAGTATTCGCTTCACCACGAGGTGATGCGACTCCTTTGGTGCCGCATGGAATCGGGCACACATGCAAACACTAAGCATTATATCTGGCCTAGATGCACATAAGTACAATAAAGAACCAATCATGGAGTGGTATACCTTTTGATCGAACTCTTTACCATTGTCGTCGGGGCCCAATTGGCCTTTGGTTGGCATTGGCGTCGTGTCCCCTTTGCAGTCTTGCATTCCAAACTTCTTCAGGCAATCTTTGAGGTACTTTTCTTGAGATATGAAGATGCCATTTCTCTGTTGACGAATTTGAAGTCCAAGGAAGAATTTCAGCTCCCCCATCATGGACATCTGATATTGCTCTTGCATCACATGCCCGAACTCATCGCTGTGTATCTTTTGTCAGTGTAGCCGAAGATAATGTCATCCACATAGATTTGGCATACAAATAGTTCTCCATCATATGTCTTCGTGAAGAGAGTGGGATCTAGAGAACTAGGTTTGAAGCCTTTGCTCTTCAGGAAGTCTTTGAGTGTGTCATACCAAGCACGAGGCACTTGTCTGAGGCCATACAGTGCCTTGTTGAGCTTTTAGACCATATCAGGATGGTTTGGATCTTCAAAACCAGGTGGTTGAGCTACATATACTTCTTCTTCAATTTTTCCGTTGAGGAAGGTACTCTTCACATCCATTTGGTACAGGAGGATGTTGTTATGGTTGGCGTAGGCTAGCAGTATACGAATGGCTTCAAGCCTAGCCACAGGAGCAAAGGTTTTATCAAAGTCAATTCCTTCCACTTGTGTGTAACCTTGAGCAACGAGACATGCTTTGTTTCTAACAACTTGACCATGTTCATCTTGTTTGTTACGACAGATCCATTTGGTGGCAATAATATTGTGCTTGCGAGGATCAGGTCGCTTGATTAGCTCCCAGACATTGTTGAGCTCAAATTGTTGAAGCTCTTCTTGCATGGCTTGAATCCATTATGGTTCCATAAAGGCTTCATCAACTTTCTTGGGTTCGGATATAGAGACGAATGCAAAGTGCCCATAGAAGTTTGCTAGTTGTGTAGCTCTTGATCGAGTAAGAGGTCCAGGTGCATTGATACTATCAAGAATCTTCTCAATCTGAACTTCATTGGCAACTCAAGGATGTACAGGGCGATGACGACTTTGCTCTTGTTGATCGTTATCTTCATTTTCAGCATTGTCTTCAGGTTCAGCATTGTCTTCACGTTGAGTTGGAGCTGGAATGACAATTTCCTCTTTAGCCTCTTCCTCAGTAGGTATGATTTCTCCAGTACCCATTAGCTTGATAGTTTCACTAGGAGAAGTTTCATCTAGCACATTTGGTAGGTGCTCTCTTTGCGAGCCGTTAGTCTCATTGAACCGCACATCTACAGTTTCAACCACTTTGTAGTGAAAGAGGTTGAAGACTCTATAGGTGTGCAAATCCTTTTCGTAACCAAGCATAAAACCTTCATGTGCTTTCGGTGCAAATTTGGACGTGTGATGTGGATCCTTGATCCAGCACCTAGCACTGAAGACTTTGAAATAGCATACATTTGGCTTCTTACTAGTGAGCAGTTCATAAGATGTCTTCTTGAAGAATTTATGAAGATAAACTCTGTTGATGATATGGCATGCAGTATCAATAGCTTCAGGCCAGAACTTTCTTGGAGTCTTGTACTCATCAAGCATCGTACGAGCCATCTCAATAAGTGTCCTGTTCTTAAGCTCCACGATGCCATTCTGCTGATGTGTGTATGGAGCAAAGAGCTCATGAGTGATGCCCAGTGTATCAAGATAAGTGTCGAGGCCAGTATTCTTGAATTCTATGCCATTGTCACTCCTGATGTGCTTGATCTTGATGCCATAGTTGGTCACGGCGCGATTGGCAAACCGTCTGAAGACATCCTGCACTTCAGTCTTATAGAGAATTATGTGCACCCAAGTATATCTAGAATAATCATCAACAATCATGAAGCCATTAAGGTGTGTAGTGGTAGTAAGGGTAGAGTAGTGAGTAGGGCCAAATAAGTCCATGTGTAACAGCTCGAAGGGACGTGAAGTCGTCATGATTGTCTTCGAGGGATGTTTTTGCCCTAGTCATCTTCCCGGCTTCACAATCACCACATAGATGATCCTTCTTGAACTTGATGCCCTTGATGCCAATGATGTGCTTCTTCTTCATGAGAGTGTGCAAGTTCCTCATGCCCGCATGCCCTAGCCTTCTATGCCAAAGCCAACACTCTGAAGCATTTGCTAGAAGACATACAACAAGTTTTGGTCCTGTGGAGAAACCTACCATATACAGATCACCTCTTTGATAACCTTCGAAGACTAAAGATTTGTCAGAAGCCATAAGCACAAGGCAATGATATTTTCCAAATATCACAATCATGTCAAGATCACAAAGCATTGAGACAGACATTAAGTTGTATCCAAGGGATTCAACAAGCATCACTTTATCCATGTCTTGATCCTTTGAGATAGCAACTCTACCTAGGCCCAATACCTTGCTTTTACCAGTGTCAGTGAATGTGATATGGCTTTTAGTAGATGGTCGAAGAGTTGAATCCATGAGAAGACTTCGATCACCAGTCATGTGGTTAGTGCATCCACTGTCCATAATCCATTCAGTAGCTTTTGGAGTGGTACCCTACAGGGCAGTTATTAGGATAGGCTTCACCAAGAGTATTGTGAAGCATAAACATTTGACGAACAAGCATACTATTAAAATTAAGATTCTTGGATGGTAAGATGGGATGTTCATCAAGAAATCCAGGGATGAAGTAAATGGTAAGACCATTTTGACATTTTATCTTGCGTCCCACAAGATGTTTTAGGTCCCCAGCAATGTCTTCAGAAGTCAATGATTTCCGGCTGGAGACCTTACCCTACAAGAGAAGTTAATTCTTCTTAACCACCCACATCTGAAGGGATGGCTTAGAAGCAATGAGTTTAAGTGCAGCATTAGAGAACTTTGCCTTTGAAGCCCTAGTAAATAGTTTTGCAAGAGGAGAATAGTACTCAAACGAATATGCAGAAAAATTCTTTGATTTGTGAACATAGGGGTTTGAAGAAACACGCTCATATTCATGAGTCGGATGATAGTTTCCCTGCAAACCATTGGCATTAGGGCGACCTTGTGAGGTCCTCTGTCTGTATGAAGCCTTTGATCTAGGGTTAGTCTTCTTCCCTGGTGGTGTCATGATGACATTCATGGGAAGATTCTCAAGATGACTTTTGGGAGCCCAGATCTTCTTTATAGGTGACCCATTCCTGCAGTTAGTTCCAATAAACCTGGCAAACACTTCACCATTCTGATTCTTTTTATAGTTTGAGTCAAATAACTCATCAATAATAATAGGGTTAGCACAAGTGAAGCCAGATAAGGTGGATGGATCCACTGAAGGGCCCTTTGCGGCAACCCATATGGTTTTGGGGTACTGCTCAGGCTTCTAGTAAGAACCATCAACATTCATTTTCCTGTCAAAACCAAGACCCTCTTTCCTAGGGTTTCGGTTCAGAATCTGTTTCTTGAGGACATCACATAGCGTCTGATGCCCTTTGAGGCTTTTGTACATGCCTGTTTCAAGCAATGTCTTTAACTTAGCATTCTCATCAGCAATAGTAGTGGTATCCTCTGAAGAGGGGTTAGTTACCACAGCAACAGTTGAAGATATTGCAACTTCATAAGCAGTAGAACATTCCACAACAGAGATAGCATTGTCACGCTCAAGGCATTTTAAACAAGGTGGCACAAAATCTTCCTGAGCAGAACTGATATGTTGAGCGAGTAGTGAATCATTTTCTTTTTGAAGATCTTCATGAGACGCTCTCAGTTTCTCTAGATCTTGCTTCCTTTGAATATAATCATAGGAAAGCTTCTCATGCGTGGCTGAGAGGGTTTCATGACAACTTTCAAGTTCCTCGTACTTAACGCGAAGATTTTTGATGTCTTCGATTAAGGACTGAGTTCGATTCATTTCCTCGTCCAACAGGTCATCGCTTTTGTCTAGCAATTTTTGAATCTTTTCAATGGTTATTTGTTGTTCAGTTGCAATTTTAGCAAGTGTCTTATAACTGGGTTTGGATTCACATTTAGAGTCATCTTCACTAGAGGTCTAAAAGTAAGCATCGCATGAGTTTACCTTAGCACCTCTTGCCATGAAGCAGTAGGTGGGACCAGAATCGTCATCATCATTGGCTTCAGCGTTGGTGCTGTGACCATTGTCTTCAGGGTTGAAGATGGACTTGGCGACGAATGCCGAAGCTAGAGCTAGGCTTGCCACGCCTGAATCAGACTCCACTTCCGCCTCCTCAGAAGCAGACTCCTCCTCTGAATCCATCTCCTTGCCAATGAATGCACGAGCCTTGCCAGACGAGCTCTTCTTGTAGGATGAAGACTTTGAAGAAGATTTTGAGGATTTCTTCTTCTTCTTGTCGTCGGAGTCATATTCCTTGCTCTTCTTCTTTTTCTTTGCTTCCTTGTCCCATAGAGGACATTCAGTTATATAGTGGCCTGGCTTCTTGCATTTGTGGCATGTTCTCTTCTTGTAGTCACGAGAGGAAGCCTCATCATTCTTGGAGCTGGATCTTGAAGACTTTTCGAAGCGATTCTTCTTGGAGAACTTTTGGAACTTTCTCACAAGCATTGCTAGCTCTTTGCCAATGTCTTCAGGATCATCAGAACTGCAGTCAGATTCTTTAGATGAGGATTCAGCCTTTGCCTTCAAGGCACAAGATCGTCCATAGTTGGGACCATAGATATCTCTCTTCTTAGATAGCTGGAATTCATGTGTGTTGAGCCTCTCAAGTATGTCAGACGGATCGAGATCTTTGAAGTCTGGGCGTTCTTGGATCATCAATGCTGGAGTGTCAAATGAGCTGTCAAGTGATCTCAGTAGTTTCTTCACGACTTCATGCTTGGTGATTTCAGTGGCGCCAAGAGCACGAAGCTCATTTGTGATATCCGTGAGGTGGTCGAAAGTGAGCTGGACATTCTCATTGTCATTCCTCTTGAATCGGTTGAAGAGATTGCGAAGCACATCGATTCTTGAGTCTCTTTGAGTTGAGACACCTTCGTTGACCATGGACAGCCAGTCCCAGACTAGCTTCGCAGATTCCAGGGCACTCAAACGGCCATACTGCCCTTTGGTCAGATGACCACAAATGATGTTCTTGGCGGTTGAGTCCAGTTGCGTGAACCTCTTGACATTAGCAGCGGTGACGCCTTTACCGACTTTGGGAACGCCAGTCGTGACGACATACCAGAAGTCATTGTCAATGGCTTCAAAATGCATGCGCATATTATTCTTCCAATAGGGGTAATCAGTGCCATCGAAGATGGGGCACGCAGCGGAGACTTTGATTATCCCTGCAGTCGACATAGCTAAAACTCTAGGTGGTTAAACCGAATCACACAAAACAAGGGAGCACCTTGCTCTGATACCAATTGAAAGTGCTAGTTATCGACTAGGGGGGGTGAATAGGCGATTTTTATGAAAGTCTTCAAGACATGCAATGTCTTCAAAGACAGACAACCAAATACAACCTACACAGTATGCAGCGGAAGATAAACTACACTAGACAGGCTATAGTCAAGGGAACATTGCAAGGTAAGCACGAAGACAAATAACTGCTAGGTAGGCAAGATTAGAATAGGAAGAAGTGAAGCCAAATAAGCAATTAGGGAGAATATCTTCACACAGTGAAGTCAAACAGAGCGAGCAAACAATGGCTTCACAAAGCTAAACAGAATGTAAAGGAGAAAGGATGGAACAAATAGCTTGACAAAGACAAGGATTTGGTAGACTAGTTCCAGTTGCTGTGACAACTGTATGTCTGGTTAGGGAGGCTGAGATTGAACTCAGAAGACCGCATCTTCACCTTATTCCCCTTGAGCTAAGGACACTTAGTCCTCGCCCAATCACTCTGGTATGTCTTCAAGGTAGACTTCCAAACCTTCACAGACTTCATTCATGGGCGATCCACAATGACTCTTGGATCCTCAGAATGCAACGCCTAACCGACTGGAAGATACATAGTCTTCAAGTGTAATAAGTCTTCAGATCACGCGGACAGAAAGACTTCAATGATGCCAAACACTCTTTGGGCTCTGGGTCTTTTGGGCTTTGTCCTCGCAAGGTTTCTCTCTCAAAGGCTTCGGAGGTGGGATGCTCTCAAACGACAAAAGCCGTGTACTAACTCTGAGCAGCCACCAATTTATGGTGGAGGGGGTGGGCTATTTATAGCCAGGAGGCAACCCAACATGATATGTCTGAAATGACCCTGGGTCACTAAGGAACCGACACGTGTCTAATGGTCGGATTTCAAACACACGCGGCAGCTTGACTTGGGCTACAAGCAAAGCTGACTCATCCAACTCTGGACAAGATTTACTCTCATAGTCTTCACTTGAAGACATAGGATTTGTGTTGAGCATCACATCAGTTTTCTGACTCTGTTCACTTGGACCCCACTTAATAGTTTGGTGGTTCCTATGATTCAAGAAAGAAGAAAATGAAACTACAAAAGAAACTATGTCTTCGCACTCCATTGTCTTCAAGTGAATGTCTTCACACGTCATTATCATTGACGTGAATGTCTTCACGAACCACCATTGGCTTCAATGTCTTCATACATTTTTAGGGGTCATCTCTGGTAGGTAAACCTAATCAATGAGGGACTTCTACATGTGTTATCCTGCAATTCTCACAAATACATTGGTCCCTCAACCATGTTTGTCGTCAATACTCCAAAACCAACTAGGGGTGGTAGTAGATGCACTTACACCAACTAGCAGTGCTAATCATAAAATCTCCATTAAAATGCTTAAAGAAGTTATTTTCCCAAGGTTTGGAGTCCCTAGATATTTAATGACTGATGGTGGTTCACACTTTATTCATGGTGCTTTCCGTAAAATGCTTGATAAATATGATGTCTGTGACGCCCCCGATTCAATCGTACACTAATCATACCCGCAAACGTGTACGATCAAGATTAGGGACTCACGGGAAGATATCACAATACAACTCTAAAAGTAAAATAAGTCATACAAGCATCATAATACAAGCCAGGGGCCTCGAGGGCTCGAATACAAGTGCTCGATCATAGACGAGTCAGCGGAAGCAACAATATCTGAGTACAGACATAAGTTAAACAAGTTGCCATAAGATGGCTAGCACAAACTGGGATACATATCGAAAGAGGCGCAGGCCTCCTGCCTGGGATCCTCCTAAACTACTCCTGGTCATTGTCGACAGCCTGCACGTAGTAGTAGGCACCTCCAGAGTAGTAGGGGTCGTCGTCGACGGTGGCGTCTGGCTCCTGAACTCCAGCATCTGGTTGTGACAACCAGAAAGAAAAGAAAGGGGGAAAAGGGGGGAGCAAAGCAACCGTGAGTACTCATCCAAAGTACTCGCAAGCAAGGAGCTCCACTACATATGCATGGGTATATGTGTAAAGGGCCATATCAGTGGACTGAACTGCAGAAAGCCAGAATAAGAGGGGGGATATCTAATCCTGTCGAAGACTACGCTTCTGGCAGCCTCCATCTTGCAGCATGTAGGAGAGAGTAGATGGTAAGTTCACCAAGTAGCATCGTATAGCATAAACCTACCCGATGATCCTCTCCTCGTCGCCCTGTGAGAGAGCGATCACCGGGTTGTATCTGGCACTTGAAAGGGTGTGTTTTATTAAGTATCCGGTTCTACTTGTCATAAGGTCGAGGTACAACTCCGGGTCATCCTTTTACCGAGGGACACGGCTATTCGAATAGATAAACTTCCCTGCAGGGGTGCACCACATTACCCAACACGCTCGATCCCTCTGGCCGGGCACACTTTCCAGGGTCATACCCGGCCTCGGAAGATCAACACGTCGCAGCCCTACCTAGGCCTAACAGAGAGGTCAGCACGCCGGTCTAAATCCTATGCGCGCAGGGGTCTGGGCCCATCGCCCATTGCACACCTGCACGTTGCGTGGGCGGCTGGAGGGCAGACCTAGCAACCTCCATTACAAAGGAAGTTGCGTTACGCGGTCCAACCCGGTGCGCGCCGCTCAGTCACTGACGTCTAGGAGGCTTCGGCTAATACCACGACGTCGAGTACCCATAACTGTTCCCGCGTGGTGGTTAGCGCGTATAGGCTCGTAGCCAGACTCAGATCAAATACCCAATCTCGTTAAGCGTGTTATTTTGAAGTAACCGCGGACGCCGACCAGGGCCAGGCCCACCTGTCTCCTAGGTGGTCACAACCTGCCCTGTCGCTCCGCCAGAAAGTAACACTCGGGGGCCGTCGGGAACCCAGGCCCACCACTACCTGGATGGAACCACCTGCCCCTTCAGCCCCCATCTCCGAACAGAAACATAAGTATGTAATAGTATATAATATAAACCCGTGATCACCTCCCGAAGTGATCACGGCCCAGTAGTATAGCATGGCAGACGAACAAGAGTGTAGGGCCACTGATGTAATTCTAGCAACCTATACTAAGCATTTAGGACTGCTGGTAAGGTATGAACAGTAGTAGCAAAGACAGGCTATGCAGCAGAATAGGATTAACCGAAAGCAGTAACATGCTACACTACTCTAATGCAAGCAGTAGAGAGATGGAGTAGGCGATATCGGGTTTATCAAGGGGGGGGGGGGGGCTTGCCTGGAAGCTGTGTCGAGAGAGAAGGGTCGTCGACGTAGTAGTCGTTCACGGCAGCGTCGTCAGCGGTCTCAGCGTCTATCGAGAGAGAAGGAGGGGGGAGGAAACAGTAAATACAAAGCAAACAATGCTACACAAAGTATGACATGACAATATGCAGTGCCGGGGTGATCTAACGCAGGGATAGGTGATACCGGCGAAGAGGGAACCCATCCGGGAAAGTATTCCCGGTGTACGGCATTTTCGGGCAGAGGGACCGGAGGGGGGACGAAACAATGAATACACGCTAATGATGCAACAGGGATGCATGACATGTCTAAACGCAGTGCTAGGGTGGTATACTGCCTATCTGAGATTAGTTATTTTGGGAATTTATCTGGATTTATTTTATTAAAGTTGGGCACTATTCATTTATTGAAATCGGTCTAAAAGTTCAATGTTCTTATAGCTAGAGGCATCTGACGGGAATACGGAGGGCGTATTCGGGTTCGTATCGAAATTCTGAGCAAGTTTCATGTATAAAGTATTTTCATCGGAGTTACGGATTATTTAATATGATTTTCTAAAGTTTTTATTAATTTCTGAAATTTAATTATTTATTTAAATTTGAATTATCCAAAACAGTGCTGCGATGACATCAGCATGACATCATGCTGACGTCAGCAGGCGTCCTGACAGGGTGGGTCCCACCTGTCATAGACTGTTAGATTAATTAGGATTAACTAATTAGATTACTGTTTAATTAACACTAATTAGTTAATTAAATTAACCTATTCAGGATTAATTAACTAATTATTTTAATTTTTAATTTTTATTCTCTTTTTATAAAAACGTTCTGGGGGTGGGCCCCCACTGTCATAGGCCCTGGGGGCCAATCGGGCAGCGGGCGCGCGTTAACGGGCGCCGGGGCATGCGGGTGCGGGCGCCCGAACTGGACGCGGCCAGTAGGGGCCACGGCGAGGGGGAAACGCCGGCGCGGCACCGGCGTGGCAGCGGCGAGGCCACGGCGGGGCAAAAGAGGATGAGCAGGGCGGGCGCCGGAGCGCCGGAGGTGGCCGCGGGCGTGGCGACGCGGGTCAGGCGACGCGGGCGCGGGGAGGGGTCGCGATGCGCGGACGCGTGCGCGGTCGAGCGGGCGCGGCCGCGGCCGTGGTGGAGACGGGGCGCGGCGCGGGGAGGAGCGGCGCCGCGCGAGCGGCGTGGTGGAGCGGGCGGCGAGCGAGCGGAGCAAGCGGCGGCAGGCACGGGCTTCGGGCGCAGCCGAGCAGCGCGATAGCGGTCAGCGCCGAGCGGTCGGGGGGGGAGGCGGATGCGGGCGGCGATGAGCAGCAGGAGCGACGGCAGGCACGGGCGCGGCATAGCTGGAGGTGGTGGCGCGGGTGGAGTCGGGGACGGGCGCGTGCTCACACGAGAGCGGGCGTGCAGGGGGCGCGGGTGCAGCAGGGGGCTGCGGCGACGGTGACGGGAAGAGAGAGAGAGGTGCTCACGGCGGGGCCGGTAGGGAAGTGGCAGCGGGGCGCGGGGAGGGAGTCGGAGACGACGGCGACGGAGGAGAAGCAGGCCGGCGGGGGAGCGCTCCGGGCGGCGGCGTCCAACGGCGACGGGCGGCGCGGGGAGCGCCGGCGACGAGGCGATGGCGTCGACGAAGAGGCGGTGGAGCGGCACCGGCGAGGTGGTGGTGGCGACGGGGCGCGGCGTCAGGCAAGCAGCGAGGGGCGCCGTCGAGCGCCCGATCCGATCGGGATCGGGGGAAGCAGAGGGAGGAGTGGGGGATCGTGGGGGGGGAGTGGGGGTGGTTACGGGCTAGGGTTTGGTCGGGTGGGGGATAAGGGGAAGCGGGGTGGGCCGGCCTAGTCGGCCTGGTGGCCAGCTGGGCCGACAGGCCCAGGGGGGGTTTCCTTTATCTCTTTTCATTTTGTTTTATTTTCCTTTTCTTATTTCTTTTTCTCACATTTTCCTGTTATGTAAATAGTTTGGCACCCAAATGAATTTTGTAAAATATGTGACCTGGTCCATAAATCACAGTGCACTGTAACCTAGCACCAAAAACTAGTTTGGGGTAATTATCATTTCATATTTATTTTGTATTAATAAAAAGGTTATTATTTAATGCTCTCAGCCACTGTTTGAGGTTGTTCAAGTCATTTATCAAATTCCAACAATGTTGTTTACAATTTTAACATAGCCTCAGATTTATCTACTATTTATTGAACATTTTAGTTTCTGGGTTGAACAACTTTTATTTTCCACTTTCATTTAAATTTTGAATTTGAGTTAGGAGTTGAAATGCAATATGATGCTAATGATGATTTGACACTGTTAACCTTGCTGACTTGTCATTATCAAAAGTGATTACTGTTGCTAATCACCGGGGGTGTTACAATTCTCCTCATCTATCAAGAATTCTCGTCCCGAGAATTTAAGCGGGGGAGTAGGGGGGGAGTCATGGTTACGAAACTCTAACGGATCTTCTCGGTCCTGGGTGCTCTTCTCGAAGAGGTCGACCCATTACGTTGATGTCTTCATTTCTCTGCTGCAGCTCATCATAAGGAAGTCGGCATCTTTTCTTTGGAAATTCCGTCGTACTTACGAATAGGTGAGGGGCTGCTCTACAACGATAGAATGGTATAAGGGAAAACCATCTGGGGTTAACCCAGGATTGAACACATGAGTATCTCTCGAGTTGAACAAACGAAACACATCGAGAGCCAAGTAAGAAGGTACCATATGAAGTTTCAAGCGGATAGACAATCGTTCGATGTCTGGGGTTCAGAGCAACGGGAATAAGTATTGTGTTTAATACCAGAATTGGTGATCTCACGGAAGGTGGCTCGTGAATTACATACGAGGCCACGCGCGAGGAACAACCTTGGGAACAGGGGGTGTACAGGAGAGTCAGGTTTCGATCCTGTGGAACTGTGGGTTATGGGCCCACCATGTGGGTTAAAAGTAGGAAGGGCGCTATCATGTTACATAATCATGATAGCAAGGCATGTTAGAGAATAACCTGTCAGTTATGTCGGTAACAATGTTGGTACCAAGGGCGAGGGACGAAGAGAACCATTTTCCTGCTCGTTGAATGAGGCGGACCAAATAGGCAAAGTTCTCGTCCATCGGCGGCTACCGAAATGTCATCAACAATAGGAACAGGGTCTTACTGGCAGAGTTGTACACTGAGGTGTTTGCACAAGCAGGAAAATATTACTGCTTAGATCATATAGATCACAAGAGAGGTTAAACAAAACAATGGAAAGGAAAATATGTTTATCAGATTAAACAAAACAATGGAAAGGAAAATGTGTTTAAACACAAGTAAATAGGAGTATATCCTTCCCAAGGCTAAGCGGGGCATGATATACGTGTCTGAGATCAAAGGCGTGGCCATTTAGTTAATAGGAGTAAGAAGAATCATGATATGCACCCATACAACAGTGTTTGGGTAACTGTTCAAGAAACATTTAGCATTGGGCCACAAATGTTCTTAAGGATGTACGGAGTACCATAGTTATGCTTCGAGATAGCATCGACAGGGTTATCAGATAAAGGTCAGGCTTTGGATACACAAGGGATCCATCAAGAACAACTCAAGAATAAGTCTTACAATTTTCTCCTGGAAGAATGGCTATTCTTGCAAAAGAAAGAAACTATATTATTAAGTCCTCCAGCCAGGTGTGCTAGGCATGACATCACCTAACCGGGTCATCAAAGGACCAATATTATAACTCCGGGAATTATGTTCCAAACATTATGTCTGACCGAGATTCAGATCTGATTGGTGTCAGGATACCTCAGACTCAGGATGCCCGGGAAGAAAAGGTGCAACACAAATTGTCGAGATGACATTGTAAGATTCTCGGGAAATGAACTATAGGAGCGGGTTCCCGAAGCAATAGTTCATCATTAAACCAAGGAGAGGATGAGGAGGTGGCTGATGGACTCAGCGACAATTCATCGAGAATTCCACAAGATGGATCTCCACAATTATGCGAACAAGAAGATGACATTTGTTATACCAAATGATATAATGAGGTATGCTCGAGGAAAACATCCTCAATTAAACATTGAACGAAAGTGCACCTGGAAATATGGACCAAGTAGCACGATCAATGTCAGAATGGTGATTCGATAACCAAAGGATTTAGAATGAAACTATCGGCCATTCACTTCAAAACAATAGGGTTGCTAGAAGTTTTGAATTCACACATCATAGTTCAATTGTCGATATTCCGGTTAGAAACAACACGGGGACCAAGAAGGAATGGTGACGGTGAGAAGTATCACTATGCCAAGAATTTTCAAAGAGGTGAAGCAATCCTCACAACATACTCGGCATAAAGGACAGTAATACTTCAAGGTAGAATATAATGCAAACAGGATAGCAAGTTGCATCCATAACACGGACAAGCTCGCGATGAAAAGAAGTTCAGGGTTTTGTCGATGATAACAAAAAGCATCGAGGGCAAGGAGGGTATTCCTCAACATGAACACAGTTGACATCTCGAAAGAAGTCAAAGTGTTGAAGGTGATCTGACACATTTGTTGAGAGGCTTCTTGAAGATGTAATCGATCATCGATGACATCAAGCTAAAGGAATGATGAAGCGAAAGGCTATCGAAACCATGGTACGACACAAACTCGGTATCAAGCTTGCTGTTCAAGGCAAAAGATATGACGATGAAGATCGATGTAAGTTTAACTCATCGTCGAAATTGTGCTCCGAGAAGCAGTACTAGGTAGCATAGTTAAGATAACGATGTAGCCGATTAGGCTAAGAATGACATGAGTTGAAAGTTAAATTTCCCAGCAGTACATTACTAGGAGTATTGGATCACAGGGTGGATTCGATTCACTTATCGATGTTCTCAGTTGACAAACAACCCAAAACCCGTGGAATACTGAATCAGTGAGAAGGAATACTTGACGAAGACTCATAAGAAGTATTGGAGTCCCATGATATCATCGGGATACCAGGGGGTAATACTCGAAGGTAGAACATGATAGAAGTTGAACTGGGTCGTTGACTAGCGATAGCGGATACTTTAATCTTGTCAAAAATAGACGGGGCACTGGAATGGTTTCCTTTCAGATATAATGAATAAGGTTAGTATGGTCGGAACCATAACTACAAGGTTCAATTTAAGGATACCAAAAGAATTATACAGATGGAAATCACTTTGCAAGAAGCTTCCGAGACGGTCTACATCATTTCCATGGGCATGAACACAAAGCTCAAGGTCGACTCCCACTTCTTCAATGCATATCATTTCATTCACTTCTCGTCTTCGAAGAAGTTGTGGAATTGAAATGTATTTGGTAAAACACCAGAAGAGAATGTCTTGTGTAAACTTTCGGGTTCACACGGTTTAGGGAAGGTATATGTTCATCCCATAGGGCATCTTAGGAACATATAACGCTTCAGGAGTAAATTATACAAGCTCGAAAGCAAAGTATGGTTGGGAACGCAGAGGATACAATTTACCAAATGCATTATGTATCATGGAAGAATTCACAAGGCAGTTAAATATGAAGGACACTGTCGATAAATAATCCGACGAAGGATCGGATGTCCATAGCGGAGCTGATGTGAGCATCGGCACACAACCAGATGAAGAAAGAATGCAAAGGCATCGGATTATAGAACATCTGAATAATTTGATGCTTAGATAATAAATGAAATATGAATTCCAAATCAAGAGATCAGGAGCAAGGGCTCTGATTAAGGATGGGTAAGTCGAGTAGGCTTAGGGGCACAATCGATGACAATTTGATTGGTCGAGAACCAGCTCATGTTCAAAAGGACGTCTGAGCCGGAAGATAATTAGAAAGGATCAACTGATGAATGCGTGCATTCGCACTCATGTTGAATCAATAAGATGAAAATGACGGTGTCAAAGGATACTAATGAATATTGCCAGCCGTATGGAAAGCATCCATAATGCAAGCAGACAAGTATTTGCAGAGCAATAAGCTGTTAAGGATTTTCGAAAGATCGAATAGTATTTGTATGCATCTTGTGAATCATATGAACAAAGGGGGAGGAACGGATACTCGGTAAGTGCAAGGAATTATCCGTAGGGGGTATTCATGAGGCAAGAACTGCAAGGCAGTAAGCTCAAAGGATTGTCGGAACAACGAAAAGTTGTTCGGGGCATCTTGTAATAACAAGATCAACTGGATTGAATGTATGAATGGCAAGTGTATGTAATTATACATAAGGATATATCGGTGGTAAGGAATTTCAAAAGCGATGAGCACAAAGGTCTCGGGAAAACATCGAAGGGTATCTTCGGAATCTTCTGGTGAAGTAGTCGATCATCTGGAATGAACGGGCTCTCCGGGTGGATGTAATCACGAGATCCTAATGTTTGAGTTAGTAAATTCATTTTAACCCGAATAGAAGAGAGATCAGAGTCCCAGAGTGTAGACGAGGAATAAAAGATCCTAATACCACCCAATGGCGACGTGGGCCCGTAAGACACACAGCCATGTTAGTAAAAGTTTTGCAATGTCTAGACTCGACTTCGGCCAAGGAGTGTGGAAGGGGGGGGGTTCCTACAGGCAGTCGGCTCTGATACCAACTTGTGACGCCCCCGATTCAATCGTACACTAATCATACGCAAACGTGTACGATCAAGATCAGGGACTCACGGGAAGATATCACAACACAACTCTAAAAGTAAAATAAGTCATACAAGCATCATAATACAAGCCAGGGGCCTCGAGGGCTCGAATACAAGTGCTCGATCATAGACGAGTCAGCGGAAGCAACAATATCTGAGTACAGACATAAGTTAAACAAGTTGCCATAAGATGGCTAGCACAAACTGGGATACATATCGAAAGAGGCGTAGGCCTCCTGCCTGGGATCCTCCTAAACTACTCCTGGTCGTGGTCGACAGCCTGCACGTAGTAGTAGGCACCTCCAGAGTAGTAGGGGTCGTCGTCGACGGTGGCGTCTGGCTCCTGAACTCCAGCATCTGGTTGTGACAACCAGAAAGAAAAGAAAGGGGGAAAAGGGGGGAGCAAAGAACCCGTGAGTACTCATCCAAAGTACTCGCAAGCAAGGAGCTACACTACATATGCATGGGTATATGTGTAAAGGGCCATATCAGTGGACTGAACTGCAGAAAGCCAGAATAAGAGGGGGGATATCTAATCCTGTCGAAGACTACGCTTCTGGCAGCCTCCATCTTGCAGCATGTAGGAGAGAGTAGATGGTAAGTTCACCAAGTAGCATCGTATAGCATAAACCTACCCGATGATCCTCTCCTCGTCGCCCTGTGAGAGAGCGATCACCGGGTTGTATCTGGCACTTGAAAGGGTGTGTTTTATTAAGTATCCGGTTCTAGTTGTCATAAGGTCGAGGTACAACTCCAGGTCGTCCTTTTACCGAGGGACACGGCTATTCGAATAGATAAACTTCCCTGCAGGGGTGCACCACATTACCCAACACGCTCGATCCCTCTGGCCGGGCACACTTTCCTGGGTCATACCCGGCCTCGGAAGATCAACACGTTGCAGCCCTACCTAGGCCTAACAGAGAGGTCAGCACGCCGGTCTAAATCCTATGCGCGCAGGGGTCTGGGCCCATCGCCCATTGCACACCTGCATGTTGCGTGGGCGGCCGGAGAGCAGACCTAGCAACCTCCATTACAAAGGAAGTTGCGTTACGCGGTCCAACCCGGCGCGCGCCGCTCAGTCGCTGATGTCTAGGAGGCTTCGGCTGATACCACGACGTCGAGTACCCATAACTGTTCCCGCGTGGTGGTTAGCGCGTATAGGCTCGTAGCCAGACTCAGATCAAATACCCAATCTCGTTAAGCGTGTTATTTTGAAGTAACCACGGATGCCGACCAGGGCCAGGCCCACCTGTCTCCTAGGTGGTCACAACCTGCCCTGTCGCTCCGCCAGAAAGTAACACTCGGGGGCCGTCGCGAACCCAGGCCCACCACTACCTGGATGGAACCACCTGCCCCTTCAGCCCCCATCTCCGAACAGAAACATAAGTATGTAATGGTATATAATTTAAACCCGTGATCACCTCCCGAAGTGATCAAGGCCCAGTAGTATAGCATGGCAGACGAACAAGAGTGTAGGGCCACTGATGTAATTCTAGCAACCTATACTAAGCATTTAGGACTGCAGGTAAGGTATCAACAGTAGTAGCAAAGACAGGCTATGCAGCAGAATAGGATTAACCGAAAGCAGTAACATGCTACACTACTCTAATGCAAGCAGTAGAGAGATGGAGTAGGCGATATCGGGTTTATCAAGGGGGGGGCTTGCCTGGAAGCTGTGTCGAGAGAGAAGGGTCGTCGACGTAGTAGTCGTTCACGACAGCGTCGTCAGCGGTCTCAGCGTCTATCGAGAGAGAAGGAGGAGGGAGGAAACAGTAAATACAAAGCAAAAAATACTACACAAAGTATGACATGACAATATGCAGTGCCGGGGTGATCTAACGCAGGGATAGGTGATACCGGCGAAGAGGGAACCCATCCGGGAAAGTTATTCCCGGTGTCCGGCATTTTCGGGCAGAGGGACCGGAGGGGGGGGGGGCGAAACAATGAATACACGCTAATGATGCAACAGGGATGCATGACATGTCTAAACGCAGTGCTAGGGTGGTATACTGCCTATCTGAGTGCATTAGTTATTTTTGGAATTTATCTGGATTTATTTTATTAAAGTTGGGCACTATTCAATTATTGAAATCGGTCTAAAAGTTCAATGTTCTTATAGCTAGAGGCATCTGACGGGAATACGGAGGGCGTATTCGGGATCGTATCGAAATTCTGAGCAAGTTTCATGTATAAAGTATTTTCATCGGAGTTACGGATTATTTAATATGATTTTCTAAAGTTTTTATTAATTTCTGAAATTTAATTATTTATTTAAATTCGAATTATCCAAAACAGTGTTGCGATGACATCAGCATGACATCATGCTGACGTCAGCAGGCGTCCTGACAGGGTGGGTCCCACCTGTCATAGACTATTAGATTAATTAGGATTAACTAACTAGATTACTGTTTAATTAACACTAATTAGTTAATTAAATTAACCTAATCAGGATTAATTAACTAATTAATTTAATTATTTTAATTTTTAATTTTTATTCTCTTTTTATAAAAACGTTCTGGGGGTGGGCCCCCACTGTCATAGGCCCTGGGGGCCAATCGGGCAGCGGGCGCGCGTTAACGGGCGCCGGGGCATGCGGGTGCGGGCGCCCGAACTGGACGCGGCCAGTATGGGCCACGGCGAGGGGGAAACGCCGGCGCAGCACCGGCGTGGCAGCGGCAAGGCCACGGCGGGGCAAAAGAGGATGAGCAGGGCGGGCGCCGGAGCGCCGGAGGTGGCCGCGGGCGTGGTGACGCGGGTCAGGCAACGCGAGCGCGGGGAGGGGTCGCGTTGCGCGGGCGCGTGCACGGTCAAGCGGGCGCGGCCGGGGCCGTGGTGGAGACGGGGCGCGGCGCGGGGAGGAGCGGGGCCGCGCGAGCGGCGTGGTGGAGCGGGCGGCGAGCGAGCGGAGCAAGCGGCGGCAGGCACGGGGTTCGAGCGCAGCCGAGCAGCGCGATAGCGGTCAGCGCCGAGCGGTCGGGGGGGGAAGGCGGATGCGGGCGGCGACGAGCAGTAGGAGCGACGGCAGGCACGGGTGCGGCATGGCTGGAGGTGGTGGCGCGGGTGGAGTCGGGGACGGGCGCGTGCTCACACGAGCGCGGGCGTGCAGGGGGCGCGGGTGCAGCAGGGGGCTGCGGCGACGGTGATGGGAAGAGAGAGAGAGGTGCTCACAGCGGGGCCGGTAGGGAAGTGGCATCGGGGCGCGGGGAGGGAGTCGGAGACGACGGCGATGGAGGAGAAGCAGGCCGGCGGGGGAGCGCTTCGGGCGGCGGCGTCCAACGACGACGGGCGGCGCGGGGAGTGCCGGCGACGAGGCGATGGCGTCGACGAAGAGGCGGTGGAGCGGCATCGGCGAGGTGGTGGTGGCGACGGGGCGCGACGTCATGCGAGCGGCGAGGGGCGCCGTCGAGCGCCCGATCCGATCGGAATCGGGGGAAGCAGAGGGAGGATGGGGGATCGTGGGGGGGGGGAGCTCCCGCCCCCCCCGCCCCGCCGCACCGGCTCCACTGGGTTACGGGCTAGGGTTTGGTCGGGTGGGGGATAAGGGGAAGCGGGGTGGGCCGGCCTAGTCGGCCTGGTGGCCAGCTGGGCCGACAGGCCCAGGGGGGTTTCCTTTATCTCTTTTCATTTTGTTTTATTTTCCTTTTCTTATTTCTTTTTCTCACATTTTCCTGTTATGTAAATAGTTTGGCACCCAAATGAATTTTGTAAAATATGTGACCTGGTCCATAAATCACAATGCACTGTAACCTAGCACCAAAAACTAGTTTGGGGTAATTATCATTTCATATTTATTTTGTATTAATAAAAAGGTTATTATTTAATGCTCTCAGCCACTGTTTGAGGTTGTTCAATTCATTTATCAAATTCCAACAATGTTGTTTACAATTTTAACATAGCCTCAGATTTATCTACTATTTATTGAACATTTTAGTTTCTGGGTTGAACAACTTTTATTTTCCACTTTCATTTAAATTTTGAATTTGAGTTAGGATTTGAAATGCAATATGATGCTAATGATGATTTGACACTGTTAACCTTGCTGACTTGTCATTATCAAAAGTGATTACTGTTGCTAATCACCGGGGGTGTTACAATTTCAACCATAGAATTGCATCACCCTATCATCCTCAATATAGTCGTCAAGTTAAACTCAACAATAGAGAAATAAAATTAATATTACAAAAATTTGTCAATAGGTCGTGAAAGAATTGATGTAAGAAACTAGATGATGCAATTTAGGCCTATAGAATTTCTTATAAAAATCCTACGGGCATGTCTCCATATAAAATGGTTTATGAAAAAGCTTGTCATTTGCCTCTTGAGTTAGAACATAAAGCATATTGGGAAATTAAAGAACTAAATTATGATTTCGAACTTGCCGGTGAAAAGGGGTTAATTAATATTAGCTCACTAGATGAATGGAGAACCCAAGCTTATGAAAATGACGAACTATTTAAAGAAAAGATTAAAAGATGGCATGACAAAAGAATCCAAAAGCGGGAATTCAAAGTTGGTGAACATGTTCTATTGTACAACTCTTGTTTTAGATTTTTTGCAGGAAAACTTCTTTCCAAATGGGAAGGACCTTATATTATCGAATAAGTTTATCGCTCTGGAGCTATCAAGATTAATATTGCCGAAGGTACTAACCCGAAGGTGGTCAATGGACAAAGAATTAAACACTATATCTCAGGTACGCCCATTAATGTTGAAACTAACATTATTCAAACCATGACACCGGAGGAACACATAAAAGAAACCTTCCAGAACACACCAGAACCCTGAAAAGGAAGAGGTACGTGATACGGTAAGTAAACGGACTCCGAAAAATCCGCAAAAATATTTTCTGTCAGTTTTGGAATATTAGAAGAAATAGAAAAATAAGAAACAACCGGGAAGGCAACCCAGGTGCCCACAAGACACCAGGGCGTGCTTGCTCCAGCTGGCGTGCCCTGGTGGGTGGTGGGCCCCTCGGGCACCTTCCCGACTCCGTTTTCCTTCCATATGCTTGTTTCGCACTAAGTAGAGATACTACTTGTGCATCCAAAAACCTTAAACCCAAAATCGTGTTTTGAGAGTCCACCATACCTACCTATGGATTGAGTAAGATCCTTCAAGTAATTTGTCATCGGTGCAAAAAGGCAATAAAAATTGCTTCTAAATGTGCTTGATCCTCTGGTGTAAGAGAAATTAAGCGTTGTATGAACTTGTGTGATGGCAAAGTAATAAAAGCGACGGACTGCATAATAATGGTTGCTATCATAAGGGGTAATATAACGTGAAGTTCTTTTGCATTAAGAGATTGTGCATACAAAATCAAAAAGCGCATGACAACCTCTGCTTCCCTCTACGAAGGGCCTATCTTTTACTTATATGTATTTACTTTCTATGCAAGAGTCAGAGTATTTTCCCCTATTCCTTTTTATTTTCTCTTTGGCAGGCATCATGTGGTGGGGAAAGATCTAGGCACATATACCCAGCTGGATATGAGTGAGCTTGAGTTATTATTATTGACATCACCCTTGAGGTGAATAAGTTGGGAGGCAAAACTATAAGCCCCTATCTTTCTATGTGTCCGGTTGAAACTTTTTGTTCATATATATGTTGTGAGTGTTAGCAATCATAGAAGATTAAATGATGGTTGAGTATGTGGACTTGCCAAAAGGCTTCGATACGCGACCCTTCCTGAAAATATGATGAATTGTAGTTGCAAAGTTGACTGAGAACATAGTTTGTTGGTTTTCAATAAAGTTTATGCTTTCTACTTCGATGTTGTGATGAATTGTTACTTGTTCATAAGAAGTTGTATGATAAAGTTATATGATAAAGCCTTATGATAAAGTTTGTTGTTGTTATAATAAGCATGATGCTACTATGTCCGTATTTTGTTTTTATCGACACCTCTCTTTCTAAACATGTGGACATGATTTTCGATATCGGTTTTCGCTTGAGGACAAGCGAGGTCTAAGCTTGGGGGAGTTGATACGTCCATTTTGCATCATGATTTCCTACTGTTATTTATAATGTTTTTACGCATAATAACACTTTATGGAGTAATTCTAATGCCTTTTCTCTCATAATATGCAAGGTTTGCACAAAGCGGGGGAATACCAGCAGCTGGAATTCTGGACCTGAAAAAGCTATGTTAGAGATACCTATTCTGCACTGTCGGTGCAACAAACATTCATGTTTGTTGCCCGGACTTATACACAGGCATGCTAGCATCACATGTCCAGCACCAACATACAAAGCAAGGCCAAGCCAGAGAAACCGCTCTTTGTGAGATCGAGGAGCGGATCAAGAAGACCAAGACAAACATACAAGACAGCAGAGCATCACCTTGGGAAGGCCTCCCTTGCCGGGCAGGAGAGCCTGGCCAGGTCGAGGCCGCCCCAGGGACAAGTCCAAGATTTCCCCGGTAGGCTTGCCGGGTCCGCCAAGGGCAAGGACTCCCGGCAAGGAACCACCGCTCCACCGCACAGCAATGCAAATCACTTATCAATGCGGTGTCGAGCCTCCTGATGATTAAGTGGCTTCCACTAGGCATGTGGCGGCCCGTTGGAAGATAGATTATCCTTGCATGACACCCGTCCAGAGGCGTGTCGAACAGATAAGCATAAGATGATTAAGCGGGCCGGCAGGCTTGCTGGGCTTCACCCTCAGCACGACACCTAGCAGTGCATTTAATGCACTTTGTCCTAACTGCCAGAGTTAGGTATGATAGCACTGTTTGCTATCTAATCACTAGATAAAGACTGTTTTACCACTGTGGCTACCCCTTAAGCTATAAAAGGAGGTCCAAGGCAACCTAGCAAAGGATTCGGACCCTGGCACACTTGTACGCGCGTAGCTGCTCTCCCCGAGGCCACCTTGTCGGGCTTGAGCGCTGCGTGTTCATTGTGTTCTTCCATCAAATCCACCAAAGCAGGAGTAGGGTTTTACGCTTCCCAGCGGCCCGAACCTGGGTAAAAACCACCAGTGCCACCACTGTCGTGTGGTTTCATGGCGTCCGCTCTTTGTGCAATGTGTTCTCCCCTGCCGAACCACAAAGGGGCCGATGGCCCCATTGGTGATCGTGTTCCTCCACGACATGCACATCTCCAAATGAGTTGAAATTTTATGGAGAATTATTTTGGAATATATAATAAATATTGGAGAAAAAATCACCAGAGGGGGCTGCCAAGTGCCCATGAGACACCAGGGCGTGCCAGCCCCTCCTGGCGCGCCCTGGTTGGTGGTGGGCAGCCTGGCCCACCTTCGGAGCCCATCTTCTAGTATATATGGTCTTTCGACCTATAAAAAATAAGGGGAGGACTTTCAGGACGGAGCGCCGCCATCTCGAGGCGAAACTTGGGCAGGAGCACTTTTGCCCTCCAGCGGAGCGATTCCGTCGGGGGAACTTTACTCCCGGAGGGGAAAATCGAAGCCATCTTCATCACCAACAACCCTCTCATCTTTGGGAGGCCAATCTCCATTAACATCTTCAACATCACCATCTCATCTCAAACCCTAGTTCATCTCTTGTGTTCAATCTTTGTGCCGGAACCTCAGATTGGTACCTGTGGGTGACTAGTAGTGTTGATTACATCTTGTAGTTGATGCTATATGGTTTATTTGGTGGAAGATTATATGTTCAGACCCATTATGCTATTTAATATCCCTCTGATCTTGAGCATGAATATTATTTTTGAGTAGTTACCTTTGTTCTTGAGGCCACGGGAGAAGTCATGTTGCAAGTAATCATGTGAATTTGATATGTGTTCGATATTTTGATGATATGTATGTTGTGATTCCCTTAGTGGTGTTATGTGAACGTCGACTACATGACACTTCACCATCTTTGGGCCTAAGGGAATGCATTGTGGAGTAGTTATTAGATGATGGGTTGCTAGAGTGACAGAAGCTTAAACCCTAGTTTATGCGCTATTCTGTAAGGGACTGATTTGGATCCATATGTTTAATGCTATGGTTAGATTTTATCTTAATACTTCTTTCATAGTTGCGGATGCTTGCGAGGGGGTTAATCATAAGTGGGAGGCTTGTTAAAGTAAGAACATCACCCAAGCACCAGTCCACCCACATATCAAATTATCAAAGTAGCGAACGTGAATCAAACCAACATGATGAAAGTGACTAGATGAAATTCCCGTGTGCCGTCAAGAACGCTTTGCTTATTATAAGAGATCGTTCCAGCCTGTCCTTTGCTACAAAAAGGATTGGGTTACCTTGCTGCACTTTATTTACCGTTACCGTTACTGTTACTTGTTTGTTACAAATTATCTTGCTATCAAACTACCTGTTACCGACAATTTCAGTGCTTGCAGAAATTAGCTTGCTGAAAACCACTTGTCATTTCCTTCTGCTCCTCATTGGGTTTGACACTCTTACTTATCAAAAGGACTACGATTGATCCCCTATACTTGTGGGTCATCAGGGGACATCCGCCCGTATGACACACCGTCTTTCTCCCTGTTTGCTCTTATCTCTTGCCTCTTCCTTCCACGTTCTTTCTTCAATGTTTCTCCTATGACATAAATTCAAATGCAAGCTTTTCGAGAATTTTTTCATCAAATTATTTATGAGAGCAAAATAACAAAGCATTTTTTTACAAACTAATGGGTTGCCTACCCTCAAGCGTTGATTTTTAGGTTTCTAAGCTCAACCCCATACCTCAGTATCATGTCAAGTCCCTGGTGGCCTGAGATTTTCTTTGCTTACCACACATATTCGTTTAGGTGGGGCAATGTATTTCTCCCTTGCTCCCAGCTTCTTTGGGAAGTACTTCTCTATTTCTTCTTCACAAATTCTAAAAGTTACTTTCCCCTCGGAGAAATCCAACGCTACACCTACGGTATTCAAAAATTGTCTACCTAGGACAATTGATAATTTTTCATCTTCGGGCATGTGAAGGATAACAAAATCAGTAGCTATGACATGCCTATCTAATCTTAGTGGAACATTCTCAGCCACTCATACTGTCTTCTTTGTGGACTTATCTGCCATGTGCAAGGTTATGCTTGTGGGCATACATTTAGGTAAATTCAATCTGTGATAAAGAGTTAGAGGCATCACACTAACTTCTGCTCCTACATCACAATGAGCATTATTTATATCAAGATTACCAATCTGGGTGTCGGTGTTAAAACCAGTAGATCTCGGGTAGGGGGGGTCCCAAGCTATTAGATCAGATCAATGGGTAACAGGAGAAGAACACACAACAGATTTACCTAGGTTCGGGCCCTCTCTATGGAGGTAAAATCCTACATCCTGCTCTTGTTTATATTATGAAGGTATCGGAGTATAGAGTTGATATACCTCGAGATCATATGATGTGGTCCAAACCCTAATGGTATGATGGATGAATGAATGAGCACTACTGTAGGATAGTCTAAACGCGACAGTCCAATCAGAGATCCTTCGATGAAACTGTCACTACAGGAATCAGGTTCTTTGCCGTCTACCATGGCAGACGGCAAACCCCTTTGCCGTCTGCCACCAACAGCAAAGCTGTCCGACAAAGAGAGTGACGGTAAACAGGTTCTTTTCTTTCTGCTTCCTCAAAGCGGACGGCAAAGAACCTTTGCCGTCCGTGGCAGACGGCAAAGAAAGTGGACGGTAAAGAATAGGCGTTAGCCACGTTAGGTGGCTAACGGCAGCCTTTGGCGTCTGCCAGCGGATGGCAAACATGCCCTCCCCATTGTCGTCTGCCATAGACGGCAAAGTAACCAAATGGTATAGCTCCCAGGTTGCACAGGTTGCTGCCACGTGTCCTCTTTGCCGTCCGTGGCAGACGGCAAAGAGCCCTTTGCCGTCGGTGGCAGACAGCAAAGAGGCTGCATTGCCTCTTTTTCTGTTTTTTCTTATATCCAAGCAATTTCACAGCAAAAAATATGATATATATATTTTTCACAGGGCAATTTCACATCAGACATATGACATACCCAACACACAAGTTACATCATACATACATAACCAACACATAGTTCCATCCATACATATTACAATAGTTTCACATTGTTCATCCAACACATAGTTCCATCCATCCATATAACAAGTTCCACATTGTTCATCAGTACAAAAGAAAAGCAGAAAGGGAAAACAAGCACTCCATCCATGCAAGCTTCCATGAAGTGAATGTAATCTGCAAAATGGGAAACAAGAAAGTTAGAAGAAGAAGACTAGAAGAAGAAGAAGAAGAAGAAGAAGTAAGCATACTTAGGTAAAATGGAGCTAACCTAGCTAATTATGCCATTTTTTAGTGAACTAAGCATATTATGCCATTTTTGATATAAAGCAGCTAAGTATAGGTCATTATTGAGCTAACCTAGGTAACTAAGCACATTAGAGCTAACTTAGGTCATTTTGAGAGAAGAAGAAGAAGAAGAAGAAGAAGAAGAGAAGAAGAAGAAGAAGAGAAGAAGAAGAAAGAAGACAGAAGAAGAGAAGACGAAGAAGAAGAAGAAGAGAAAGAAGAAGAAGAAGAAGACTGAAGAAGAAGACTAGAAGAAGAAGAAGAGAAGAAGAAGACTAGAGAAGAGACTAGAAGAAGAAGAAGAAGAAGAAGAAGAAGAAGAAGAAAACATAGAAGAAGAAGGTTTTTACCCTTTTCCTTCTTTTTCATCTCTTTTTATTCTTTCTTTTCTTATCTTTCTTCTTCTATTCTTCTTATTCTCCTCTTCCTTGTTTTTCTTCTTCTTATTCCTTATTTGTGTCGTTTTAGAGCTTACATAGGTAATTATGCCATTTTTGAGCTAACTAAGCTTATTATGTCAATTTGGAGGAAAATAAGGTAAGTATATGTCATTTTTGTGCTAACATAAGTAATTATGCCATTTTTCAACTAACATAGATAAAATGGATCATTTTGGAGCTAACCTAGCTAAAATGGATCATATTGGAGCTAACCTAGGTAAACTTGGTCATTTTGGAGCTAACCTAGGTAAAATGTATCATATTGGAGCTAACCTAGGTTAATTGGGTCATTTTGGAGCTAACCTAGCTACTTATGCCATTTTTGAGTTAACTAAGCATATTATGCAATTTTTTTACATAAGTAAGCTAAGTATAGGTCTTTATTGAGCTAACCTAGGTAACTAAGCATATTAGAGCTAATTTAGCATTTTAGAGCTAACTTAGGTAAAATTGATCATTTTGGAGCTAATTAAGCTTATTATGTCATTTTTGAGGAAAATAAGCTAAGTATATGACATATATGAGGTTACCAAGGTTGTTATGCCATTTCAAACCTAAGTAAGCTAATTATGCCATTTTTTACATAAGTAAGCTAAGTGTATGTCATTATTGAACAAACCTAGGTAACTAAGCATATTAGAGATAACTTAGCATATTAGAGCTAACTTAGGTCATTTTGGAGGAAACAAAGCTAAGTATAGATCATTTTGGAGCTAAGTAAGCTAATTAAGTCATTTTGGAGGAAGATAAGCTAAGTCTAGGTCATTATGGTAAGCATTTTGGAGGAAATAAAGCTAAGTCTAGGTCTTTATGCATTTCTTAAGAAAAACACTAGAGTAAACTTACCGTCATCACGGAGGTGAAGCACCGGCGTGGCTCGTGCTGGTACCACCACCTGGAGAAGGATCATGTGATGCTTGTCTAGAGGCACGCTGCACCAAAGATCATTTGCAATGTCTCGTTAGCATGACGACACTCAAATGTTAATACTAGTAACTAATGACCATTCAAATTAAACTCACCGTGGTCCCCGGAGCAATCTCTGGCATCGGCGGAGGGGTCTGACCGGCCTTCTGGCACACAGACTGCACATTTGGTTTTGATGGGTCAGTCATACTAGTTAGTAATGAAACGAACATTACGTGAATGATTTGGCTAATATGCAGAAGAAACTTACCACGAGGAGCTCGTACATGGCCCGGTTCTGCATGTCATTCCGTGCCCTCTCCTCCTCCATCAGCCTTGCTGTCTTCTCCTCCAACTCCCACTGCTTCTCCTCCGCCTCCCAGTCCCTCTCCGCCAGAAGTGCCTGAGTTCTCTCTCTCTCTCTCACTCTGAAGAGCAGCCTGCAACACCACTCCTTGTTAGCATTGTAATCATCGATGGCCGCACACACAATGTAATGGAGGAAAGATAGCTGAGTCCGTATAACTAACCTAGAAGGCGAGCTCGACTGGCCGTTGACGAGGCCTCATCTCAGGAGCGGAGCTCGACTGGCGCACCTTTATCTCCGGGAGAGTGCGAGGACAACTGATAAGTCCTTCTCCAATGGCTATCGAGCCATGGGACCTCCCGCCACCAGATATCATCACCAGCTCCGGATCAAACTGCCCGCTCGGGTTAAAGTCCTCCCCTTTCCTTGCCTTCCCCTCATTTCTGTACTTCACAAGTTTGTTGTGGGAGGAGATGTTGGTGAAGTTCTTTGGATTATCGAGGTCAGATGGCTCGAATGCCTTCACCTTCTTGTATGGCCCAGTATGGGCCATGGCATAGAGGTCGAACACCTCTGGCACCTCCACCTTATTGTGTTTTGCCTGAAAGAGAGGAACAGAGTAAATTAGTAATTAAAGTTCTCAAGCTAGCATGAAGAATGAATTGCATGAATTATGAAGGAAACCACATACCCAATTCCGCCCAAACTGAAATAAGTTGGCGCTGCCTTGATAGTGTGGCACACCTACCATTTGGGCACGCTTGTCCTTGGCATTGTAGTGCTGGGCAAGCCATTCCTTTGAGCACCACTCATCGACCAACACCTCCCAACAGTCCATCTGATCCGCACACCATCTCGGGGGCACCTAAGTTAGTAAAGAGAAACTTGAGCGCTACGCCTATGAATCAAATCAAGGAAACTAAGTACAAGGCCTTAAGAATAGGTAATTACCATCATGTACTGCTCCTTCTGCAGAAACTTCTCATGGCACGCCATCTTGGGCTTCTTAATATGACGCGAGGAGTAGTAGTCTCGAACAGCCTGCACCCGAGCCTCGTGCCGTAAGTTCTGTAGTAGGTGCCTACATTCGGTGTCGATAACCTTTGTCGCGGCCTCCTCGTATCCCTCCTCACACCTGGAGAAGGTCTACAATCAAATGAGACAACATTGATTAGTACAATAACTAGCTATTTGAAGAATTTTAATTGTGTAAAGGAGAAATTACCCAAACGCTTCTGATCACCATCTCTGCCCTCGTGTGGCACAAGACACCGTCGATCATCACCTCCGGTGGGGCCGGGGCAGCCAAGTAGTGCTCCCAGCTCAATCCTAGCTTCGGAACCTGACCCTCACCGTGCAACATGACAAAACCCAGGAAGTTCTGCCGGCAAAGCACACCAAGGACGGAGTTGGGCCTGCACACAGTATCAGCGTGGTGCCAACCCCTGCAGTATGACAAGGCCAACGCATTAGATATTTGAAGAAACGTGAAGGCAAATGGTACAAAAAGAGTAAATATGCACTTACCTCTCCCCATCAGGGTAAATCAACCACCTCTGCTCGCGGGTTGCCGGCACGGACGGGAGCCGTGTACAACCACGCTGGTAGACGGTGGCCCCCTCAACCACCTCGCCCTCACTATCAGTCGGATCCCCGCCACCATCAGCATGGCCACTCGGCCCCTCAAGCGGACCCGTCCAGGTACCCCATCCGGATGTCTCCGGGGACGGAGTCTCGTAGGGCCAAGTCTCATGGGCCAAAGGCCCGTCGACTCGAGGCTCATGGACCAGAGTCCGCGTAGCCTCCTTCTCAGACATGTTCACCCTAGCAGTCCTGTGCTTGGGTGAATCAGCTAGGGGTGGCGGCGAGGAAGGTGTAGGAGCCTGCCTACCTCTCCCACGGCCACGTCCTCCCCGACCTCGTCCTCTCTTCTTCCCTCCCCGACATCCTCCCCTAGTGGGCAACGACGCCGACGAAGAAGCGCCCACCGGTGTCTTCATACTGTCATCCAACGCTCTCCGGAGAGTCTGGGGTGAAATGGAAGTACCCCTCCCACCACGCGTCGACGAAGAAGGAGCCTCGGATCGCTCCTTACCCGCACCCACCATCTTTCAACAACTGCCATGACATAGAGTAAACGAAATTAGTACAACATAAAAGTTTTTAATACCGACATGAATAATAATATGCGTATAATAGTACTAGCTAGTGTATCATCATCAAGTACAACATAACTTAGGAACCCCTCGGCGATCGTCGACCCCTCGACCCCTTCATTGTGAGCATTGGGTGGCTGTTGTCGTAGCTTAAGATGCGGACGTGCCCGAGCTGAAGGTCATCAGCGCGGGCGAACTTCTTCCATCCGTTCTTCACACACGAATGGAAGCAGTTCACCCACGCTCATGACCTTCAGCTCGGGGACGTCCTCATCTTAAGCTACGACACCAGTCAGTCAGCACTCGGACAGGAAGATCCTCAACCATCGACCCCTAGACCCTCGGCCCTCGACCGCTCGACCCCTCAGCCCTCGACCCCTTGGCGACCGGCTATCCTCGACCCTCTGCCCCGACCCTCGACCCCTTGGCGACCAGTGATCCTCGACCTGGTTCCGTCGGCGCCGACGCACCTCTAACCTCGACCCTCGACCCGGTTCCGTCGGCGCCGACGCACCCCTAACCTCGACCCTCAACCCCTCGAAGAAGAAGAAGAAGAATAAGAAGAAGAGGATGAGGAGAAGAAAATAAGAAGAAGAAGAGGAGGAAGAAGAAGAAGAACGGATCCTCGACCTGGTTACTCTTCTTCTTCTCCTCTTCTCCTTTTTTCCTTCTTCTTCTCCTTCTTTCCTTCTTCTTCTTCTTCTTCTTCTTCTTCTTATTCTTCTTCTTCCTCCTCTTCTTCTTCTTCTTCTTCTTCTTCTTCTTCTTCTTCTTCTTCTTCTTCTTCTTCTTCTTCTTCTTCTTCTTCTTTCTTCTTCTTCTTCTCTTACTTATTTATTATTATTATTATTATTATTATTATTATTATTATTATTATTATTATTATTATTATTATATTATTTATATTATTTTTCTACTTTTCTTATTCTATTATATTCTATTCTTCTTTTATTCTTATTCTTTCTTCTTCTTCTTCTTCTTTCTTCTTACTCTCTTCTCTTCTTCTTCTTCTTCTTCTTCTTTCTTCTTCTTTCTTCTCTCTTCTTCTCTTCTTCTCTTCTTCTTCTTCTTATTTTCTTTTTTTTCATTTTTCTTACTAAACTAAACTAAACTAATATAAACCTAAAAACAGGAAAAAAAACCTAAACTAAACTAAACATAAACCTAACCTAAAAAAAAAACGAAAAAAAACTAAACTAAATCTAAAGTACACTAAACAGAAAAAAAAGAGAGGGGGAGTGGGCTCACCGGAGTGGGGGAGGTGGAGGAGGCCGACGCCGGCGGGTCGGGGCGGCGGGGGGTCGGGGCGTCGGGGAGGCCGGGTGGCGTGGTGTTGGGCGGCCCGGAGCGGCGGGGCGTCGGGGGGGCCGGGCGGCGGACCGGGGCGGTGTGCCGGCGCGGCGGGGCGTCGGGAGGAGGGCGGTGTGCCGGCGCGGCGGCGCGTCTGGGTGGGGGGGCCGGAGCAGTAGGCCGGGGCGATGTGCTGGTGCTGCGGGGCATCGGGGAGGGGTGGGGTGGCCGGAGCGGTGTGCCGGCATGGCGAGGCATCGGGGTGGGGGGGCGGAGCGG
This sequence comes from Thinopyrum elongatum, assembly GCA_011799875.1. Classification (NCBI taxonomy): domain Eukaryota; kingdom Viridiplantae; phylum Streptophyta; class Magnoliopsida; order Poales; family Poaceae; genus Thinopyrum; species Thinopyrum elongatum. The sequence continues at coordinate 124,225,741 of CM022297.1, forward strand.
CGGGCCGTGGCGGCGTGGACGGGGCGGCGGAGCGATGGGGGTGCGGTGGCCGGCGGCGGTTACTTGGGGTCGGGTGGGGTGATCGGGGAGAGGAGGGAGAGAGACAGAAGAGAGAGAGAGAGGAGGGGGCGGGACGGCCGTTACATACTCAATTCTTTGCCGTCTGCCAGCAGACGGCAAAGATTCTTTGCCGTCAGCTGGCGAACGGCAATGAGCCGGGGCTGATGGGCCGTTAGGGTTTAGGCCTCCACTGGACCCCACCCACCTCTTTGCCGTCGGCTAGCGGACGGCAAAGATCCTTTGCCGTCAGCTGGCGGACGACAAAGAACTGGCTGATGGCAACTAGGCTCTTCGCCATCAGCCAAGTCTTTGCCGTCCGTTTTTAATAAGCAGACGGTAAAGACCTTCTTTGCCGTCCGCTAGCAGACGGCAAAGAGCTGGCTGATGGCAAATTCTTTGTGTCCAGTAGTGTGTGTGCGATGCATTAATCGCAAACGGCGGTGTAAGAAAACCATCAAAAATGGTACAAACTGTTTTCGATGGAATTGACATCAAACACGGTTCGGATTAGAGTTGCGTGTGTGATATGTGGCATATGGTTGATCCACTACGAACTGTTTGCGATAAGCATAACAACAGAAACGATCAGCTAGATGAAGGTGTGTGCGATATACGGCATACAGTTCACTGGGATGAACTGTTTGTGATTAGTCAACACAACAGAAACGGTCAGCCAGATGAAGGTGTGCGCGATATACGGCATACAGTTCACTCGGATGAACTATTTGCGATGAGCCTAGACAACAGAAATGGTTCAACTTAACAAGATGTGTGTGATGCACGGCAAACAGGTCTGTAATCATAAATGTGTGCGAAGACCGACAATAACACAGACGATTGCTGCTAATAAGCCGTGTGTGTTGCGGGCAAACGCTTGCTGGTATACAATTGTCAGCGATTGATGAATTCATCACTGATGGGTTCCCTAGTATGGTCCGTGTGCGATGTGATATGCTCCGTCTGCACAACATCTATGCTCTGTCTACAGAAGAACAACATATATACTTATAACAGGACATGATTGCAAAACCAAATTAAACATCCAATTACGTTATATAACAAATACCATAAATATTGCAAGGTTCAAATTCTAGCATTACAAGGCCCAAATTCAAAGATTACAAGGTTCAATCTATTCTGACAAATCAAATTCATCTTTTTCAGAATCTTTTTCATGCATTATTTCTGTGAAAGGATCAACCACTGAGAAGTCATATAGCGGCTTGATACAGTGACTTTTGAATAATCTGCCATATGAAGTTACAAACTGAAATTCAACTTCTGCAGAGCATTTTCCATTCAGTTGTACACGCATGTGCTCTTTAATAAATCATTCACTTCTGCGCACTAAATATAGGGCAAACCTCATTACCTTGAGCAACCTTGCTTTCTCAACAAAGAACCTAGCGAATTTAATTTCTGGTGTGGTGCCTTGATACTCGTTAAAAGTAATTTCTATGAGATGAAGATCAAGGCATTCAATGGGATTGTTATATTGCCCAACATTTTCCACTTTCGGGCGTGCTTCTATCTGTAAACAAAGACAACATATTAGTGTCTAGCTGCAAATTTGAACACTTATTTGGGCATCATTTATTTGCAGGATTTCTAAAATACACGAAAAGGGTGACATGTCATCTTCAATCGTTCATGATTAACATCTCAAAAAAAATATGTATTGAAATCCTCCAAATTTTCTTTGTAAATCATACTACATTTATCATTGTAATAATGGGTAAAGTAACAAAAAATTGAACACTGTTGTGGTTAATGATGTCGCTTGAACTACGTCGGTATTTACCCAAAGAGGAAGGGATGATGCAGCACAGCTACGGTAGGTATTTCCCTCAGTTATGAAACCAAGGTATCAATCCAGTAGGAGAACCAAGCAACACTATGTAAACGGTACTTGCAAACAAAGAACAAATACTTGCAACTCAACGCGTATGAGGGGTTGTCAATCCCTCTTCGGGTAACGGCGCCAGAAATTGTCAAGTTGACGGGAGAAAATTTGTGTAGATTGGATAAATAGATCTCGATAAAACGTGAAATAAAATAAGTAACAAAAAAGTGCAGCAAGGTATTTGTTGGTTTTTTGGAATAATAGATATGAAAATAAAAGCGAATAAAAAATAGACCTCAAACCAAATATGATAAAGAATAGACTCGGGGGCCGTAGATTTCACTAGTGGCTTCTCTCAAGTAAATAGCACACGTTGGGTAAACAAATTACTGTTGGGAAATTGATAGAAGATAGAATAATTATGATGATATCCAAGGCAATGATTAATATATAGGCATCACGTCCATGATTAGTAGACCGACTCCTGCCTGCATCTACTACTATTACTCTACACATCGACTGCTATCCAGCATGCATCTACTGTATTAAGTTCATGGAAAAACGGAGTAATGCAATAAGAACGATGTAATGATGTGGACGAGATCTATTCATGTAGGAATAGCCCCCATCTTATTATCCTTAATAGCAATGATACATGCGTGTGTTGCTGCCCCTTCTGTCACTGGGAAAGAACACCGCAAGATCGAACCCATCACAAAGCACCTCTTCCCATGGCAAGAAAAATCGATCTAGTTGGCCTAACTAAACCAAAGATTCGAAGAAGAAATATGAGGCTATAAATAATCATGCATATAAGAGATCAAAAGAAGACTCAAATAATATTCATGGATATAGATCTGATCATAAATTCAAAGTTCATCGGATCCCAACAAACACATCACAAAAAAGAGTTACATCAAATAGATCTCCAAGAGACCATTGTATTGAGCATCAAAAGAGAGAGAGAGGAAGCCATCTAGCTACTGCCTACGGACCCGTAGGTCTATGATGAACTACTCACACATCATCGAAGAGGCACCAATGAGGATGATGAACCCCTCCGTGATGGTGTCTAGCTTGGATCTCGTGGTTCTGGAACTTGCGGCGGCTGGAATTGTGTTTCGTCGACTCCCCTAGATTTTCTGGAATATTTGGGAATTTATAGGGCGAATAGGCGGTGCAGGAGGTCACCGAGGGGGGCACAACCCCCCTGGGCGCGCCTGGGCCTCCTGAGGCGCCCTGGTGGGTTGTGCCCACCTCGGGCCTCCCCTCTGGTACTTCTTTGGCCCACTGGGTGTCTTCTGGTCCAGAAAAATCTCCAAAATTTTCGTTGCATTTGGACTCCGTTGGTACTGATATTCTACGAAGTAAAAAACAAGCAAAAAACAGCAACTGGCACTGGGCACTATGTCAATTGGTTAGTCCCAAAAAATGATATAAAGTTGCTATAAAATGATTGTAAAACATCCAAGAATGATAATATAACAACATGGAACAAGCAAAAATTATAGATACGTTGGAGACGTATCAGCATCCCCAAGCTTAATTCCTACTCGTCCTCGAGTAGGTAAATGATAAAAATAGAATTTTTGATGTGGAATGCTGCCTAACATGTTCAGCACATATTCTTTTCTGTTGTAGCATGGACATTTGGAATTTTATATGGTTCAAAGCAATAGTCTTGTTCTGACATGAAGATTTCAATACTCAAGCATATCAACAAGCAACCATGTCTTTCAAAATATCAACACTAAGGAAAGTTATCCCTAGCCCATCATGCTCAATCATTGTTCCATTCATGAAACACACTCGCATATTAGCTACATCCAATGCTCAAGTACGATCATAGTGCCCCCTAGTTGGTGCTTTATAAGAGAAGATGGAAACTCAAATAAAAATAAAAATTGCATAAAGTAAATACATAGTCCCTTCGCAGAGGGAAGTACGGATTTGTAGAGGTTCCAGAGCTCAAAGTTTAAATTGAGAGTTTTTTTTTGAGAGGCAAATTTTCCCGTCAACGAAAACAATCGAGTAATCCCCAACACTTTCCATGCTAGATATATCATAGGCGGTTCCCAAACAGAAAATAAAGTTTATTCCTTTTTCCACCATTCTTTCATAATGCATGGCTAGCCTTATCCACGGGTGCCTTCCATACCAACACTTTCCAAAGATTTTATTATTTGACAACATAAAGTAAGTTTCTTTTTCATTTCAGGACTGGGCATCCCTATTACCGCCGCACTCTTGTGCAATGACAAGTGAATACACACTCATCCTGAGAATAACACATCTAGCATGGAAAATATTGGCCACCCCCCGCCGCTTCATGAGCGGTACGAGCACACAAAAAGGAAATTCATTTTGAAAATTAGAGATGGCACATACAAATTTGTTTAGAACGGCATAGAAATACCGCATATAGGTAGGTATGGTGGACTCATCTGGCAAAACTGGGTTTAAAGATTTTGGATGCACAAGTAGTATTTCTACTTAGTACAAGTGGAGGCTAGCAAATAGATTGAGAAGCAACCAACCAAGAAACGAAAAATCACATAAGCGAGCAGTAAGCATAACTAACACCGAATAATGCACCACGTGTAGGATGTAATTTCATTGCATAACTATTTACTTTCGTGCTTGCATAGGGAATCACAAACCTTAACACCAATATTCTTACTAAAGCATAATTACTCACCAACATGACTCATATATCACTATCATCATATCTCAAAACTATTACAAAGAATCAAGTTTATTTTGTCCAATGATCTTCATGAAAGTTTTTATTATATCCCTCTTGAATATCTATCACTTTGGGACTAGTTTCAAATATTGCAATTGCTTTTGACAAGCTCAAGTAAATTTAAGTGAAGAACATGAGCATAAGATTTTTCGTCTCTCAAAATAATATAAGTGAAGCATGAGAGAATTTCTTCAAAAATTTACTAACTCTCAAATTAATCTAAGTGAAGCATGAGAGAATTTCTTCCAAAAATATTAAAGCACACCGTGCTCAAAAAGATATAAGTGAAGCACTAGAGCAATTCCATAGCTCAAAAAAATTTAAGTTAAGCATAAAGAGCAATTCTAACAAATCATAGCATAATTTTGGCTCTCTCAAATAGGTGTGTCCAGCAAGGATACTTGTGAAAAACTAAAAAGCAAAACAAGCAAAGACTCATATAATACAAGACGCTCCAAGCAAAACACATGATATGTGACGAATAAAAATATAGCTCTAAGTAAAATACCTATGGTCGTTAGAAGAAAGAGGGGATGCCTTCCGGGGCATCCCCAAGCTTAGTTGCTAGGTTCTCCTTGAATATTAACTTGGGGTGCCATAGGGCATCCCCAAGCTTAGGCTCTATTCACTCCTTATTCCTTCATACATCGTGATCTCACCCAAAACATGAAAACTTCACTCACACAAAACATAACAAAACCTTCGTGAGATCCGTTAGTATAAGAAAACCAATCTTTACTTTAAGTACTGTTGCAAACCCATTAAAATTTTGTTATTGCATTATATATACGGTATTCTAACTTTTCCATGGCTTATACCCCCCGATACAATTCATAGATTCATCAAAATAAGCACATAACGCAAAGAAAACAGAATCTGTCAAAAACAGAACAATCTGTGAAGATGGGAATTGTTCTCATAGTTCTATAATCAAAAAATTTCTTAAAAATTAGGACAACAGATGCAATTTGTATATAAATCTTTTATAAAAAATTCGGAATTTTTTCTCGCTCCGGTAAATTTAAACAATTCTGTTACTGGACACAAAAGTTTCTATTTTTCAACAGGATCAAATCAACTATCACCAAAGCTATCCCAAAGGCTTCACTAGGCACAAATACTAATTAAAACATAAAAAACACAATCGTAACAGAGGAATAATTGTGAAAATACTCAATAAGAGAAATAAAAATGCAAAAATAAATTTTATTCATTGGGTTGCCTCCCAACAAACGCTATCATTTTATGCCCCTAGCTAGGCATAATGCATAGATTCAACTGTTGTCATCTTTAGATTTTTATCCATAGGATGCCCTCATGATTGATTCATATGGTGGCTTAATTCTTGTTCTAGGGAAGTTTTCCATACCCTTTCTTAGTGGAAATTGAAATTTAATATTGCCTTCTTTCATATCAATCATAGCACCAATAGTACGTAAAAACGGTCTACCAAGTATAATTGGACAAGACGGATTGCAATCAATATCAAGAACAATAAAATCTATGGGCACATAATTTCTATTTGCAAGAATAAGAACATCATTAATTCTTCCCAAAGGATTTTTAATAGTAGAATCCGCCAAGTGCAAATTAAGAGAACATTCATAAAGCAAAACACTCATAATTTTTAATAATGACTTTAAAGGTAGGTTCCCATTCATCATGTAATTTTCTAGGAATTCATATTTCTAACTCCAATTTTTCTTCTAAAGCTTTCATCATGGCATCTACGATATGTTTAGTAAAAGATTTATTTTTTTCGTAAGCATGGGGTGAATTTATCATGGATTGAAACAAAGAAATACATTCAATCAAAGAGCAATTATCATAATTAAAGTCTTTGTAATCCAAAAGAGTGGGCACATCACTAGTTAAAGTTTTGACCTCTCCAAACCCACTTTTATCAAATTTTTCATCAAGATTTTCACCCTCCAAATTATCGGGACACCTTCTAACTAAAGTTGACTCTTCTTCAGTCCCTTCATCATCAATTTTAATTTTACTACACAAGGAATCAATAGAAGAAACACCAATCACTTTAAGATCTTCATCATTTTTATGAAAGCAATCACTAGAAAATGGTCTTTCTAAAAATTCTCTTTTAGCTCTAAGCATAGCGGTTCTTTTCTTACTTTCATCCATAGAAACATATAAAGCTTTAATTGATTCATCAACCTTGGGTACAAAAATTTTTAACTTGAGATTTTCTACATCGTGAGAAATTCTATCAATGCTTCTAGACATATCATCAATCGTATTCAACTTTTCTTATATCGTATTATTGAAAACTTTTTTAGCATTGATAAATTGTTTAATATTATTCTCAAGATCAGAGGGGTTCCTATTATTATTGTAAGAAGAATTACCATATGAATTACTATAATTATTAGAGGAATTTCCAGGAAATGGCCTAGGATTAAAATTACCTCTATAAGCATTGTTATTAAAATTGTTTCGCGAGACAAAATTCACATCTACGAGATCACTATTTTGCTCAATCAAAGTAGACAAAGGCACATCATTAAGATCAATAGGAGCACTTTTATTAGCAATCAATTTCATAAGAGCATCAACTTTTTCACTCAACGTACTAATTTCTTCAACCGAATTAACTTTTTTACTAGTAGGTGCTCTGTCAGTATGCCATAATGAATAATTTGCCATAATATTATCAAGCAATTTAGTGGCTTCACCCAAAGTAATTTCCATAAAAGTACCACCCACAGCGAAATCTAAAAGATTTCTAGAAAGAAAGTTCAATCCTGCATAAAAATTTTGTAAGATCATCCAAAGATTTAAACCATGAGTAGGACAATTTCTTAGCATCAACTTCATTCTTTCCCAAGATTGTGCAACATGTTCATGCTCAAGTTGCTTAAAATTCATGATTTGAGTTCTAAGGGAAATAATTTTCGCGGGCAGAAAATACTTAGTAATAAAAGCATCTTTGCACATACCCCAAGAATTGATATTGTTGCGAGGCAAAGAAGAAAACCAAATTTTTGCACGATCCCTCAAAGAGAAACGAAATAATTTCAACTTCACAATATCATTGTCCACATATTTTTTATTTTTCATATCACACAATTCTACGAATGTGTTTAGATGGGACATGGCATCCTCACTAGGCATACTGGAAAATTGATCTTTCATAACAAGATTCAACAAAGCGGCATTGATATCACAATATTCCGCACCAGTGGCGGGAGGAGCAACCGGAGTGCTAATAAAATCATTGTTATTGGTATTGGAAAAATCACACAACTTGGTGTTTTCTTGATTCGTCGTGACTAAGCAAACAAGATTGCAAACGAAAACAGATCTGACGAGAAAAAGGCGAACGAAAAAGAGGGCGAATAAAACAGAATTTTTTTGTGAAGTGGGGGAGATGAAAACGAGAGGCAAATGGCAAATAATGTAAATTGCAAGGAGATGAGATTTGTGATTAGGAACCTGATAGATCTTGATGATGTCTCCCCGGCAACGGCGCCAGAAATTCCTTTTGATGTCGCTTGAACTACATCGGTATTTCCCCAAAGAGGAAGGGATGATGCAGCACAACTACGGTAGGTATTTCCCTCAGTTATGAAACCAAGGTATCAATACAGTAGGAGAACCAAGCAACACTATGTAAACGGTACCTGCACACAAAGAACAAATACTTGCAACCCGACACGTATGAGGGGTTGTCAATCCCTCTACGGGTAACGGCGCCAGAAATTGTCAAATTGACGGGATAAATTTTGTGTGGATTGAATAAATAGATCTCGATAAAACGCGAAATAAAATAAATAACAAAAAAGTGCAGCAAGGTATTTTTTGTTTTTTGGAATAATAGATCTAAAAATAAAAGCGAATAAAAAATAGATCTCAAAGCAAATATGATAAAGAATAGACCCGGGGGTCGTAGATTTCACTAGTGGCTTCTCTCAAGAAAATAGCACACAGTTGGGCAATTGATAGAAGATCGAATAATTATGACGATATCCAAGGCAATGATTAATATATAGGCATCACGTCCAACATTAGTAGACCGACTCCTGCCTACATCTACTACTATTACTCCACACATCGACCACTATCCAACATGCAGCTAGTGTATTAAGTTCATGGAGAAACGGAGTAATGCAATAAGAACGATGACATGATGTAGACGAGATCTATTCATGTAGGAATAGCCCTCGTCTTATTATCCTCAATAGCAACGATACATGCGTGTCTTGCTGCCCCTTCTGTTACTGGGAAAGAACACCGCAAGATCGAACCCATCACAAAGCACCTCTTCCCATGGCAAGAAAAATCGATCTAGTTGGCCTAACTAAACCGAAGATTCGAAGAAGAATACGAGGCTATAAGTAATCATGCATATAAGAGATCAAAAGAAGACTCAAATAAAATTCATGGATATAGATCTAATCATAACTCAAAGTTCATCGGATCCCAACAAACACACCGCAAAAAAGAGTTACAACAAATAGATCTCCAAGAGACCATTGTATTGAGAATCAAAAGAGAGAGAGAGGAAGCTGTAACACCCCCTCTCCAAAGAGCCACAATGATCACTTTGCTAAATACTAAGATACTTGTTTAGTGAGTAGTGATCACAGTGATAACCTTATCTCCTTTCATACTCCTTTTGAATTCAAAGTCCTTTTTGCAAGTGAAAAATAAAGTTGCTTCAAAATTTCTGAAAAATAGTTCACCATGTTGCAAATAATCCCAAGACAATTATAAAATAGGAAGCAACCTCACCAAAATTCCCAAAATGCCCCTGGATTTTGTTTTGGTGGTACAGCTGCATTTATCTTGTATTTTCCAAATTTCTAAAAATGTGTAACTCACTCCATTTGGCCCCAAACTTTTGAGCAGCCTCACAACATTGTCATCAATTTATGTGCTAAGTTTCTTAGCTAAAAAAATCATCTGCTACTCTAACTAAATAGACAGCAATGGCTTTTTGTTTTGTAGGGTAGAAAATTAGAAAGCCTTACTGTGCTTCCGGCCCATCTGTTACAGAGAAAGCCCAGCCCACTCCCGACTTCTCCTCCCTCAGTGTCGTCGTCCTTGTGGCTTGGCGTGCGCGCACCGGCGAGCTGCCGACACGGCGACGCCCTCGCCCGGGCGAGAGGATAAGGCCGAGCCCCATTCCTCTCCCCTGGTCGCCCTCGCCATTCTCCTCTCCTCCCCTTTCTCCCACTCACGCTCAGCTCCCTCTTCTTTCCCATCTGACCGAGCGCGTCGTCGTCGCCCTCCGTCATTATCATGGCCACCGGCGGCCCCGTGCCCGCTGCCCTTGTCCACAGGCCTCGCCGCGGTCGGCCACCTCTCCGGGTGCCTCTAGGCGGAGCCATGGAGCCCCACTGCTGCCGATCGCGACATCTGCATCTTCGACCGCTACCGTTCCCCTCCGACTCCGGCGACCTATCTGCTGCTACTAAACCGACCACAGGCCACCGTGAGCCGCTGCGGTGAGCCCCGTCTCTCCTCCCTCCTCTTCCTGCTCGCCTATGGGCCGTGCGCGACCGACACCGCAACCGTGCTCTGGCCGCCGCCATTGCCGCCGTTGACGTGCTCCCGAGCTGCTACAAGCTCGCCCGACCACTCTGGCGTGTTCCTCAGGCGCCGTAGACCCCGCGTAGCTAGCTAGGTTGCCCGCTCGCGCGCTCAAATGCCGAACCCGACGAGCTCGTGCTTCGGTCTTCGCCACGGCTCATCGCCGGCGCCGTTTTCGGTCGAGTCCGGCTGCGCCACCACCACCAACCGACGCGGCACGTTCGACTCATTTGAACGAGCCCAGCCGCGTGCCGAATGGCGCCCTGTAGGCATTTTCCGACGGCCCCCGTGGTCGCGCCGCCGTGTTTCGCCTCGCCGGCGTTGTTCCGGCGATGGCGCCGACATGGCATGGCCAGGCTCACCTCCGGTTCACTGCCAGCGGGCCCCACGGGCCCCAGTTGACTGGGTTGACCCAGTCAACTGCTGACTGGGCACCCCTGTGTCACTGACATGCGGGCCCTACCCACTTAATTAACATTTTAGGTCAAATTACAATTAAAACTTAATTAGTTAATTAGTTAAGTTACTCACATGTGGGGCCCAACTGCTAATTATCTCTGTTTAGGTTAAATTTAAACTCTGTTAAGCCACTGTCTATGACAGGTGGGTCCCACAGGTCAGGTTTGACCTGGTCAGCGTCCTATTGACTGCTGACGCCACCATTATGTCATGCTGACATCATCAGACACTGTTCTGGATAATGTTGAATTAGATAAATAAAATAAATTCCAAAAAATGTCTAAAACCTTTGAAAATTCATAGAAAATAATCCGTAGCTCGGATCGAAAAACTTTATACATGAAAGTTGCTTAGACCGATGAGATGAAGCCGACTGTACTATCTGTTTCTGTGTCGGGACCCTCTATGGAGGTGAACCCGCAACTTTTAGCATGTTTCCGATAGATGAATAGTGCATATACACCGGTTAATAAATCCAACTTTAATCCTAAAATAACTAAAATGATTTAGACATGTCTTTAGGCAACCCTACACTTCACGTTAGCATAGCATGCTCTGTGTTGCATATGTTTGCCGTGTATTTATTGTTTCTTCCCCCTCTTCTCTCTGGTAGACCCCGAGACCACTGCCGATGCCACTGTGATCGACTACGTCGATGACGACCCTTCCTTCTCAACAGAGCTTCCGGGCAAGCACCCCCCTTTTGAACATGCCTATATCGCCTATTCTTTCTCCCTCCTGCTTGCATTAGAATTTGCTACTGCTTTGAGTTATCCTATTCTGATGCATAGCCTATTTATTGTAACCTACTACTGATACCTTACCTGCTTATACTAAACTGCTTAGTATAGGCTGGATAGAGACCCACCAGTGACACCACTTTGACCCAGTTGCCCCCGCTGGATTATCAGATGACTCGATCAACGTGATCCACAACCAGGCCCCGGCACCGCACATCACCCCCTTAGTTGTACGACACTACAGCGTTACCATCGAGTGCCGAGGGTGATACCTCGTTTAGCACTTCTGATGTTAACTCTGTAGAGTAGCTATTCAGTCGTGGTCATCGAGAGTGATTCCTCCTTCACCACTTCCGATAACGATGCCGTCATGCAACACCTCAAGTGTGAACCTCAAGGGTGATTCCTCCTAAGTTCACCTTGACGAATACATCGAGTAGGAATCCAACGACGGTGATACCTCGGATTCCCTAATGTTATGGACACACGGATACTTGGACTTTACAACTATTACCTGGGAAGGCGGGTCGACCCTGAGGGGTACCCGCGAGTGATGGGAAGTCGGTTGATCGGGAGGGTACCCGAGAGATAAATACGAGGCGTGGCCGGGCATTCTTAGCCCTTGCCGCAAGTCCTCGAGACGGGGCGACGGGGTCACATCGATCGTGAGTCTCTGCTCGTTACCGCACTACCAAAACACTAACGATTTGGATATTTGATCCGAGTGGGCCTCTGACCCGACAGCACTAACCATAACGCGGGAAAAGTTATGGGTACTCTACATCGTGGCATCAGCCGAAAGCTCTGTCAGACGTCCAGCTCAGCATGGCGGCCGAGCTGGGCCGGCACCATCCTGTAGTGGTGGAGCCTGGACCCGGCCTGCAAGCAACGACCCGGAGCGCACAGGGCGATGGCCCAAGACCCCTGAGCACTTAGGATATAGACTAACGGGGACCTCTCTGCTGAGCTCTAGGTAGGGTTGCGGTGTGTCGTTTGGCCGAGGCCGGGCATGACCCAGAAAAGTGTGTCTGGCCGGAGTTAAGCGAGCATGATGGGTAAGTTGGTGCACCCCTACAGCGAAGAAAACATGTATGCATAGCCGGATCCTCGGTAACAGACACTCAGAGTTGTATCCCGATCGATACAACTAGAACTGGATACTTGTGATGAGATATGGATATTATGGCTCTGGGATTGCTTTCTCGCAGGGAGTCGAGAAAGGATCTCTGGGCGAAGTTGATACTTATTGCTACTACTACTTTATACTGTACTAATCTACACTCTTCTAATGCTGCAAGACCGCTGAAGATGCTAGTCTTCGATAGGACTAGGCCTTCTCTCTATTCTAGCATTTCTCCAGCCCAGTCCACATATATACAACCTTTCTTTGATAATGTTGCATATGTAGTGTATATCCTTGCTTGCTGAGTACTTCGGATGAGTACTCACGGTTGCTTTGCTTCCTCTTTTTCACCATACCCGTTTGATGCAACCAGATGATGGAGCCCCGGAGCCAGCTGCCCTGTCGACGATCACTACCACTACCCGAGGATGGCTACTACTACGAATTGGTTGACGACTAGGAGTAGGTTCGGAGGGTCCCAGGCAGGAGGCCTGCGCCTTTTCGATCATAGTGTTTTCTTTTGCCCCGCATCTTAAAGGCCTTTCTGTCTTTCTTTTATATCTGTACTCAGATATCTGATGCTTCCACTGACGCTTGTAAGCGAGCTTATGTATTCGAGCCCTCGAGGCCCCTGGCTTGTAATATAAAGCTTGTATTATTTTAATTTGTGTCTAGAGTTGTGTTGTGATATCTTCAAGTGAGTCCTTAAGCTTGATCATGTGCATTTGCGTGAATGGTTAGTGCATGATTAAGCCGGTGGCATCACAGGCTGGTATCAGAGCCGACTGCCTGTAGGAATCCCCCTTTCCAACTCCTTGGCCGAAGTGGAGTCTAGTCTTTCAAAAACTGTTTTACTAACATGACTGTGTGGCTTACGGGCCCACGTCGCCAACTGGGTGGTATTAGGATCTTTTATTCCTCGTCTATACTCTGGGACTCTGATCTCTATTCTATTTGGGTTATATATTTTACTAACTCTGACTCTAGGATCTCGTAACCACTTCCTCCCGGAGAGCCCTGACATTCCAGATGATCGCTTGCTTCACCAGAAGATTCTGCAGATACTCCTCATTGATTTCTGAGACCCTGTGCCCACTGCTTTTGCAAGTTCCCTACTACCGATAATCACCATGGACAGCTACACATCTTTGCCATTTGTATCTTCATTCCCAGATACTCCTTTATGTACGAGATACCCCAAAATACTCCTCGTTAATCCGGGAATCCTTTGAGCCTACTGCCGTGCAGCTTCTTTCGCACTGCGGATAATTCCTCACATTTACTAGGGATCCGTTCATCCCTAGTTGTTCATGTGTTTTGCAAAATATTTTCCATTGTTAATCGATCTTCCGAAAATCCTTTGCAGACTATTGCTCTTGAAATTCTTGCCTGCTTGCATTACGGTTAATTCCATATGTTTAACAATCTTCGTTGACATTCCTTGTCAATGCCTTTGCATCCCTTCTCCCTCTGATTGATTACCGATACCCACATCTACTCCGTCGTGAATCGCCAGATCCATTGTTGGGTTGTTATCCAACAGTGTCCTTCACATCTGAAATCTTGAGAGTTTTTCCCTGATACATAATGCCTTTGGTAAATTGTATCCTCTCCTTTTGTCAACCATGCTCTACTGTCGAACTCGTGTTAATTACTCCTGAAGTTCATGGTATATGTTCCTAAGATGCCCCGATGGGTTGAACCTATGCCTTCTTTAGTCTGTGTGAACCCGAGAGTTTTCACGAGTCATACTCTTCGGGTATTTCACCAGATAAAATTTCAACACTACAGCTTCCCCGAATGCGAGAAGTGAATGACAGGTGATGCATGGAAGATGTGGGAGTCGACCTTGAACCTTTGTGTTCATGCCCATGGACCCGATGTAGAACTTATCATGGAAGCTCTGCTCGTAAAAATAATTATTTCCTTGGTACTAATTCGTCTTGCATCCGTGTATTGATCTTTTGTAATCATGGTTCCGGCCATATTAATATTCTTTGATTCCTTTCTCAGACAAGTTGTAATACTTGTCTTCTGCAGATCATTTCGCCTGTCCAACCTCTAATCTGATCTACCTTCAAGTATTGCCCCATGTTATCTCAAGGATGTTGAGACAATGCACTACCTATTGTGAATTCTTATTGGAATGATACTCCATCATGTCATCCCTGGCCTGATCGGCTACATAAATATCGTGCTAAATTTAAACTATGCTACCTGGTCCTTATGCCCGGAGCAACTCCCGACGGCGAGCTAAGCTTACGTCAATCTTCCTCATCTTATCATTTCACCTTGAACAATAAGCTTGATTACGAGTTTGTGCCGTACCCGTGGTTCCAATAACGTTTCGCTTCAGCATTCTTTTGACTTGATGTCATCGCTGATCGATTACATCTTCATAAAATCTGTTGACAAATGTGTCGTGATCATCATCAACATTTTGAGCTCTTCCAGGATATCAATTGAATTCATGATGAGGAATGCCATCCTTGCCCCTCGATGATTTGTGTTGTCGTCGAAACCATCCTTGACTGCCTACCAACACAGACTTGGTCATTTTTTGCTCTGACATTGAGTTCCCTGCTATTCTTGTAATTGTTTCTTTGTAACTCTTGTGCTCTTCAGATCCAACCTTTTACTTGAAACACCATACCAATGTTACCTTGAAGCAAGACGGTGGTATTCCGAATATCAACAAGAACATTGGAGGCACATTGCCAAATGCTTCTTGATCTATTATCCGGACACCGTTGTACGGGCAACGTCTTGATTTTTCCTCGCCCCTTTATCTAAATGATTTTGTACCTGCTGTACTATGAGGTATATCATGTTCTGCTTTTCCATGGAAAGGATATACTCCTAATTCTTGTGTGTAAACACATTTTCCTTTCCATTGGTCTGTTTAATCCGATAATTTCATCTTCCTTTCCGTTGGTTTGTTTAACCTCTCTTGTGATCTATATGACCTACGCAGTATTAATTCTCTGCTTATGAAAACACCTCGGTGTACAACTCGGTCAGTGAGCCCCTGTTACTATTGTTGTGTAACACCCTGGATTTTGCCCATTTCCTTTTCTTTTGATTTTGGTCCGAATTTGCTTTTCTGTTGCTCGGCAGTCTTGCAACCTGGAGGGATCACCCTTTTATTTTTCTTCCCAAGTGGCTTGCCAACCTCTAAACTATCCCAAGACCTTGCCATTTC
This sequence comes from Thinopyrum elongatum, assembly GCA_011799875.1. NCBI lineage: Eukaryota > Viridiplantae > Streptophyta > Magnoliopsida > Poales > Poaceae > Thinopyrum > Thinopyrum elongatum. The sequence continues at coordinate 124,241,467 of CM022297.1, forward strand.
CATCTTGGACCAATCCCAATATTCTTTTCCTTGGGAATATTCCTTTTTTTATTAAAGGAATAACCCTGTTTGCTCTGGGTTGTGAAGCAACCCACATTTCTATCATTCCAAAAATTGTTTGGGACATATCTTGTACAAATATGTCAAAACCCTTCCTTGCCATGTTCAAAAATATTTCACAAATATTCCTTTTCTGATTCTGCCCTATCTGTCAGATTGAGAAGCGAGTACCCTTTATATTTGCTTGCTAGGTCTCAAACTTTTTGGGCATTCTTTCCTATCCATATCATTGCCACATGCCAAAATTCAACTTCATTTGGATATTATATATCCCTTGGCTAATTTCCAAAGTTTCTGGTCAACTGGAAGCTTTGTGAAACAAGTGCTAGCCAAGAGGATCCAAATGAGTTGAAATTTTGCAAGCATCTTCATATACTCAAATATTGACTCTCCACCAAGTTTCAACCCTATCCAATCATCCATGTGAGCATACCATCAAATCTTTGTTTCTGGTCAGATTTTCACATTGTGAAGCAACTATATTTTATATTGCTCCATAATTGCTGAAAATTTACCAGAGCATTATCCTACCCATATAACCCATCTCCACAAAATTTGGGCTCATTTTATCTTCCCAATAATTTCCTAGAATTTTTCTAAGATTCTGGTCAGAGAGGTTCATTGTGAAGGAAGTACCATTTTGGCTTGTCCAAATGGCATGAAATTTTTATGGCACTCTCATATGACCAAATCATCATCCTATGCCCAATTTCAGCTCAGGTTGCTACTCTATGTGAGTGGCACATCCAGATTTAGTTTCTGGACCAGATTGGTCAATTGCCAAGCAACCCTATTAAATCTTGGTCCATTTCTCTCCAAAATTCACACGATTGTAGTCCTTCCTACCCTAGACCTCCCAGACATCTTGTTTGATTCTTATCACTTCTCTGCTCCTCACAACTTCATGCCCAAGTTTGCTACTGCAAACTTCAGATGAACACTCCCATCCAACCACAGCTCCCCTCATCGAGCCATCACCTCCCTGAGACTGTGACTTGGAGGGACTACCCACTGGACATGATTTGGCCGGTCAGGGTGCACCGTGTGTGCCAGTGCACGCGGTGACCACGCGTTTGGTATGCCAGCCAGCGCGCTCTGGTGATTTAACCACTCGGTTCCGTCCGTTCCTTCGCTCTCTCGCCACCTCTCCATGTCCAAGAGGTTCGTTTCATCATCGCCCATCTCCTGGAAGCCTCTCCACTTCCAGTTTCTTCTCCGACGCACCGCGACGAGCTCCTCCACTATTCTGCCCGTGACCGTCGTTGTCGTTTTCCTCTGCCTCCTCCTCCTCGAGCGCTCTCGAAGCTGTTGCTGCCTTCTCCATCCCTCTTCGAAGCTCCTCGACGCCGCTAGCCGCCAGCCACGTCGCCCCGGAGCTCCAGTGCACGGATAAGCTCGCCGTCACGACCGAGCTTATCCGGCAAGCTCGCCTGGCTATAAAAGCCAGGCCGCCCGAGCCCCTCCCGAGCTCATCAGTGCCCTCACCTCGCTCCCCTACTCCTCCCCGTCCACTCGCCCGAGGTCCAGGAGCACTCCTCGCCACCCATCGCCGCCATGGCCGCCTCTCGCCTCCTCCTAAATTCGTGACAACCGGAGCCCTACTCCTCCCCTTGCCACCACCACTCAACTCACTGAACCCCGGTGAAGCTCCCCACCTCTCCATCACCTCGTCTCCATGCCCGTAGCATCGTGTACATCTTCGCCCGACGCCACCGTCCGCCCTGCTCGAGGCCACCATCGCTCTGGTCTTCCCCGGCGTCCGTTCGGTGCAGGGATGGGAGCGGCTCGGCCCCACGAGCACGTCGGTGGTCGAGGCACGGCAAACGGTGGCCGGAGCCGGCCAGGCGAGCGCCGGCGATCGAGCCACTCCTCTGGTCCACGGGTGAGCGGGAGGAAGAAGAAGGAGCCGGGCCAGGCAAACCCCACCTCCCGCGGACCCCACCTATCAGCCTAACAAAGCCCGGTCCCGCCACTGCCACGTAGGATAAGTGGGGACGTACTCCGCGGAGTACGCTTTCCCTTATCAAAAACGTATTTTCGCTTAACTGCGGCTTAGTTTACATTTTCTTTTTCAGAAAACGTACTTTGCCCAAAGGCGCTTCCGGTTCAGCCCCAGGGACCTGTCTGTGAATACTAGTTTTATAGATTGGTCCTTGAACTTCAAACCATTATAACTTTTTGCTCACAACTCCGAATCAGGTGAATCCAACGCCCACATCTTCGTCTTGTCGAGCCTGTTCCGATGGAGTCATTTTCATAATGTTTTGACATAGTGAAAATGACCATTTTTCCCTTGCCCGTAAACAGCCCTCCGGGAGAGAACTGTTTCCGGCAGTCAACTCCGCGGACCCCCAGCACTCCTCCCCGATGGTTACTTCATCTCCAGGCATGCCACAACTCTCATCTGCATCATCGCATTGCAATATCATAGTTTAACTATTTACTTTAACAACAAGTATGAGTATCTGTGAAATAAATTGGATTATACGAGCTGCTTTGTTCTATGCTAACAGTGTCGTATTCCAGAGGACTTGTCCCTGGGCTGGAATACGGGGCGTTCCGGTCTTCTCTAAGCCGGGGTGCCACATGTTGATGACATTCCGGTAACCACCGATGGACGAGAACTTTGCCTTTTGGTCCGCCTCGTTTTAACGAGCAGGAAAACGGTTCTCTTTGTTCCTCGCCCTTGGTACCGCCATTGTTACCGACATAACTGACAGACTATCCTCTGACATACCTTGATGTCATGACCGGTAAGATGTCACTGTTCTTCCTACTTTTAATTGACTCCCCCCACAGTTCCACAGGATTGGGACCTGACTCTCTTGTACATCCTTGATTCCGAAGTATCCTATGCCCTTGGTTTTGAGCATTATTACGAGCCACCCTCCGAGAGATGATCTATTCCCGATGCTCTGAACCCCCTTCTCACACTCTGTTCAGGTATCAATCAGATGCCCATTCGCTTGAATCTTTTTATTGTACCTTCATACTTTACTCTCGATGTTTTCTCAATTTTCAACTCGAGAGATACTTCTGCCAAATTCCCTGATGTGTCCACCAGATAATTAACCCTATAAGTGTGAGTTCTCCCGACGTTATCCTTTACTTCCCCACTTAAATCTCGGGGCGAGATTTCTTGTAGTGGAGGAGAATTGTAACAACCCCTCTGCAAAGAGCCACAGTGATCACTTTGCTAAATACTAAGCTACTTGTTTAGTGAGTAGTGATCACAGTGATAACCTTATCTCCTTTCAAACTCCTTTTGAATTCAAAGTCCTTTTTACAAGTGAAAAATAAACTTGCATCAAAATTTCTGCAAAAAAGTTCACCATGTTGCAAATAATCCCAAGACAATTATAAAATAGGAACCAACCTCACCAAAATTCCCAAAATGCCCCTAGATTTTGTTTTGGTGGTCCAGCTGCATTTATCTTGTCTTTTCCAAAATTCTGAAAATGTGTAACTCACTGGATTTGGCCCCAAACTTTTGAGCAGCCTCACAACATTGTCATCAATTTATGTGCTAAGTTTCTTAGCTAACAAAAATCATCTGCTACTCTAACTAAATAGAAAGCAATGGCTTTTTGTTTTGCAGGGTAGAAAATTAGAAAGCCTTACTATGCTTCTGGCCCATCTGTTACAGAGAAAGCCCAGCCCACTCCCACCTACTCCTCCCTCCGTGTCGTCGTCCCTGTGGCTGGGCGCGCGTGCACCGACGAGCTGCCGACACAGCGACGCCCTCGCCCGGGCAAGCCCCGTTCCTCTCCCTTGGTCGCCCTCGCCATTCTCCTCTCCTCCCCTCTCTCCCCCTCGCGCTCGGCTCCCTCTTCTTTCCCATCTGACCGAGCGCGTCGCCGTCGCCCTCCATCATTATCACGGCCACCGGCGGCCCCGTGCCCGCTGTCCTTGTCCACGGGCCTCGCCGCAGTCGGCCACCTCTCCTGGTGCCTCTAGGCACAGCTGTGGAGCCCCGCTGCCGCCGATCGTGACGTCTGCCGTTCCCCTCCGACTCCGGCGACCCATCTGCTGCTACTAAACCGACCACAGGCCACCGTGAGCCGCTGCGGTGAGCCCCGTCTCTCCTCCCTCCTCTTCCTGCTCGCCTACGAGTAGTGCGCGACCGCCACCGCAACAGTGCTCAGGCAGCCGCCATCGCTGCTGTTGACATGCTCCCGAGCCGCTACAAGCTCGCTCGACCGCTCTGGCGTGTTCCTCAGGTGCCGTAGACCTCGCGTAGCTAGCTAGGTTACCCGCTCGCGTGCTCAAACGCCGAACCCGACGAGCTCGTGCTTCGGTCTTCGCCACGGCTCGTCGCCGGCGCCGTTTCCAGCCGAGTCCGGCTGCGCCACCACCACCAACCGACGCGGCATGTTCGACTCGTTCGAACGAGCCCAGCCGCGCGCCGAATGGCGCTCTGTAGGCATTTTCCGACGGCCCGCGTGGTCGCGCCGTCGTGTTTCGCCTCGCCTGCGTTGCTCCGGCGACGGCGCCGACATGGCACGGCCAGGCCCACCTTCGGGTCACTGCCAGCGGGCCCCATAGGCCCCAGTTGACTGGGTTGACCCAGTCAACTGGGTTGACCCAGTCAACTGCTGATTGGGCACCCCTGTGTCACTGACATGCGGGCCCCACCCGCTTAATCAACATTTTAGGTAAATTACAATTAAAACTTAATTAGTTAAGTCACTGACATGTGGCGCCCAAGTGCTAATTATCTTTGTTTAGGTTAAATTTAAACTCTATTAAGCCACTGTCTATGACAGGTGGGTCTCGCAGGCCAGGTTTGACCTGGTCAGCGTCCTGTTGACTGCTGATGCAACCATTATGTCATGCTGACGTCATCAGACACTGATCTGGATAATGTTGAATTAGATAAATAAAATAAATTCCAGAAAATATCTAAAACCTTTGAAAATTCATAGAAAATAATCCGTAGCCCAGATCGAAAAACTTTATACATGAAAGTTGCTCAGAACGACGAGACAAAGCTGACCGTGCTATCTGTTTCCATGTCGGGACCCTCTATGGAGGTGAACCCTCAACTTTTAGCCTATTTCCGATAGATGAAAAGTGCATATACACCGGTTAATAAATCCAACTTTAATCCTAAAATAACTAAAATGATTTAGACATGTCTTTAGGCAACCCTGCACTGCACGTTAGCATAGCATGCTCTGTGTTGCATATGTTTGTCGTGTATTTATTGGTTCTTCCCCCTCTTCTCTCCGGTAGACCTCGAGACTGCTGCCGATGCCACTGTGATCGACTATGTCGACAACGACCCTTCCTTCTCAACAGAGCTTCCAGGCAAGCACCCCCCTTTGAACATGCCTATATCGCCTATTCTTTCTCCCTCCTGCTTGCATTAGAATTTGCTACTGCTTTGAGTTATCCTATTCTGATGCATAGCCTGTTTATTGTAACCTGCTATTGATACCTTACCTGCTTATCCTAAACTTCTTAGTGTAGGTTGGATAGAGACCCACCAAAGACACCACTTTGACCCAGTTACCCCCGCTGGATTATCAGATGACTTGATCAACGTGATCGACAACTAAGCCCCGGCACCGCACATCACCCCCTTAGTTGTACGACACTACAACGTTACCATTGAGTGTCGAGGGTGATACCTCGTTTAGCACTTCTGATGTTAACTCTGTAGAGTAGCTATTTGGTCGTGGTCATCGAGGGTGATTCCTCCTTCACCACTTCCGATAACGACGCCGTCGTGCAACACCTCAAGTCTGAACCTCGAGGGTGATTCCTCCTAAGTTCACCTTGACGGATATATCGAGTAGGAATCGAACGAGGGTGATACCTCAGATTCCCTGATGTTATGGCACACGGATACTTGGACTTTACAACTGTTACTTGGAAAGGCGGGTCGACCCTGAGGGGTACCCGCGAGTGATGGGAGGTTGGGTTGATCTGGAGGGTACCCGAGAGATAAATACGAGGCGTGGCCGGGCATTCTTAGCCCTTGCCGCAAGTCCTCGAGACGGGGCGACGGGGTCACATCGATCATGAGTCTCTGCTCGTTACCGCACTACCAAAACACTAACGATTTGGATATTTGATCCGAGTGGGCCTCTGGCCCGACAGCACTAACCATCACGCGGGAAAAGTTATGGGCACTCTGCATCGTGGCATCAGCCGAAAGCTCTGTCAGACGTCCAGTTCAGCATGGCGGCCGGGCTGGGCCGGCACTATCCTGTAGTGGTGGAGCCTGGACCCGCCCTGCGCGCAACGACCCGGAGTGCACAGGGCGATGGCCCAAGACCCCTGAGCGCTTAGGATATAGACCGACGGGGACATCTCTGCTGAGCTCTAGGTAGGGTTGCGGTGTGTCGTTTGGCCGAGGCCGGGCATGACCCAGAAAAGTGTGTCCGGCCAGAGTTAAGCGAGCGTGGTGGGTAAGTTGGTGCACCCCTGCAGTGAAGAAAAAAACTATGCATAGCCGGATCCTCGATAACGGACGCTCGGAGTTGTATCCCGACCGATACAACTAGAACTGGATACTTGTGATGAGATATGGATATTAGGGCTCTGGGATTGCTTTCTCGCAGGGAGTCGAGAAAGGATCTCTGGGCGAGGTTGATACTTATTGCTACTACTACTTTATACTGTACTAATCTACACTCTTCTAATGCTGCAAGACCGCTGAAGATGCTAGTCTCCGATAGGACTAGGCCTTCTCTCTATTCTGGCATTTATGTAGCCCAGTCCACATATATATAGCCGTTCTTTGATAATGTTGCATATGTAGTGTAGATCCTTGCTTGCTGAGTACTTCGGATGAGTACTCACGGTTGCTTTGCTTCCTCTTTTTTCCCCATACCCTTTTGATGCAACCAGATGACGGAGCCCCGGAGCCAGCTGCCCCTGTCGACGATCACTACCACTACCCCGAGGATGGCTACTACTACGAGTTGGTTGACAACCAGGAGTAGGTTCGGAGGGTCCCAGGCAGGAGGCCTGCGCCTTTTCGATCGTAGTGTTTTCTTTTGCCCCGCCTCTTAAAGGCCTTTCTGTCTTTCTTTTATATCTGTACTCAGATATCTGATGCTTCCGTTGACGCTTGTAAGCGAGCTTATGTATTCAAGCCCTCGAGGCCCCTGGCTTGTAATATAAAGTTTGTATTATTTTAATTTGTGTCTAGAGTTGTGGTTTGATATCTTCAAGTGAGTCCTTAGGCTTGATCGTGTGCATTTGCGTGTATGGTTAGTGCACGATTAAGTCGGGGGCATCACAGAAGCCATCTAGCTACTGCCTATGGACCCGTAGGTCTATGATGAACTACTCACGTATCATCGGAGAGGCACCAATGAGGATGATGAACCCCTCCGTGATTGTGTCTAGATTGGATCTTGTGGTTCTAGAACTTGCGGCGGCTAGAATTGTGTTTCATTGACTTCCCTAGGGTTTCTGGAATATTTGGGAATTTATACGGTGAAAAGGCTGTGCGGGAGATCACCGAGGTGGGCACAACCCCCCTGGGCGCGCCTGGGCCTCCTGGCGCGCCCTGGTGGGTTGTGCCCACCTCAGGCCTCCCCTCATGTACTTCTTTGGTCCACTGGGTGTCTTCTGGTCCAGAAAAAATCTCCAAAAAGTTTCGCTGCGTTTGGACTCTGTTTTGCAACTGATATTCTGCGAAGTAAAAAACAAGCAAAAAACAGCAACTGGCACAGGGCACTATGTCAATAGGTTAGTCCCAAAAATGATATAAAGTTGCTATAAAATGATTGTAAAACATCCAAGAATGATAATATAACAGCATGGAACAAGCAAAAATTATAGATACATTGGAGACGTATCAGTTAAGAATTAACAGAAAAGGAACGTCACCTCGATCTATAGCTTCTCTGTGCACGGAAAGCATCTAAGGAATCTAACAACTTCATCTAGATCGGGGCCGATAGATTGTAGTGGTAAGATCTTCACTGTGCGCAGAGACGGGGTCAAGCTTGTGGGAATCATTTTATGGATGACAGGCGAACATAGATAAAAAATTAGATAAAATGTGCTATCCAATAATAAGAAGGAGAAGAATAAGATTGTTGTACCTGCACATATAATGATTCTGTAACAAGTTCATTGAATTTAGCACACGAATAGCCCAACACTGTCAATTTTGGTGCGTGAATGACCCTGATTCTTGTTGGACCTAATTTATCAAGTACATACAATCTCTTAAGGAAAGGCGCATTCTCAATGACCATATCGTGAAAAAGCTCAACTGACAGCCTTGGGCGGCGCCAGCAATGCACATAAATCATACAGACATTTGTCGAGGTGATGTGGAGGCTACTAAACCCATCCATCACCTGAAGACGAAGGTACTTGAGAACTGTACAGTCGCCGAGAAGGTACTCCAAATCCTCCTTCGAGATGCGGATGCCCATGAGCTCGAGGTGCTTAAGTTTAGGGATATGGAGAGCTTGTGCGGCATCAATCCAGGGGAAAATGCACTGCCTGAACATAGCGCGACGCAGCATGGGCGTGAGGTAGAGCGCGGACGGTGGCAGCAAGCGCAGACGTCTAGCATGAAAGCTAAGCTCCTCGAGCCGGTCTAGGGCTGGGGATATGAACCAGTAGTGAAACCTAGGTTCAGCCATGCAGTTGGAACTGAACTTGCCGATAGCAAGGCGTCTGAACGGCCTAGGGTGCGTGATGAGGATGTGGGACAATGCATCCAAGCGTTTGCGCTCCCCGCTGCAGAGCTCGTCGTCGTCGATGAGGTCCAGGGGTGGAGTGCCAGAGGGGGCGCCACCATCGGGAGAGGACAGTGGTCTGCACACCAAATTTGATGGGGAGGAGGGATATGATTGTTACCAACATCTCGTCGGGGAGGCTGCTGATGAAGTCCATGCTCGTCGGAGGCTCTTGCGGTTCTTGCTCGACCCGCCCCCGCTTATTGGTCGGCTCGTCCTCCATCTCGCAGCAGGTGGTGATCCTCGACGACTGTGCTTGTAGATGAGAATGCAGGACTCTTCTACGTACCTTCCCGAGTAGTCTGAAACCAAAACCAACAATAATTTGGTAGCAATTGTGGCTCGTTTCCCGATATGGTGAGCCTGCACGGCGGACTACTCGCAGTCATCCTGTCTAATCAAACATCTGCCCGTGGTAGTAAATGGTTAGTTGAACACCCACCGTTGGAATAATATGACCGTTTGCGATAATAACGTGGCAGCTATTTGTTCTGAAATGCCTAGAAAAATCAAATAATGTATAAAAGGGTAAAATGAACCCTGAATAATTTCATATTTTTAGCATGACACTCCTATAGTTTCATGTTGCCTCTGTAAAATAAATTTAAGGCAGGAAGAGACAACATATATCATTTCGCACACAGAGGTGACAAGTTCCCTCTCGGAACCATGGGGCTTCTTGAGAGAAGCTCCGGTTTGTACGAAGTTTATACCAAAACTTGTCTCAAATGGGACAAATTTTGGTATCACAGCATGTTGGTGCCATGTCATAACACCATGCCAAGTTTCATGATTTTGAGGAGATTTTTGGATTTACAGTAATTTAAAACCAAGTTTCTCAATGTTTACGGCCGAGTCGACACCACCTTGGATAGGCTTTTTCCTCATGGGTCTCAAATGTCAGAATCCAAATTTGTCACTACCATGCAGCTTTTCTTATCAAGAGTTACATCACATTTGGTGTGCTAGCTAAAAATAAGTTTGTGGGTGCTGGCGGGCGCTAAGCACTTGCGGGTTCTGTAATGAACAATGATCTCAAGGAGCCTGTGAGAGTGACGTTCTTTCCCTATATTATGATTGCTTATAATATTCCTATCTTAATTAAAGAAATGGCAAGCCATTGGCCCGGTATGAAAGAAAATATGGGTCAAAGCCGAGTTGAAAAGGGCAACAATATCGAACTCCAGCATACAAACTGTACAAAAGCACAAGGATTAATTGTTCATCAGGTTTAGACAAAACCCAGATTAAACAGGGAAATAACACCTAACTACACAAAAGTTTTGGGGCAGTCACAATCAAATGGATCGGTCTGATCCATAAAATCAAGATCCCAGGCCATAAATTCTACTGGTACATGGGGACAAGTTGTTGTAGATAGAAGCCGAGCACTTTCAGAAGCCCTTTTGTTCACCTGAAACTTCTTTTTATGTTGTTCAACACTTGTAGCTATGAGATTTTTTTTTTACAAAATTTAATCCTCACAAACAATAGTGCCCTCACATTCAACATGAAGAATGTGACAAAGCTAGTGTTTGCATGGTTGGATGCATGTCCTTCCAGCTTTACTGTCGTCAAACGAATGTCATGAGATCCGAGAAAATCCCCTTGCTTCTTGAGCCATCAATTGGTTATACCTTTTTCTCCATGTGTTAGTGCCTAAATAGAGATGAAGATTGAAAATAGTTAATGTCTAAAAAAGAGTATGTCGAAAGAGCGATAGCTGAATGATTAATTATAGTACATTATATATGGGCTTTCAATGTGCGTGAAATCATCACCTTTATATACAAATTCTCCAGACATGGAAAGCATTGCAGCAAGCCAATAATCGTGTTCAAATCAAAACACCATATATCGATATATAAGGTCTTGACAGAATCCACCATCACTGGTAGGATGGACAAGCTCTTCATTGATCATAGAACATAATATTAGTACCAAAAGTGTGCTCCAACATGATACTTAACTTATGTGCACAAATGAAAAATGCAGATTACAAAAGTGTACGTGGATAATATACAGTACCTGAATAAGTGTGGAGCCAAACACCATCTTGGACCATTTAAACGGGTCACGAATTGCACCCAAGGTATCCAGTTTAGGCGCAGAGACCACAGTTATTTGCGAAGGTGCCAAACAAGAATCAAGGAGCAACCTTTGAAGTGAAGGGGCATCTTTGATGATGAACTCCTATCCTAAAAAACAAATTCCCATGCTTACAAGGTGAGGCGACTTTATTTTGAGACAACAGATACAAATTTCTATTCCAAAAACAAGCAGCAAGCGCTCCAGGGTAGGGCAGCTGGAGTGTATGATGATGTGTAGTGCGGCCTCCGACAGATCAACCACCACAAGCGCAAGTATTTTTAGCAGTGGGTTGATGACCCACAAGTATAGGGAATCAATCATAGTCCTTTCGATATGTAAGAGTGTCGAACCCAACAAGGAGCAGAAGGAAATGAAGCGGTTTTCACCAAGGTAATTTCTGCAAGCACTGAAATTGTTGGTAATAGGTAGTTTGATAGGAAGATAATTTGTAATGAGCAAGTAAGCATAACGGTAACAAATGTGCAGCAAGGTAGCGATATCATTTTTGTAGCAAAGGACAGGCCGGAACGGTCTCTTATAATAAGCAAAGCGTTCTTGAGGGCACACGGGAATTTCATCTAGTCTCTTTCATCATGTTGGTTCGATTCACGTTCGCTACTTTAATAATTTGATATGTGGGTGGACCGGTGCTTGGGTGTTGTTCTTACTTGAAGAAGCCTCCCACTTATGATTAACCCCCCCTTGCAAGCATCCGCAACTATGAAAGAAGAATTAAGATAAATTCTAACCATAGCATTAAACATATGGATCCAAATCAGCCCCTTACGAAATAGCGCATAAACTTGGGTTTAAGCTTCTGTCACTGTAGCAACCAATCATCAAATAACTACTTCACAATACATTCCCTTAGGCCCAAAGATGGTGAAGTGTCATGTAGTCGACGTTCACATAACACCACTAAGGGAATCACAACATACACATCATCAAAATATCGAAAGAATATCAAATTCACATGATTACTTGCAACATGACTTCTTCCGTGGCGTCAAGAACAAGGGCAACTACTCATAAATAATATTCATGATCAAGATTAGAGGAGTAATAAATATCATAATGGATCTGAACATATAATCTTCCACCAAATAAATCAGCTAGCATCAACTACAAGATGTAATCAACACTACTAGTCACCCACAGGTACCAATCTGAGGTTTTGATACAAAGATTGAACATAAGAGATGAACTAGGGTTTGAGATGAGATGGTGCTGTTGAAGATGTTGATGAATATTGGCCTCCCAAAGATGAGAGGGTTGTTGGTGATCACGATGGCTTCAATTTCCCCCTCCCGGAGGGAAGTTCCCCCGACGGAATTGCTCCGCCGAAGGGCAAAAGTGCTGTTGCCCAAGTTCCGCCTTGAGACGGCGGCGCTGCGTCCCGAAAGTCCTCTCTTTATTTATTTTTCTTGGTCAAAAGACCTTATATACCAGAAGATGGGCATCAGAGGTGGGCCAGGGCCCCCACTACCCACCAGGGCGCGCCTGGAGGGGGTGGCGCACCCTGGTGCCTAGTGGGCACCAGGGTGGCCCCCCTCTGGTATTTATTTATTCCAATATTTTTTATATATTCCAAAATAATTCTCCGTAAAATTTCAGCTCTTTTGGGGATGTGCATAATAGGTATCTCTTACGTAGCTTTTTCAGGTCCAGAATTCCTGCTGCCGGAATTCCCCCTCTTTCTGTAAACCTTGCATATTATGAGAGAAAAGACATTAGAATTACTCCACAAAGTGTTATAATGAATAAAAACACTATAAATAGCAGTAGGAAAACATGATGCAAAATGGACTTATCAACTCCACCAAGTTTAGCCCTCGCTTGTCCTGAAGCGAAAGCCGATATCGAAAATCATGTCCACATGTTTAGAGAGAGAGGTTTCGATAGAAACAAAATACGGACATAGTAGCATCATGCTTATTATTAGAACGACAATAAACTTTATCATAAAACTTCTCATGAAAAAGTAACAATTCATCACAACATCGAAGTATAAAGCGTAAACTTTCTTGAAAACTAACAAACTATGTTCTCAGTCAACTTTGCAATTACAATTCATCATATTTTTAGGAAGGGTCTCATATGGGATCCTTTTGGCAAGTCCACATACTCAACCATCATTTAGTCTTCTATCATTTCTAACACTCACAGCATATATATGAGCAAAAAGTTTCAACTGGACACATAGAAAGATAGGGGCTTATAGTTTTTCCTCCCAACTTATTCACCTCAAGGGTGATGCCAACAATAATAATTCATGATCACTCACATCCAACTGGATATATCTGCCTAGATCTTTCCCCACCACATGATGCTTGCAAAAATAGAAAAATAAAAAGGAATAGAGGAGAATACTTTGACTCTTGCATAAAAAGTAAATACATAAAAGTAAAAGATAGGCCCTTCGCAGAGGGAAGCAGAGGTTTTCATGTGCTTTTTGGTCTTGTATGCACAAACTCTTAGTGCAAAAGAATGTCATGTTATATTGCCCCTTATGATAGCAACCTTTATTATGCAATCTGTCACTTTTATTACTTTGCCATCACAAGTTCGAACAACGCTTGTTTTCCCTTCCACTAAAAGATCAAATACTTTTAGAAGCAATTTTTATTGCCTTATGCACCGATGACAACTTACTTGAAGGATCTTACTCAATCCATAGGTAGGTATGGTGGACTCTCAAAACATGGATTTGGGTTTAAGGGTTTTGGATGCACAAGTAGTATCTCTACTTAGTGCGGATTTTTGGCTAGCAAAGATATTGAGCAAGCACCACATGTTAGAGGATCCATGACAATATAACTTCTATGTGAATATGAACAAACATAATTCATTACGTTGTCTTCCTTGTCCGACATCAACAATTTGGCATAAGATATTTAATGGGGGCTCACAATCATAATTTTTTTCCAAGATGGTATATTTGCATGTGAATCTTCTCTTCCCTTATTAATTCTTTCATGAATTGCATCATTGACCAATGCTATGTTTGTCAACTTTCAATAAATTTTACCACTTATACTTTTCCTTATTTTATGCCATTACTTACCATAAGATTAGCATATGATCTTTTTATTATTTCCTTTATTTTGATTGAAAATAGAAAGTAAAGAAGCAAAAGCTCAAACTAATCTTTATTATATAACTCTCACTCGATTACATAGATAGATAGATAGATCACGAACTAGCACTCGAAAATAGATAATACTAAACTTTTATTCAACTAAATCATGAAAAAACTATGGATCGAACTAAGATAGGTAAAGGTAATAAAAGTGATGGTGATACGATACCCGGGCATCTCCCCCAAGCTTGGCACAAGCCAAGGGGAATGCCCATACCCGTGTACTTAAATCTCCTTCTTTGGTGATGATGATGATGGTGGTGGTGTTGAGGTAGTAGCTTCACACTTCAGCCTCAATAGGTACTCCAAGCTACGATTGATGCTCTGGAGGGCGATGTTTTGCTCTTCCAACAAAATAATTTCACGAGTGAGATATTTATTTTGAACACGAACCATGTTGAAGGCACTAAAGGCTTTGATTTCAGTAGGGGTGAGATGGTTGTAGTATGGTTGAAGGATATCTTCTTCTTCCTCATCTCCCCCTGTTAGCATGGCGTGCCCCCCTTATTGAGCTTGATCTCCCATAACTTCCTTGACCTTGGCCTCCTTGGTTGCTTCTTTTGGTTCCTCTCTTTTTAGTTCCATCTTCAGCAGCGAAGCATCTTCTTCTACGTTGTTGGAGGAGGGAGAAGACATGATGCCGGGCTTGATAGATCTGACAGAGAAATAGCATGAAACAAGAACAAAGGATATTTCTGCTATGCGGTGGTCAATACGTCCGTGGGAGTATATAAAGAATTTTTATCTTGGGAAACAAGCATACTACAGGAAAAACGAAGTCAGGAAGGTGCCCGAGGGGCCAACTACCCACCAGGGCGCGCCTGGAGGGGGTTGCCTTCCCGGGTGTTTCTTATTTTCCTATTTTTTCTAATATTCCAAAACTGACAGAAAATATTTTTGCGGAATTTTCGGAGTCCGTTTACTTACCGTATCATGTACCTCTTCCTTTTCAGGGTTATGGAGTGTTCTGGAAGGTCTCTTTTATGTATTCCTTCGGTGTCATGGTTTGAATAATATTAGTTTCAACATTAATAGGTGTGCCTGAAATATAGTGCTTAATTCTTTGTCCATTGACCACCTTCGGATTAGTGCCTTCGGCATTATTGATCTTAATAACTCCAGAGCGGTAAACTTCTTCGATGATATATGGTCCTTCCCATTTGGAAAGAAGTTTTCCTGCAAAAAATCTAAAACAAGAATTGTACAATAGAACATATTCGCCCACTTTGAATTCCCGCTTTTGGATTCTTGTGTCATGCCATCTCTTAACTTTTTCTTTGAATAGTTTGGCATTTACATAGGCTTGGGTTCTCCATTCATCTAGTGAGCTAATGTCAAATAACCTCTTTTCACCAGCAAGTTTGAAATCATAGTTGAGTTCTTTGATTTCCCAAAATGCTTTATGTTCTAATTCTAGAGGCAAGTGACAAGCTTTTCCATAAACCATTTTCTATGGAGACATACCCATAGGATTTTTATAAGCTATTCTATAGGCCCAAAGTGCATCATCAAGTTTCTTAGACCAATTCTTTCGGGACCTATTGACAGTTTTTTGTAATATTAATTTTATTTCTCTATTGCTAAGTTCAACTTGACCACTAGATTGAGGATGATAGGGTGATGCAATTATATGGTTGACATTATATTTACCAAGTAGTTTGCGGAAAGCACCATGAATAAAATGTGAACCACCATTAGTCATTAAATATCTAGGGACTACAAACCTCAGGAAGATAATTTCTTTAAGCATTTTAATGGAGGTGTTATGATCAGCACTGCTAGTTGGAATAGCTTCTACCCACTTAGTGACATAATCAACAGCAACCAAAATATGTGTATACCCATTAGAGGAAGGAAAAGGTCCCATATAATCAAAGCCCCAAACAACAAATGGTTCAATAACAAGTGAATAATTCATAGGCATTTCCTAACGTCTACCAATATTACCAATTCTTTGACATTCATCACAAGATAAGACGAACTTACGTGCATCTTTGAAAAGAGTAGGCCCATAAAAACCAAATTGTAATACCTTGTGTGCAGTTCTATATCCTGCATGATGCCCTCCATAGGCTTCAGAGTGATATTTCCGTAGGATTTGTTCCTGTTCATGCTCAGGTATACAATGTCTAATAATACCATCTACTCTCTCTTTATAAAGATGTGGGTCATCCCAAAAGTAGTGTCTTAAATCATAGAAGAATTTTTTTCTTTTGTTGGTATGTGAAACTAGGTGGTATAAATTTAGCAACAATATAATTAGCATAGTCAGCATACCAAGGAGTATTATGAGAAGCATTTATGATAGCTAATTGTTCATTAGGGAAGCTATAATCAATAGGAAGTGGGTCATCAAGGATATTTTCTAACCTAGACAAGTTATCAGCTACGGGGTTCTCAGCTCCCTTCCTATCAGTGATATGTAAATCAAATTCTTGAAGCAAAAGAACCCACCTAATGAGTCTAGGTTTAGCATCTTTCTTTTTGATAAGGTATTTAATAGCAACATGATTTGAACTTATCACATGCAAACACAACTGCTAAAAATTCTTTTTCAGTAGTAGCATAATTTCTTTGAGCACTGTCTAGAGTTTTACTAGCATAATGGATAACATTTAATTTCTTACCAACTCTTTGTCCTAGAACAACACCAATAGCATAATCACTAGCATCACACATATTTTCAAAAGGCAAGTTCCAATCAGGTGGTTGAACAATAGGTGCAGAAGTTAAGGCTTTCTTAAGTGTTTCAAAGGTTTCTACACAATCATCATGAAAAACAAATGGAACATCCTTTTGTAAAAGACTAGTAAGAGGCCTAGAAATTTTAGAGAAGTCTTTAATAAACCTCCTATAAAAACCAGCATGACCAAGGAAACTATGAATACCTTTAATGTCTTTAGGACATGTCACCAATTGCATCAACCTTTGCTTTATCCACCTCAATACCTCGTTCAGAAAGGCAATACCTTCATTTACCATAAAATGGCACTTCTCCCAATTCAAGACAAGATTAGTTTGTTCACATCTCTACAAAACTCGATCAAGGTTGCTTAAGCAATCATCGAATGAAGTTCCGTAAATGGAAAAATCATCCATGAAAACCTCAACAATCACTAGTACAGCGAGGTGCTATACAAACGGTTTTTAACCCCTTTCCGCGATGGCATTTGGAACCGTTGCCTAGTGAGTGACTGCGATAGGGGGGTCCTTCCCACACGACCCAGAAACCATCGGGGATATGCCCTCCTGGCACACACGCTCGGCAAAATGAGGTCTTGTGCAACCGGCGAGCGATCAAATACGGTTATACGTATAGTAGTGCTAAAAAAAATACAATTATACAGGCAAAATCATTTCCGGTCGTAAGTACATCCCACACAGTCAGTCCCCGCTAAATGTTTCTGTTTGTATATACATCCCACACAGTCGCTCCAAGGAAAACGTTTCTGTTTGCTGGTACATCACACACAATTTTCCCCATTAAATCGTTTGTGATAGCGTATCCATTGCACATGGTATTAACAATTTTATCGTTTGCGTTATTGAATGCATCACACACGGTGCGTAGAAGAAACTGTGTGGCAAAGGCTGTCCATCACACACAGTTTTTATGTGGTAAACATTTGCGCCAGGTGGCCTAACGGAAATAGTTTTCAAGAGGATGTCGTGTGTGATTATTCATTAATCCAACACGGTTTATTCCTAGAAACTGTGTGCGTTGCCTGAGGTCACCGCCCACGGTGTTTTCTCAATAACCGTTTGCAATAGAAAAACCCAATTAGCAGGCTAATTGTCCAATTATTAATAATCCATTTATTAATCTAATTGACATTTCATATTAAGCACACAATATATTTCATTTTCAAATTAAGGAAGCAGGATTTCATAAATGAAATACATCAGAGTACAACATCATATAGCTTCAGCACTCAGCTACCCCATTACACAACTGCACCAACACCAAGTTTCACATGCAACATCTATAACCTTTCAAAATTAGCATCATAGATGTTACATAGATAGATGTATCTCATCTGGAAAACTGCTGAAGCGGAAGGCGAATATTGAGCCTTCATTGATGTTGAAGGTCTTTGCAACTTTAGGCCAGTGCCTGTGGATGATTGACCGTCCATCCTTCGTCCTCTTCAAGAACACTTCAATATTGAACCATGGGTGTTGTATGAATACCTTCCTTGCCTCCTGACCATACAGGTGGTTTGAGAGGTAATCGTCAGTGAACTGCTTTGGAAAGGCCTGAAAACAAGGATGTGCATAAATATCTTCTCTATATTTGAAATGGGGCAAAGAAATAAAAAAGGCAAGGTATAATAGTTAGTACCATCCTGTAGTGAACTGATGTCTTCTTCATTGTGCAGACAAAGATCTTGTTGTTTTTTGTCGCTAATTTCTTTATCCTAACAATCTTTCTAAGTTTCTTGACTTGACTGATATTCATGGACAACTCATTTCCCCATATGCAAAAAGGGTCAAATAGTGGGTCAAAACCTCTGACAGCAGGACCTACATGTGCAAGACCAAATTGTTAAAAACCTAAATATTAGAATGGTTCCTACAATTGCACAATAATGTGCTATTAGACAAAGGACAATGCATGTGCAAACCTCGATTGTAAACCTCAGTGCTTCCCATTGTTTCCCTGCAACACATATAAGGTAGTTAGTGATCAGGTTAAGTGAGGGTTCGCATGCTATTAGTAGAATATGTTGATGAAAAATAAGCACATTGCAGATTCATCAGATTAATTCAAGCCACATGGAAAATCCATTTATCCAAACCAAGCATGATTAAGAACTAGGAAATATAGCAATTGTATATGTTTCTCATGTATTAAGTGCAACCAAATTCGTTTTATTCCTCACATGCACAACAATACAAAATTATACCCACGACAATTGGACATCGCATTGCAGAATTGAACCAAGCAGTTAACTAAACACCACAGCAAATGAACCAACATTAACTGAGCACCACATTGCACAATATAACATACTCCTAATAGAAGATCAGACAGTTAACCAAACCAAGCATGCTTAACAACTTGGAAATATAGCAATTGTATTTGTTTCTCATGTATTTAGTATAGCCAAATTTGATTTATTTCTCACATGGTATACAATAACATAATGCACCCACAACAATTGAACATCGCATTGCAGGATTGAACCAAACAGTTAACTAAACAGTACAACAAATGAACCAAACGTTAACTGAGCACCACATTGCACAATGTATAACATTCTAGAAGATCAGACAGTTAACCAAACCAAGCATGCTTGACAACTTGGAAATATAGCAATTGTATTTGTTTCTCATGTATTTTGTAAAGAAAAATTCAATTTATTTCTCACATGGAAGACAATACAAAATTGCACCCTGAAGAATTGAACATCACATTTGCAGAATTGAACCAAACAGTTAACTGAACACGACAACTAATTAACCAAATAGTTAATAAGTGAGCACCACATTGCACCACATATAGAACATATACACTAGAGCAATAGATTGCATGGTAAAAGTAGATAGCACAATTCACTAGAATTTGTTAAGGAAAGGCAGTAGCTAGCAAACTGAACATGGGTCCTTATAGTGAGCTAATAAGACAAGCTACTCCTCATCGTCGGAGATATCGATGACGATTGGCTCCTTGGACATGGAAGAGGGCGAGGCCTCCGCATCGTGGGTGCCCTCGTCGTAGTGGTGAGTTGCCTGAGCCGCTCCGGGCACCAACCTGCTGGCTCTCGAGTTGAGGTAAGCACGTGCACCATGAGAAAACACCTCGTAGTCTTCGTCGAAGGCACCGAGGGTGGCCTCGAGAAAATTCCACGAACTGTCGTTTAAAGCAGCCAACCGCGTCACGGCGTCAGCGCGTGAGGCATCAATGGTGGCCTCGATGGCGAGGTGCTCCTCCAAGATCTGGGGGTCGGCACGAATGGCAGCCATCGCGACCTCATCCGCGCGTGCGGCCGCGATTTGCTTCTCCGCTGCCAAATGCCCCTTGAGCTCCTGGCTATACTATGTGCACCATGGCTTAGGGCGGCGCTTATTTGGTGGAGGGGTCGGTGATTTGGGATGTGGAAGGAGGAGGAGGATTACCTGCCTGGATAGACGAGGCCGAGCAGCGTGAAGGAGGGTCGCCGACGAGGAGGCGGCACTTCAAGCAAGGAGTGAAGGTTTCAACTTGGAAAGGAAGGCGAAAACAGGGGAAATGTGGCTTTTGGTAAGGGGGAGGGGGCGGGAAGGTAGATATTTCTGTGGAAGCCGAAAATTTTGAATCGGTTCAGCGAAAAAACTGGCACGCAAAGTGTCATCAGACACGGTCCCTTATTCAGAACTGTGTACGATATGTGAACATCACAAACGATTCAGATAGCTTAACCTGTGTGTGATGAGTTTGAACGTCAAATATTTTGGTTCGAATTTCCCTGGTTACAGTGGTCATCCACGTCATTGCATAATTTGGGTACACAAATGAGACTACAGCACACCCACACTTCTTAATCGAGCAAGTTCAGCAATTAAACAGAGCTAGCTGACCTACACATTACTCTAACAAATTAAAGACCGGCGCTCTTAATTACACAAAACAAAGAGTACTACTACGGCTGGTGCTCATCGATCTTCGCCGTCTCCTCCATGTCCAGCTCGCGCCCGACGGTCTCCTGGGGAAGGGGCTCCATGGCATCCATCGCACCATACTCGGCAAGCATCTCGCCATCCGTGTCTGCCATCTCTTTGGAAAAGGCTGCCATGAGCTGGGCGTGGGCGGCCGCGATCTGGGCTTGGACGGTATCCGTCATGGCAAGGTATGCGGCAGAGGAACGGACGGCTGCTCGAACGCTCTTGACGATTGCTAACTCTTCGGCCGTGGGTTGTCGACCGTTGTCGGAGAAGCTTTGTTCGATTTGTACGATGACCGCCATGAGCTGGGCATGGGTGGCCTCGACATGGTCGTGGGTGGCCTCCATCAGGGCTAAGGCCGCCGCTGTGGAACAGACAGCTACTGTGCCGCTCTCGCCAGTTGCTATCCCCGAGGCAGATGTTGCTGCCGCCACCTGAGAAGCAACAGCGGTTGTTTGGGCTGCCTTGGCCGCCCGGTCGCAGATTGCAGCCGCGCTCATGCACCTTGTTAGCACGCGCATGGCAGCTGCGGCCGTGCTCTCACCGGAGTGGGCCGCCGAAGTTGCCTCACGACGCGGGTCCACGTCCCCATCTTTCACCGGCGATGATTGAATAGTGCAATGATATTTGGGGAGCGAGCTAGTGTGCTTGACACGCCGGCTGTGGACTGTAGCTGATGCACCTTCTTGCGTAAGCCATAGGCGTACTATACACCGATGGTGCTCCATGATATTTTGTACTGCATCTCACACGGTTGGTGATAATAAACTGTGTGGGATCTACTTGATTTTTCATCTTGATTTGAATTACATAATGGGGTCACAGCGGCAATGGAGGGTGTTTGAATTGCTAGAACTTTTATCTGCAGTGAACATGCAAATATATGTGTGTCGTAAAAAAATGGACTTATTCAGGGTTCGTTTGGACATTTTAAACATTAAATTGGTTTTCTAGCCATTTCAGGTCCACAATTCAAAATTAAACTACATGCACATGCTCCGGTGCACCAACATGGGTTGTAAAATCATATATGTGTCCATGGGTTTATGCTTATGTCCCATGCAAGAAATGGGGATGAATTTCGAACACCACGACACCGTGGCTCACCGGCAAACGTTGAGGTACTTGCTTTTGTAATTCTAGTAAATCCAAAACCCGTCTGAAATTCATGAACCTTGGCATGCTATCATGGAATGGCATCAACATGCTGGGGTAAAAAATATTGTCCCATTTGGGGCAGGTTATGGTATAAGCTTCTCACAAACTAGAGCTTCTCACAAGAAGCCTCATGGTTCCGTTAGGGAAACGTGTCACCTTTGTGGACAAAACGATATTCGTCGCCTCTTTTTCCTTTCAATTTTTTTCCTGGTGTCAACATAGAACAATAGGAGTGTCGTGTTAAATTTTGGATTTTTTCGGGGATCGTTTGGACATTTTTATATGTTAACTGAGTTTTCTAGGCATTTATGTGCATAATTCAAAATTGAACTACATGCACATGCTCCAGTCCATAAAAACGGGTTGCAAAATCAAATGTTTGTCCTTGGTTGCAAGCTTAGGTCACATGCAAGAAATGAGAATGAATGTCAAACACCTTGACACTGTCGCTCGGCCGCTAACATTGAGATACATGGTTTTAAAATTCTAGTAAATCGAAAACTTGTCTGAAATTCATGAAACTTGACATGATATCATGGAACGGCATCGACATGCCGTGGTAAAAATATTGTCCCATTTGGGGCAGGTTTGGGTATAAGCTTCTCGCAAACCAGAGCTTCTCTCACAACAAGCCTGATGGTTTCAGTAAGGAACGTGCCACCTTGGGGGACGAAATGCTATCTGTTGCCTCTTCTTACTTTCAAAATTTTTCTCATGTCAACATAGAACAACAGGAGTGTTGTGTCAATTTTTGGGATTTTTCGGGGTTCGCTTGGACATTTTTATACATTAACTGAGTTTTCTATGCATTCATGTGCATAATTCAAATTTAAACTACATGCACATGCTCCAGTGCATATAAACGGGTTGAAAAATCAAATGTGTGTCCTTGGTTGCAACCTTAGGTCCCATGCAAGAAATGGGAATGAATGTCAAACACCTTTGCCACCATCGCTTGCCCGCTAACATTGAGATACATGGTTTTAAAATTCTAGTAAATCAAAAACTCGTCTGAAATTCATGAAACTTGACATGCTATCATGGAACGGCATCAACATGCAGTGGTAAAAATATTGTCCCATTTGGGGCAGGTTGGGGTATAAGCTTCTCACAAACTAGAGCTTCTCGCAACAAGCCTCATGGTTACGGTAGGGAACGTTTCACCTTTCTGGATGAAACGATATCCGTTGCCTCTTCTTGATTTCAATTTTTTCTCTAGTGTCAACATAGAACAACAGGAGTGTTGTGTTAAATTTTGGAATTTTTCAGGGTTCGTTTGGACATTTTTATACATTATTTGAGTTTTCAATGCATTTATGTGCATAATTCAAATTTGAACTACAGGCACATGCTCTAATGCATATAAATTGGTTGAAAATTCAAATATGTGTCCTTGGTTGCATGCTTAGGTCCCATGCAAGAAATGGGAATGAATGTCAAACACCCTGCCACCGTCACTCGGCCGCAAACATTGAGATACCTGGTTTTTAAATTCTAGTAAATGCAAAACTCGTCTGAAATTCATGAAACTTGGCATGCTATCATGGAGTGGAATCAACATGCCATGGTAAAATTTTTGTCCCATTTGGGGCAGGTTTGGGTATAAGCTTCTCACAAACCAGAGCTTCTCACAACAAGCCTGATGGTTTCGGTAGGGAACGTGCCACCTTTGGGGATGAAACGATATCTGTTGCCTCTTATTGCTTTCAAAAAAATTCTAGTGTCAACATAGAATAACAGGAGTGTTGTGTTAAATTTTGGAATTTTTCGGGGTTTGTTTGGACATTTTTATACATTAACTGGGTTTTCTAGGCATTTTATGTGCATAATTAAAATTTGAACTACATGCACATGCTCGAGTGCATATAAATTGGTTGAAAAATCAAATATGTGTCCTTGGGTGCATAATGCTTAGGTCCCATGCAAGAAATGGGAATGAATTTCAAACACCAAGGCACTGTTGATTGTCGGCAAAATGTTGAGATACTTTGTTTTTAAATTCTAGTAAATCCAAAACTCTTCTGAAATTCATGAAACTTGGCATGCTATCATGGAATGGCACCCGACATGTTTTGGTATTTTTCGTGTCCATTTTGAGAGAAGGCGCACTTGAATAACAGCCAACAAAGGCATTTTGAAACAGATAGCTGCCACTGTAACATCTCAAACATTTTGTATAATTTAAATCATGTGCGTTCTGTTAACCATTCACATGACGCCACGCCTCACTCTTTTAATGGCTAGGAGGTGCCGTGCAGACAGGTGCTTGACTAAACGGGAGGCGTGTGAGCTGTACTCCAATGCGCAGGCTCACCGAGAAGCGTGCGAGCTATACACTACGCAGACTCACTGGGAAGAGAGCCCTTTGACTTCCATGGCCGCCCGCCTTGCTCGTATCCTCTAAATTAATGGCGCCCAAGCCGCAGTTTAATACAGTTTTTAAATATAAAACACTCATTGCAAACGTTTTAGTTAGAACACCCGTATGCAAACCGACAGCTTCCCCAGGAAGCCTAGCGAAAATGTGCCAAGCAGGATTTGTGCAGCTCTTGATCGGAAACGTTTTAGATAGAACACCCGTATGTAAACCGACAGCTTCCCCAGTAAGCCAAGGGAAATGTGCCGAGCAGGATTTGTGCAACTCTTCATCGCAAACATTTTAGATAGAACACCTATATGCAAAGTGAGAACTATGGTCTTTCGCAGTAAGCCAAGGGAAAATCTCGCAAGCAGGATTTGTACCTCCCTTCAACGCAAACGGTTTTTTCGGATGACCCGTGTGCAACCACGTACAGACAATTTGGTAAGATTTGCATCTGTCATATTGGGTATATTGCCATTTGTTAAACTGGAAAGATTGACATTTGTTGATCTAGTAACATTGCCATTTGTCAATCCTTGTAACACTGCAATTTGTCAAAATATGCAGCTAAAAATCACTAGCACTATCTAATTTTTGCAACTAAAATTCAGTAATTAAGCATAGATTTCATTCATAGATTAAGCAGTTGTTCTTAATTTATACAAATAGTTCAACTCGACAGCTGAACCGACCAAAGTTTCCCCAATTGTTGCCCACCACGTACTGAAATAGCTAGTTCAACTATATATACTAGCTAATTTTAAGTACGTTGTATAGTTCCACCACATCTATAGTCAGATGAACTGAACAAAATAGCCCCTAAATACTACTACTATGGAGGAGCTTTGTACTACTTCCGGAAGCCTCTCCTCTGCCGAGCACACTCAGTAAGAGGAAGTGGAGGAGGAGCCTACCGACGAGCTGGACAACTGCAATACGGTGCCTGCCGCCTCTGCACCTTCAGTGACGTTCACCTCGAACGCCCTCTGCCGCTCCAGACGACCCCTCTCGAAGAGGCCGGACTGCTCGTAGATCTCCTGATTCCTCGCCTCTGCGTCGGCGTGTGCTGCGGCCACGGCTGTGGAAAGGCTCTTTTGCGTGCTCGACGAGGCGCTCCTCCTCCTCCCGCAGGAACTCGATGTAGCGCGCAAGGTCGCTGACGCACGTGCGGGCCTCCACCTCCGCCTCCCTCCTTCGGGTGGCGGTGATGATCCTGGTGGTCGAAGGTGGGCTGGCGGCCATGGCGGCCGACGATGGGGTGGCGGCCACGACCACCACCTCCCGCCTTCGGGCCGCGGTGGCAGAGCGGGTGATGGCCACGGTGGCCGGCAGTGGGGTGGCGGCCACGACGGCCACCTCCCGCCTTCGGGCCGCGGCGGCAGAGCGGGCGATGGCCCTGGCTTTCGACGGTGGTGTGGCGGCAACGGCGGCCGGCAACAATTGCCGACGGGCAGTGGCGGCGGAGCGTGTGGTGGGTGTTCCGCGCACACCCAACAGGGACGCCACGCGCACTACACTACGCCGGGGACTACGTCGCCGCCGCGGTGTAGCCTCCCAGCTGGAGCTGTCCTCTGATGATGGCGGAGTGGCTGAGCGACGACGATGGACCGGTGCCATTGATGATTGTGGGAGAAGCAGACGAGATAAGCTACAGGGAGGGAGGGGAAAATGCGACGCAGGACTCGCCGGCCGTGAGGGTTTATATAGTAGGCTAGTAAGCATTGGGATTTTGGGGGATTTCACCGAGTCGGGCGGGAAGCTTGCGCGGGAAACTGCGCGGTTGCGCGGGAACAGGCTCACCACCGTTTGGTCAAAAGAACGCCCCCGCGCGCTGCTCAAGCTTGCGCTCGAAGCCGTCTGTGGCAGCGGGGTGACAAGACTTGCGAGAGGAGGACGAAAGGACACGTACACATACGGTTAATAAAAAAATGTTTGCGATTTAATTACCTACTATACCCCCGTCCTGGTTTATAAGTAGGATTTAACTAATAAAATACGAATGCATGTCGCCAAAGATTATATCGCTGGATTCATATTTGAACATAGTTTCCAATTATATAATTTTTGTAACATGCATTAACATTTTGTTGGTTAAATTTAAGGTCAAAATATGGCACAGAATATGAAGGGGACTAATAGACCAAGACAGCGGTAGTAGCACACGGCCGCTCTCTACGGCGTATCACACACATCTTGTTAAGTTGAACCTTTTCTATTGTGTTGCCTAATCACACACAGTTCATCCTAGTGAACTGTATGCCGTATATCGCACACACCCTCATCTGGCTGCCCGTTTCTGTTGTTCTGCATCATCACAAATAGTTCTTCTTGATTAACCGTTTGCCACTCATCCAATGGAGGGAAGCTTCTACATTCGCGGGGGACGTGGCATCGACCATTGGGTGGCAACAGTCGGTCATCCGGGTGCGCAATAAAGGATGCAAAGAGGGATCCTACAGCAGCAAGGACCAGCTTCCCTACCGATAGCTCATCTAACAGAACTCCCAAGTTAACTGTGCTGAGGCTTAAGAAGTCATCAGATGGGTGACCGGATGGGAAGTGGCCTCGATGTTAAATTAACTGATGGGATGGGTCACTGTAAACATTTAATTATCTTAAATGTATATAGTGCTCCCTCCTATTAGTTGAATTAACCTCGAGGTCCTTGTTTTGTAATTTGTGACATTTTTTGTTTTTTGAACACATGTTGATTGGCTTGAAGAAGGTCTATCTCGTTACTTTTTGATAATTTTTGTTTTTTGAACACATGTTGATTGGCTTGAATGAAGGTCTATCCCGTTACTTTACGACATGTTTCCAAAACATGGACCTCGAGGTTAATTCAACTAATAGGACGGAGCACTATATACATTCAACGCAATTAAATGTTTTCCAAAAAAAGTGATATGATTTCCGTGAAACTTATAAGTCATGTATCTCAAATTAACCTCTGTGTACTTGTTCTCAAATTAACCTCCGGGCCTGTTTGCCGCGTATCACACACATCTTGTTAAGTTGAACCGTTTATGTTCTCTTCCCTAATCGAAAACAGTTCATTCGAGTGAACCGTATGCCGTTTATCACACACACCTTGATCTGGCTGACCGTTTCTGTTGCTTTCCCTAATAGCAAACAATTCATCGGAGCGAACTTTATGCCGTATATCGCACACACATTGATATGGCTGCCCGTTTCTGTTGTTCTGTCTAATCACAAGCAGTTCGTCTGGATCAACCGTATGCCTAGCATCACACACGCAAGTAAAATCTGAACCGTGTTTGATGTACTCGCCATCGCAAACGTTTTGCATCTTTTTTGACGGTTTTTTACATCACTGTTTGCGATTAATGCATCGCAGACAGTTTCGTCAAAGGGTCTCTGATCGTAGTGTCGCATTAGCAGCATCCTGCAGTAGTGTTCACAAAAGTCAGAGAATATAGCAGTCATACATCTTTGAAAGGTAGTAGGTGCATTGCATAAACCAAAAGGCATATGTTTATAAGCATAAGTTCCAAAAGGGCAAGTAAATGTGGTTTTCTCTTGATCAGGTTGTGATACAGGCATTTGAGAGAAACCAGAATATCCATCAAGAAAGCAAAAATGTGTGTGCTTAGATAGTCTTTCTAACATTTGATCAATGAAAGGCAGAGGGTAATGATCTTTTCTAGTAGCTTTGTTTAATTTTCTAAAATGAATTACCATTCTATAGCTAGTCACTATTCTTTGTGGAATGAGTTCATTTTTATCATTAGGAACAATAGTGATACCTCCTTTCTTAGGGACACAATGAACATGACTTACCCATCTACTATCAGCTATGGGATAAATTATACCTGCTTCCAAAAGCTCTAGTATTCCAGTTCTTACCACTTCCTTCATCTTAGGATTTAATCGTCTTTGGTGATCAACAACTGGTTTAGCATCAGGTTCCATATTAATCTTATGCTGACAGAGTGTGGGACTAATGCCCTTAAGATCATCAAGTGTATATCCAATAGCAGCACGGTGCTTCCTCAGAGTTTTTAATAATCTTTTCTCTTCATGCTCTATAATTAAGGTTAGCACTAATAATAATAGGATATATCTTTTTTTCATCAAGATAAGCATACTTCAAAGTGTCAGGCAATTGCTTTAATTCAAACACAGGATCACCTTTAGGTGGAGGAGGACCTCCTAGAGTTTCAACAGACAAATTGTGTTTAAGGATGGTTGTTGTTCAAAGAATATTTTATCTATTTCATTTCTTTCATGCAAGTGCATATCATTTTCATGGTCGAGCAAATATTGTTCTAATGGATTAGTAGGAGGTACAGCATGTAACACCCCCAGTGGTAAGCTACAGAATCCCCTTTTGATTATGCCATGTCATCATGATTAACAGTGCTTATTCTTCATTTGTATCATATCCCATTTCCATTTCTAATTCAAATGAAAATTCAAACTAAAGTGAAAATATAAGTTGTTCAAATCCAGAAACAAAAATGTTCATCCTATTGCAAATAATTCAGGGGCATTTATAAAATATAATAACAACATTTATTGGATCAATAAAATAACTCAACAACATCAAAATAGTACCAAACAGAATTATTTAATACCATTTTATTTAAATAAAATCCAAATGAACTTATTTGGACTCCAAACCTTTTTCTAGCAGTGAGGTAAATTGCACTGTATTTATTTGGGTAAGTTTCATAAATTACAAAAGGCATTTGAATTAAAAACAAAAGGCAAGCAGAGAAAACAGAAAGAAAAGACAAAAACAGAAAAGGAAAATGGGAAAAGGCCCTAGCTACTGTGCCCGTGGGCTCTAGACACTACACGCGCCGGCCCATCCCACCAGGAGGTTATCCCCAACCTCCTGCTCACTCCCCTCGCTATCGACCACAGACGCACCCGCATGCACTGGCCCCCCCTCCTCGCAGCTCGACACCGCGCCCCGCCGCTCGCCCCGGTGGTTAAGGCCCCCCCCCCCCGAGGCCAGCTGAACCCTAGGCCTCGCCACTTCTTCCTTGCTCATCCCTTCCCCTCTCTGTTTCTGCTAGCCCGAGCGAGCTCGCCATGCGCCACCACGAACCACCGTGGCCACCGACCCCTGCTAGCCGTTTCAAGGTGTCCAGGGCATTCGTCATCGTCGACTTCATCGACTCCGGAGACCAGATCGACCTGAAGAGCACCACGGCCTGGGGATCGACCTCGTTGACGCCGCTGGCCACCGGACGTCTTCACCATCGATTCACGACGACCAGCTCCTCCCCAGGCTTGCTGTGCACCTCTACGGGCTCCCTGTGAGCTACTCTTCCTCCTCCCCCTCTTCTCGCTGCTGGACTCGCCCTATAGCCTCATCTCTGCCACGGCCGAGCTTGCATGCTCCGACCCCCGCCGCCGCACCTCGTGCTGCTGCGGTAGTGCCGCTCGGGCTCAACCAAGCGCGCCACCGAGTCCGTGCTGTCGCGTAGCTGCCGCCCGGTCCCTCCATTCATCCCGAACGCACGCGGCTCCACCGATTCATCGAGTGCCCGAGCGCGCCACCGCCCAGCTCGCCGCTACTGCGGCTACGGCCTGTCCCCGGCCACCTCGATGCCATCCCTGGATGCACCGTGTCGAGCCCGGTCCAGCAATGCCATCAGCGCGACCCCTCGTCACCGGAATCGGCCGGACGGCCATCGCCAGAGCTCGGCCTCGTCGCCGGCGCTCTGTAGCTCCCCGCCGGCGCTAACCCCACTGACGTGGCATCATTAGCAGCCTAATTAACCTCGCTAATCCCCACTGACTACTGGGCCCCAGGCCACTAATTAAATTGGTTTAGTTTTAATAAAAACTGCTAATTGGATCTGAGAGTATGACATGTGGGCCCCCACTGGCACTGTTCACATTTGACCCCAGTCAACACTTTGACTGTTGACTTGCTGACTCAGCACTGGGGCCCACACGTCAGCCACTGCTGACTGGGCTGTTGACTTGATCAACCTGGCCCACTGGACAGCCACTATGTGCACTCTGTGTACACAGAGCTGGGTACCCATAGCATTTTTCCAATTTATTTTCGAATTTAAATTAATTCCAGTAAATTCCAGGAAATTAATAAAACTTTAGAAAATCATATCTTTTAAACCGTAACTCGGATGAAAATAAATTATATATGAAAATTGACCAGAAAAATGAGACGAATCCGAATACGTTACCCACATACCTGTTAGATGCCTCTAACTATCTGAACATGCAACTTTTTGCCTGTTTCAGATAAATGAATAGTGCCCAACTTTAATAAAATAAATCTGAATAAATTCCTAAATTAACTAAATCAGTTAGTTAGGCAGTAGAACACCTCTGCTTATCATTTAGACGTGTCATGCATCTGTTTGCTTGTATTTACTATTTCTTCGCCCTCTTCTCTCTCGGTAGACCTCGACACTGACGTCGTCCCCGAGACCGACGCAGCTCAGGAGCCCGACGACGCCGTTGACGACCTTGCCCTTGCCAACGAGCAACCAGGCAAGCCCCCCCCTTGAGCATACCGATATCGTCCATTCTATTTCTCATGCTTGCATTAGAATTACTGCTGCTGCTGCTTTATCTATTCTGATTCATAGCCTGTTTATTGTAACCTACTGTTGATAATTACCTGCATATCCTAAACTGCTTAGTATAGGCTGGGTAGAGACCTATCAGTGACCCCACTTATCCCGATTGCACTGCTGGATTATCCGAAGACCCGATCAACGGGATTGAAGACCAGGCCCTGACACCGCACATCACCCCTTAGTTGTAACGACACTGCAGCGTTACTATCTAGTGCCGAGGGTGAAACCTCTTGTAGCACTTCTGATGTTAACTCTGTAGAGTAGCTATTCGGTCGTGGTCATCGAGGGTGATTCCTCCTTCACTGCTTCCGATAACGATGCCGTCGTACAACACCTCAAGTGTGAACCCAGCGAGGGTGATTCCTCCGAGTTCACCTTGACGGATACATCAAGTAGGAATCCACCGAGGGTGATACCTCGGATTCCCCTGATGTTATGGACACACGGATACTTGGACTGTACTATTGTTACTTGGAAAGGCGGGTCGACCCTGAGGGGTACCCGCGTGTGATGTGAAGACGGGTTGCCTGTATGGTGCCCGAGTGATGAATATGAGGCGCGGCCGGGCATTCTTAACCCTTGCAGCAAGTCCTCAAGACGGGGCGACGGGGTCACATCTTTCGTGAGTCTCTGCTCGTTACCGCAAGCCCAAGGTACTAACGATTTGGATATTTGATCCGATCAGGCCTCTGGCCTGATAGCACTAACCATCACGTGGGCATAGTATGGGCGTTCTGCATCATATGCATCGGCCGAAAGCTCTGTCAGATGTCCAGTTCATCATGGCGGCACAGTCGGATCGTGTCGGCCACCCGAGGCGATGCTGGTATCCACCCTGTGCGCAACGACCCGGAGGGCGAGGGGCGATGGCCAAGACCCCCTTGCGCTTAGGATGTAGACTGGCGGGGACCTCTCTGCTGAGCTGTTGGTAGGGTTGCGGTGTATCGTTTGGCCGAGGCCGGGCATGTGTGTCCTTGGCCGAGGAAAGTGTGTCCGGCCGGACTTAAGCGAGCGTGGTGGGTAAGTTGGTGCACCCCTGCAGGGAAGAAAACTTCTATTGATAGCCGGTCCTACGGTAAAGGACACTCGGAGTTGTATCCTGATTGATACAATTAGAACTGGATACTTGGATACTATGGCTCTGGGATCGCTTCTCGCAGGGAGTCGAGAAGGGATCTCAGGACGAGGTTGATGACTGTATGGCTCTGGGATTGCTTTCTCGCAGGGAGTCGAGAAAGGATCTCTGGGTGAGGTTGAGACTTAATGATACTGCTACTTTATATTGATCTGTTCTGCTCTCTTCTATTGCTGCAAGACTGATGAAGATGCTAGTCTTCGATAGGACTAGGCTTTCCTCTCTATTCTGGCATTTCTGCAGCCCAGTCCACATATACGGCCTTCCTTTGATAATGGTGCATATGTAGTGTAGGTCCTTGCTTGATGAGTACTTCTGAGTACTCACGGTTGCTTTGTTTTCCTTTTCTCCCCATATTAGTTTATCGTGACCAGAGGACGGAGCCCCCTGAGACAGATGCCCCGTCGATCGACTACTTCTACTACCCCAAGGATGGTTACTGCTATGAGCTGACGGACGACCAGGAGTAGGTTTGGAGGGTCCCAGGCAGGAGGCCTGCACCTTTCGATCTTAGTGTTTTATTTTGCCCCGCCTTTCTAAAGGCCTTTCTGTTGCTCTTTTAATATCTGTACTCAGATATCTGATGCTTTCGCTGATGCTTGTACGCAAGCTTATGTATTCGAGCCCTCGAGGCCCCTGGCTTGTAATATAAAGCTTGTATGACTTTATTTATGTTTTAGAGTTGTGTTGTGATATCTTCCCGTGAGTCCTTAGGCTTGATCGTGTGCATTTGTGTGTATGATTAGTGCACGATTGAGCTGGGGGCATCACAAGTTGGTATCAGAGCCGACTGCCTCTAGGAATTCCCCTTTCCATCTCCTTGGCCGAAGTTGAGTCTAGTGGTCCAAAAACTAATTTACTAACTTGGCTGTGTGGCTTATGGGCCCACGTCGCCAACTGGGTGGTATTAGGATCTTTTACTCCTCAACCTATACTCTGGGACTCTGTTCTCTCTTCTTTTCGGGTTAAAAGATTTTACTAACTCAGACATTAAGGTCTCGTAACCACTTCATCCCGGAGAGCCCCTTCACCACAGATGATTGCCTGCTTCTCGAGAAGGTTCCGAAGATCCCCTTCGATGTTTTCCCGAGACCTTTGTGCTCATCGCTTTTGAAATTCCTGAACACCGATAAATCCTGATGAATAACTGCTTACACTCATCGTACATATATTCATTCCAGTCACTCTTTTGTTCCAGCCGACATATCGAAATACTATCCGACATTTCGAAAATTCTCTGAACCCACTGCCTTGCAGTTCCTTTCCGCATGAACATACTTATGAATAATTCCTCACATTTTCAGGGATCCAATTATCCCCAATTGTTCTTGTGTTTCACGAAATACTTCATATTGCTATCAGATCTCCCGAAGATCCTCTGCAGCCTAGTGCTCCCGGAAGTCTTGTCTGCCTACATTATGATTAAATCCATATGTCCGACAATATTCATTAACATCATTTGTCATTGTCATCTTGAGCCTACTGATTCATTATGTTGCGAATGCTCGCAATCGTCAGTCGAACCCTGAAATTTGACCTTCCTGCTCAGACGTCATTCTGGACATGAGTTGGATCTCGGTCAATCATGTTGCAATTGATTGTCCACCTAGTTCCCTTCAACTTGAACGCCGAATTATTCAGATGTTTCCATAAACCGATGCCCTTGCATTTCTTCTTCTTTTGGTTGAGTACTGATACTCACATCAACTCCGTCGAGAATCACCAGATCCATTGTTGGGTTGTTATCCGACAGTGTCCTTAACATCCAAAATCTTCCGAGTTCTCCCCTGATACATAATGCCTTTATTAAATTGTATGATCTGCTTTAGCTTCGGTACTCTGCTTATGAACCCGTATTCCTTGCTTTGGTTGATGGTTGTATAGGTTCGTAAAAAATGCCCCGATGGGTTGAACCTATGCTCTCCCTAATCCATGTGAACCCGAAGGTCATGCGAGTCATACTCTTCTGGTGCATCACCAGATAAATGTTCAACACTACAACTCCATCGAAAGCGGGAAGTGAATGAAAGGTTATGCATTGAAGTGGGAGTCGACCTTGAACCTTGTGTTCATGCCCATGGACACGATGTGGAACTTATCATGAAAACTTCTCGTAGCGAACAATTATTTCCTTGGTACAAGTTCATCTTGTATCTGTGAATTGATCCTTTGCAATCGTGGTTCCGACCATATTTCCTCCTTGATTCCATTTCCCGGATAAGTTAAAATACTTATCCTCTGCAAATCATTTCCCCCGTCCAACCATTACTCCAATTTACCTTTCGGTAATACCCCTAGTACTTGTTACTGGGAAGTTTAATACCCGATCTCATCATTCCTAGCCTGATCGGCTATATTTTTATCATGCCAACTTTTAACTGTGCTACCTGGTCCTTGTGCCCGGAGCAACTTCCGACGATGAGCTAAGCTTACGTCGATCTTCCTCATCTTATCCTTTCACCTCGAACAACAAGCTTGACTTCGAGCTTGTGTCGAATCCGCGGTTCTTATAGCCTTTCACTTCATCCTTCCTTTTGCTTGATGTCGTCGCTGCTCGATGGCATCTTCCTAGAGTCCCACGACAAAGTTTGTCGTGATCACCGTCAACACTTTGGCTTCTTTAGAAATGTCAATTAAACTCATGGCTAAAAATACCATCCTTGCCCCCGTTGATGTGCGATACCATCGACAACATCCTTGACTTCCTCTCAACACCGACTTGATCATGTGTTGGTCATACCTCGAGTTCATTGTTATCCTTGGAACTGTTTCTTGAGTATTTCTTGTGATCTTCTAATGCAATCTTTGCTTGAAACACCATGTTACTGCTACCTCGAAGCAAGACTGTGGTATTCCAAATATCCACAAGAACATTGGAGGCACATTGCCAAATGCTTCTTGATCTATTATTCGGACACCGTTGTACGAGTAACATCTTGATTTTCCCTCGCCCATATCTAAATGTTTTTGAACTTGCTATCATATCTCGTAAATCATGTTCCGTTTTTCCTTGGGAAGGATATACTCCTAATTCTGGTGTATAGACACATTTTCCTTCCCATTGGTTTGTTTAACCTTTCTTGTGATCTATAAGATATGAGCAGAAATAAATCCCTGCTTAAGTAAGCACCTCGGTGTACAAATCTTTCAGCAAGACCTTGTTACTATATTGTTGATAACATTTCGGTAACCACCGATGGACGAGAACTTTGCCTATTGGTCCGCCTTGTTTCAACGAGCAGGAAAATGGTTCTCTTCGTCCCTCGCCCTTGGTACCAACGTTGTTGCCAATATGACTGGCAGGCTATCCTCTGACATGCCTTGGTGCAATACGTCAGCGTCCTTCCTACTTCTAACCCACATGGTGGGCCCATAACCCACAGTTCCATAGGATCAAAACCTGACTCTCCTGTACACCCCTTGTTCCCAAAGTTATTCCTCGCGCGTGGCCTCATATGTAATTCACGAGTCACCTTCTGATGAGATCATCAATTCTGGTACAAGACACAATACTTATTCTCGTTGCTATGAACCCCTTTCACGCCCTGTTTCAGGCACCGAACGATTGCCTGCCCGCTCGAAACTTCTCATGATACCTCCTTACTTTGCTATCGATATTTTCTAAGGTTTCAATTCGAGAGTTACTTTTCGCCACCTTCCCTGTTGTTATCGACCAGATAGTCAACCATGCAGAAGTCTGTTCTCCCTGAATACCCACCCTTTATTCTTTCGTAAGTACAGTGGCGATCCCGAAGAAAAGAGGATGACTTCATCATGATGCCCTGATGCAGTGAATTGAAGACATCAACGTAGTGGATGTACCTCTTCGAGAAGAGCAACCAGGACCGAGAAGAATCGTTAGAATTTCGTGACCAATTCTTTTCCCCTTACTCTACCTCTTAATTCTCGGGACGAGAATTCTTATTAGTGGAGGAGATTTGTAACGCCCCCAGTGGTTAGCTACAGAATCCCCTTTTGATTATGCCATGTCATCATGATTAACAGTGCTTATTCTTCATTTGTGTAATATCCCATTTCCATTTCTAATTCAAATGAAAATTCAAACTAAAGTGAAAATAAAAGTTGTTCAAATCCAGAAACAAAAATGTTCATCCTATTGCAAATAATTCAGGGGCATTTATAAAATATAATAACAACATTTATTGGATCAATAAAATAACTCAACAACATCAAAACAGTACCAAACAGAATTATTTAATACCATTTTATTTAAATAAAATCCAAATGAACTTATTTGGACTCCAAACCTTTTTCTAGCAGTGAGGTAAATTGCACTATATTTATTTGGGTAAGTTTCATAAATTACAAAAGGCATTTGAATTAAAAACAAAAGGCAAGCAGAGAAAACAGAAAGAAAAGACAAAAAAAGAAAAGGAAAATGGGAAAAGGCCCTAGCTACTTTGCCCATAGGCTCTAGACACTACAGGCGCCGGCCCATCCCACCAGGAGGTTATCCCCAACCTCCTGCTCACTCCCCTCACTGTCGACCGCAGACGAACAAACGAAAGAAAATATGAAAAAAAAAAAAACAAAAAAAAAAAAAAAAAACAAAAACAAAAAAACACAATACACAGACAACAAAAAAAAAAAAAAAAGCGCTAACTCAAAAAAAAAACCCCACAACACAACACACCACCCACCACCCTAACCCACCCCCCCCCCTCGCAGCTCGACACCACGCCCCGCCGCTCACCCCGGTGGTTAAGGCCCCCCCCCCCAAGGCCAGCTGAACCCTAGGCCTCGCCACTTCTTCCTTGCTCATCCCTTCCCCTCTCTGTTTCTGCTAGCCCGAGCGAGCTCGCCGCACGCCACCACGAACCACCATGGCCACCGACCCCTGCTAGCCATTTCAAGGTGTCCAGGGCATTCGGCATTGTCGACTTCATCGACTCCGGGGACCAGATCGACCTGAAAAGCACGATGGCCTGGGGATTGACCTCGTTGGCGCCGCCGGCCACCGGACGTCTTCACCGTCGATTCACGATTACCAGCTCCTCCCCAGGCCTGCTGTGCACCTCTACGGGCTCCCTGTGAGCTACTCTTCCTCCTCCCGCTCTTCTCGTTGCCGGACTCGCCCTATAGCCTCATCTCTGCCACGGCCGAGCTTGCATGCTCCGACCCCCGCCGCCGCACCTCGTGCTGCTGCTGTAGTGCCGCTCGGGCTCAGCCGAGCGCGCCACCGAGTCCGTGCTGTCGCGTAGCTGCCGCCCGGTCCCTCCATTCATCCCGAACGCGCGCGGCTCCACCGATTCATCGAGTGCCCGAGCGCGCCACCGCCCAGCTCGCCGCTGCTGCCGCTACGACCCGTCCCCGGCCACCTCGATGCCATCCCTGGATGCACCGCGTCGAGCCCGGCCCAGCAATGCCATCAGCGTGACCCCTCGTCACCGAAATCGGCCGGACGGCCATCGCCGGAGCTCGGCCTCGTCGCCAGCGCTCTGTAGCTCCCCGCTGGCGCTAACCCTGCTGACGTGGTGTCACTAGCAGCCTAATTAACCTTGCTAATCCCCACTGACTACTGGGCCCCAGGCCACTAATTAAATTGGTTTAGTTTTAATAAAAACTGCTAACTGGATCTGAGAGTATGACATGTGGGCCCCCCACTGGCACTGTTCACGTTTGACCCTAGTCAACACTTTGACTGTTGACTTGCTGACTCAGCACTAGGGCCCACACGTCAGCCACTGCTGACTGGGCTGTTGACTTGGTCAACCTGGCCCACTGGTCAGCCACTGTGTGCACTCTGTGTACACAGAGCTGGGTACCCGTAGCATTTTTCCAATTTATTTTCGAATTTAAATTAATTCCAGGAAATTAATAAAACTTTAGAAAATCATATCTTTTAAACCGTAACTCGGATGAAAATAAATTATATATGAAAATTGACCAGAAAAATTAGACGAATCCGAATACGCTACCCACATACCTGTTAGATGCCTATAACTATCTGAACATGCAACTTTTTGCCTGTTTCAGATAAATGAATATTGCCCAACTTTAATAAAATAAATCTGAATAAATTCCTAAATTAACTAAATCAGTTAGTTAGGCAGTAGAACACCTCTGCTTATCATTTAGACGTGTCATGCATCTGTTTGCTTGTATTTACTGTTTCTACCCCCTCTTCTCTCTCGGTAGACCCCGACGCCTACGTCGTCCCCGAGACCAACGCGGCTCCGGAGCCCGACGACACCGTTGATGACCTTGCCCTTGCCGCCGAGCAACCAGGCAAGCCCCCCCCTTGAGCATACCGATATCGCCCATTCTATTTCTCATGCTTGCATTAGAATTGCTGCTGCTGCTGCTTTACCTATTCTGATGCATAGCCTGTTTATTATAATCTGCTGTTGATAATTACCTGCATATCCTAAACTGCTTAGTATAGGCTGGGTAGAGACCTATCAGTGACCCCACTTATCCCGATTGCCCCGCTGGATTATCCGAAGACCCGATCAACGGGATTGAAGACCAGGCCCCAACACCGCACATCACCCCCTGAGTTGTAACGACACTGCAGCATTACTATCGAGTGCCGAGGGTGAAACCTCTTGTAGCACTTCTGATGTTAACTCTGTAGAGTAGCTATTCAGTCGTGGTCATCGAGGGTGATTCCTCCTTCACCGCTTCCGATAACGACGCCGTCGTACAACACCTCAAGTGTGAACCCAGCGAGGGTGATTCCTCCGAGTTCTCCTTGACGGATACATCGAGTAGGAATCCAACGAGGGTGATACCTCGGATTCCCCTGATGTTATGGACACATGGATACTTGGACTGTACTATTGTTACTTGGAAAGGCGGGTCAACCCTGAGGGGTGC
Source organism: Thinopyrum elongatum (assembly GCA_011799875.1). Lineage (NCBI taxonomy): Eukaryota > Viridiplantae > Streptophyta > Magnoliopsida > Poales > Poaceae > Thinopyrum > Thinopyrum elongatum. The sequence continues at coordinate 124,280,195 of CM022297.1, forward strand.
CCGCGTGTGATGTGAAGACGGGTTGCCTGTATGGTGCCCGAGTGATGAATACGAGGCGCGGCCGGGCATTCTTAACCCTTGCAGCAAGTCCTCGAGACGGGGCGACGGGGTCACATCTTTCGTGAGTCTCTGCTCGTTACCGCAAGCCCAAGGTACTAACGATTTGGATATTTGATCCGAGCAGGCCTCTGGCCTGATAGCACTAACCATCATGTGGGCATAGTATGGGTGTTCTGCATCGTATGCATCAGCCGAAAGCTCTGTCAGACGTCTAGTTCAGCATGGCGGCACGGTCGGATCGTGTCGGCCACTCGAGGCGATGCTGGTATCCACCCTGTGTGCAACGACCCGGAGGGCGAGGGGCGATGGCCAAGACCCCCTTGCGCTTAGGATGTAGACCGGTGGGGACCTCTCTGCTGAGCTGTAAGTAGGGTTGCGGTGTATCGTTTGGCCGAGGCCGGGCATGACCCAGGAAAGTGTGTCCGGCCGGAGGTAAGCGAGCGTGGTGGGTAAGTTGGTGCACCCCTGCAGGGAAGAAAACTTCTATCGATAGCAGGTCCTACGGTAAAGGACACTCGGTGTTGTATCCTGATTGATACAATTAGAACTGGATACTTGGATACTATGGCTCTAGGATTGCTTCTCGCAGGGAGTCGAGAAGGGATCTTAGGACGAGGTTGATGACTGTATGGCTCTGCGATTCCTTTCTCGCAGGGAGTCAAGAAAGGATCTCTGGGTGAGGTTGAGACTTAATGATACTGCTACTTTATATTGATCTGTTCTGCTCTCTTCTATTGCTGCAAGACCGATGAAGATGCTAGTCTTCGATAGGACTAGGCTTTCCTCTCTATTCTGGCATTTCTGCAGCCCAGTCCACATATACAGCCTTCCTTTGATAATGTTGCATATGTAGTGTAGGTCCTTTCTTGCTGAGTACTTCTGAGTACTCACGGTTGCTTTGTTTTCCTTTTCTCCCCATATCAGTTTGTCGTGACCAGAGGACGGAGCCCCCTGAGACAGATGCCCCGTCGATCGACTACTTCTACTACCCCGAGGATGGTTACTGCTACGAGCTGACGGACGACCAGGAGTAGGTTCGGAGGGTCCCAGGCAGGAGGCCTGCGCCTTTCGATCATAGTGTTTTATTTTGCCCCGCATTTCTAAAGTCCTTTCTGTTTCTCTTTTAATATCTGTACTCAGATATCTGATGCTTTCGCTGACGCTTGTACGCAAGCTTATGTATTCGAGCCCTCGAGGCCCCTGGCTTGTAATATAAAGCTTGTATGACTTTATTTATGTTTTAGAGTTGTGTTGTGATATCTTCCCGTGAGTCCTTAGGCTTGATCGTGTGTATTTGCGTGTATGATTAGTGGATGATTGAGCTAGGAGCATCACATAGCAATAGAAGGAAGACTAATTATTTCATCCTTAATAGGCAATTCTTTATTATGAGGTAGCCTACAAAACTTACAAAAATTAAACTCATGAGACACATCGCCAAAATTAACACTGACGGTTTCTTTCTTGCAATCTATCTTAGCATTGACAGTGTTCAAGAAAGGTCTACCAAAGATAATGGGACAAAAACCATCTTGTGGGGAACCAAGAACTAGAAAATCAGTAGGGTATTTTATTTTTTCACACAAGACTTCAACATCTCTAACAATCCCAAGTGGTGTGATAGTATCTCTATTAGCAAGCTTAATAGTGACATCAATATCTTCTATTTCAGCGGGTGTTATATCATTCATAATTTCTTGGTATAGAGTAAAAGGAATAGCACTAACACTAGCACCCATATCACATAAGCCATGATAACAATGATCTCCTATTCTAACTAAGACAACACGCATGGCAACAACCGGTCTATTTTTGTCTTTAGTATCGGGTTTGCCGATTCTAGCATCATCATCACATAAGTAAATAACATGCCCATCAATATTATCAACCAAGAGATATTTAACCATAGCTATACTAGGTTCCACTTTAATTTCTTCAGAGGGTCTAGGTGCTCTAATATTACTTTTGTTAACCATGGTTGGGACTTTAACATGCTCCTTTATCCTAACAGGGAAAGGTGGTTTTTCAATATAAGCAGTAGGAACAATAGGATCAACATTGTAAATGATAGTCTCATCGTTAACTATAATTGGTTCTTTAATTTCTTCTATAATAGGGGGGTGATATTTAAACCACTTCTCCTTAGGGAGATCAACATGAGTAGAAAATGATTCACAAAAAGAAGCTACTATCTCAGAGTCAAGTCCATATTTAGTGCTAAACTTATGAAAAGCATCGATATCCATAAAAGATTTAACACAATCAAACTTAAGCTTTATACCTGACTCTTTACCTTCGTCGAGTTCCCAATCTTCAGAGTTGCATTTAATTCTTTCCACAGGATCCCACCTGAAGTCAATAGTCTTCTTCATAAAAGAACCAGTACAAGAAGTATCGAGCATGGATTGATCATCATGAGAAAGCTGAGCATAAAAATTCTGTATAATAATTTCTCTTGAGATCTCATGATTGGGGCATGAATATAACATAGATTTGAGCCTCCCCCAGGCTAGAGCGCTACTTTCTCCTTCATGAGGCCAAAAATTATATATATAATTCCGATCACGATGAACTAGATGCATAGGATAATTTTTTTGGTGAAATTCCAATTTCAATCGATTCCAATTCCAATCTCCAATATCATCACATAGCGTATACCATGTCAATGCTTTTGCCCCCAAAGATAAATGGAAAACCTACTTCTTAACTTCATCTCTCGGTAAACCTGCAAGCTTAAATAATCTAGAAACTTCATCCACATAGATTAGGTGCATATCAGGATGTAGCGTTCCATCTCCTGCATAATGATTAGCTAGCAGTTTCTCTATCATACCCAAAGGAATTTCATAACCAATATTTTCAATAGGTGCAGTAGGTTGAGGAGCAACTCTTTGTGTTTCCGTTTGAGGTGAATATACCTCGAACAAACCCTTCAAAGGATTGTTTTCCATAGTAACAAGTGACAGTAAATTTCAGCGCGTAATACAAATTTTTCCTTACCGATTTCCACTTACCAAGAGCGCTTCACTCCCGGCAATGGTGCTAGAAAAGAGTCTTGATGACCCACAAGTATAGGGGATCAATCGTAGTCCTTTCGATAAGTAAGAGTGTCAAACCCAACGAGGAGCAGAAGGAAATGACAAGCGGTTTTCTGCAAGGTAATTTCTGCAAGCACTGAAATTGTCGGTAATAGGTAGTTTGATAGCAAGATAATTTGTAACGAGCAAGTAATGATAACGGTAACAAAAGTGCAGCAAGGTAGCCCAATCCTTTTTGTAGCAAAGGACAGGCCAGAATAGTATCTTATAATAAGCAAAGCGCTCTTGAGGGCACACGGGAATTTCTTTTAGTCACTTTCATCATGTTGGTTTGATTCGCGTTCGCTACTTCGATAATTTGATATGTGGGTGGACCGGTGCTTGGGTGTTGTTCTTACTTGAACAAGCCTCCCACTTATGATTTACCCCCCTCGCAAGCATCCGCAAATATGAAAGAAGAATTAAGATAAAATCTAACCATAGCATTAAACATATGGATCCAAATCAGCCCCTTACGAAATAGCGCATAAACTAGGGTTTAAGCTTCCGTCACTCTAGCAACCCATCATCTAATAACTACTCCACAATGCATTCCCTTAGGCCCAAAGATGGTGAAGTGTCATGTAGTCGATGTTCACATAACACCACCAAGGGAATCACAACATACACATCATCAAAATATCGAACGAATATCAAATTCACATGATTACTTGCAACATGACTTCTCCCGTGGCATCAAGAGTAAGGGAAACTACTCACAAATAATATTCATGCTCAAGATCAGAGGAGTAATAAATATAATAATGGGTCTGAACATATAATCTTCCACCAAATAAACTGGCTAGCATCAGCTACAAGATGTAATCAACACTACTAGTCACCCACAGGTACCAATCTGAGGCTTTGATACAAAGATTGAACACAAGAGATGAACTAGGGTTTGAGATGAGATGGTGTTGTTAAAGATGTTGATGAAGATTGGCCTCCCATAGATGAGAGGGTTGTTGGTGATGACGATGGCTTCGATTTGCCCCTCCCAGAGGGAAGTTCCCTCAGTGGAATCACTCCGCCGGTGGGCAAAAGTGCTCCTGCCCAAGTTCCGCCTCGACGGCGGTGCTCCATCCTGAAAGTCCTCTCTTTATTTTATTTTCTAGGTTAAAAGACATTATATACCAGAAGATGGGCACCAGAGGTGGGCCAGGGCCCCCACTACCCACCAGGGCATGCCTGGAGGGGGTGGCGCGCCCTGGTGCCTAGTGGGCACCTTGGTGGCCCCCTCTGGTGCCCACCATGTAGGATATGTCCAGCAAGTAGTATGCTGGGATGCAGATGAGTTGAACGGAGCCCTGGCTCCGGGGAGTTCAGAATCATCATCGACAGATAGCTGACGACAGTCGAGATTAAGAGGCGCGGCGCGCCACTGAATGGGCCACCGAGATGTGAGGACTTGTGTGATGTAGCCATCCATGGTGGGGAGAAGGGAGATGATCTCCCCAAGGATGGCATCCAGTAGATCGCTGATGCGGTCTGCCCGAGATTCTACGGGTTCCTCAGATCCAGGGGGTTGTGGCCGCTTCTGCCCGTGCTGCCAGGTGCAGGATCTACAACTAGCGGCGCCGCTGGCCGAAGCCTCATCTGTGTACATACCAATCTAAAAAAAATGGCAGAAACATACATGTAGGACATTCAAAATCAATTCTCAAGATCTAGAAGAAAAAAAGACCTGAACATATATGTAGGACATTTAAAATCAATTCTCAAGATCTAACTATGAATTATTACCACGCACGCTAACCCTAGTCGGATTATTAGCAAAAATCATATGTACAGAACAAACAATTAAACACTAACCCTATACAGATACCATTCAAACAATCAATACACTACACGCATCTAATTGATCTTACTATGATTTCATTGACTGAGAGAACATAACCATAGGATTTGTATTCCAAAAAAATGAGTGGGGTGGGTATAGATGACCAACCGTTTTTCCGTTGGAGTCGGAGTCGTTCCCGGAGTTGCTATGGACCTATGGCTCCGGCTAGGGAGGCACGACGGCGCCGACGAAGTCAAGGTCGTGCTGCTGCGTTCGCGAGACCTTGTTGGCAGCGACGGCAAGCTCTGTGCCCATCTTCACATGTTGCGCGGCTGCTTCACCAGCCCCGACGTCGCCACTCCCTCCGATGGTGTGCTTCGGCGGCATCCTAATACACTCCAGACGGTGGTGACCAATGTGGATGGGGGGGGGGTGCGGCCGCCTATTATGACCAGCGGCTCGGGCACGCCATTAATATGGAGCAGTGGGAGCGAGGCGGGCGGCGGTCAAAGGCTGGCGCGGCTCGCGGTGAGCTTGTGCAGCGGACTTCTGGCATGCCTACCATCATTTCACACAGCTACTCGCACGCCTCCTGGTGACACTGCACAGCGGAAATGCCTCCCGTCAATTCACACACCTGCACGCACGCCTCCCGGTCTGCCTGCGCGGTGGACTGCTCTCATGCGTCCCATCAACTCATGCCTGCTTGCACGGCACACAGGGCGTGTGGCGACACGTATATTGTTTTTCTTTTTTGATGATTAATTCTGCCACTTTATTGCTTAAATGAAGCATGGCACGTATACATTGTTGGTCTAATGCCCACAATTCGAATAAATAATCTGTTTGCGATATTGGTTGCCAGTTATTAACAATCTCTGGTTTGTAAGAAGATTATATCAAAACTTGACTCAAATTTGAAGAAAAAATACAATATCACAGTCTACTGGTGTCCATATGACACCACGATAAGTTTCATGAATTTCAACTAAGTTTTGGATTTACTGAATTTTAAAAATCAAGATTCTCAATGTTTTGATATTTCTTGCATGGGGAAACATGCACCCAGGGACACACATATGATTTTGCAATCCATTTTGGTGCACATGTAGCTCAAAGTTGATTTTTGCACATTAAATCCCTAGGAAATCAATCAATGTATATAAATGGTCGAATGATCTCTGGGTTTTTTTTCAAATTTTAACACGACACTCCTTTGGTCACATGTTCACTGCAGAAAAAGTTTGACATGCCTCAAAGTGGCGGTGGTGGTGCGAGATGTGTGTGGGGGGGTGGTCCGGGAGTACACAATCATGAGCCTCCATGTGGGATTGATCGTTTTGTGAGTCATATATGCCACATCAAAGTCGTGAATTGGTTATTTAAAACATTACACAACCCTTTCATACATACATGTTCGGGCCACATGCAAGCATTGGTGGTCCTCGGACACTCCCTCATGTGGTTATCAGTGATTTGCCCATTCGTTAGCCCACGAAGGTTGTTAGTTTCCACCGACAACAAGAGGCATTTGACCAAAGGTGGATTTATCTTAGCATGTGTTATGGTGTGGATCATGGTGAGATTCCATATCAAAGTTCGGGCACGTGCATACACATGAGTCCCTCCCACCGGCTCGAAGTGAGGGGGCTACATGTCGTGAACCTCTGTGTAGTGTGTTTCCGGTTTGCGAAGCATGTGCCACATCAAAGTTGTGCATTGGGTATTCAAACATCACACAACACCTCTTTGGGGCACATGCACATGGTGGTTGTCCTATGACACTCACTCGCATGTGACGCCCTTTGTGGGCCCGCGAGGTCGTCGTCGATCAGTCGAACCTACAGCGAGAGAGAGGTTAATTTGACCAACAAGGATGGTTATTTTTTGGTTTGTGTTACGTATATGCACGGTAGGAGTATGTAGTACATGTCAAAGAGGGGCAACATATATACTATGCCTCATGAACCTCGCTCCCTGTGGGGACTTTCTGGTTCCTGAGGCAGGTGCCACATCAAAGTTGTGCATTGGTATTCAAACATCACACAACACCATGCAGGCGGTGGTTGCCCTATAGGAACTCACTCGCGTGCGGCGCTTCCATCTGTTGGCCCGCGAGGTTGTCCTCCGTCACTTTGACCCAACGAGAGAGGTTAATTTGACCATCAAGGATGATTCTTTTTGGTTTGTGCTACGGTAGGATTATATACCATGCGTCGAAGGGGGGGGGTAGCACATACCACGCATCATGAACCTCGCTCTCTGTGGGGACTTTTCAGTTTTTGAGGTATAGGTGCCACATCAAAGTTGTGCATTGCGTATTCAAACATAACACAAACACCTCTTTGGGCGACATGTAGATGGTGGTTGTCCTATATATATAGGACGCTCAATAGCATGCGACGTACGCTTCGCTCCCGTAGGCCCGCGAGGTCGTCGTCCATTACTTTGACCCAACGAGAGAGAGGTTAGTTTGATGAATAAGGAGGATTCATTCTTCTAGGGCTATGTTACGGTAGGAGTATATAGTATGCGTCGAAGGGGGGATGGGGACATCATATACTAGGCGTCATGAACCTCACTTCGTGTGGGGACTTTATGAATTTCGAGGCAGATGCCACATCAAAGTTGTGCATTAGGTATTCAAAACATTGCTACTTCTTGAGCTTGCGTTGATTTTTCCCCTGAATAGGAAAGGGTGATGCAGCACAGTAGAGATAAGTATTTCTCTCAGTTAAGAACCAAGGTATCAATCCAGTAGGAGGCACAAGCAAGTCCCCAATATATGCACCTGCACAAACTAACAAACACTTGCACACAACGCGAAAAAGGGGTTGTCAATCCCTTCACGGTCACGAACAAGAGTGAGATCTAGTAGAGATAGGTATAAAAGATAAATAAAAGAGCAAACTAAAGTAAATATAAATAAATTGCAGCAAGGTATTTTTGGGTTTTTTGGTTTATAGATCTGAAAATATATGATGGAAAATTGACCCGGGGGCCATAGGTTTCACTAGAGGCTTCTCTCTTGAAGAAAACATATGTTGGGTAAATAAATTACTGTTGAGCAATTGATCAAAAAGTGCATAGTTATGAAGACATTTAAGGCAATGATCATGAATATAGGCATCACGTCCGTGACAAGTAGACCGACTCCTGCCTGCATCTACTACTATTACTCCACACATCGACCGCTATCCAGCATGCATCTAGTGAATTAAGTTAACAAGAACGGAGTAATACCTAAAGCAAGATGACATGATGTAGAGGGATAAACTCAAGCAATATGATATAAACCCCATCTTTTTATCCTTAATGGCAACAATACAATACATGCCTCGCTACCCCTTCTGTCACTGGGTGAGGACACCACAAGATTGAACACATCACAAAGCACCTCTCCCATTGCAAAAAAACCAATCTAGTTGGCCAAACCAAATCGATAGATCGGAGAGAAATACAAAGCTATCTCAATCATGCATAAAATAGTTCAGAGAAGACTCAAATAATATTCATAGATAATCTGATCATAAATCCACAATTCATCGGATCTCAAAAAACGCACCGCAAAATAAGATTACATCAAATAGATGTCCAAGAACATCGAGGAGAACATTGTATTGAAGATCAAAGAGAGAGAAGAAGCCATCTAGCTACTAGATATGGACTCGTAGGTCTGTGGTAAACTACTCACACATCATCAGAAGGGCAGCAAGGTTGGTGTAGAGGTCCTCCATGATCGAATCCCCCTCTGGCTGAGTGCCGGAAAAGGCCCCAAGATGGGATCTCACGGGAACAGAGGCTTGCGGCGGTGGAAAAGTATTTTTGGTATGCCCTCTGGTATAGGGGGAATATTTGAGAATATATAGTGGCGGAATTAGGGTTGGAAGGTCTCCGGGGGGCCCACAAGCCCTGGGGGCGCCCCCCTGGGGCGCGCCCCTACGGCTTGTGGCCTCCTCGTAGAGCTTGTGGCCTCCTCTCCAAGTCTCATGGGTTTCTTCTGGTCCAAGAAAAATCACCGTAAAGTTTTATTCCGTTTGGACTCCGTTTGATATTCCTTTTCTGTAGAAGTCAAAAACAAGGAAAAACAGAAACTGGCACTGGGCACTAGGTTAATAACTTAGTCCCAAAAATAATATAAAATAGCATATTAATGCATATAAAACATCCAAAACAGATAATATAATAGCATGGAACAATAAAAAAATGTAGATACGTTGGAGACGTATCAAACATCACAAACACACACCTCTCCATACATATGTTTGGCACACATGCAAGCGATGGTGGTTGTCCTCTGGCACTCACTTACGCGGTTATCGGCGATGCTTCCAGCTGTGGGCCCGCTTGGTCCATCACTTTCACCGACAGTGAGAGAGGTTAATTTGACTTAGGAGGGGATTAATTTTTTGTTTGTCTCACGGTATAGGTCATGATGTGAGATTACATAATAGCTCATGTGTACACATGAATCCATCACGATGGATCAAAATGGGGGGGGGGGCGAGCACACAACACGTCATGAACCTCTTGCTCTGTGTGGGGACTGTGCGATTTTCAACGCATGCACCACACATCAATGTTATGCATTGGGTATTCAACACATATGCATGCATCACGCACCTCCATGAATATGTTTGGGTCACATGCATGCAATGGTTGTCTTTTTGGACACTCTCACTCGCTTGGTTATTGGCGGCAAGCCCATATATTCATGGGCCCGCGTGGACATCCGTCATTTCGACCGACAACGAGAAAGGACCAGGGTGGATTCTTCTTCTTTGGTTCGTGTTACCATGTATATATAGGTCGATCATGGTGAGATTCCAGACCTAATTAAGTTTGAGTGCATGCTACGCGTCGTGAACCCTCAATCAGTGTGGGGATTTTAGGGTTCCAAAGCATGGTGCCACATCAAAGTTGTGCATTGGGTATTCAAACACCACACACCACTTCCATATACATGTGTTTGGGCCACATGCACACAGTGGTTTTGTCTTCAGGCACTCCCTCACGTGGTTATGGATGACAAGCTAGCCCATTTTGTGGGGCCGTGTGGACGTCCAACACTTTGACCAACAACGAGCGAGAGAGGTTATCCGACCAAGTTGGATTCTGCTTGGTCCATGTTACAGTACATCTTGGTGAGATGCCTTCTCCCACCGACTCAATGTATGCGTGCGTGGGGGGGAGGGCTACTTCGCACTTCCTGCAACCTCCGTGGGGTCGGGGAAGTTTGGTTAATTTGCGAGGCACATGTGCCACATCAAAATTGTGAATTGGGTATTTAAATATCACACCACACCCTTTTCATACATATAGTAGGTCAAACCGCAGGTGGTTCGTATGTGGTCTCACCCATCTTGCACCACAAGCACACATTTGTTGGCCAGCACATGGTCCACCTTTGCCCGGAATCGAAAGGGGGGTCTGACCATGATGGACTCCTATAGGTTTTGTGTTACGGTAGGGTGAGATTTCAGACCTAGCTATTTGGGGCATGCTTTCATAGGTAGGATTCCCTTACCGCCGACACGAAGTGAGGTTCTCAGGGGGTGGCAGACTAGCAATACTGTGCGCTTTGTGCAACAGGTGCCACATCAAAGTTGTGCATTGGGTGTTTGAACATCAAACCACCCTTTTCATACATATATTTGATCCACATGCAAGTGTGTTGGTGTTCTGACCCTTTCCCGCATTATTTTTTTGCCAAATTTATAAACAGCAGACGAGTTGGATGCAGCAACCGTCTACGATTGGGGACACAACAGACACGGTTCGCTCAGACTACCCGTGTGCCATGCCCGTGCCCCTGTCACTCACATCAGCACAGTAGATTGGGCTCCACTAGGATTCCCTCCCGCTCTAAAAAATATCTACTACCTCGCAATCTCGAAAATATCTACCGCTTGGAAGGTTTTTCTGTTTGATAGCACAAGATTAGTATGTGTGGACCGTGTGCGATGTCTTTTACTCCCACTCTGCTTCAATCCCTTCATTCAAATTTTCAGTAGCCCCGGCATTTTACTCCCGCCTGCATCCCTCGCAATCTCAAAAATATCTGCTCGCTTGGAGGTTTTTCTATTTGATAGCACACGATTAGTATGTTTTGACCAAGTGCGATGTCAGTTACTCCCGCTCTGCTTCTATCCCTTGATCCAAATTTTCAGTAGCCCCGGCATTTTACTCCCACCTGCATCCCTCGCAATCTTAGAAAAATTTGCTCGCCTGGAGGGGTTTTCTATTTGATAGCAAACTATTATTATGTTTTGACCGTGTGCGATTTCTGTTACTCCCGCTCTGCTTCAATCCCTTGATCCAAATTTTCAGTAGCCCTGGCATTTTACTCCCGCCTAATAAATTTTCAGTAGCCGCGGTATTTCCTCAAACACCACCTTGGCCCCCCTCCACACACACGCACCTCAAAACCTCCGCTCACACAGACACACACCACCCCTCCCTCGCTCGAAACCATTGGTAGGTCACCGCCACCGCCGCCGCAGCCGCCTCCATCGTCAACCCCTGCCTGTCTGTCGGGGAGCTCGAGGAGCGAATGGCCCAAAAGAGGTTTATAGCGGCCTCTTCTGCCAACGTCGGCGAGGTGGCCGCCGAGGTGTCTCTGTCGTCTTCCGCGGGCTCTTTATCAAGCCGCCGTCGCCGCTCACCCGATCCGCCTGCCGCCACGCCCCTACGCCGGATCGAGGACTTCCCCGTCCTTCCTCGGGCCCGGCCACCGACGAGGTCCTACCTCGGGGTCCGGCAGCGGCGGTGGGGGACGTGAGTCACCAAGATTATGGATCGGGAGACCCACACCCGCTGGTGTGTCGGTAGCTTCCACACGGCCGAGCTAGCAGCCATGGAGTACGACCGCTGGCAGGTCCGCTGCCACAGCGCGGTGGCTAGGCTCAATTTCCCCTTTGGCACATGTCCGGTTGACCTTGTCCCACCGGAGCCGGGGGTGGTGAGCTCGGCTATGGCGCGGGAGTACCGCAAGGCGAGGGAGCGCCTTGAGGTCGAGGTCGCCGACGAGGCCTACATGCAAGAGCTCCACCGGCAGCACCCGGAGCTCGTGGAGGCGGAGCGGATGATCTTTGCTGACGTAGAGGGCGTCAAGGTTATCATGCTCTCCTCCGATGACGAGGTCGAAGGCGGCTAGGATGACTGCACGGAGGGCGTCGAGGTGGGCGGTGAGGACGAGGACATTGACGTCGACGAGTGGAGGAGTGTCTTCCCTAACGACCCCGACGACGGCACCAGCCCGGACCCGGCTCGCGCCACACCGTACCTGACGAGGAAGGATTGGTTTGACCGCCACTTCGACTATAAGTAGTTTAGTTTAGTTTAAATTTATGTTTTATGTTCAGTTATGCAAAACTATCTATCTTTATGTTTGAATGCATGCTACTTTCAGTTGAACCTGCTTTGAACTTGATCAAATTGAAGTTTACTCCGTTAAGTTTAGGGGACCGACTAGAAATGGCCAAAATTGCTGGAGTGTATATATACTCCACTAAGGTTTTACTCCGTTAACTATTAGGGGATCGGCCAGAGATGGCTTTATGCCTTGTTTATTTCAGTTATTCACAATGTGATGCTCTATATGTGCAACTATTTACTGTGCATTTAAATTTCATCAATAACATTTTCAACAATACCACTATGAATGACGATATTTGGTTGTTGTAGTTAACACGCCTTTCTGTTTTTTTAACAATAACTAGTGTACTTTAGACCTGCACATAGTTTGACTGGCTATATTTGCTTGTTTTAAAATGTTATGCCTACTGCAGTTAACACACCTTTCCACTTCTTATTTTGCTTAACTAGCGTGCTTAAACCTGCACACTAAAGCTATCATTTGGAGATTATGTTGTCTACCATGGATATATTTGGTTGATGTTTAGCCTATTGTGCTTAACATGCCTTTAGATGTACTCACACAGGACAATATTGGGAACAACTGCTGTTTTCCATCGAGGTTAGTTTCATCCCATTGCTTATATATACTCAGTGTTCAGGATATCGGTAGATGGTACCATATAGCCCGGGGGCTGATAAGGGATTAATCGTCGAATCAGACATTTCACAGAATATATTTGTAACCCATTTATCGGTAGGTTAACTAGGGTCATATCTAATATATCTGAGGCTACATAGCAACATGCATTGTACTGAATGACTAAATATGCAATCAAAGGGTACATAGCAACAAGGAAGGGTTGTTTGGTTCTAGGCCTAGGAGTGCCACACTTTGGCATACAATGTTGCCAAACTTGCCAAAGGGTTAGTTCTTCAAAAGGAGAGCCACAAGTTGGCACGCCTAAGAGAACCTTGCCACACTTTTTGAGTGTATGTGATGTGGGACCATAGTGTGGCTTGCCTAAGATGTGGCTTGAACCAAACACACACCTAAGTTGGTCAAACTTGCCTAACCTTAGGTGTGGCAAACATAGTCTCAAACCAAGAGTGTTACCTTAATGTTTTGATGATGTCTAGATATACATAGAAGAGCAGAAAGAAAAACAACACAGCAGTAGTTAACTACAGTTATTCGGCTGATATTTGTAAAAATGTAATAAACACCCTCCGCCCCATATTATAAGATGTTTATTCATCCATGCGTGAGTATATTGGATGTTATAAGATCTTATATAATGGGATGGAGGGAGTGTTGTACTACGTCATTGTGCCATTGTTGTTTAGCTTCTAATATTAACTTGGTGCTTTTAGGTACATGTCATTGGTAAAGATCCGTGCTTCGACCCTTTCTGCGTATGGGGCAATGAGATATTGATGAACCAACATCAAGTGAGGAAACTAATAAAGATTGATAGTAAAATGGGTCAAAAGATGGCAATTAAACTATTTGTTTACACTTTATCCAAGACAACAGTGAACTGTAGCATGGTAAGTAATAACTTTGCAACCTTCTTTTTACTTCCCATAATGAGTTGTGTTAGATGACAATGTCTGAATCTTTTTCCTTTGCAGTGGTTCCCGAAGAAGTTTACTCAAGATTACCTCTCAAACTACAAGATTGGTGGGCATGCAAAGGATAAAGTATTTCTACCAGAACACAATGACTATCTAGATGTCCTCATGAGTCATGAAGACAGTGAAGGATGGGCAGTCGACCATCACAAGGGGTTGGACTAGAGTCGTGCATGCCTTCTGCATGGAGGAGAGCACAATACAGGCATTCCGCTTCACCTTGTTCAGCAACTAGAATGTCTTTTGCATCTTTCTTTACCGTGTTTAATAGTACAAGCATACAACCCTAGTTCATCATTATTTATTTGGTGCTTATGTAATTCTTGAACATATGTATCCGCGAATCAAATAATGCATTGGTTGTTTAACTTGATGGATATGAATAAAGTTATAGCCAACTTTCAAATTCAAATTAAGTACAATTTTAAATAGCAGCGATTTAATTAGGGTCAAAATATGCTCTGTAGGTCATTACGGCACACATGGTCTGTAAAGCACAAACGTGTGTGATAATCCGACATGGTTTGCAGAGAGGAAACGTGTGCGACCATGCACACAGTTGCCGTTTGCGAAGCATGTGTGATGTCAGACAATATCACAAACGGTGCGAGCAAACTAAATGTTTGTGATAGTCGCCTTATCATACACGGTTTACAATCATGAACTGTTTTGGATGTCGTAGGCATCATAAACGTTGCACCACATAACAGCGCGTGCAATAGTTATCTTGTACGACACTGGTACGATGATCCGATGTTTCGTAATCCTATCCAACACTTGTACGATGATTAGGTAATCTTCTTAATTACAGATCACATAAGGTTCAGGAGAAGTGAATGTGTGTGATAGTCTCCTTATCACACACGCTTGGCAATCATGAACTGTTTGTGATGGGGTACGCATCGTAAATGTTGCACCACAAAATACCGTATGCAATGGTAATGCCAGCACACACGAGTAGCAAGGATGGAGCGTTTGGGATATTCGATATATCACAAACAGTTGTGTGACGAATCACGTTCGGGATAGATGCGGGTATCGCATATGCTTTGTTCTAGAAAGCATATGTGTTTGGACCGGGAGTAAATCGGCCAGAGGGGGGTGAATGAGAGATTCAAAAATTCTTTCGAATGTTATGAATTAATGCCAACCACAGTAGTGGAAATAAGGTTTGGTAGATACAAACTTAAACAAGCACTTTATAAAGGAACATATCTATCGATGAAAGAAGCAATGATAGTACGAGCATAAGATATCACAGGTTTTACAGTGACAATGGTAATGCAATATGATAACAAATGCAACAGCATGAGGAAGAAATAGAGTGAGGAACAACGATAGATAATCACGAGACAGTACTGCGATAGGGTAAATGAAACCAACATAGAGATACACACGAGATTGAACAAGTATGAGTAGCAGAGTAAGTGAGTGAAATGACTGCACTGAATGAGAAGAGTGTGAAAGAGCAAGCAACGAATGATAATAGATGATAAAGACAAAATACATGCAACGTACAACAATAGATCAGATAAACTATCGACACAGAGCACGAATGTAAACTGCTAAATGGTAATGCAGTAAAGTAGATTAAACCAGTGGTGCTTGATGGCGACGGAGAGATTTGGTAGACCAGTTCGCCCTTCTGCCAAAGGACTACGTCTGGTTGGAGGGGTTGTGACTTAACATGGAAGATAAACTCTCTTCACCCTATTCTCCTTCAACTCAGAGCTGATCAGACTCTAGTTGATTTCACTCATGGTAGATACTTGTCGGTGATCTCCAAACCTTCGGTCGACCTTCGTGAACCAGAATCACTCTTGGTTGCTGAAGATCTTGATCGGTGAAGACAACAACTCTTTAACACTCGAGCCAACACCTATCCGTTTAGAGAGTGCGCAGCTCTCAAGATTAATAGGTACAAGAACTCTAACTCAGAACTACAGTGATGATCAATGATACGTCTCCAACGTATCTATAATTTTTTATTGTTCCATGATGTTATATTATCATTCTTAGATGTTTTACAATCATTTTATAGCAACTTTATATCATTTTTTGGGACTAACCTATTGACATAGTGCCTAGTGCCAGTTGCTGTTTTTTGCTTGTTTTTTACTTCGCAGAATGTCCCTATCAAAGGGAGTCCAAACGCAGCAAAACTTTTTGGAGATTTTGGACCAGAAGACAACTTGGGGGCCAAGGAAGGACCATAGGGGAGGCCCGTGGGGACCACAAGACACCAGGGTGCGCCCTGGTGGGTTGTGTGGCCCACGGGGGTCTCCTGCACTGCCTCTTCGCCCTATAAATTCCCAAATATTCCAGAAACCCTAGGGGAGCAGACGAAACACAATTCCATCTACCACAAGTTCCAGAACCATGAGATCCAATCTAACACCATCACGGAGGGGTTCATCATCCTCATTGGTGCCTCTCCGATGATGCGTGAGTAGTCCACCATAGACCTATGGGTTCGTAGGCATTAGCTAGATGGCTTCTTCTATCTTTTTGATTCTCAATACAATGGTCTCTTGGAGATATATTTGATGTAAATCTTTTTTGCGGTGTGTTTGTTGGGATCCAATGAACTTTGAGTTTATGATCAGATCTATATCCATGAATATTATTTGAGTTTCTTTGATCTCTTATATGCATGATTATTTATAGCCTCATATTTCTTCTTTGAATCTTTGGTTTAGTTAGGCCAACTAGATCGATTTTTCTTGCCATGGGAAGAGGTGCTTAGTGATGGGTTCGATCTTATGGTGTCCTGATGATAACCCACAAGTATAGGGGATCGCAACAGTTTTTGAGGGTAGAGTTTTCAACCCAAATTTATAGATTCAACACAAGGGGAGCCAAAGCATATTTGTAAGTATTAGCAGTTGAGTTGTCAATTCAACCACACCTGGAGATTAAATATCTGCAGCAAGGTGATCAGTAGCACAGTAATATGATAGTTTTGATAGTAGTGGTAACAGTAGCAATGGTAATGGTAACAGCAGTAACAGTATTGTAGCTGTTGTAATGGTAGCAATAGCAATAGTAACTTAGCAAGAGCAATATGTGGGAAATTCGTAGGCATTGAATTGGTGAACTCATTGGAAGATATTCATCATATAACAGTCATAACCTAGGGTGATACAGAACTAGCTCCAGTTCATAAATATAATGTAGGCATGTATTCCGTAAATAGTCATACGTGCTTATGGAAAAGAACTTGCATGACATCTTTTGTCATACCCTCCCATGGCAGCGGGGTCCATAAGGAACTAAGGGATATTAAGGCCTCCTTTTAATAGAGAACCGGAACAAAGCATTAACACATAGTGAATACATGAACTCCTCAAATTACGGTCAGCACCGAAAAGTATCCCAATTACTATCACCTTGGGGTTTACGGATCATAACACGTAATAGGTGAATATGACTTGCAAGATCGGATCTAGAACATAGATATAATGGTGAAAACATAAATGGTTCAGATCTGAAATCATGGCACTCGGGCCCTAGTGACAAGCATTAAGCATGGCAAAGTCATAACAACATCAATCTCAGAACATAGTGGATACTAGGGATCAAGCCCTAACAAAACTAACTCGATTACATGATGACTCTCATCCAACTCCTCACTGACCAACGTGCCTACGAAGGAATTACTCACTCCCGGTGGGGAGCATCATGGAATTGGTGATGAAGAAGGGTTGGTGATGACGAAGACCAAAGATTCCCCTCTCCGGAGCCCCGAACGGGCTCCAGATCTAGCCTCCCGATGAAGAACAGGAGGCGGCGGCGGCTCCGTATAGTAAAACACAATGAAACTTCCTCCCCTATTTTTCTCTCCCAAAATAGGTATTTATGGAGTTGGAATTAGTATCTGCGAGGCCATGAGGTGGGCACAACCCACCAGGGCACGCCATATGGGGGGCGCGCCCTGGTGTCTTGTGCCCAGCAAGGGGCCCCCATCCGGTGGTTCTTGGTGCCAGTATTTTTTATTTATTCTGAAATAATTCTCCAAAAAGTTTTGTCCAAATCCGAGAACTTTTATTTCTGCACAAAAACAACACCATGGTAGTTCTGCTGAAAACAGTGTCAGTCTGGGTTAGTTTCATTCAAATCATGCAAATTAGACTCCAAAACAAGAGCAAAAGCGTTACGAAAAGTAGATACGACGGAGACGTATCACCTCACCCAGTGACAGAAGGGGTAGCGAGGCACGTATGTATCATTGCTATTAAGGATAACAAGATGGGGTCTATTCCTACATGAATAGATCTTGTCTACATCATCTCATCGTTCTTATTGCATTACTCCGTTTCTCCATGAACTTAATACACTAGATGCATGCTGGATAGCGGTCGATGTGTGGAGTAATAGTAGTAGATGCAGGCAGGAGTCGGTCTACTAATCTTGGACGTGATGCCTATATATTGATCATTGCCTTGGATATCATCATAATTATTCGATCTTCTATCAATTGCCCAACAGTAATTTGTTTACCCACCGTATGCTATTTTCTCGAGAGAAGCCACTAGTGAAATCTACGGCCCCCGGGTCTATGTTTTATCATATTGCTTTCAGATCTATTTTTCACCGCATTTGTTTTGAGATCTATTATTCCAACAACCCAAAAATACTTTGCTGCACTTTTTATTTGCATCTTTTATTTTGTGTTTTATTCAGATCTATTTATCCAACTACATACAAATCAATCTATCTTTTTACTGAGGAGGGATTGACAACCCCTCTTACGCATTGGGTTGCGAGGATTTGTTCTTTGTGTGCAGGTACCGTTTACATAGTGTTGCTTGGTTCTCCTACTGGATTGATACCTTGGTTTCATAACTGAGGGAAATACCTACCGTAGCTGTACTGCATCATCCCTACCTCTTTGGGCAAATACCGACGCAGTTTCAAGCCGCATCAAAAGGAATTTCTAGCGCCGTTGCCGGGGAGGATCAAGTCAAGATAGTCTCCCGTCAACTTGCCAATTTCTGGTGCCGTTGCCGGGGAGACATCATCAACATCTATCAGGTTCCTAATCACAAATCTCATCTCCTTGCAATTTACATTATTTGCCATTTGCCTCTCGTTTTCATCTCCCCCACTTCACAAAAAATTTGCCGTTTTATTCACCTTCTTTTTCATTCGCCTTTTTCTCATCGGATCTATTTTTTTGTTTGCAATCTTGTTTGCGTAGTCATGATGTCTCCAGAAAACACCAAGTTGTGTGATTTTTCCAATACCAATAACAATGATTTTCTTAGTACTCCGATTGCTCCTCCCACCACTGGTGCGGAATCTAGTGATATTAATGCCGCTTTGTTGAATCTTGTTATGAAAGATCAATTTTCCGGTACTCCTAATGAGGATGCCGCGTCCTGTCTAAACACATTAGTAGAATTGTGTGATATGCAAAAGAAAAAAGATGTGGACAACGATATTGTGAATTTGAAATTATTTCCTTTTTCCTTGCGGGATCGTGCAAAAAATTGGCTTTCTTCTTTGCCTCGCAATAGTATCGATTCTTGGGATAAGTGCAAGGATGCTTTTATTACTAAGTATTTTCCGACCGCGAAAATTATTTCCCTTAGAACTCAAATTATGAATTTTAAGCAACTTGAGCATGAACATGTTGCACAATCTTGGGAAAGAATGAAGTTGATGCTAAGAAATTGTCCTACTCATGGTTTAAATCTTTGGATGATCATACAAATTTTTTATGCGCGATTGAATTTTGTCTCTAGAAATCTTTTAGATTCCGCCGCGGGTGGTACTTTTATGGAAATTACTTTGGGTGAAGCTACTAAATTACTAGATAATATCATGGCAAATTATTCACAATGGCATACCGAAAGAGCACCTACTAGTAAAAAAATTAATTCGATTGAAGAAATTAGTACTTTGAGTGAAAAAGTTGATGCTCTTATGAAATTGGTTGCTAGTAAAAGTGATCCTATTGATCTTAATTATGTGCCTTTGTCTACTTTCATTGAGCAAAATAGTGATCCCGTAGATGTGAATTTTGTCTCACGAAACAATTTCAATAATAATGCTTATAGAGGTAATTTTAATCCTAGGCCTTTTCCTGGAAATTCCTCAAATTCCTATGGTAATTCTTATTACAATAATAATAGTAACCCCTCTGATCTTGAGATTAATATTAAAGAATTTATCAATGCTCAAAAAGTTTTCAATACTATGATAGAAGAAAAATTGAATAAGATTGATGATATGTCTAGAAGAATTGATAGAATTTCTCATGATGTAGAAAATCTCAAGTTTAAAATTTTTCTATGGATGAAAGTAAAAAAAGTTTTCAATATTAATGAATCAATTAAAGCTTTATTTGTTTCTATGGATGTAAGTAAAAAAAATAACCCCTATGCTTAGAGCTAAAAGAGATTTTTTAGAAAGAGCGTTTTCTAGTGATTGCTTTCATAAAAATGATGAAGATCTTAAAGTGATTGGTGTTTCTTGTATTGATTCCTTGTTTAGTAAAATTAAAATTGATGATAAAGGGACTGAATAAGAGTCAACTTTAGCTAGAGGGCGTCCCAATAATTTGGAGGGTGAAAATCTTGATGAAAAAATTGATAAAAGTGGGTTTGGAGAGGTCAAAACTTTAGCTAGTGATGTGCCCACTCTTTTGGATTACAAAGACTTTAATATTGATAATTTCTCTTTGATTGAATGTATTTATTTGTTGCAATCCATGATAAATTCACCCCATGCTTATGAACAAAATAATGCTTTTACTAAACATATCGTAGATGCCATGATGAAAGCTTTAGAAGAAAAGTTGGAGTTAGAGATTTCAATTCCTAGAAAATTACATGATGAATGGGAACCTAACATTAAAGTCAAGATAAAAAATTGTAAGTGCTTTGCTTTATGTGATTTGGGTGCTAGTGTTTCAACAATTCCGAAATCTTTATGTGATGTGCTTGGTCTTACCGATATTGAAGAATCTTCTCTTAATTTGCACTTGGTGGATTCTACTATTAAAAAGCCTTTGGGAAGAATTAATTATGTTCTTATTCTTGTAAATAGGAACTATGTGCCCATAGATTTTATGGTTCTTGATATTGATTGCAATCTGTCTTGTCCAGTTATACTTGGTAGACCGTTTTTACGTACTATTGGTGTCGTGATTGATATGAAAGAAGGAAATATTAAATTTCAATTTCCACCAAGAAAGGGTATGGAACACTTCCCTAGAACAAGAATTAAGCCACCATATGAATCAATCATGAGGGCATCATATGGATCAAAAGCTAAAGATGACAATACTTGAATCTATGAATTATGCCTAGCTAGGGACATAAAACGATAACGCTTGTTGGGAGGCAACCCAATGAAAAAAAATTATTTTTACCTTTTTCTTTCTGTTATAGGTTGTTTGCACAATTATTCTACTGTTATGATTGTGTTCTTTATGTTTTAATTAGTGTTTGTGCCAAGTAAAGCCTTTGGGATAGCTTTGGGTGATACTTGATTTGATCCTGTTGAAAAACAGAAACTTTTGCGTCCAGTAACAGAATTGGTTAAGTTCACAGAAGCGACGAACAATTCTGATTTCTATTACAAAAGATTTATATACAAATTTCCTATGTTTTCCTAATTTTTCAGAATTTTTGGAGTTACAGAAGTATGAGAACAATTCTCATCTTTATAGACTGTTCTGTTTTTGACAGATTCTGTTTTCTTTGCATTGTGTGCTTATTTTGATGAATCTATGGATTGTATTGGAGGGTATAAGCCATGGTAAATTTAGAATACAGTAGATATAATGCAATAACAAAATTTGAATGGTTTGCAACAGTAATTAAAGTAAAGATTGGTTTTCTTATACTAACGGATCTCACGAAGGTTTTGTTAAGTTTTGTGTGATTGAAGTTTTCAAGTTTTGGGTGACATCACGATGGATGAAGGAATAAGTAGTGTCAAGAGCCTAAGCTTGGGGATTCCCCATGGCACCCCAAGTTAATATTCAAGGAGAACCAAGCAACTAAGCTTGGGGATGCCCGAAAGGC
Organism: Thinopyrum elongatum; assembly: GCA_011799875.1. Lineage (NCBI taxonomy): Eukaryota > Viridiplantae > Streptophyta > Magnoliopsida > Poales > Poaceae > Thinopyrum > Thinopyrum elongatum. Next base: position 124,302,139 of record CM022297.1, read on the forward strand.
ATCCCCTCTTTCTTCTAAGGACCATCGGTATTTTACTTGGAGCTATATTTTTATTCGTCACATATCATGAGTTTTGCTTGGAGCGTGTTGTATTATATGAGTCTTTGCTTTTTTTACTTTTTAATTTGTCACAAGTATCCTAGATGGACACACCTATTTGAGAGAGCCAAAATTGTGCTATGATTTGTTAGAATTGCTTTATATGCTTCACTTAAAAAATTTGAGCCATGGAATTGCTCTAGTGCTTCACTTAAAACTTTTTGAGCACAGTGTGCTTTAATATTTTTGAAGAAATACTCTCATGATTCACTTAGATTAATTTGAGAGTTAGTAAATTTTTGAAGAAATTCTCTCATGCTTCACTTTTATTATTTTGAGAGATGAAATTTTTATGCTCATTTCCTCACTTAAATTTATTTGAGCTTGTCAAAAGCAATTGCAACATATGAAATTAGTCCCAAAGTGATAGATATTCAAGAGGGATATAATAAAAACTTTCATGAAGTCCATTGGACAAAATAAACTTGATTCTTTGTAATAGTTTTGAGATATGATGATAGTAATATGTGAGTCATGTTAGTGAGTAATTATGCTTTAGTAAGAATATTGGTGTTAAGGTTTGTGATTCCCTATACAAGCACGGAAGTTAATAGTTATGCAATGAAATTACATCCTACTTGTGGTGCATTATTCGGTGTTAGTTATGCTCAATGCTCGCTTATGTGAATTTTTGTTTCTTGGTTGGTTACTTCTCAATCTTTTTGCTAGCCTCCACTTGTACTAAATAGAAATACTAGCTTGCACCACTACTGTACCAGAGGGTATCAAGGAGGATTAGATCCTCACGCACTATCTCCAAGGCTTTGATAGAACATACATGGGCAGTGGACATCGGGCCAGATATAACGGCTGCCATGCTGCGCCAATTTCTGGACGTGTGGCAAAAAGTGGATGAAGTTCAACTTCAGGATGGAGGGCGAGACACAATATGTTGGGCATGGGAGAAGGACGACCAGTTCTCTGCCAGATCTGTGTATGCCACCAAATTATCTGGGCTAGAAGTGGCATCAACAACACAGTTTACTTGGAAGTCAAGGGCACCAAACCAATGTTGCTTCTTTGCCTGGCTTGCCATCAAGGACCGATGCTGGACGTCGGACAGATTGGCAAGGAGGGGACTACCGCACCAGAGTGCCTACCCGTTGTGTGACCAGCACGATGAGTGATACGTCTCTGTCGTATCTATAATTTTTTATTGTTTCAAGCCAATATTATACAACTTTTACATACTTTTGGCAACATTTTATATGATTTATTGGACTAACCTATTGATCCAGTGCCCAGTGCCAGTTCCTGTTTGTTGCATGTTTTTTTGTTTTGCAGAATATCCATATCAAACGAAGTCCAAACATGATAAAAAATTACCGAGAATTATTTTGGAATATTTGTGATTTTTGGGAGTTGGAATTAATGCAAATGGAGGCCCACAGCCACCACGATACACCTAGGCATGCCAGGCATCCCAGGTGCATGGTGGTGTATCGTACCCTCCTCGTAAGTCGGTTGGAGCTCTACTTCTGGCACAAGAAAGCTTATATCCGGAAAAAATCGTGTTAAAATCTCAGCACAATCGGAGTTACGGATCTCCGGGAATATAAGAAATGGTTTTCGGCCAGAAAACAGGAACGCGAAACAGAAGTGAACAGAGTGATAGATCCAATCTAGGAGGGGCTCTTGCCCTCCGCCGCCATGGAGGCCATGGAGCAGAGGGGGAACTCTCCTCCCATCTAGGGGGGAGGCCAAGGAAGAAGAAGATGGAGGGGGGCTCTCTCCCCCTCTCTCCCGGTGGCGCCGAAGCGCCGCCGGGGCAATCATCATGATGGCGATCTACACCAACAACTTCGCTGCCATCAACACCAACTCTCTCCCCCTCTATGAAGCAGTGTAACCTCTCTTCTACCCTTCGTAATCTATACTTAAACATGGTGCTCAACGCTATATATTATTTCCCAATGATCTATGGCAATCTTATGATGTTTGAGTGGATCCATTTTGTCCTATGGGTTGATAGATGATCATGGTTGGTGTGGGTTGTATGTTTTATTTTGGTTCTGTCCTATGGTGCCCTTCGTGTCGCGCAAATGTGGGGGATCCCCGTTGTAGGGTGTTGCAATACGTTCATGGTTCGCTTATGGTGGGTGGCGTGAGTGACAGAATACATAGACCCGAGTAAGTGGGCTATTGCGTATGGGAGTAAAGAGGACTTGATACTTAATGCTATGGTTGGGTTTTATCTTAATGATCTTTGGTTGTTACGGATGCTTGCTAGAGTTCCAATCATAAGTGCATATGATCCAAGTAGAGAAAGTATGTTAGCTCATGCCTCTCCCTCATATAAAGTTGCAATAATGATCACTGGTCTAGTTATCGATCACCTAGGGACAAATGACTTTCTTGTTGACAAAAGCTATCTACTTTTATTATCTCACAATTTATTCGTAGTTTTTATTCTCGCAAAGTACTCATAGTTTTATTCTTGCAAAATAGTTTCATACTTGTTTTAGGTAAAGCAAACGTTAAGTGTGCGTAGAGTTGTATCGGTGGTCGATAGAACTTGAGGGAATATTTGTTCTGCCTTTAGCTCCTCGTTGTGTTTGACACTCTTATTTATCAAAAAAGGCTACAAACGATCCCCTATACTTGTGGGTTATCAAGACCTTTTTCTAGCGCCATTGCCGGGGAGCAATAGCGTGGGGTGAACATTCTTGTGTGTGCTTGTTTGCTTTATCACTAAGTAGATTTTATTTTGTGCTTTTGTTTTCTATCTCTAGTTATGGGTGGGAAACGTAAAATACCAAAAAAAATTAGTTGTACCTACTAAACCAATGGTTGAAGAACCACCCAAAATCTATCATACTGCTGAAGCTTTCTACTTGGATTATCTTCGATCCCTATGTGCTCGTGCTGAAAACCCAACTAGCTTAGTTGAGGGAAAATCATTAAATGAGCATGCTTATTATGTGTGATACCACTTATCTCAAAAAGGGAAACTTTTCCGGCATCAAATTAATACTATGCAATGCTATGCTTGGAATTTATGTGAATTAAATGATTTTACTTGTTGTTCTGAAGACCCTAAGAAACACCTTCCCTACCAATGTGAGTTTAGTGATAATGGAATCTTATCTTCTTATGCCAAGGGTGTTTATAATTACTATGATGTTGAACAAATTGAAGAATTTGTTGCTTTTAAGGGTGCTTATGAAATTGCTTCTTTGATTGAAAAGTATGATGCTACTCTTTACAAATCTGAAAATTTTGCCATACTTAAATATTGCTATGAAAACTATGCTTCTAATGCTTATATTAAACCATATATTGAGGAGTCCTCCGCTGTCGAAGAAGAGACTAATATTTTGCAGGAAACTATGGAGGAAGAATTTGCTGAAATTGTGAGCTAATTAGATGAAAAAGATGATGAGGAGGGCGAAGAACAAAAGGAGGAAGAGCGGATTAGCTACCCGTGCCCACCTTCTAATGAGAGTAACTCTTCAACTCATACATTATTTAATTTCCCTTTATGCTTACCGAAGGATGAATGCTATGATAATTGCTATGATCCCGTTGATTCTTTTGAAATATCCCTTTTTGATGAAATTGTTGATTGCTATGCTTGTGGCCAAGATGCCAATTTGAATTATGCTTATAGAGATGAACTTGCTATAGTTCCTTATGTTAAGAATGAAGTTGTTGCTATTGCACCCACACATGATAGTCCTATTATCTTTTTGAATTCTCCAAACTACACTATATCGGAGAAGTTTGCTCTTATTAAGGATTATATTGATGGGTTGCCTTTTACCGTTGCACATGATGATTTTGATGAATATAATATGCATGTGCTTGCTGCTCCTACTTGCAATTATTATGAGAGAGGAACTACATCTCCACCTCTCTTTGTTTCCAACACGATAAAATTGCAAGAAACTGCTTATGCTATGTATTGGCCTTTACTTGATGTGCATGAATTGTTCTTTTATGACATGCCGATGCATAAAGAAGAGAGTTAGACTTCGTCATTGCATGATATATGTTGCTTTGTGCTCACTACGAAATGTCAAATCATTGTTAATTAAAATTGGCTTTGATATACCTTGGGATCCGGGTGGATCCATTACTTGAGCACTTTATGCCTAGCTTAATGGCTTTAAGAAAGCGCTGCCAGGGAGACAACCCAAAAGTTTTAGAGGGTCATTTTATTCTGTTGAATTCTTTTATAAATTTAAAAACAAAAAAAATATAGATGGGAACTTAAAACTTTACAAAAGGAAAAGTAAAAGTGAGAAGGACGAGCAGCGTGGAAGTGGGAGCATGCCTTGAACTTTGTTCATGCCCATGGAAACTTTGTGAATCTTGAATTACAGAAAATTTTCAACAAAAATAATTATCCCCTTGTACAAATTCATTGTATTGTAAAAATAATGTGCCAAGATTTGTCTTTTGGATGATTAGATTGCTTGTTGGTATGTGCGGTGTAAAAACAGAAACTTTGGCTGTAGTGCGTGATTTTACATTTTTTACTGGAATGTAAAAAGTTTCTGAAATTTTTACACAGTATTTCTATGAATTTTTTTTCTTTTTTACTAATTTTTCAGAATTTTAGGAATTTACAGAAGTATGGTTAAAGTTCAGATTACTACAGACTGTCCTGTTTTGACAGATTCTATTTTTGATGCATTGTTTTGCTTGTTTTGATGAAACTATCAATTCTATCGGTGGTATAAGCCATGGAGAAGTTATAATATAGTAGCTACAATTCAAAAACAAAATATGAATGGGTTTTCAACAGTACTTAAACTAGTGATTTGCTTTATTATACTAACAGATCTCACCAGTTTTCTATTAAGTTTTGTGTGGATGAAGTGTCCAAAGATCGAGGAGGTCTCGATATGAGGAGAAGACGGAGAGGCAAGAGTTCAAGCTTGGTGATTCCCAAGGCACCCCAAGTAAATATTCAAGGAGACTCAAGCGTCTAAGCTTGGGGATGCCCCGGAAGGCATCCCATCTTTCTTCAACAAGTATCGGTATGTTTTCGTTTTCATTTCGTTCATGTGATATGTGTAAATCTTGGAGCGTATTTTGCATTTAGTTTTCATTTTTATTTTATGCACCATGCTGGTATGAGATAGTCCATGGTTGATTTATAGAATGCTCATTGCACTTCACTTATAATTTTTGAGTATGGCTTTATAGAATGCTTCATGTGCTTCACTTATATCATTTGAAGTTTGGATTGCTTGTTTCTCTTCACATAGAAAACCATTATTTATAGAATGCTCTTTTGTTTCACTTATATATATTAGAGCATGGTCTTTTGTAGAAAGAATTAAACTCTCATGCTTCACTTATATTTATTTAGAGAGTTAACAGGAATTGGTCATTTGCATGGTTAGTCATGAAATCCTACATAAAACTTGTGGATCACTAAATATGATATGTTTGATTCCTTGTAATAGTTTTGCAATATAGAGATGATAATATGTGGGAGCTACTAGTAAACGGTTGGGGTTAGTAAGAATATTGGTGTTAAGGTTTGTGATTTCTGAACCATGCATGTATAGTCTCTCGTTATGCTATCAAGTTGGAGCATGATTTATTATTGATTGTCTTCCTTATGAGTGGCGGTCGGGGTCGAGCGATGGTATTTTCCTACCAATCTATCCCCCTAGGTGCATGCGTAGTAGTACTTTGCTTCGAGGGCTAATAAACTTTTGCAATAAGTATATGAGTTCTTTATGACTAATGTGAGTCCATGGATTATACGCACTCTTACCTTTCCGCAATTTGCTAGCCTCTTCGATACCGTGCATTGCCCTTTCTCACCTCGAGAGTCGGTGCAAAGTTCGCCGGTGCATCCAACCCCCGTGATATGATACGCTCTATCACACATAAGCCTTATTATATCTTCCTCAAAACAGCCACCATACCAACCTATTATGTCCTTTCCATAGCCATTCCGAGATATATTGCCATGCAACTTCCACCGCTTCCGTTTTGATGACTTGAGCATTCATTGTCATATTGCTTTGCATGATCGTAAGATAGCTAGCATGAAATTTCCATGGCTTGTCCGTCTTTTGATATCATTGTTATGCTAGATCATTGCACATCCTGGTACACTACCAGAGGCCTTCATATAGAGTCATAATTTGTTCTAGATATCGAGTTGTAATTTTTATTTCTTTTGAGTTGTAAGTAAATAGAAGTGTGATGATCATCATCATTCATTATTAGAGCATGTCCTAGTGAGGAATGGATGTTGGAGACTATGATTCCCCCACAAGTCAGGATGAGGCTCCGGACAAAAATATATAAAAAAAGAAAAAAGTGAGGCCAAAAAGAGCCCAAGAAAAAAAGAAAAGAAAAAAATGAGAGAAAAGAGAGAAGGGGCATGCTAATTCCACACTTGTGCTTCAAATAAAGTAGCACCATGTTTTTCATATAGAGAGTCTCCTATGTTGTCACTTTCATATACTAGTGGGAATTTTTCATTATAGAGTTAGATGCACACCCACTTAGTTTTCGTGTTGAGCTCTTAGTGCATTAGTTGCATGGAAATCCCTACTCCTCGCATTGATATCAATTGATGGGCATCTCCATAGCCCGTTAGTCAGCCGCGTCGATGTGAGACTTTCTTACTTTTTTGTCTTCTCTATATTTACCACTATCATCATACTCTATTCCACCCATAGTGCTATATCCATGTCTTGCTCTCATGTATTGCGTGAGGGTTGAAAAAGCTGAAGCGCGTTAAAAAGTATGAACCATTTGCTCGGCTTATCATCAGGGTTGTGCATGATAAATACTTTGTGTTAAGAAGACAGAGCATGACAAGACTATATGATTTTGTAGGGATAGCCTTCTTTAGCGTTGATATTTTGAAAGACATGATTGTTTATTGGGATGCGTGAGTATTGATGTCTTTATGTCAAATTATAGACTATTGCTTTGAATCATTCGTGTCTTAATATTCATGCCATGATTAGATATATGATCAAGATTATGCTAGGTAGCATTTCACATCAAAAATTATCTTTTTTATCATTTACCTACTCGAGGACGAGGAGGAATTAAGCTTGGGGATGCTGATACGTCTCCGTCGTATCTATATTTTTGATTGTTTCATGCCAATATTATACAACTTTTACATACTTTTGGCAACAGTTTATATGATTTATTGGACTAACCTATTGATCAAGTGCCCAGTGCCAGTTCCTATTTGTTGCATGTTTTTTGTTTCGCAGAATATCCATATCAAACGAAGTCCAAACGTGATAAAAATTTACGGAGAATTATTTTGGAATTTTGTGATTTTTGGGAGTTGGAATTAACGCAAACTGAGGCCCACAGCCACCACGATACACCTGGGCGCGTTAGGCAGCCAAGTCGCATGGTGGTGTATCGTGCCCTCCTCGTAAGTTGGTTGGAGCACTACTTCAGGCGCAAGGAAGCTTATATCTGGAAAAAAAATGTGTTAAAATCTCAGCACAATCAGAGTTACGGATCTCCAGGAATATAAGAAACGGTTTTTGGCCAGAAAACAGGAACGCGAAACAGAAGAGAACAGAGAGATAGATCCAATCTAGGAGGGGCTCCTGCCCCTCCGTCGCCATGGAGGCCATGGACCAGAGGGGGAACTCTCCTCCCATCTAGGGGGGAGGCCAAGGAAGAAGAAGAAGGAGGAGGGCTCTCTCGCCCTCTCTCCCGGTGGCTCCGGAGCGCCGCCGGGGCAATCATCGTGATGGTGATCTACACCAACAACTTCGCCGCCGTCAACACCAACTCTCTCCCCCTCTATGCAGCGGTGTAACCTCTCTTCTACCCATTGTAATATCTACTTAAACATGGTGCTCAATGCTATATATTATTTCCCAATGATCTATGGCTATCTTATGATGTTTGAGTACATCCCTTTTGTCCTATGGGTTGATAGATGATCATGGTTGGTGTGAGTTGTATGTTTTATTTTGGTGCTATCCTATGGTGCCCTCCGTGTCACGCAAACATGATAGATTCCCGCTGTAGGGTGTTGCAATAAGTTCATGGTTCGCTTATGGTGGGTGGCATGAGTGACAGAATACACAGACCCGAGTAAGTGGGCTATTGCGTATGGGAGTAAAGAGAACTTGATACTTAATGTTATGGTTGGGTTTTACCTTAATGATCTTTGATAGTTGCGGATGCTTGCTAGAGTTCCAATCATAATTGCATATGTTCCAAGTAGAGAAAGTATGTTAGCTCATGCCTCTCCCTCATATAAAGTTGCAATAATGATCACCGGTCTAGTTATCGATCACCTAGGGACAAATGACTTTCTTGTTGACAAAAGCTATCTACTTTTATTATCTCGCAATTTATTCGTAGTTTTTATTCTCGTAAAGTACTCGTAGTTTTATTCTTACAAAATAGTTACATACTTGTTTTATGTAAAGCAAATGTAAAGTGTGCGTAGAGTTGTATCGGTGGTCAATATAACTTGAGGGAATATTTGTTCTGCCTTTAGCTCCTCATTGGGTTTGACACTCTTATTTATCGAAAAAGGCTACATACGATCCCCTATACTTGTGGGTTATCAACGAGACCATGAATCACATCATGATTGGTTGTATCTTTACTCAGGATATTTGGACACGGATTTGCATGGCTATGGGAAAGCCAGAAAGGCCCCCCTACCACAGGAGACACTACCGGAGTGGTGCATCAGGTAGGAGGAGAGTGGAGAGCATCGGAAGGCGGTAAGGGCCATGTGCCTCCTTGTTTTGTGGGAAATCTGGAAACACCACAATGTCGTGGTGTTCGATGGAGCTATGCCTTCCACACAACATGTTCTACATCGGATTGTTGACGAGGGCCGAATATGGATTCAGGTAGGCCTGCTACGCGGGGTAGCCGAGGGGTTCTTCACAAGGTTGGCAACGTGGGCAAGTAGTGAGTAGTCGGCATAGGATTTTTATTATGGTGGAGCTGGCCGTTTCGCTGCTTGTAACTACATTGTAATAGAAATTGCGGAGGGAGTCTTCCCTATCCTGTTTAATATATGATATGCACACTCGTGCATATTCGAGAAAAAATACTACTTGTGCATCCAAATTCCTTAAACCTAGTTTTGCCATATGAGTCCATCATACCTACCTATATGCGGTATTTTTGTGCCGTTCTAAGTAAATTTGTATGTGCCAACTCTAATTATCAAAATGAATTTCCTTTTTGTGTGCCCGTACCGCTCATGAAGCGGCAGGGGGTGGCCAATATTTTCCATGCTAGATGTGTTATTCTCAAGATGAGTGTTTATTCACTTGTCATTTCACGAGAGCGTGGTGGTAATAGGGATGCCCAGTCCCGAAATGAAAAAGAAATTTACTTTATGTTGTCAAATAATAAATTCCTTGCAAAGTTTTGGTATGGATGGTACCCGTGGATACGGCTAGCGTGGAGTGTGAAAGTATGGTGGAAAAAGGAGTAAACTTTATTTTACGTTTGGGAACCGCCTATGATATATCTAGCATGGAAAGTGTTAGGAATTACTCAGTCGTTTTCGTTGACGGGAAAAGCATTCCTCTCAAAATATTTTATCTCTCAATTTAAGCTTTGAGCCCTGGCACCTCCACAAATCCCTACTTCCCTCTGCGAAGGGCATGTCTATTTAGTTTATGCATTTTTATTTTTATTTGAGTCTCCATCTTCTCTTATAAAGCACCAACTAGGGAGCACTATGATCATACTTGTGCATTGGATGTAGCTAATATTTGAGTGTGTTTCATGAATGGATCAATGATTGAGCATTATGGGCTAGGGATAACTTTCTTCAGTGTTGATATTTTGAAAGACATGGTTGCTTGTTGATATGCTTGAGTATTGAAATTATCATGTCAAATATAGACTACTGATTTGAACCATATAAAAGTCCAAATGTCCATGCTACAAAAGAAAAGAATATGTGATGAACATGTTAGGCAGCATTCCACATCAAAAATTCTGTTTTTATCATTTACCTACTCGAGGACGAGCAGGAATTAAGCTTGGGGATGCTGATATGTCTCCAACATATCTATAATTTTTTATTGTTCCATGATGTTATATTATCATTCTTGGATGTTTTACAATCATTTTATAGCAACTTTATATCATTTTTTGGGACTAACCTATTGACATAGTGCCCAGTGCCAGTTGCTGTCTTTTGCTTGTTTTTTGCTTCGCCGAATATCCCTATCAAACAGAGTCCAAACGCAGCGAAACTTTTTGGAGATTTTTTTTGAACCAGAAGACAACTTGGGGGCCAAGAAAGGACCAGAGGGGAGGCCCGTGGGGACCACAAGACACCAGGGCACGCCTAGGAGCCCAGGTGCGCCCTGGTGGGTTGTGGGGCCCACGAGGGTCTCCCGCACCGCCTCTTTGCCCTATAAATTCCCAAATATTCCAGAAACCCTAGGGGAGCAGACGAAACACAATTCCAGTCGCCGCAAGTTCCAGAACCACGAGATCCAATCTAACACCATCATAGAGGGGTTCATCATCCTCATTGGTGCCTCTCTGATGATGCGTGAGTAGTCCACCATAGACCTACGGGTCCGTAGGTAGTAGCTAGATGGCTTCTTCTCTCTTTTTGATTCTCAATACAATGGTCTCTTAGAGATCTATTTGATGTAAACCTTTTTTACGGTGTGTTTGTTGGGATCCGATGAACTTTGAGTTTATGATCAGTTCTATATCCATGAATTTTATTTGAGTTTCTTTGATCTCTTATATGCATGATTATTTATAGCATCATATTTATTCTTCGAATCTTTGGTTTAGTTAGGACAACTAGATCGATTTTTCTTGCCATGGGAAGAGGTGCTTTGTGATGGGTTCGATCTTACGGTGTCCTCACCCAGTGACAGAAGGGGTAGCGAGGCACGTATGCATTGTTGCTATTAAGGATAACAAGATGGGGTCTATTCCTACATGAATAGATCTTGTCTACATCATGTCATCATTCTTATTGCATTACTCCGTTTCTCCATGAACTTAATACACTAAATGCTTGCTGGATAGTGGTCGATGTGTGGAGAAATAGTAGTAGATGCAGGCAGGAGTCGGTCTACTAATGTTCGATGTGATGCCTATATATTGATCATTGCCTTGGATATCGTCATAATTATTCGATCTTCTATCAATTGCCCAACAGTAATTTGTTTACCCACCGTATGCTATTTTCTCGAGAGAAGCCACTAGTGAAATCTACGGCCCCCGGTTTATCTTTTATCATATTGCTTTCAGATCTATTTTTCACCGCATTTGTTTCAGATCTATTATTCCAAAAACCCAAAAATACTTTGCTGCACTTTTTATTTGCATCTTTTATTTCGTGGTTTATTCAGATCTATTTATCCAACTACATACAAATCAATCTATCTTTTTACCAAGGAGGGATTGACAACCCCTCTTACGTGTTGGGTTGCGAGGATTTGTTCTTTGTGTGTAAGTACCATTTACATAGTTGGTTCTCCTACTGGATTGATACCTTGGTTTCATAACTGAGGGAAATACCTATCGTAGTTGTACTGCATCATCCCTTCCTCTTTGGGGAAATACCGACGCAGTTTCAAGCCGCATCAAACAACCACTGTCTAAGTTTGGGCTCTTGATTTTTCTCTTGGTGGATCTTAAACTCAAATCACTCGGAGAGGGGATGCTTAGTCAATCTTCTCAGAAATCTTAAGCGGAGCAGCCAACGGACAATGTTGGAGCGGGGTGGCTATTTATAGCCGCAGCCTTCCCTGAAGGGAAATGACCAAATTGGATATGTGGGGCAGCCAATGGCCGAACGACACGAGTCCAACGGTCGGAATTTGAGCACAACGGTAACATTACTTGCGGAGCAAGTAAAGCTAACTCCTCAGTTCGAAAGATATCTCATGCGGGACGAAGAACAATGCCTACCGCTGTGAGGTAATCATTCAAAGCTTAAAGAGATTTCTCTCGCATCTTTCATAGGTTTTGGGCTATGCATCACAACGGATCTAAGCTTCGAGAACCAATACCCCTCTTAAGATTACGGAGGTCCTATGACTCAAATAAATAAAGAAGAACAATGAAGTGAATACTACGTCTTCACTTTGTCTTCGACTTCCATTCGCTACAGTCATATTCCTTCGGACATAATCTCCAAACCAATTGCTTCAAGTCAGCAATAATTTTTGAGGGGCTAACTCCTTCACATCAATCTTCTTGCCTACATGTCCTCAAAATATGTAGCTCATTCTTCTCTGCAACATAGATATTCTTCGGTGTACTTCCTCGAACTTGACACCTGAGTTAGCATTCTCTTCGATACTGCATGGACTATTTCTCTCTGTATGCACTAGCAAACAAATTAGTCCATGCCTGTTTCTGTCAATAATCTCCAAAACACAAGAGGGAAAATATTGCACCAACACTATGCATTCCTACTCCCAATCCCTGACAGTTTCTGGGTCGTGTGGGAAGGACCCCCCTATCGCCCACACTGGCAAGGTGACGGTTTAAAATACCGTTGCGGAAAGGGGTTAAAGTTTGTATAGCAGCTCACTGTACTAGTGGAGTGCCCTCTACGGACTAAACCTCCTTGTTTACATAGGCACCAGGGGTATCTAGTGAAGGAAATATGCCCTAGAGGCAATAATAAAGTTGTTATTTTATATTTCATTATTCATGATAAAGGTTTATTATTCATGCTAGAATTGTATTGATCGGAAACCTAAATACATGTGTGAATACATAAACAAACATCGTGTCCCTAGTGAGCCTCTATTGACTAGCTCGTTGATCAAAGATGGTTATGGTTTCCTAACCATGGACATGAGTTGTCATTTGATAACAGGATCACATCATTAGGAGAATGATGTGATGGATAAGACCCATTCGTTAGCTTAGCATAATGATCGTTCAGTTTTATTGCTATTGCTTTCTTCATGTCAAATACATATTCCTTCGACTATGAGATTATGCAACTCCCGGATACCGGAGGAATGCCTTGCGTGCTATCAAACGTCACAACGTAACTGGGTGATTATAAAGATGCTCTATAGGTATCTCCGAAGGTATTTGTTGAGTTGGCATAGATCGAGATTAGGATTTGTCACTCCGAGTATCGGAGAGGTATCTCTGGGCCCTCTTGGTAATACACATCATAAGCTTGCAAGCAAACGACTAAGGAGTTAGTCACGAGGTGATGTATTACAGAACAAGTAAAGAGACTTGCTGGTAACGAGATTGAACTAGGTATGAAGATACCGACGATCGAATCTCGGGCAAGTAGCATACCGATGGACAAAGGGACTTACGTATGTTGTCATAACGGTTCGACCGATAAAGATCTTCATAGAATATGTAGGAGCCAATATGGGCATCTAGGTTATGCTATTTGTTATTGACCGGAGAGGTGTCTCGGTCATGTCTACATAGTTCTCGAACCCGTAGGGTCCGCACGCTTAACGTTCGTTGACGATATAGTATTATATGAGTTATGTGATTTGGTGACCGAATGTTGTTCGGAGTCCCAGATGAGATCGTGGACATGAAAAGGAGTCTTGAAATGGTTGAGAGGTAAAGATTGATATATAGCACGATGGTATTCGGACACCGGAAGTGTTTCGGGGGCTACCGGGTACTTATCGGGTCACCGGAAGGGCTTCCGGGCACCCCCGGCAAAAGATATGGGCCATATGGGCCAAAAGGGGAAACGCACCAGCCACAAGGGGCTGGTGTGCCCCCCATATAGGCCGGCCTAAGGAGGAGAAGGAAAGGGGAGAAGGGAAAGGAAAGTGTGGATTAGGATTCCCACTTCCTTCCCTCTCCCCCCCTCTTTCCTTCCCCCTCGGTTATATATGGCAGGGGGCGCGGCTTGGGAGGGACTCCAATTAGGATTCCTCCTGCTTGGGCACCTCCTATGGCTGCTCCTCCCTCCCTCCCACCTACATATATGTGGGAGGGGGGCGCCTAGCACACCCCAGACAATTGCCTAGCCGTGTGCGGCGCCCCCCTCCACCGTTTACAACCCCGGTCATATTTTTGTAGTGCTTCGGCGAAGCCCTGCGGAGATCACTTCACCATCACCGTCACCATGCCATTGTGCTGGATCAAGAAGGTGAGGGACGTCACCGAGCTGATCGTGTGCAGAACGCAGAGGTGTCGTGCGTTCCGTACTTGATCGGTTGAAGCGCGAAGAAGTTCGACTACATCAACCACGTTGTGAAACGCTTCCGCTTACGATCTATGAGAGTACGTAGACACACTCTCCCCCTCATTGCTATGCATATCCATGGATAGATCATTGTGTGTGCGTAGAATTTTTTTTGTTTTCCATGCAACATTTCCCAACAGTGGTATCAGAGCCAGGTCTATGCGTAGATGATATGCACGAGTAGAACGCAAAGAGTTGTGGGTGGTGATAGTCATACTGCTTACCACCAATGTCTTATTTTGATTCGGCGGTATTGTGGGATGAAACGACCCGGCCCAACCTTACATGTCCACGCACATGAGACCGGTTCCACCAACTAACATGCAACTAGTTTTACATAAAGGTGGCTGGCGGGTGTCTGTTTCTCCTACTTTAGTTGAATCAAATTTGACTACGGTCGGTCCTTTCAGAAGGTTAAAACAGCAAACTTGACGAATCACCGTTGTGGTTTTTGCCGTAGGTAAGAACGGTTCTTGCTAGAAACCCGTAGCAGCCGCGTAAAACTTGCAACAACAAAGTAGAGAACATCTAACTTGTTTTTGCAGGGTATGTTGTGATGTGATATGGTCAAGACATGATGTGATATACGTTATTGTATGAGATGATCATGTTTTGTAAGATATCAAGCAACCGACAGGAGCCTTATGGTTGTCTCTTTATTGTATGAAATGCAAACGCCATGTAATTGCTTTACTTTATCGCTATGAGCTAGCAATAGTTGTAGAAGCAATAGTTGGTGAGACGACCACGACGCAACGATGGAGATCAAGGTGTCGAGCCGATGACGATGGAGATCATGACGATGCTTTGGAGATGGAGATCAAAAGCACGAGATGATGATGGCCATATCATGTCACATATTTTGATTGCATGTGATGTTTATCTTTTATGCATCTTATTTTGCTTAGTTCGACGGTACCATTATAAGATGATCCCTTCACTAAATTTCAAGGTAAAAGTGTTCTCCCTGAGTATGCACCATTGCTACAGTTCGTTGTGTTGAGACACCACATGATGATCGGGTGTGATAGACTCTACGTTCACATACAACGGGTGTAAGATAGTTTTGCACATGCAGAATACTTGGGTTAAACTTGATGAGCCTAGCATGTACAGACATGGCCTCGGAACACTAGAGATCGAAAGATCGAACGTGAATCATATAGTAGATATGATCAACATAGAGATGTTCACCATTGATGACTACCCCATCTCACGTTATGATCGGACATGGGTTAGTTGATTTGGAGCACGTATCACTTAGATGACTTGAGGGATCACTACAGGAATCAGGAACTTTGCCGTCTGCCATGGCTGATGGCAAAGGCATGCCTGGCGGACGGCAAAGTCCTTTGCCCTCAGCCAGCAGACGGCCCCACGTCCGGCTGAATGAACTACGGCAAAGGGCTGCTTTGTCGTCTGCTTTAATAAAGCGGACGGCAAAGAAGTTTGCCGTCAGCTATCCTAAGCAAGCAGACGGCAAAGGACCTGGACGGCAGAGGGATAGGGTTAGGTGCGTTAGGTGGCTAACGGCATGCTGTGCCGTCTGCTGGCAGACGGCAAAGAAGCAAAGGTCTTTGCCGTCTGCCAGCAGACGGCACAGCACGCGCACCTGGGCTGTCCTATTTGGACACTTCGCCGTCTACTGGCAGACGGCAAAGACCTTTGCTTCTTTGCCGTCTGCCAGCAGACAGCAAAGTGTCGAAATAGGCCAGCCCAGGTGCCCCCAGGTTGCACAGGTAGCTGCCACGTGGCAGCTTTGCCGTCCGCTGGCAGACGACAAAGACCTTTGCCATCTGCTGGCAGACGGCAAAGTTCCTGTATTGCCCCTGTTAATTCTGTTTTTTCTTAAATTCAATCAATTTCACAGATATATATATATATTCATTTCAAAATACTTTCAACAAGCATACATAACCCTGCCATATGGATATGATCATCCAACACATATATATACCAAATCAAAAGTCCATATCCAACATATATATAGCCAACATATCCAATAATTAAGCAAAAAGTCCATATACAATGGTTTCATCCATACATACATATATAGGTAGCAAGTTTCACAGTGTTCATCCTACAAAATCAAAACAAAAAGGAAGGACAAGGAGAAGAGTAGACTCCATCAACGCAAGCTTCTGTGATCTGAAGCAAATCTGCAAATTGGGAAAGAAGAAAGTTAGAAGAAGAAGACTAGAAGAAGAAGAAGAAGACTAGAAGAAGAAGAAGAAAAAGAATTTTTCTTCTCTTTCTTTTTCTCCTCTTCTTTATCTTCTTCTTCTTCTAACTAAGGTAACCTAGGTAATTATGCCATTTTTTAGCTAACTAAGCATATTAAGTCATTTTGGAGGGAAAAATGCTAAGTGTATGTCATTTTAGAGCTAACCTAGGTAAATAGGTCATTTTGGAGCTAAGTAAGGTTATTACATCATTTTCGAGGAAAATAAGCTAAGTATATGACAGTTTGGAGCTAAACCAAGGTTATTATGCCATTTTTTACCTAAGTAAGCTAATTATGTCATACATGAACTAGCTAAGCTAAGTTTAGGTCATTATTGAGCTATCCTAGGTAGTTATGCCATTTTTTAGCTAACTAAGCATATTAAGTCATTTTGGAGGAAAAAAATGCTAAGTATAGGTCATTTTAGAGCTAACCTAGGTAAAATAGGTCATTTTGGAGCTAAGTAAGGTTATTATGTCATTTTCGAGGAAAATAAGCTAAGTATAGGTCATTTTGGAGATAAATAGGTCATTTCTTAAGCTAAGTATGCATTTGTTAAGCAAAACACTTGGGAAAACTTATCGTCATCATGGAGGTGAAGGACCGGTCGCGCCAGTGGCAGATGGAGAAGGATCGGTCAATGCTTGTCGGGAGGCACGCTACACCAAAGATCATTTGCAATGTCTCGTTAGCATGATGCAACTCAAATGTGAATACTAGTAACTAATGACCATTCCAATGAAACTCACTGTGGTCGCCGGAGTAATCTGGGGCATCGGCGGAGGGGTCTGACCGTTGGCCTGGCACACGGACTGCACATTTGGTTTTCACGAGTCAGTCATATTAGTTAGTAATGAAACGAACATTACGTGCATGATTTGGCTAATATGCAAGAGAAACTTACCACGAGGAGCTCTTATAGGGCCCGGTGAGACGCGTTGTTCCGATTCCTCTCCTCCTCCAACAGGCTAGCTGTCCTCTCCTCCAGGTCCCTCTCCCTCTCCACCGCCTGCCTGTTTGCCTCCACCAGAAGCGCCTGTGTGTTCAATCTCTCTTTCTCAAGAACAACCTGCAACACCACTCCTCGTTAGCATTGTAATCATCGACGGCTGCACACACAATGTAATGGAGGAAAGGTATCTGAGTCCGTATAACTAACCTCGATGGTGAGCTCCATTGGCCATGGACGAGGCCTTATCTTAGGATCAGAGCTCATCTGGCGCTTCTTGATCTCCGAGAGAGTGCTAGGACAACGTATCAGTCCATCCCCAATGGCTATCGAGCCATGGGACCTCTCGCCACCAGATATCATCACCAGCTCTGGATCAAAAGGATGCTGGCTCGGGTTAAAGTCCTCCCCTTTCCTCGTCCTCCCCTCATCTCTATACTTCACGAGCTTGTGGTGGGAGGAGATGTTGGTGAAGCTCTTTGGATGATCGAGGTCAGACTCCTCGAATGCCTTGGCCTTCTTGTACGGGGCAGTATGGGCCATGGCATAGAGGTCGAACACCCCTGGCACCTCCTTCTTGTTGTATCGCGCCTAAAAGAGATGAACAAAATATTAGTTAAGGGCTCAAGCTAGCATGAAGAATGAAATTGCATGAATCATGAAGCAAACCACATACCCAGTTATCCCCGTACTCATATAGGTTGGAGCTCCCTTAATGGTGTGGCACACCAACCATTTGGGCACGATTATCCTTGGCCTTGTTGTGGACGGCTAGCCATTGGGGAGAGCACCACTCATCCACCAATGCCTCCCAACAGTCCATCCTATCTGCACACCATCTCGGGGGCACCTAAGTTAGTCAAGAGAAAATTCAGCGCTACGCCTACGAATCAAATCAAGGAAACTAAGTACAAGGCATTAAGAATAGGTAATTACCTTCATGTACTTCTCCTTACTCAGAAACTTGCTGCTACACTTCGTCTTGGACCTCTTAATACCAGTCGAGGCATAGTAGTCTCGAACAGCCTGCACCCGAGCCTCGTGCCGTAAGTTCTGATGTAGGCGCTTGCACTCGGCTTCGATAACCATAGCCGTGGCCTCCTCCTGTGCCTCAAGACACTTGTAGAACGTCTGCAATCAAACAAGACAACACTGATTAGTACAATCACTAGGTACTGTTGATTTTTAATTCTGTAAAGGAGAAATTACCCAAAATGTCTGGATCACAATGTCGGTCACCGTCTCGCACAAGACACCGTCGACCCTGTCCTCCGGCGGGGCCGGGGCAGCCAAGTATAGCTCCCAGCTTAGTGCTAGCTGTGTAACCTGACCCTCACCGGGCAACGTGACCCACCCCGAGAAGTTCTGCCGGCAAATCCCACCAAGGACTTGGTTGGGCTTGCGGACACTAGGGCTGTGTTTCCAACCTCTGCAGTATGACAAGGCAACGCATTAGATATTAATTTGAAGAAACGTGAAGGCAAAAGGTTAAAAAAGAGTAAATGCACTTACTTCTCCCCATTAGGCGCAATCAACCACCTCTGCTTGCGGGTCATCGGCACGGGCGGGAGCTTTGTACCACCATGCTGGTAGACCTTGTCCCCCTCAACCAGCTCGCCCTCGCTATAGCTATCATCAGAAAAGCGGTCCTCGCCACCATCAGCATGGCCACTAGCCTCCGGAGTCTCGTGGGACGAAGACTCTGGGACCGGAGTCTCATGGGATGAAGACTCTAGGACCAGAGTCTCGTGGGGCGAAGGCTCGGCGACCCGAGGCTCGTCGGCCCGAGGCTCGTGGACCGGAGTCTGAGACATGTCCATGTCAGACGGGTCCACCTTAGACGGAGCTGTCCTATGGTCGGGTGAATCAGCTGGGGGGTGGCGGCGAGGAAGGCGTAGCAGCCTTCCTACCTCTCCCGCCGCCACGTCCACCTCTAGCATCCCTCTTCGTCCTCCCCCGACCTCTCCTGGCTGAAGAAGAAGCGCTCGCCGGTGGTGTCTGCATACTCTCTATTAGCACTATCCGGAGGTGATGGGGTGGAATGGAAGCACCCCTCCCAGCATGTGCCGAGGAATGAGGCTCGGAGCGCTCTTGACCCGCGCCCACCATCTGTCAACACCTGCAATGAGAAAGAGTAAACAAAATTAGTACAACATAAAAAAATTGAATACCTGATATGAATAATATGTATATAATTTAAGTGTATCATCATCATGAACATAATAAAAAAATTGAATACCTAATAACATGAACTAATTAATAATATATATGTACATAATAATAATTGAATACCTGACATTACTAATATTAATCTTCATCATCTATATATGCTCCAGGATCAATAAATGCACCATCATCATCACTATCAGTAATGACGTGCTCATCATCATCAATAAATGCATCAACATGTGGAAGGCCTCCTTTACGTAATCAACATGTGAAAGATCTTCTCTAACTTGCAGATCAACTCCGGCGCCAACTCTTCCATTTCCTCTAGCAGGCCAGGCGATAGTTCTTTCGCACAAAGAACACGGAAGAAATAGCTCAGCTCTGCCAGTACTAGCCATTCATCCTCAGGGATGAAGCCACACAACATCACCGGCATTACCCGCTCAACCCATATGTGCCAATCATGACTCTTGAGACCAAATATTTTCAATTTTTCAAGACTCGCTCCCCTCTTTAGATTCGCTGCATACCCATCGGGGAACATCAACTGCATTTTCACCCACAAGATAATTTCCCTCATAGCTGGTCTTCCAAGATTGAACCATGCCTTTGGCTTTGTCCAGTTCTGCTTTCCTTTCGGTTCTTGCATGTTTTGTAATGGTCTATCACATAGCGGCTCCTGATCGACTCTAGCCTTAGTATTATCCTTTGACTTCCCCTCTATGCCGAACAATGTACCAAAAAGTGCCTCGACGATATTCTTTTCAGTGTGCATCACGTCGATGTTGTGTGGGCAAAGGAGGTCTTTGAAGTAAGGCAGATCCCAAGAGCATGTCTTGTGCGTCCAGGCGTGTTTCGAATTATACCCCTTGAAATACCCTGGACGCTCTGGATCTGGCTCAAGAGCGTTTAACTGATCCAAGGTCTCTTGGCCTGTCAACGCAGGTGGTGCAGAGTTTTTGACAACTCTACCTTTGATGAAGTTCTTCTTGTCTTTCCTGAACTTATGGCGAGGATCCAGGAACTGTCTATGCAAGTTGAAGCAAGAAAACTTGCGACCGGCCTGCAGCCAACGAAACTCAAGAGCTGCCTTGCATGTGGGGCACGGGACCTTCCATGCACACACCAGCCAACGGATAGCGCATACGCCGGCAAGTCATGCATCGAGTACATGTACCAGACACGCATTATGAAGTTCTGTTTGCTAAAGGCGTCGTATGTCTTGAACCGATTATCCCAAGCTTCTTGCAATTCATCCTTAAGTGGCTGCATGTACACATTCATATTCTTCCCCGGATAGTTGGGCCCTGAATTATCAACGTCAGGAAAATGTTCTTTCTTTGCATAATATGTCCGGGGGGAGATTGAGTGGAATGACAAATATGGGCCAACAACTGTATTGGGCTGCCGTCAGACCAAACACACTGAACCCATCCGTGCTGATGGCGACTCGAGGATGCCTTGGATCTGCTTCTTTTCCCGCATGTAATGCATCAAAGCGCTTCCACGCTTCACCATCCAATGTGTGCACCATCATCAGATTCCCATCTGCATCTAGTTGGGTTCTTTTTCCCGTTTTGTGCCATGTCATCTGTCTGGCCGTCTCTTCGACCATGAAAAGACGTTAAAGTCTTGGTACGATTGGCATATACCGAAGAACATTAACGGGGATTTTGGTTTGCGTCTTCTCACCCATACCGTTGTCTACCACAACATACCTGGATGACTTGCAAATGGGACAATAGTTCAAGTCCGCATACTGAAGCCTAAATAAGGCACATCCTTTCTCACAGGCATGTATCTTCTCATAGGGCATCTTAAGAGCACGGAGGATTTTGTCTGACTGGTACAGGTTTGCACGTAGTACATGGCCTTTGGGTAGAAAACGTCCAAATAATGTCATCATCGCGTCATAGCATTCTGTGCCCAAGTTGAATTGATCCTTCAGAGCCATTATTTGTGAGATGGCATCCAACTGACAAAGCTCAGTGTGCTTGTGGAGAGGACATTTTAAAGACTCCAACATTTCATTGAAGGCCTTTGCAGATTTCTCCATCTCATCGTCTGAGTCCCGAGCATCATCAAAGTTTTGCACCATGTCTTCCATCCCGGTACCATGCTCGTCGGTGCGATGACGAACCACCTCGGCTCTGGCACGTTGGGCAGACTCACCATGAAATGTCCAGACCATATAAGCAGGCGTAAAACCAAACTTCTGCAAGTATTTACTCATTTCAAGCTCGTTCCTCGTAAGATAGTTGTCACACCGGACACAGGGGCACCAGGTTTTTCTCTGGCCATTTGCAAATGCGGCTCTCACAAACCCCTTGGTTTTGTTAACCATTCATCAGTCATGTCTTCCTGACTAGTGTGACTGGTGTACATCCATGCACGATCACCCATCTTGCCTAGCTAGTGGACACACAAGAAATATATACATAATTCAGTAAACCATATTCATCAATTAATGGAGTTTGTGAGTTTTATTACATCCATGCAACCTAGACGCTAATAGGTAAAGATAGGTCCTAATCCCACCCGAGTATGTGTAGATTGGGTTCGTTTTCCCATGCTCTGCTCCGGATCCGACGCAAAATTTCGGTAGCACCTCCCCGCTGTTCTCCTGATACACATCTCGGCAATAAGCGGAGAGGATGTGTACCCGGAGAACAACAGGGAGGCACTAACGAAATTCTGCATCATATCCGGAGCAGAGCATATGGGAAAACGAACCCAATCTACACATACTCGGGCTGTCCATGGATAGCGTTGGACAATTCGAAAGAATCACAGTTATAAATATGCAAAATGCATGCATATTTATAGATGTAACCCTTTCGAATGGGAGACGCGTAGTGGTCATGCATACTGATGATTGAAGGCACCTATAGCTAGCAAGTTTCATCGGCACGAAGACCAGAACAGAGCAAATGAAGGGGGAGGAGGAGATGTCATTTGTGCTCACCCACGAACGTAGGGGCGGAGCTTGTCGAACACACGGGGAGGTCATCGAACACCAGACCCTCGCAACGATGAAACAACTGCACATTTAAATCCACCCGATCAACAAAAATATGATGTTTTTTATAACAAAATCGAAAAATATATGACCTAACTCATAATTCACAAATATATGACCCCGTCGGCCTTTGGAAGGCCGAAGAGCACCTTTTCGGTCAACAAGAGGCTGAAGAGGTGTCGGGGGTCAGGGATGTCGGCGGTGTCATGTCTGGGTGTCGTGGTGTCGTGTCGGGGTCGGGGTGTCGGGGTCGGGTGTCGGGGGTGTCGTGTCTGGGTGTCGTGGTTTAGGGGTCGTTGGGTTTAGGGTGTAGCGGGGTGGGGTGTTAGGAGATGTGGGAGGTGAGTGGTAGGGAGTAGGGAGGTGAATTAGTAGGGGTGGGGGTGTAGTTTATGATTATTCTTATTATGATGTTAGGAGCGGATTATGAGGAGTATTATTAGGAGGTAGGAGTGAGGAGGTAGTTATTGAGTGATTATTAGTAGAGGAGTTAGTGGGATTAAGGATTATAATAATAATAATAATAAATTGTATTGTATTCCTATTATTATTATTATTCTTCTATTCTGTTCTTATTAATTCTTTTAATTTTTAAGTCTTTTATTATAAGTATTATAATATGTTTCGTATTATTCTATCCATACTCATCATCATAATATTATTCTTACTTAATCTATTTTATTAGTATTATTATTCTTATTATTATTCTTTTTATATTCTTATTCTTATTCGTATTTTCATTATTCGTATTATTCTTATTATATTCTTATTAGTCTTAATTATTATTCTTTCATTATCTAATCCTTTCTTCTTCTATCTTCGTTTTGTATCTTATTTTCTTCGTCTCTCTTTTTCTTTTCCCTTTCTTCTCGTCTTCTCCTCTTTTTATTCTTCTTACTCTCCTCCTCCTCCATCTTCTTATTCTTTCTTCTTCTTCTGTTCTTCTTCTCTTCTTCTTCTTCGTCTTCTTCTTCTTTTTCATCTTTTTTTACTTCCTTTAATTATGACTATTTAACTAAAACCTAGCACTAATCTAATCTGATCTAATCTAGCATATCTAATCTAACAATTAAACAACAAAAAAACAGGAAAGGAAAAAAAAAAATGGCTCACCGGTATCAATCTTTTTTTGCCCCTCCTCTCCGAGGGAGTTGGAAGGGGAAATGCCAAGAGACCGGAAGCTGGACGCGATTCGCGTCGGCTTTGCTTCCCCTTTATGGTGTCAACTGTTCCTAGGTTGGAGACGCGCCCGGTGGACAGGGGGGCAAGGGGGCGGGAGGCGGGCGGACAGGGAGGTGGGGCGCGGGAGGGGGGGCCGAGGCGCGGCGGTGCTGAGCCGGCAGGGCGACGGGGCGGTGGTGGCGCTGGGGAGGTGGGCCGGTGGGGCAGCAGGATGGTGGGGCAACGGGGCGGCGGCGGGTGGTGAGGGCGGCGATGGTCGTCGGGGAGGAAAAGGGAGAGAAACAGAGAGAGGGGGATGGGGTGGGGCGCGGCCGTTAGTTAAATTACACGTTTGTCATCTGCCACGCCTTTGCCGTCTGCCGTTTTGCTCTTTGCCGTCTACTAGCAGACGGCAAAGAGGGGGGCCGTTAGGGTTTGCTAGTTAGTGGGCCAACCTCCCTCTTTACCGTCTGCTAGCAGACGGCAAAGAAGTGGCTGATGGCAAATATGATCTTTGCCATCAGCCAGCTCTTTGCCGTCTGTTTTTTGGAAGCTGACGGCAAAGCCATCCTTTGCCGTCTGCTAGCAGACGGCAAAGAAGTGGCTGATGGCAAGTCTTCTGATTCCAGTAGTGGATGTCTATTTAAGTGGGAGTTCTTAAGTAATTTGATTAATTGAATTTAATTTATCATGAACTTAGTCCTGATAGTATTTGCATATCTATGTTTTAGATCAATGGCCCGTGCTACCGTTTCCCTGAATTTTAATGCATTCCTAGAGAAAGCTAAGTTGAAAGATGATGGTAGCAACTACACGGACTGGGTCCATAACTTGAGGATTATCCTCATTGCTGCATAGAAGAATTATGTCATTGATGCACCGGTAGGTGAAAGGCCTGCTGCACGAGCAGAAGCTAATGTTTTGAATGCCTGGCAAGTTCGATCTGATGACTACTCGATAGTTCAGTGTGCCATGCTTTACGGCTTAGAACCGGGACTTCAAAGACATTTTGAACGTCATGGAGCATATGAGATGTTCCAAGAGTTGAAGTTAATATTTCAAGCAAATGCCCGGGTTGAGAGATATGAAGTCTCCAACAAGTTCTATAGCTGCAAGATGGAGGAGAACAGTTCTGTCAGTGAACACATACTCAAAATGTCTGGGTATTATAATCACTTGACTCAGCTGGGAGTTGATCTTCCGGTTGATTGTGTTATTGACAGAGTTCTTCAATCACTACCACCAAGCTACAAAGGCTTTGTGATGAACTATAATATGCAAGGGATGAACAAAACAATTCCCGAGCTCTTCGCAATGCTTAAGGCCGCGGAGGTAGAAATCAAGAAGGAGCATCAAGTGTTGATGGTCAACAAAACCACTAGTTTCAAGAAAAAGGGCAAGGGAAAGAAAGGGAACTTCAAAAGGAATGGCAAGCAAGTTGCCACTCCCGGGAAGAAGCCCAAAGCTGGACCCAAGCCTGAAACTGAGTGCTTCTACTGCAAAGGGACTGGTCGCTAGAAGTGGAACTGCCCCAAGTATTTGGCGGATAAGAAGGATGGCAAAGTGAACAAAGGTATATTTGATATACATGTTATTGATGTGTACCTTACTAATGCTCGTAGTAGCGCCTGGGTATTTGATACTGGTTCGGTTGCTCATATTTGTAACTCAAAACAGGAGCTACGGATTAAACAAAGATTGGCTAAGGACGAGGTGACGATGCGCGTCGGGAATGGTTCCAAGGTCGATGTGATCGCCGTCGGCACGCTACCTCTACGTCTACCTTAGGGATTAGTTTTAGACCTGAATAATTGTTATTTGGTGCCAGCGTTGAGCATGAACATTATATCTGGCTCTTGTTTAGTGCGAGACGGTTATTCATTTAAATCAGAGAATAATGGTTGTTCTATTTATATGAGTAATATCTTTTATGGTCATGCACCCTTGAAGAGTGGTCTATTTTTGTTGAATCTCGATTGTAGTGATACACATATTCATAATATTGATGCCAAAAGATGCAAAGTTGATAATGATAGTGCAACATATTTGTGGCACTGCCGTTTAGGTCATATTGGTATAAAACGCATGAAGAAACTCCATGCAGATGGGCTTTTGGAATTACTTGATTATGAATCATTTGATACTTGCGAACCATGCCTCATGGGCAAGATGACTAAAACTCCGTTCTCCGGAACAATGGAGCGAGCTAATGACTTATTGGAAATAATACATACCGATGTATACGGTCCGATGAGTGTTGAGGCACGCGGTGGGTATCGTTATTTTCTGACCTTCACAGATGATTTGAGTAGATATGGGTATATCTACTTAATGAAACACAAGTCTGAAACATTTGAAAAGTTCAAAGAATTTTAGTGTGAAGTGGAGAATTATCGTAACAAGAAAATAAAGTTTCTACGATCTGATCGCGGAGGCGAATATTTGAGTTACGAGTTTGGACTTCATTTAAAACAATGTGGAATAGTTTCACAACTCACGCCACCTGGAACCCCACAGCGTAATGGTGTGTCCGAACATCGTAACCATACTTTATTGGATATGGTGCGTTCTATGATGTCTCTTACCGATTTACCACTATCGTTTTGGGGTTATGCATTAGAGACAACTACATTCACGTTAAATAGGGCACCATCTAAATCCGTTGAGATGACACCGTATGAACTATGGTTTGGCAAGAAACCTAAGCTGTCGTTTCTTAAAGTTTGGGGTTGCGACACTTATATCAAAAGGCTTCAGCCTAATAAGCTCGAACCCAAATCGGAGAAGTGCGTCTTCGTAGGATACCCTAAGGAAACAATTGCATACACCTTCTACCACAAATCCGAAGGCAAGATCTTTGTTGCCAAGAATGGAACCTTTCTAGAGAAGGAATTTCTCTCGAAAGAAGTGAGTGGGAGGAAAGTAGAACTTGATGAGGTAATTGTACCTTCTCTCGAATTCGAAAGTAGCACATCAGAGAAAACCGTTCCCATGATGCCTACACCAACTAGAGGGGAAGCTAATGATGATGATCATGAAACTTTGGATCAAGTTACTACAGAACCTCGTAGGTCAACCAGAACACGATCCGCACCAGAGTGGTACGAGAATCCTGTACTAGAAGTCATGTTACTAGACCAAGGCGAACCTACGAACTATGAAGAAGCTATGATGAGCCCAGATTCCGACAGATGGCTTGAGGCCATGAAATCTGAGATAGGATCCATGTATGAGAACAAAGTGTGGACTTTGGTGGATTTGCCCGATGATCGGCAAACCATAGAGAATAAATGGATCTTCAAGAAGAAGACTGACGCTGATGGTAATATTACTGTCCATAAAGCTCAACTTGTTGCAAAAGGTTTTTGACAAGTTCAAGGAGTTGACTACGATGAGACTTTCTCACCCGTAGCGATGCTTAAGTCCGTCCGAATCATGTTAGCAATTGCTGCATTTTATGATTATGAAATCTGGCAAATGGACGTCAAAACTGCATTCCTTAATGGATATCTTAAAGAAGAGTTGTATATGATGCAACCAGAAGGTTTTGTCGATCCTAAAGGTGCTAACAAAGTGTGCAAGCTCCAGCGATCCATCCATGGACTGGTGCAAGCATCTCGGATTTGGAATATACGCTTTGATGAGGTGATCAAAGCATATGGTTTTATACAGACTTTCGGTGAAGCCTGTATTTACATGAAAGTGAGTGGGAGCTCTGTAGCATTTCTGATATTATATGTGGATGACATATTGTTGATTGGAAATGATATAGAATTTCTGGATAGCATAAAAGGATACTTGAATAAGAATTTTTCAATGAAAGACCTCGGTGAAGCTGTTTATATATTGGGCATCAAGATCTATAGGGATAGATCGAGACGCTTGATAGGACTTTCACAAAGCACATACCTTGATAAAGTTTTGAAGAAGTTAAAAATGGATCAGACAAAGAAAGGATTCTTGCCTGTGTTACAAGGTGTGAAGTTGAGTCAGACTCAAAGCCCGACCACTGCAGAAGATAGAGAGAAAATGAAAGTCATTCCCTATGCCTCAGCCATAGGTTCTATCATGTATGCTTTGCTGTGTACCAGACCTGATGTGTGCCTTGCCATAAGTCTGGCAGGGAGGTACCAAAGTAATCCAGGACTGGATCATTGGAGAGTGGTCAAGAACATCCTAAAGTACCTAAAAAGGACCAAGAATATGTTTCTCATTTATGGAGGTGACAATGAGCTCGTCATAAATGGTTACGTCGATGCTAGCTTTGACATTGATCCAGATGACTCTAAGTCACAAACCGGATATGTATTTATATTGAATGGTGGAGCTATTAGTTGGTGCAGTTCCAAGCAGAGCGTCGTGGCAAGATCTACGTGTGAAGCGGAGTACATAGCTACTTCAGAAGCAGCAGATGAAGGAGTCTGGATGAAGGAGTTCATATCCGATCTGGGTGTAATACCTAGTGCATCGGATCCAATGAAAATCTTTTGTGACAACACTGGAGCAATTGCCTTGGTGAAGGAATCTAGGTTTCATAACAGAACCAAACACAACAAGAGACGCTTCAACTCCATTCGTGAACAAGTCAAGGATGGAGACATAGAAAATTGCAAGATACATGATCGGCACTAAGACTCCATGGGTGTTAGATTCATTACAATGTAATCTAGATTATTGACTCTAGTGCAAGTGGGAGACTGAAGGAAATATGCCCTAGAGGCAATAATAAAGTTGTTATTTTATATTTCCTTATTCATGATAAAGGTTTATTATTCATGCTAGAATTGTATTGATCGGAAACCTAAATACATGTGTGAATACATAAACAAACACCGTGTCCCTAGTGAGCCTCTACTTGACTAGCTCATTGATCAAAGATGGTTATGGTTTCCTAACCATGGACATGAGTTGTCATTTGATAACGGGATCACATCATTAGGAGAATGATGTGATGGACAAGACCCATCCGTTAGCTTAGCATAATGATCGTTCAGTTTTATTGCTATTGCTTTCTTCATGTCAAATACATATTCCTTCGATTATGAGATTATGCAACTCCCGGATACCGGAGGAATGCCTTGTGTGCTATCAAACGTCACAACGTAACAGGGTGATTATAAAGATGCTCTACAGGTATCTCCGAAGGTATTTGTTGAGTTGGCATAGATCGAGATTAGGATTTGTCACTCCGAGTTTCGGAGAGGTATCTCTGGGCCCTCTCACTAATACACATCATAAGCTTGCAAGCAAACGACTAAGGAGTAGGCCACGGGGTGATGTATTACGGAATGAGTAAAGAGACTTTCGGTAATGAGATTGAACTAGGTATGAAGATACCGACGATCGAATCTTGGGCAAGTAACACACCGATGGACAAAGGGAATTACGTATGTTGTCATAACGGTTCGACCGATAAAGATCTTCATAGAATATGTAGGAGCCAATATGGGCATCCAGGTTCTGCTATTGGTTATTGACCAGAGAGGTGTCTCGGTCATGTCTACATAGTTGTCGAACCCGTAGGGTCCGCACGCTTAAGGTTCGTTGACGATATAGTATTATATGAGTTATGTGATTTGGTGACCGAATGTTGTTCGAAGTCTCGGATGAGATCACAGACATGACGAGGAGTCTTGAAATGTTTGAGAGGTAAACATTGATATATAGGACGATGGTATTCGGACATCGGAAGTGTTTCGGGGGGTACCGGGTACTTATCGGGTCACCGGAAGGGGTTCCGGGCACCCCCGGCAAAAGATATGGGCCTTATGGGCCAAGAGGGGAAACGCACCAGCCACAAGGGGCTGGTGCACCCGCCATATAGGCCGGCCTAAGGGGGAGAAGGAAAGGGGAGAAGGGAAAGGAAAGTGTGGATTAGGATTCCCACTTCCTTCCCTCTCCCCCCCTCTTTCCTTCCCCCTTTGTTATATATGGCAGGGGGGCGCGGCTTGGGAGGGACTCCAAGTAGGATTCCTCCTACTTGGGCACCTCCTATGGCTGCTCCTCCCTCCCTCCCACCTATATATATGTGGGATGGGGCACCTAGCACACCCCAGACAATTGCCTAGCCGTGTGCGGCGCCCCCCTCCACCGTTTACAACCCCCGGTCATATTTTCGTAGTGCTTAGGCAAAGCCCTGCGGAGATCACTTCACCATCACCGTCACCACGTTGTCGCACTGACGGAACTCATCTAGTACCTTGACATCTTGCTAGATCAAGAAGGTGAGGGACGTCACCGAGCTGAACGTGTGCAGGACGCGGAGGTGCCGTGCGTTCGGTACTTGATCGGTTGAAGCGCGAAGAAGTTTGACTACATCAACCGCATTGTGAAACGCTTCCGCTTATGGTCTACGATGGTATGTAGACACACTCTCCCCCTCTTTGCTATGCATCTCCATGGATAGATCATTGCGTGTGCGTAGATTTTTTTTCCATGCAACGTTTCCCAACATCTAGACTTACACATGGTCGGTTTCCATCTTAGGATTTACATGCTGAATCTAAATATGCTTTAAGTACACGCCAAGTCTTCGGTCGTCACACTTCAAAGGTCTCCCGAGTCTAGCTTCCCCAATGGGTTGGTAGTCTGGCCCATACATTAGACCGGTCTGGCTAGGACCCCCTAGTCCAGGACTAGTCCCCGAACTTGTATTTGAAGCCGAGGTAGTCCATCTTCGTCGGGTAATGTCTTCGGCTTGGCAGTCTTCGGCTTGACAAGCAAGTTCCACATCCTCAAACAGGTATGACACCTCACGAGCCCTCTTGATGAATAGCTATGTTCCTTTGACAGAGGCCCAAACGAGTTCAGCCATGTGCCGCTCGAGGCGTACTGTTATTTACCAAAAACACAAATCTCTCTGACTCCTGAAGACTAGCAATGTAGGTGAGCTCGGGGGTCAGTTATTGGTAGCCTTTTATTGAAGCTTCACCAACTCTGACACGGCATACGTTAGCCACTACTTATTCAAATCGTGGTTTGAGGCAAACCTCTTACTGGCATGTCGTACCAAAACAGAGATCGTGCCCCGCATTTTGGGGGATATCATCAATCAATTGTTTCTCCCCATGCGGCCATAACGGCATGGTAAGCCGATACGTCCTGATTTTTATGGCACTGAAGAGGGACGCTTCGCCTTTTACTAGCTTATAAAGAGCAAAGAGGGGGTAAATCGAACTCCATGCTCTCCTCTCGCTCCAGTGCCCAAACCCTCAAAGTTTATCATTTCCAATCTCAAGCCTAGAACTCCATCCAAGCTTCCGCGCCTGCATCAATGGCCGATGCGTGTGTGAAGGGAAGGTGGGTGGCCTCCAAGGTCACTGACGCCACGATCCCCGAGCTTTGTGAGGCAGGGTACATCCCCGCTAACACCGCCTGCCGGGTCCTAGAGCCCAGCCAGCGCGTCCCTACTCCCAATCCAGGGGACTGGGTCGTCTTTGTTCCCCACCTCGTCCGAGGTCTGGGGCTCCTCCTGCATACCTTCGTGTGGGGGGGGGGGTCCTCTTCTTCTACGGGCTAGATTTCCACAATATAACCACGAATTCCATTCTCCACCTCACCACCTTCATCATAGTGTGACAGGCCTACCTTCGCGTGGAGCCGCACCTTAACCTATGGCTAAAGACCTTCTGCGTCAAGCCAAAGAGCGTAGGTGCCGAATTCACGGAGTGCGGAGGCGCCATGATCATCAAACTCCAAAACTTGATCTGGCTGGAGGGGACCTTCATAGAGACTGTCAAAATCTAGCAACGTGGGTGGTTCTACATCACAGAGCCACTCGCCCCGGGTCAAGCCACGACCCCGGCCTTCACCAGCACTCCATCGAGGAAGCAAGTGTTCTGGCAGAAGTAGGGCATCGAATGGGGCAACCCGGGCGAGGTTAAGGCACTCCAAGTGCGGCTTCGGGCCCTCTAGAAGAAGTTCAAACTGGTGGATGTGGTGGATGTTATGCTCCATCGGTAGATCCTTCCCCTCCAGCTCCATGCCAATCCTATGTGGCTTTATACGCCCGAGGACACTTCAACTGCGAATTTCTTTCTACACCGACATCACAGGGATATGGACAACTCTCTTTAAGCCGTCCCAAAATGAATTCCCCATTGACCGGCCGGACAGCGGCTCCAAGGCCGCACACGGGCCGTCCGAGGTAAATATCACTCTTTGTGCATCATCATCAGCTTTACATTTTGCATTTGTATGGATCTTCCCTCACTACTTCTAGCAATGGTCATCCAAGGCGGCGCTCATTACATGCCCAGCGCCGCTGCCGGAGGACCCGAGGACCCCCGCGTTGTAGGACCTCTTAGCCATGGTACCCTCAAAAGCCACGATCAAGGATAAAGGGACAAAGAAGAAGAGAGAGGGTCTCCAGATCTGAGATCCAGTGGACGCTAGGTCAGAGAACATCCGGGTCATCTCCTCAGATGAAAAGGAGAGGAAGGATGAGGAAGGGGAGGAAGGCACCTCCTCTCCAACGAAGAAAAGGGCGACGTCCGAGGACATCCGCGGGGGCTCACATCCGGAGATGTCGGTGCCTCGTGAAGGTTGCCGATGTTGTGCCCCATGAGGCTTCGGCCACCTCTAAGGCTGAATCCTCCGAAACAGAGGACGATCTCATCGAGATGTGGCGGCCAAGGCCACCGCCGAGGAGGTGCACCTTCTTCCCTTGTGGGCAGCAAGTACCCAAACGCAATTATCCGCACTATTTGATTGATCACTTATCTGTTCTGTGGAGCCCGCAACACTCTAATATAAGTGATGTGGAGTCGTCGAGTGGGCTCCCCCCTCTGAGTACTTTGGAGGAGCACCATCTATCCCCTACTGCCCATGAAGGGCTGGGGGAGGCAACTTCCCAGCAGGCCCCGCCCTCTACCACTACGAGGGGCGGAGTCGATGCCTCTAGGCCCCGCCCTCTACCACTACGAGGGGCGGAGTCGATGTCTCTATGGCCGAGGCGGAGGCCTCGGCCTCCAAGGATCCCGTGGAGAAGACCCCCTACTCTATGGAGGGGGAGACTAGGGCAGCCGACCACCTCGGCACCCGTTGACCTAGAACCACCTTGGCAACCTTCTATGGAGGCCATCCCTCCAATGACGGGAAGGGCCGAGGTGGTCCGTCCATTCCCTCCCGCCCCAGGGCAGGAGCCGGCGGGGTGGACGAGAGAGATGGAGGCATCCATGACAGATTCCTCCATCATTGCCGAACACCGCGTCCTACTAGGCGCGGCATTGCAGAGTTACCGAGCCACCGAGGCCGGTATCAAGGAGGCCTTCAAGGGCCTCTTTCATGGATTTGAGGTAACCTTTCCCAGCCTTTTCCTTAGATTTTACATCATCTTATAAGAAAAACAATCTCAGCTAGACGCATATGCTGGCCCTTAGAGTTGACAGGCGAAAAAGTAAATTTATCCGAAGAATTTTAATACTGCAGACACGCACAATAGCCATGTAACAATAGTAGCCCCCAAGCCACGACTGAGATATTAAGGTCTTGCTCGGTGGTCTTAAAGAAACTGGCTGTTTAGTAGATGCAAACACACTGTAGCCCTCGAGACCCTGGCCGGATGGATTAAGCCGACCAGGGGATCAATATCATCTGAGGAAGCTAATGGAGTTTGTTGCAGGTTTCAGCATCCAATGCTAGGGAGTTGGAGGAGCTAAACCATAAGCTCGACCGATCCGAGAAGGATGCAGATCTACTCATGAAGCAGATGGAAGTTGCTGGAGGTAAGCATTAGAATTATTTGTATTGTGTGTAGATTTGCAATGCCTATCGTAAGCTGTAATCCAGTGCTGATGTATGCGCAGCTACCTCCGCGGAGCTAGAAAAACTGTGGTCCGAGCTGAAGATAGCTTGGCAAGAAGCCGAACATAAAAAATCTGTGGCGAAGAAGGCCGTCGTGGAGCTGGGCAAAGAAAAAGAGATCAGCGAGAAGCATGTGGCCTGGGTCGTTGAGGTCGAAAAAGACCAGAAGGGCTTCTGCGCACAGCGTGATGCTCTTCAGAAGGAGAAGGACATGCTCACATCCAAGCTGACTGTAGCCAGCTCAGTGTGCAGGGAGGCAAAGACCCAGGCCCGGGCTGATCGTGAGATGCTTCAACAAGTGAGGAAAATCACCACGGGTAAGCCCTATCTGCTTCGCTCCAGTTTTTGTGACAGCCGATTTGCTTGTCTTATGCAAGTCTGGCATTCTTTAGAGGTCTTTAGGGACCTGCCGCAGAGTGACGCGGACGCTATTGCACATTTTGCTACCCAACCTGACGGGTCCGAGGAGAAGACCTTATGGGCCCAAGTCCAGGCGCCCGAGCATCCGCGACACTTGAACAATCAGATGAAGCAGCTGGTGGAGCTGTTCCATGAAGCCCATCCGGTGCTGCAGGATATCTGCATTAACCTTCGGACAGGCCAACCGATGCCGACAAGCTTCTTCGGCCGGGTGAATAGGCTTCGAGAAACCAGCTGCTATTTGTGCATTGCATTGGGATTTCCTCGAAGAGGAGAGGATGATGTGGTATAGTAGAAATAAGTATTTCCCTTAGTTATGAAACCAAGGTTATCAATCCTGTAGGAGAACCAAGCAACGACTAGTAAAACACACTAGCACACAAACAACAAATACTTGCAACGCAACACGTAGAGCGGTTGTCAATCCCTCAATAGTTATGAGCAAGATTAAACGATATAGTTTTTGATAGATAGATCAAACAAAAATACAAAATAAAATAAATAAAAACAAATTGCAGCGATATATTTTTGGTTTTAATATATGATAGAAAATAGACTCAGGGGCCATAGTTTTCACTAGAGGCTTCTCTCATAAAAATAGCATACGGTGGGTAGACAAATTACTGTTGGGCAATTGACAGAAAAGCAAATAATTATGACGATATCTAAGGCAATGATCATGGAAGCATGTGTCCTGGATCAGCTTGTTGATTCTTGCGGGACAGCACATTTTCTTCAGCAGGCTTCTCAGTAGGCGAGGTGGCTTCTGATTCATCGAGCAATTTGCGCAGTTGAAATCGAAGTAAATATACTGTTGATTCACGAGCTAGCAGAGGCGGAGTGATACGATCTTGAAAGTCTTCAGCAGAGAAACCTTGATCAATATACTCATAAAGCTCTTTAAGATCTGAGTTGCTCAATTGTTTCTTGGAGAAGAACTTCTGAAGCAATTTCCACAGACGCACCTTGTTTTCAGCTGTGATCATGTGCACAAATTTTGTACAGTTATTGATGGCATTTAATTCGGCAGCCACATGTTCTTTTTCTCGGCGATCCTCAGACATATGTTGCAACAGCAGCTCTTGAGTGTGCAAACTCACTTCAAGATGTGAAGGAGGTTGTGTATTCGGTTGTCGATCACCCTGAGGTAGCCGTGGCCCATTGAAAGTGTTATGGTAATCTGGAGGGCTTGACACTGGTACTTTGCCCGAAGAAAAATCTTCCATGATTTGCAACGTATCACGTACCAGAGGAATGAAGCTTTTGTGACTGACTTTCGCAAGATATTCGGTTTTCATAGCATAATCAACCACTTTCTGAATCCAAGGCCCAAAGACTTTGATAGTTTTCGGATGCTGTGCAGAATCCTTCAGTATGCGCAGAAACATGCCTTCAACTTCGAAGATGTATCCTTGGGAGATGGCATGGATGGTATTCCGAAGAACATCAGATATAGCATTGTCAGAATTCATTCCAGCCAGAGGACAAATGGTATAAGTGAGCAGATGATATAAAGTTTGATTATCAAAGGTCAAATGCTCGGGCAAGGGAGGACCATTGTAGTCCCAAATCTTCTCTTGATCCATTGTGCACTGGAAATCTTCATCGAAAATTGCATCAAAATTGTGAACTCGAATTTCAGTCTTTCCATGCTTGAACCGAGGGAAATGAAAGTGGGAGACAAAGTCCATTACAGAGCATTTTATACGTTTCCCTTCGGTCATCCATTCCAAGATCCACTTGGTGCTATCAGCTTCATCACCAGAGATATACAGTGTGGCATAGAATTGAAGTATAATCTCTCTGCTCCACGGATGCTGAAATGCAAAGACATGCATGAGGCCAAAATCTTCGTTACCTTGCAAGACTTGATTGAAGCAGCCAATGTTCTTCATCGCAGCGATATCCGGGAATTCATGAGGAAAAATCTTGTGGCTGTCATAAAGAATCCCAGAATAAAATATAGCTTGTTCTTGAGTCCAGAACCGAGGAGATTCAGAAGTGCGAGGCTTGCTGTATGGACTCTCTTGAAAGAAAAGAGGATGCGTGTTCTGATTGAAAAGTGGTCCTTTGACGCCAACGCCGATCGAGAATAACGGCAGTTGCTCATGAGGAAATGGATATTTGAGCTCATCTTCAACAGAAATCACTTCATCTCCATAAATTATTGAATCTGAATGATGAGTTGACTTTACTGCAGAAGGACCAACATATGAAGTTCTCTTCGTTGTGTTTTTTGACCTGGTTCTCTTCGTTGTGTTGAGGGAAATTCGCAGTGGAGATGGATCAGATGCTTTATCAGGCACTGAAATTTATCAGCCACTGGTGACAGATGAGGATTTTCTTTGACAGACGGATGTTGTGCAGAATGAGGAACCGTTGCATTTGGTTTGACATGAGCTGGGGAGGCTTGGTGCTCAGACTGAGGAATTTCACCTTCTTCGGATATATTCTATTGTGAAGGATTTGCATCATGAGTGGGAGAGGCCACAGGCACTGGTTCAGTTGGCCTTGGTGAAGTAGGAGCATCTGCACTTGATACGTGAACTTGCGAGGGAATAGCAGGCCCCGGTGAGTTTTCCTTCTGTGGAATGACATCTGGAGACTTTTCCTTCATAGGAGGAGGAGGAGCATTCTTCTTGGCAATTCTCTTCTTCTTCTTTTGCTTCGACGGATCAATATGCCCTTTGACAAGATCATTATATCCGGTGGCTTGGGCTTGATGATCGACGCATATCTTGCGAACAATTTGATCCAGATCAGAATGAAATCCTAATCTTCTGTTCCGAAGGATAGTCAAAGCACGATTGACATCCACATATGACTCTTCAAGTTGCTTGATGACAAACTTGGATTTCGTAACTTTCATGCGCTCATCGAGCTCATTGAGCTGGGCAGTGAGGTCATTGATCTCACCAGAATCATCTCTCATGTCTTGATCCAGATCAGAGGCTTGAGCAATTACTTCACAAGGAATAGGCAAAGATGCCACTTCTCCATCAAACAGGTTCTCCACAAATCTGTCAAGCTGCTCCATGATGGATACTTGATTGAAGTAATGAGGTGCATCAGAGTCATCATTGGTCTGAGCAATAGGAGGAGTCTGAACCAGATTTTGCTCGGTCGGAGGCATAGACGCCAATGGTTGAGTCAACTTTGGAGGAAACTGAGGAGCCTTTTCTTTCACTGTATTTTCTTGCGGAGCACTTTGCTCGACGGAGGGAGCCATGATTTTCTTCACCTTTTTCTTCGGGAGCTTCTCTCATGGCTTAGCTGTGCCGATAGGGGCATCAACTACCAAATCTTGCAAATATATTGCATCAGGATGAGGGGTTGTATTTACTTGATCAACCATTGTGACAGTGGTAGGAGGCGTTTTTCTCTTTAGAGTGATCTTCTTCGAAGGAGCTATTGGAACTGCACGAGCTCGAAGATCAGGCAGTATGGTAGAAGTAGTGACATTCACTTGTTTGGAGAGAGTTGCTTCAACTTCTTCTCTTGTTAGTGGAGGATCATGTTGATCGGAGGAATCACTTTCAGCATCCCGCTCAATTGGTTTAGCTGGCCTTCTCTTCGGCGCGCTCTTTTTCTTTAAAGCAGCAGATCTAGGATCATGTTTGTGCTTTGAACGCCCTTCGGATTTTCCTTCGGCCTTTTTCTTTTCGACGTCTGATTTGATAAGACGATGATTTTCTTCTTCTCTAGCTTGTTCTTTCTCAGCCTTCTTGGCTCTCTTTTCTTCATTCTTTAGGCGCTTGGCCTTCTCATCGGGATAAGAGTCAGGTGTTTTGAGTGATGACTCATCAACATCAGGAGGTGGCGGGGGCCTCTCTTGGGGATCACTTGCACAGATGAGTCCAATTTCACGACAGTCACCCCAAGGAGGATGGAAGGCAAAGTTCTTGGCATATCGAGGATGAACCATTTTGTAGTTGAACCACTTCCGTACCCAGTGACATTGAATCTTTTGTAGACACCTTTTCTTTGCTGTTGAATTTTCTCCTAGAACAGTGTTGTATTTTTCATGAGATATATACTGAGCAGAATTTGTGAAAGGTTGCCTGCCTCCTTTCTTTTTCTTCGGTGCATCTGCTTCTTGCTCGTTTTCATTAGGTTCGGACCTCTTTCTTTTTTTGGATGACGAGCCTACTGTTTGGCCCTTGGCATTTGAAGCTTTGGATTTGTCAGCTGTTCCCATTAATACCTCTTCTTCATCGGCCATACTGTGTGGTCTAGCAGAATCCTCAACTTACTGCATTTACCTGAGAATAAGAATAGATACGAGGGAAAATGGGGACAGGGTTACAAATGCTCACAGCGAATATTTTTTCGAACCAAAACATTTTGAAGAAGAAATAGATGCAGACTTTGAGAAATGTTTTCAAATTAAGGAAATGTATAGAATGAGCTAGTAGGTCCGAAGAATATACTAGACACCGTACTAGGCATTTCATTCGATCGAAACATAACACAAACCCTAGATCTGACGAGATACGGATGTGAGGGACAGCTACAAACCACATCCATACTAGGAAAGGTAAAAACCTATATCTAAGATATGCAGTAAAATCAGAGGAAAATAACTGTGGACGAACTCGAATCGTGAAGGATGAAGGTTCGAGTTCGAACCACACGTACCCTATCTTGGTGATGTGCAGCAGCTACGGCGGCATGGGGAGGAAGATGTCCCGTGGCGGTGAGGAGAGACTCTGGTGACCACTTTCCGGCAGTGAAGCGGCGAAGAGGTCGTCGGCGTCGAGCTCAAGGTGGAGCATTGCAGCGAGGATTTTGGCGGAGAGAAGGCGAGGAGAAAGAGAGGTGAACTGGATGGAAGAAGGGGTGTGCAGTTTTTATATGCGAATGGAATTAATCGTACACGGTGAAATTTGATCGAGTGGTCTCTATTCAGAGATGCTTGCAATTCAACGGACAAGATGGAATGATAGTTGATGTATTGCACATGGCAACCATCATAAGAGGTCGTGGTCCTGACTTGGGCGGGAAACCCCAAATTTTGGACAGCTTTCGCCAAAACAGATTAATGTTCGGACCGAATCTTAATCGTGGTCAAGGACACCAGATAAAGTTTCGTTCCAGATAAGATTGGAGCATTTGTAACGGAACAACATAGACCGGAAGAGATAGAGCAGAGGGAAAACAGGGTCCTAGGCATTTCACTCAGGCAGATAAACACAAACACTCGAGCAAATAGCTATGAGGTAAATGCATTCGGACAAAAGCTAAAACTTTCAATCGCAAAGAAAACCAACGAAAGAAAAATGTATTGGCGTAACCCACCATATAAGAACTGTGTGACCCCGAGCATCGCACAATTATCGTGGCACCCAGTTAGTCTAGTTCTTCGTTAATGTATTCACTCTTAGAAATAAAATTTCACTTTGTCAAAATTTTCAAACTCTTCGAGTGTTATGCACCCATTCCTTCAAAGATGTGGAAGTGTTAGCACGGGTGCCGAGACCAGCTTACTGCATGTTTGCGAAGTCTAGGATATTTAGCTCACACCGTAATGCACAGAATCTTTTCTCATCGAGAGGCTTGGTGAATATATCAGCAAGATTGTCTTCGGTCTTGACGTGATTGATGACAATATCCTCTCGAGCAACATGATCGCGAATGAAATGGTGTCTGATGGCAATATGGTTTGTGCGAGAATGCTGCACAAGATTATGTGCAATTTTTATGGCACTTTCATTTTCACAATATAGAGGAGTATGCTGGACCTTGATGCCATAATCCTTCAGTGTCTGCTTCATCCACAATAACTGAGTGCGACAAGCGCTAGCAACAATATATTCGACCTCATCCATGGAAAGAGATACATAATTCTGCTTCCTTGATGACCAACAGACCAATGATCTATCAAGGAAATGACATGTCCCCGAAGTAGATTTCCTGTCAACCAAGTCACCAGCCCAATCTGAGTCTGAATATCCAACGAGATCAAACTGTGCTCCCTTAGGACACCGTAAACCTAAGGTGGGGGTGTGAGCCAAGTATCTCAGAATGCGTTTGACTGCTTGGTGATGCGATTCTTTCGGTGCAGCTTGATAGCGGGCACACATGCAAACACTCAACATGATGTCAGGTCAGGATGCATATAGATAAAGAAGAGAACCAATCATAGAATGATAGGCCTTCTGATCGTAATCCTTACCGTACCCATCTGCATCCAGCTTGCCATTTGTGGGCATAGGGGTTTTATAGCCCTTCATTTTGGAATCTTGCATTTTGAACTTCTTCAGGCATTCTTTCAGATATTTCTCCTGAGAAATAAAAATGCCATTTGCCTATTGACGAATTTGCAGTCCGAGAAAGAACTTGAGTTCACCCATCATAGACATTTGATATTTATTGGACATCATTTTCTCGAACTCTAAGCTGCAAGCATTGTTAGTACTGCCGAAGATAATATCATCCACATAGATTTGACATACGAATAAATCATTATTAACAGCACGAGTGAACAGTGTGGGATCAGTGGACCCTGGCTTGAACCCTTTGTCGAGGAAAAACTTCTTCAGGGTGTCATACCAAGCTCGAGGGGCTTGCT
Source organism: Thinopyrum elongatum (assembly GCA_011799875.1). Taxonomy (NCBI): domain Eukaryota; kingdom Viridiplantae; phylum Streptophyta; class Magnoliopsida; order Poales; family Poaceae; genus Thinopyrum; species Thinopyrum elongatum. Next base: position 124,342,719 of record CM022297.1, read on the forward strand.
TCAGCCCATATAAAGCTTTCTTCAACCTGAAAATTTTGTTAGGAAACTCAGGGTGTTCAAAGCCAGGTGGCTGTCTAACATAGACTTCCTCATCTATTTCACCATTGAGGAAAACAGTCTTCACATCCATTTGCAAAAGTAAGATATCATTGTAATTTGCATAAGTGAGAAGAATACGAATTGCCTCAAGGCATGCAACAGGAGCATATGTTTCACCGAAATCAATACCTTCTACCTGTGTGTACCATTGAGCAACAAGGCATGCCTTGTGTCTCACCATGATGCCATTTTCATCTTGCTTATTGCGGAAAATCCATTTTGTGCCGATGATATTGTGCTTCTTAGGATTTGGTTTGTCAACCAATTCCCACACATCATTTAGTTTGAATTGCACCAACTCCTCTTGCATGGCATTCATCCAATCTGGATCATTCATGGCTTCTTCATACTTGGTAGGTTCTACCAATGAAACAAAGGAGAAACTGCCGTAGTAGTTAGCCAAACGGGTGCGAGAACAAGTTGTGGGTCGATAACCTAGATTCTCAATTTCATCGAGAATTAACGGAGGATCAACTCGATTTTCCACTCGAGGATGAGCATTTTCTTCATGATGATCATTGTCATTTTCATTAGCATCATCATTTGTATCATCATTCCCTTAGGGATTGCCATTTTGATCGGCATTTTAATTTTTATTGCCATTTGCATTCGGAGGAGCATTTGCTTTGGCAGTGGCTTGACGAGTTTTGCTTCGAGTCATAGGAGCATCATCATCAGAGGACTCAGGTGCATTTCCTTCAACAAGCTTGATGCTCCCAATAGCCATTTGCTAAATAGCATCCGATATCAGTGGTGCATCTATCACATTTGGCAGGTGCTCCTTTTGGGAGCTGTTAGATTCATCAAACCGCACATTTACCATTTCCATAACTTTCATGTGGTGAGAGTTATAGACACGATACATATGCAAGTTTGATCCATAACCGAGAAGAAAACCTTCATGTGCCTTAGGTGCAAACTTGGAAGAATGATTCATATCAAGAATGTAACAAGGTGCACCAAAAACACATAGATAAGAAAGTTTGGTTTCTTGCTAGTGATAAGCTCATATGAGGTTTTCTTAAGGAACTTGTTAAGATAAACACGATTGATAACATGACAAGTAGTGTTAATAGCATCAGCCCAGAAATGAATGGGAGTTTTATACTCACTGAGCATTGTTCTCGCCATTTCAATGAGAGTTCTATTCTTTCGTTCAACAACTCCATTATGATGGGGAGTGTAAGCGGCAGAGAACTCATGAGTAATACAATGTTCATCGAGAAATTCAGCAATACGAGTATTTTTGAACTCAGTTCCATTGTCGCTTCTGACATGCTTAATTTGCACATCATATTCATTCTGGGCCTTCTTAGCGAAACTTTTGAAGATGTCTTGGGTGCAGGTTTTGTCTTCGAGAAAGAATACCCAAGTGTATCGAGAGAAATCATCAACAATGACTAGACCATAATGACTGCCACCAAAACTTGCATAATTTTGAGGACCAAATAAATCCATATGAAGAATTTCCATAGGCCTTGTTGTGGTCATCACTGTCTTTGATGAATGATGCTTCTTGGCTAACTTTCTAGCCTCACATGCAGCAGAGAGACGATTCTTGTCAAATTTTACATCAGGAATGCCACGGAGATGATTTTTGCTTCACCAGAGTCTGCAAATTTCTCATACCTGCATGACCAAGTCTTCGGTGCCACAGCCATCCTTCGGATGCTTTTGCAAGCAAACAACTTTGGACTGAGGGACCCTTAGAGAAATCCACAATATACAGATCACCTTTTCTAATTCCCTCAAAGACAAAGGAATTATCAGAGGCCATGAAGACAATGCATTTTGATATAGAGAAAAGAACTAGCATGCCTAAATCACACAGCTTGCCAACAGACATGAGATTGAATCCAAGAGACTGAACATGTAGAACATCATCACTGGACTTGTCTTTGGATATAGCAATTTTACCTAGTCCAATTACCTTTCCTTTGTTGTTGTCGCCAAAAGTGATATACTTCCGAGGAGAAGCAGTTAAGTTGGGGTCGACAAACAATGACTTGTCTCCGGTCATATGACTAGTGCATCCACTATCCATTGTCCATTCTGTACACCTGAAGACATAGTCCTGCAGAAGAATTAGGCTTTCTTAACCACCCACATCTTTGCAGGTGGCTTCGAAACAGTAGAGCGAGCAGGATATCATTTCTTTCGATAAGCATAATTATTGCTCGAAGAGGTACGAGCATAATTGAGAGAATAGGCATTGAAATTCCTTCCAGAAGCATGAGTATACTGATTGAATGAAGTATGCATGTACTCACTCTGTCAAGCTTTTCCTGTCTGCATGGTTAGTCGAGCAGTAATAGGCAAGGCATCAACAATTTTCTTAGGCACCCAGATAGCTATCTTTGGGGGTCCATTTCTGTTGTTAGGCCCAGTATAGCTAGCAACAATCTCACCATGTTGATTCTTAAATAGCTTATAGTTGTCCAGAGAATCATTATCAGGATATTCAGGGATAGGTGAGTCATATCCCGAGAGTAATGTTGGATCAAGCATTTTGCTCTTTCCAGGAACCCACACAGTTTAAGGATATTGGTGCGGTTCTCAGTATGTGCCATTTTCATTCAAATTCCTTTCAAAACCGATGCCTTCTTTCCTGGGATTTTTGTGCATAATGGATTTCTTCAAAACATCACGGATGGTTTGATGCCCTTTGAGTGATTTGAACATCCCTATCTAAAGAAGATCCCTCAACCTAGCATTTTCATCAGAAATAGAACCATTTTCCTCGACAGAGGGGTTAGTATTCACATTTGATTCTGCATTGGTTCATTCAAGACATTTTAAGCTTGGTGGCTCAAACACTTCAGGTTTCTCTTTAAGTTGTTGGGTGAGAAGAGAATTTTCTCTGATCAAATCCTCATGAGCCTCTCTCAGCACCTCGAGTTCCTATTTCCTTTTCAGGTAATTATAGGTCAATCTTTCGTGGTCTGCCGAGAGAAAATCATGACGATTTGTCAGTTCATCCATCTGTGACTTGAGAATGGAATACTCTTCGGTCAGTGACAGATTTTTCTCCATCTCCTCAACCAACATCCCTTCAGATTTCTCGAGGGTTTTCTCAATTTTCTCAAGAGAGTTTTGTTGAATATTAGCAATTTTGATCAACCTAGCATGGTCATCCTCATCAGAAGAATATTGATCACTGGAGTGAATCTTGTGATTTTTGGAGGATACCTTTTCCTTCGAAGCTTTGGCCATGAAGCAGTAGGCAGGAGATTCATCATTGCTTGACGGATTCCTGAAGAAGTTTGTCACAGGTGAGGAGGCGCATGCTATGCCAGCCATGCCCGAGTTGGAATCCTCATCGGATTCATCAACTTCTTCGGAGGCAGACAATCCTTCTTCTTTAGAATCCATCTCCTTGCCGATGTATGCCCTGGCCTTGCGAGAAGTATTCTTGTAGTTGGAGGAGGACTTGGAGGGGGTCCTCGATGAAGATCTTGACGAATATTTTGAAGTGGAGTTGTCTTTCTTCTTGAAGAATTTCTTCATTTTCTTTTCTTCATCGGAGTCGTAGTTCTTGCTCTTGCTTTTGCCTTAATAGTTGCCCGAATCATATCTTCCACTAGCACGGATTTTAGCTTCCGAGAGAGGGCAGTCCAAAATGAAGTGTCCAGGCTTTTTGCACTTGAAACATGTGTATTCTCCAGTTGGTTTTGATGAAGGTTTTGAACCCCCAGAGTTGCTTGAACTTCTTTTCTGGAACTGGCTCTTCTTGTGGAAGCGTTGGAATCTTTTTGTGATCAGTGCGAGATCTTTGCTGAGTCATTCTGGGTTATCTAAATCTTCTTCGGCATTTCCATCTGAGGAAGAATCAGCCACAGCCTTGAGAGCATGATTTTTGCGTTGACTGGAGCCATAGAGATCTCTCTTCTCTTCTTCTTGTTCCTCGTGAGTGTTCAGTCTTTCCATGATATCAGCAGAGTCGAGGGTTTTGAAATCAGAACGTTCGCGGATCATCAAGACAAGAGTGTCGACTGAACTGTCAAGAGATCAAAGCAGTTTCTTCACAACTTCATGGTCAGTGATGTCATTGGCGTCGAGACCTTGAAGTTCATTTGCTATGTCACTGAGGCGGTTAAAGGTTTGCTGACAGCTAGCATTTCCAATGCACTTGAAGCGATTGAATTTCACTCGAAGAGTATCAATTTGAGCTTCTTTCTGAGTTGAAACTCCTTCATTCATCTTCTCGAGGACGTCCCACAATTCCTTCGTAGTTTCACACTGGCGATAGTGAAGAAATTGCGCTTGATTGAGGTGGCCACCAATCTCATCTTTGGCTTGAGCATCCAGCTGAATGAGCTTCTTTTCTTCGTCGGTAGGAGCTTGAGGTACAGCGATTGTGAGCCTGAACTGCACCACGTTCCACATATCATCATCTATAGCAGGGAGACGGATCTTCATCTTCTCCTTCTAGAAGGGGTAGTCCATCCCATCGAATATGGGAATCTTGAGATGCGATTTGTAGTTCACTGAAGACATACTTAAACTCCAAAGTCGTTAGACTAAAAAGAGCAGAGTCAAAGAGTACCGTGCTCTGATACCAATTGTAGGAACGAAATATGTCTACCAGAGGGGGGTGAATGGGAGTTTTAAATTTTCTTAGGAAAAACTCAAAACTCTCAAAACCCAGCGGCGGAACGAAAGAAAAACAGTCTATAGTGAACTAAAACAGAGTATCGAAAGGAAACTATGACATGCACTGATACAGATCACACGAATGAAAATTCATCAAAGGAAAACATGGGTGATAGGGATAACCGAAGATGCTCGATGGTGACAAGATATTTGTTTGACCAGTTCGTCCTTCTACACAAGGACTATGTCTGGTTGGAGGGGCTGTGACTTAACACGGAAGATAAACTCTCTTCACCCTATTCTCCTCGACAATTGATTCGTCAACCGATGCCGATAACTCATGGTAGATACTTGAAGGCAATCTCCGAACCTTTACAGACTTCTTCTTCGAGAACCACAATCACTCATGGTCTCTGAAGAAATTGACACCTAACCGTCTAGAGAGTTTGTAGCTCTCAAGAGTAATAGGCAGAGCGTACTAGACTTAGATTCCAGTGATGCTAACCACTATCTAATTCTTCGGATCTAGGGTTTTTTTCTCTCAGTGGAATTTAAACTCAAATCGCTCAGAGATAGGGTTGCTCAACATATTCTCAGAATCAAACGGAGCAGCCACTAGACAAAGCCGGCGCGGGGTGGCTATTTATAGCCGCAGCCTTCCCAGATGGGAAATGACCATTTTCGACACGAGGTCCAGCCAATGGACAACCGACACGTTCGCAACGGTCGGATTTTGGAGCAACGGTAACATTACTTGAGGAACAAGTAATGCTAACTCCTCGGTCCAAGACAAATCTCTCGCAGCGAAGAAGATCACAGTCTCTTGCTGGCAAGTATTTGCTCGGAGCACAAAGAGATTTCTCTCATAGCTTTCATAGGATTTGTGTTTAGCATCAGAGAATCAAAGCTTCGAACGCTACACCCCTCTTAATAGTACGGTGGTCCTATGACTCAAGGAAAGAAGAGGAACAACGAAATAAATGCTACGTCTTCACTTCGTCTTCATTCTTTCTCGAACGCAGTCATCTTCTTCGAACAGACACCGAACCAATTGCTTGATCTTCAGGAATTTTTAGGGGTCACTCTAGCTAGCTTCATCTTCAGTGATAACCTTCGCTACAACACTGGGAGATTATCTACGATGTTTGCATCAAACTCCTCGACAACTCAGGGACTTGTTACTCTGTGTGCACTAGCAAACACATAAGTCCCATGTTGTTTATGTCAACAAACTCCAAAACATAAGGGGCCTATCATTGAACCAACAAGATGTCCCGGCGCGCCGCGGAACCCTCGAACAAGCTCTCACTGGCACATGAGGGCTCTCACAAACGCACTCGCCGTGTCGACAATCGCGACGAGCTGGCATTCCTGAAGTCCTTGGCCAGCAATGATGACATTCTCGCTGGCCTAATTAAGTAGCAGGAGCTGGTCGACGGCTTGATGAAGCTGCTCGAGATTAGCGATGCCTCGGTTGAGAAGGCGACCGGCCTCGTCGAGCAACTCATGGGTGACAATGCGAAGCTCCTCAAGGCGCTCGCTGAGACAGAGGAGGAGGCCGCCAGCTGGAAGAAGCTACATGAGCAGAGCAGTGCCTCAGGGGATGACGCTGAAAGCGGTCATCGAGGAACTGATGGGTGACTTGAGGAAGCTCCGAATCGAGCACGAGCAGGAGGTGGAGGAATCCATGGCTGCTGTCAAGCAAAGTCGTGAGGAATTGAAGAAGGAGCTGGAGGATGTCATTGCCCGGCGATCCATCAAGGAGTAGAGACAGTAGCGACCCAGATTGTTGTCTGTGATTTCCTTCTTCTCTTGCCCCCATGTCTTCCGGGCTTTGCCGCAAGTGGCATTTTAAATTCTCCGGAATATGTAAGACAATTATTATCCGCGCCATTGTTAATTTGTTGTCGTATTATCTGTTTTCATTTTATTTGTCGTCGTATTATCCGTTGCCCTATGTGGTATTTTAGATTATCCAGAATATGAGTTGAAAACACGAACAAAGCAAATGCTAACGTTGAGCGGGGCCATGGGATCACAAGCAAACACCCTCCGTCAAAGAGCTCGATTGCCATTAATGGAGAAGTTGTGAGTGAGGCAGGTGGCTGGTGGATGGAGGTCAAAGAGCCCGCTTCCCGGTGAGCATGGGCGGCCTTGCTGCTCGCGCGTGTCTCGTCGAGCCTGCGAGGTGGACAGGTCGCATGCGTCCCGTCGAGCCTGCGTGGCAGACTGCTCGCATGCGTCCCGTCGAGCCTGCATGGCAGACTGCTCGCATGCGTCCCATCAAGCCTGCACGGTGGACTTCTCACGCTCGTCCTGTCTAATCAAACAACATCACGCACGCCACCGAGTATGGTTAAATTTTGGCACAAAATACAAAGATGACCAATGAACAAGGACCGAGGTAGTACTATCCCATAAGAAAAGAGGGACGCGTGGCCGCACTTAAATGGTTACGGGAACACACACGGTTCATATAATACAACCATTTGTAATATTATCGTGTCAGCTATTTGTTTCAAAAGGACTACATAGGCTATTAATGTGCGCACCTAGTCTCAAACTGGATGATTTTTTACCACGACATATATGTGCCATGTCATGAAACCATGCCAAGTTTCATGTTTTTTGAGTGAGTTTTTGATTTACTGGGATTTAAAAACCGAGATTCTCAATGTTTCAGGACGACGAGACGTTTGTAATTCATTCCCATTCCTTCAATGAGACCTAAACATGCACCCAATGACACATGTACGATTTTCCACCCATTTTGCTTCACTAGAGCATGTGCTTGTAGTTCAAATTTGAATTATGGACTACATTAAATGCCTAGAAAACTCAATTAAAATATAAAATGGCCGAACGAACCCTGAACAGTTTCAAATTTCAGCACGACACTCCTGTTATTCTATGTTGCCTGTAGAAAAAAAAATACAAGGCGAGAAGAGGCAGCGATTATTGTTTCGCCCGCAAGAGGGGCATGTTTCCCTACCAGAACCACGAGGGTTGCGAGAAGCTTCAGTTTATAAGAGGCTTGTAATATAGCTTGGCCCAAATTGGACAATTTTTTTACCATGACATATATGTGCCATGTCGTGACACCATGCCAAGTTTCATGATTTTCTGGTCAGTTTTGGATTTATGGAGATTTAAAAACTGAGATTCGCAATGTTTGAGGCCGAGCCAGGATGCCAAGATGGTTGAATTCATTCTTATTCCTTCCATGGGACCTAAACATGTACCCCAAGGACACATGTATGATTTTTCTAGCCATTTTGGTGCACTGGAGCATGTATTTGTAGTTCGGATTTGAATTATGGACATTAAATGCCTAGAAAACTCAATTAATGAATAAAAAAGGTCAAACGAACCCTAAATAATTTCAAACTTCAATGTGAATCTCCCGCTGTTCCATGTTGCGTGTAGAAGATAATACAAGGCTAGAAGAGGGAGCGATTATCGTTTCGCCCACAAGGGGACACGTTTCCCTATCGAAACCACGAGGGTTCTTGCGAGAGGCTCTGATTGGTAAGAGGTTTGTAATAAATCTTGTCCCAAATTGGACAATGTTTTTACCACGACATATATGAGCCATGACGTGACACCATGCCAACTTTCATGACTTTCTGGTGAGTTTTGGATTTACGGTGATTTAAAAACCGAGATTCCAAATGTTTGAGGACAAGCCAGGACGCCGGTATAGTTGTAATTCATTCCCATTCCTTGCATGGGACCTAAACATGCACCCAAGGACACATGTATGATTTTTCTAGCCATTTTGGTGAACTGGAGCATGTATTTGTAGTTCAGATTTGAATTATGGACGTTAAATGCCAAGGAAACTCAATTAATGTATAAAAATGCCAAACGAACCCTGAATAATTTTAAATTTCAGCACGGATATCCTGTCGTTCCATGTTGCCTGCAGAAAAAAATACAAGGCAAAAAGAGGTAGTGATTATCATTTCGCCCACAAGGGGGACACGTTTCCCTATCGGAACCACGAGGCTTCTTGAGAGAAGCTCCGGTTTGTAAGAGGCTTGTAATAAAACTTGCCCCAAAATGGACAATTTTTTTCCACGACATATATGTGCCAAGTCGTGACACCATGCCAAGTTTCATGATTTTTGGGTGAGTTTTGGATTTACGGGGATTTAAAAACCGAGATTCTCAATGTCCGAGGCTGAGCGAGACGCCGAGACAGTTGTAATTCTTTCTCATTCTTTGCATGGGACCTAAACATGCATCCAAGGACACATGTATGATTTTTGTAGCCATTTTGGTGCACTAATTTGAATTATACACATTAAATTAATGCTTATAAAACTTAATTATAATGTTTAAAAAATCCCAAACGAACCCTGAATATTTAAAGCAGTTCTAGTCAACCGTCTGTCACAAGTGGGTAAGCACTATGCGCATGCGTCGTGCTAGCTCATGCTTCCTTCTCTACTAAGTTTTCCATATTAATGTTGTTATATATCCAAACACGCTACCGTTTCCCCCCACTCCTCCCATCGGTTTCCCGCCTCTTCTCCCATCGGTTTCCCGGTGCGAGTGTCAGTGCTCATAGAAGGCTAGACAGCGACACACCGGCCATGTAAATATTGCACACAGTTTCTAAAATCACAAACGTGTGTGATAGTAGGGAGTAGGTCCCATAGGGTGACCAGCGTAAAACACCTTAAAGGCGAGGAGGCAATTCTTATCAACAAGGGGCGGCTTCCCATCCGCTAACCTAGTCGAATAGAACGCAGAAGTTAAGCGTGCTGGGGATGGAGTAGTCTAAGGATGGGTGACCCGGTGGGAAGTTGCATATCTCAAGCTTCATTAAAGGGCCATGATACGGTCATTATAGACATTTATCATCTAAATGTCTCTATAGTGACCTGTCATGACGATTATATAAACCTTGGGATCCTTGTTTTGCTAATTTGTAGAATATGTTTTTATTGGTTATTTTTTGTTCTAAAAAATCAAAGAATGATTGACATCTATAGGCCCACACAAATTATCACTTTGACCCAACGCATGAGAAAGGTTTCCTCTTTGCTGTATGTGCTATGTTAGAGAAAATCAAGTTTCAGCACATGTGTTGGACGACACCCCCTACCCCCCCCCCACCCGCCTCGAAGTTGCAGAACCGACATCGTATGTCTTTAACCTAGCTGGGGGTACGATGTTCAGTTTGTAATATTACTAATGTAGTTGGTGCCCCATCGAAGTTGTGCTTTTGGGATTTGAACAAATCACACACCAGACCCATACATTTTTTTGGGCCGCATGCAGGGTATAGGGGTCGGGTGTTCTGATCGAGCACGTCTCCCTTGTGCGGTTTATAGACGCCGCACATATTTGTAGGCTCCCCGAGGTCTATATATGTCATCCTTGACCGATAATGAGGGGGGCCCACACAATCTATCCCTTTGACCCAACATACGAGAAGGGTTTGACCATGATGGTTTCCTATTGCTATGTGTGCCATGTTAGACCAAATAAAGTTTGAGCGCATGCGTTTGATGACACCCCCCCCCCCCCCCCCCCCCGCGCGCGCCTTGAAGTTGGGGAACCGACATCGTACGTATTGAACCTGGCTTGGGGTTGGGTACGGTGTTCGGTTTGTAATGTAGTTGGTTCCCCATCGATGTTGTGCATTGGGGATTTGAACACATCACACACCACCCATACATATTTTAGGGACGCATGCAGTGTATAGGGGGTCTTCTGATCGACCACGTCTCTCTTGTGCAGTTTTTTGTGATGACACGCATATCTGTGGGCCCCCCGAGTGTATATATATCATCCTTTGACCGATAACAAGGGGTATGTGTTGGCCATGAATGGATACCTCCTAGTTCGTGTTAGGGCCAGTCACCGTCACATGTCGTTCAACCATAGTTCGAGCTCATGCGTTGTCAGGATTCCCTCCCACACGCTCGGATTGGTGGGTTCGACCGACACCGTACCATGCATATCTCGTCCTTAATTACCTAGCTTTCATGGTAGTTGTCTATATCGAGAGGCATGCACCACATCTAAATTGTTCATTATTTGATATTGAAAACACACATCACCCCTTCCAACATACATCATTTTGGGCCGCACGCAGGCGGTGCTGGTTTTGTGGTCCCTCTCATGCGATTTTTTATGATGGTTCAATCTATTGGCCCAAGCGGTTTATATATATTCTATCCATTTTTTATCGACAACAATAGTTGTCGTTTGACCAGGCGATAGATTCACTGGTCCGTCTTATGGTAGGTCGGCGACATGCATGTATGACCAAAGTATCATTACGTGTATCTGCCCCGCCAACACGAAGTGGGAGGTGGGTCAAGCACCCTAGCTAGGTAGCTATGACATTATGTCATTATAGATATATCCAAGGGTGCTTTCGGGTTTGCGAGGCAGGTGCCACCAAAGTTGTGCATTGTGTATTTAAAGTTTTAAACATCACACCCTATATTCCTACATATATTTGGCCACTTCCAGGTGGTTCTTGACTTCTGGCCCCTCTCATCGATCTTCGACGACGTGCCCAACCGTGGACCCGTGCGTTCAAAGTTGTGCATTGGAATTTTGAACATCACAGACCACCCTTTTCACTCATATATATTTGGGCCACATGCTGGTGTGGCTGTCTTCTGACCCTCTCTGGCATTTTTTTCTGTTGTAAAGACTCAGATGACGCTCAACGGACACGGGTGTACTCGCTTAACCGTGTGCGATGCAAGTGCACTGAGAAATCACTGATGTGGTCACCTATTATAGGTAGGGTCAAGGACCCATCATTCGGGACCCACATGGGGCCCATCACCATCATGGGTATGTCCCTGGACCATGCCAGCATTCAGATGCATACTTCAGGAGGATCACTCAGACGGACCTGCAGCACTCAGACAACCACACGTCACTCGGCGGACGATCAACCACTCGGACACACAGGGCGAGAAGGAGTCATGGGAGCTGCAACGGTCGAGGAATTCTAAGTCATCCACTAAATAGAGTTATAACTACTGTTACCTGTAACTGCTGTAGTATAGGATCATTACACTAGTAACTGCCTCATTCAATTGCATTAATGGCCCCGGCGGCATGGGAGACATGGGGCTGTGGCGCACTCTATATAAGCCGCACCCCTCTCCATAGCCGGGCAGGTTCAACTCTATAATCCTATCTATCATATCAAAGCAAGCCTTAGGGCACGAGACATAGGGCTTTTACCTCCACTGAGTGAGGGGCCTGAACTCGTTAAACACCATGTGTTACACCTACGCCGTACATATTCCTATTGGACCGTGTGTGATCTTGGGTGCTCCCACCCTGCATCAGTTCCTTTACCCAAATTTCAGTAGCCGTGGTACTTCAACCGTCGCCCCCACTCCTCCAGCACCGACCTTATAGAAAATTTGCAGTAGCCGAGGCATTTGAACCGTCGCCCTCCCTCGTCCACCACCATCTCCACCCACCATTACTAAAATTTTCAGTAGCCGCGGCGTATCCTCAAACACCACCCCCCCTCCATAGTCCCCACACCCGCCCCCCTCCCCCCTCGAACTCTAGCTCGCCACCGCCGCCAACCCCTGCCGGTCTGCCCATTCCTCCTAGCTTAGATAATAAAGTTCAGGTTACCCAGCAATTCCCATACCGTCGCCCCACTCCCCTGAGTTTTTAGATGAGGCATGCGGTATCCATCCCTACCAGATCCATATCCCCTGCTCCAGAATGTCACAGCCTAAGCCCGACCACGTATCCCGGGGAGTCCGACGAGCGTTCGGCCAAGAAGAGGTTTATCATGGCCTCTCAGGCGGACATTGGCGAGGTGGCCACCATTCACCCCGACCTGTCCATCCCGACACCTCGTCGCGGAAGCCGGCAGAGACGTTGACTATGTTGCCATGCTGAAGGCTTCACGTCAGCGGGCTAGCGTATTACTGTATCTCAGGAAAGCAGGCTACGACATCAAGCTCGTCGACAGTGACAACTTCATGCGGGCCATGTCACAGGTTAAGTGGTCCATCCCCAACCCCTCTGGTTCAACCGTCGTCGATCTCTTCGATGGCCCTGCCGCTGATCTCGTTCACCACGCAGTCAAGGATTTGTGATCCTTGTACACCATCGAGCCCATTTTGTCATTTCTGAAGGACACATTCTATGGCGGTGGCTTGGGATCCTCAATTGCCAAGTCAGATCTCATCGACCATGACCACGAGGAGGGCACCCACAAAGGTTCTTCCAAGGTGAAACAGCCCATCTGTGACATCAAAGAGCGCACCATGGGTCTGTGCTCTTCCAACTGGAAGGATCCCGTCCATGACATGTGAGGCAACATCCTATCAGCAAATCTTACCTTTTCTAGCTTGCCAACCCATACCCTTTGTTGTAGTAGCTTTTGCCATGCGGTGTTCTAACTGTGCAGTGTTTAATTATTTCAGTTATGCAAAAATGTAATGTTCAATAGGGCTATGTGATGTTTAAGTATGAATTATCCACTTCAGTTTCACGAATGGCTATATTTGGTTGTTTATAGTGAGTAGATGCCTTGTTTACCTGTATTTGGTCGTTAGGTTGGTTGCAGTGAGCATTTGTCCAGTTATCAAGCAGATGCCTTGTTTATCTGTATTTGGTTGTTAGGTTGGTTGCAGTGAGCATTTGTCCAGTTATCAAGTAGATGCCTTGTTTATCTGTATTTGGTTGGTTGGTTGCAGTGAGCATTTGTCCAGTTTTCAAGCAGATGCCTTGTTTATCTGTATTTGCTTGTTAGGTTGGTTGCAGTGAGGATTTGTCCAGTTTTCAAGCATATGCCCTGTTTATCTGTATTTGCTTGTTAGGTTGGTTGTAGTGAGACTCTGTCCAGTTTTCAATGGCTATATTTGGTTGTTATACTGATCATTTATGCCTTGTTTATTTCAGTCATTCACAATGTGATGTTCATTTTGTGCAAGTCGGAACTGTGTCACTTGATTTCATCAATACCAGTTTGAATGGCTATATTTGGTTCCAGTTATGCCTGGTGTAGTTAACACATGCCCTTTATTTCAGTTTTACATATTTATCTAGTGTCATGTTTAAGCATGACCTACGTTCCATTCATTTTCAACAATACCAGTTTGAATTGCAATATTTGATGGCTGTTAAGCCTGTTGTAGGTAACATTCCCTTCCATTTTATATCTGCTTTAACAACATGCTGAAACCAACACATTCAAGCTATCATTTGGAGATGATGTTGTTTACCTTTTCTATATTTGTTTGACGTTAAGGTTGTTGTACTTATCATGCCTTTCCACTACTTATGCAGGACAACAACGGGAGTGGCCAGCATTTTCCGCCGAGGTTAGTTTCATCCCTCGGCTTGTACTCCCCCTGTCGTTCCATAATGTAGTGCATATAGATCCAGGCCTGGACACTTATTAGCTTCTAATATTGAATTTTTGCTTGTAGGTACATAAGCCCTTGGCAAAGATCCACGCATTGACCCTTTTTGCGTATGGGGCAATGAGATATTCATGAACAAGCATCAAGTGAGGAAACTGATAAGGATTATTAGCAAAAAGATACGAATGGTGGCAAGAAAATTATTCGTGTATGCTCTATCCAACACAACAGTGAGCTGTAGGATGGTAACTACAACCTCTACAGCCTTCTCTTTATACTACCCATAATGAGTTGTTAGACTACAATGTCTGAATCTTTTTCGTTCGCAGTGGTTCCCGAAGCAGTTTACTCAAGATTACCTTGCAAAGTACATGATTGGTGGACATGCAATGAAGGTTAAAGTATTTCATCCAGACTACAATGAGCATCAAGAAGTCCTAATGAAGACAGTGAAGGATGGACGGGCAACCATAACAAGGGGTTGGCCTAGAGTCGTGCGCGCATTACGGATGGAGGAGGGCACAATATGGGCATTCCGCTTCACCTTCTCTAGCAACCAGAATGTCTTTCGCCTCTCTCTTTACAGTCTTTAGTACAACTATGGTTCATCATTCTTTACTTGGTGCTTTTGTAGTTCTTCAGTATATGTACCTGTGCATCGAATTATGCACTCATGGTTGAACCTATATTTGTAATAAACATGGTTCAATATGAAATAAGTGATTGCCTACTTTCAAATTCAAAATCTGTGATTTTTAAATTAGGGATTACACTGCACATGGTTTGCGAAAGCGAAACGTCTGCGATAGACGTGGAGATCAGACATGTTTCTCGGATCCACTACGTGTGCGATCAATCTCTGCTGCACACATGATCAGCCAAGAAAAAACATGTGCGATTAACAACAACATCGTAAATGTTGCACCACAGAATAGCGTGTGCGATAGTTATCATGTACGATGATGTTACGACGGTCCGATGTTTCGTAATCCTATCCGACACTCGTACGATGATTAGCTAATCTTCTTAATTAGTTATCGCATACGGTTTGGGAAAAGTGAATGTGTGTGATTGTCTACTTATCATACACATTCTATAATCATGAACTGTTTGGGATGGGCCGCGCATCGTAAATGTAGCACCATAGAATACTGACTGCGATGGCAATGCGAGCACAAACGAGTCGCAAGGATGAAGCATTTGGGATATTCGAGATATCAAAAATAGTTTTATAGGGACAACTGTATGCATCAAGGATCCCTATCCCCGATGGTTTTTGGGTTGTGTGGGAAGGACCCCCCTATCGCACACACTCACTTGGCGACGGTTCAAAATGCCACCGTGGAAAGGGGTTAAAAACCGTTTGTATAGCACCTCCCTGTACCAGGGGTCACTGCATTGTCTTGCCAAATCAAAATAGAGACACAGTTCAAATCATATCAGTTCAAGACAAAGCAGCATTGAAAGAAAACAAAGTGTGGGAAACTACAAGGCACAACAAGATTTCATATGGGTACAATGGGTATACATGTACAACAACACTATTGGCTCTGTTGTGATGCTAGAAATGTGCATGATATGAGAAGTCAACTGTATACACAATTGAAATTGAAATCAACAGAGCTATTTAGAGGAGCAAACCTGTTAAAGAAACATGCCTAAACATACCTGTTGTGCCATTGGAGTTTTGATTGGATCCTTCAATTTAAAAATAAGTTTGTATGAGTAAATACAGTGATACAAGAGCAAAGCAGTATGCACCATAGCAATGGAATCTTAAATGAGAACAGTTGTTCTTCAGCTTTAAGCACTTGTTCTACACGAACAGAGTATAGTAAGACGCAGGCATATAGTACTTAAAAATAAAAAATGAGCTCATAGACGTTACCACATTCTTGGTTCGGGACCAGTACAGAACATGGCGTTCCCAGTCATCGTCCCGTAAATGTGTCTCAGGAGAACGCAAGAGAATTCGATGAGTTTCTTTGCCAGTGAAGTACGTTTTCTTTAGGAAATTCCGATACTGCCACCAACCATTCTTGAAGATAGCAGAGGTATTAGCACAGGTTACCTCATACTGAGTTTCCAAATCAGTCCTTCTCTATAGAGAAAAATGGGAACATTTGCTATATTATAACCAGCATGGAGGTAGAACGTATGGGACAAAGCAAAGTAATTGCCATGAATAACATTACTTACACATAACTCCTGGATGAACACCTGCAACTGGCATTTTCCTTCATCTTCAGTATAATATTTCCATGATGGGAGGATACACACATAGGATTTAACAACATCAAATGCGATAGATGCTAAACTACGAATGGCTGGTTGTGCTTCGTCCACAGGAATAGGTGTACTAACTGGTGGAGTTGGGGTTCGCTGTGGTAGTACTGGCCATTGGGCACTGGAGCTGCCTTACTAACTGCTCTTGTTTGGGAGTTCTGTGGTGGAGATGGTGCTGTGTCAACTGGAACTGGGTTACTATCTGCTGGGGTTGGGGTTAGATTGGGTGAAGCTGGTTCTCTATCCATCGCAGTAGGGGTACAATCTACGAGAGTCTGGGTTATGTGTAGTAGGGCTGGTTCTCGTGCATGTACAACCGGGGTGCTATCTCCACCAAGAGGTAGCATTGTTTTATTTGAAGACCATGTTTTCACTCCGCTAGATACTGCCATCACCCGATCCAATTCAAATGGCTGATAAACAAGAAACGTAGTTGAATGTACAGACCTTGTATGAGAGATAGATGCAATAGATAGTGTGGAAAAAAGATGGCATGAAATAGTTCACATGTATATTGTTTAACTAAAAAGGATAGCATGACATAATTTCACATATATGATTTCTATCTAAACTGGATAGTGATACGTCTCCATCGTATCTACTTTTCCAAACTCTTTTGCCCTTGTTTTGGACTCTAATTTGCATGATTTGAATGGAACTAACCTGGACTGACGTTGTTTTCAGCAGAATTGCCATGGTGTTATTTTTGTGCAGAAATCAAAGTTCTCGGATTGACATGAAAATTTACGGAGAATATTTTTGGAATATATAAAAAATACTGGCACAAGAATTAACCTGAGGGGCTCCACCCAGAGGCCACAAGCCTGGGGGCGCCCCCCTAGGGCGCGCCTACAGGGCTTGTGGGCCCCCTGGACCTCCTCCGACGTCAACTCCAACTCTATATAACCCTATTCGAGGAGAAAAAATCAGAGAGAAGGATTCATCGCGTTTTATGATATGGAGCCGCCGCCGCCTCGTGTTCTTCATCAGGAGGGCTCATCTGGAGTCCGTTCGGGGCTCCGGAGAGGGGGATTCGTGGCCATCATCATCATCAACCTTCCTCCATCACCAATTTCATGATGCTCACCGCCGGGAGTGAGTAATTCCATCGTGGGCTTGCTAGATGGTGATGGGTTGGATTAGATTTATCATGTAATCGAGTTAGTTTTGTTAGGGTTTGATCCCTAGTATCCAGTATGTTCTGAGATTGATGTTGCTATGACTTTGCTATGCTTAATGCTTGTCACTAGGGCCCGAGTGCCATGATTTCAGATCTAAACCTATTATGTTTTCATGAATATATTTGTGTTCTTGATCCTATCATGCAAGTTGTAGACACCTATTACGAGTTATGATCCGCATACCCCAAGGTGACAATAATTGGGATTCTTTCCGGTGATTACCGTAGTTTGAGGAGTTCATGTATTCAGTAAGTGCTAATGCTTTGGTGCGGTTCTCTATTAAAAGGAGGCCTTAATATCCCTTACTTTCCATTAGGACCCCACTGCCACGGGAGGGTAGGACAAAAGATGTCATGCAAGTTCTTTTCCATAAGCACGTATGACTATATACGGAATACATGCCTACATTATATTGATGAATTGGAGCTAGTTCTGTGTCACCCTAGGTTATGACTGCTACATGATGAATATTATCCAACACAATTATCATTGCCGATCAATGCCTACAAGATTTTCACATATTGATCTTTGCTAAGTTACTTTTGTTGCTACCGCTGTTACAATCACTACAAACTGCTACTGTTACCTTTGGCACTGTTTCCGTTACTTCCATACTACTTTGCTACTAAATACTTTGCTGCAGATATTATGTCTTTCAGGTATGGTTGAATTGACAACTCAACTGCTAATACTCGTGAATATTCTTTGGCTCCCCTTGTGTTGAATCAATAAATTTGGGTTGAATACTCTACCCTCGAAAACTGTTGAGATCCCCTATACTTGTGGGTTATCAAGACCTTTTTCTGGCGCCGTTGCCGTGGAGCATAGCTCTCTTTAATTGGGATTTATATCTATTGACCACTATGAGGAATCTGAAAGATACCAGAACCAAGATTTTTCCCTCTACTACGAGGGGAGGTAAGGAACTACCATCTAGCTCTGCACTTGATTCACCTTCTGTTTTGAGTAAGCTTGCGACACCTACACCTGCTACTCATTCTGATATGTCACAAGTAATTGATGATGCTACTTCTGCTATGCATGATGCTCATGATGATACTAATACTTTGCTTGATAATACTGTAACCCTAGGTGAATTTCTTGATGAACAACTTGCTAGAGCTAAACATATTGAGAATGCTGAAACTGATGATATTTCTGAAACTGATGAAATTATTGAAATAGGACACTTTGAAAGACCTACTAGACCTAGCTCTCCTAGATATGAATTGCCTATTATACCTGAGGGTTATGTTATGGATGGAGAGGCAGCTAGGGACTTTCTTGCTTGTAAGGATAGAGATGATCTTAAGAAATTACTATGCAAGTGGAAAGAAAAATCTTTGAATGCTAGAATGCAATATGATACTAAGTTTGCTACTTCACCTATCTTTGTTACTGATAAGGATTATGAATTCTATGTCGCTCCTGAGTTAATCACTTTGGTTGAATCTGATCCTTTCCATGGTTATGAATCTGAAACTATTGTGGCACATCTTACTAAATTGAATGATATATCCACCATATTTGCTCATGAGGAAAAAATTCGCTACTACTATATTCTTAAGTTGTTTCCTTTCTCGTTAAAGGGTGATGCTAAGTTATGGTTTAATTCTCTTGCTCCTGGTTGTGTGCGTAGTCCCCAGGATATGATATATTACTTCTATGAAAAATATTTTCTGCTCATAAGAAACAAGCTACTTTACAGGAAATATTTAACTTTGTGCAAATTGAAGAAGAAAGTCTCCCACAAGCTTGGGGGAGGCTTCTCCAATTACTTAATGCATTGCCTGATCATCCTCTCAAGAAAAATGAAATACTTGATATCTTTTATAATAGACTAACCGATGCTTCTAGGGACCACCTAGATAGTTGTGCTGGTTGTGTTTTCAGGGAATGAACTATTGAACAAGTTGAAGTACTATTGAATAATATATTGAGTAATGATAATGATTGGACTCTTCCCGAACCACCTCCTAAGCCAACTCCGAAGAAAAGAGGTATTCTATTTCTCAGTCCTAAAGATATGCAAGAGGCAAAGAAATATATGAAAGAAAAAGGTATTAAAGTTGAAGATGTTAAGAATTTACCACCTATTGAAGAAATACATGGTCTTGATAACCCGACACAGGTAGTAGAGGTAAATTCTCTCTATAAATTTGATGAAGGTGATATTCCTTATAATAAGTCTGCTAGTCAATGCTTGGATGAATTTGATAACTTTATTATTAAACAAGAAAACTTCAATGCTTATGCTAGTAGACAATTGAAATGTAATGCTTATATGCTTGACTGCTTGGGTGACTATATGTGTAGAACTGTTAATGATATCGAGATTATTAGTAAACATGCTTCCATGGTAAAAACTCAAGTAGAACAAGTTCTCAAGGCACCAAATGATTTGTTGAATGAGATGAATAATAAGAACAATGATAATGCTGTTAGAGTTATGACTAGAGGTGGTAAAATGACTCAAGAACCTTTGTATCCTAAGGTCCATCCTAAGAGAGTAGAACAAGACTCTCAGAGAATTAATACTGATGCACCTAGTCCCTCTAGAAATAAAAAGAATAATGATAGGACTTTGCATGCTTCTAGTGAACCTACTATAGACACACCTGATAATCCAAATGATATCTCTATTTCTGATGCTGAGACACAATCAGGTGATGAACATGAACCTAGTAATAATGACAATGATAATGTTCATGATGATGCTCAACCTAGTAATGATAATGATGTGGAGATAGAACCAGCTGTTGATCTTGATAACCCACAACCTAAGAATAAAAGATATGATAAGAGAGACTTCATTGCTAGGAAACATGGTAAAGAAAGAGATCCGTGGGTTCAGAAACCCATGCCCTTTCCTCCTAAACCATGCGAGAAAAAGGATGATGAGGACTTTGAGCGCTTTGTTGAAATGCTTAGATCTGTCTTTTTGCGTATGCGTTTGACTGATATTCTAAAAATGTCTCCTTATGCTAAGTATATGAAAGATATTGTTACTAATAAAAGAAAGATACCAGAAGCTAAAAGTTCCACCATGGTTGCTAATTATACATTTAAAAGTGGAATACCAAAGAAAGTAGGAGATCCAGGAATACCAACTATACCATGTTCCATTAAAAGAAACTATGTTAAAACTGCTTTATGTGATTTAGGAGCCGGTGTTAGTGTTATACCTTTCTCTTTATATCGTAGACTTGAATTGAATAAATTGCAAATGGCCGATAAATCAACTGGTATACCCATCGGTATTTGTGAGGATGTGACGGTCGTAGTTGCAAATGTTACTATTTTAATGGACTTTGTTATTCTTGATATACCTAAGGACGATATTATGTCGATCATCCTTGGTAGACATTTTTTGAATACTGCAGGGGCTGTTATTGATTACAACAAGGGCAATGTCACTTTTCATGTTAATGGTAATGAGCGTACAGTACACTTTCCGAAGAAACAACCTCAGGTGAATAGTATCAATTCTATTGGAAAATTTTCAACAATTACTATTGGAGGTTTTGAATTTCCACTTCCTACTGTCAAAAAGAAATATGTTATTCTTATTGTTGGGGACATGCATATCCCCGTAGAGGTAACTTAGTGTTATACAAAGGTTCTCCGGTTTCATGTCATTCGGAAGAAGTTTGTTAATAAGACTTGATCAACCTTGTTAATGGATTCCTTTTGACGGGCATGAGATGGATGAATTTAGTAAACACAACTCTCTGTACCCACTCTCTACTTTTTGTTATTTAGAGTAAATAAAGCAAAAATACTATTATTTGCCTGTTTTCTGAATTATCCATGCAATAAAAAATGACCAGAAAATAAAAATTCCCGAAATGCCCTGAAAATTTAGTATGATTTTTTCTAGAATATTTAAGAATTTTTGGCACTGAAAACACCTCTGGGAGGTGCACCAGTGCGCCACAAGTCCACAAGGCGCGCCTACAGGGCTTGTGGGTCCCACGTGGGCCTCCCTCACTTATTCCAGTATCCATCCACTTCGTCTTCCTCCAGAAAAAATCCCACCATTGCTCAAACCCATGTTCTTGCTCATTTTGCTGCCATTTTCGATCTCCTTGCTCGGAACTCCATTTCTGAAACTATTTCTGGGGATTGTTCTTCGGTATGTGACTCCTCCAATGGTCCAATTAGTTTTTATTCTAGTGCTTTATATATTGCAAATTTTTGCTGCTGTGGTGACCTTGTTCTTGAGCTTGCATGTCAAAGTTATATGGTCCAAAGTAGCTTTGTTGCATGATATAGCTTCTAGACACTTATGGGAGTAGTTGCGATCAATCTTGTTGAGTTTGGTTCACCTTTATTTTGAGACACTAAAAATTTCAGAAATTTTTTAGAGAAAGAAAATGTTGAGGAAAGTGTTCCAAGGTGGTTCCTCAAAGAAGAAATTCCCAAGGCCCGCGATACGTGAGCCGGATCTCGAACCATCAAGGGAGGCTTCAGTGCAACCTTGTGAATGGCCGTCGGATCATTTCATGACCCGTGCCGGTTTCAAGGATGAAGTCTATGCGTACCTGCATAACGCTGAGCTGACGAACTTTGTGTCAGATAAGTGTCTTCAGTACTACAACCTTACCGATTCCTTTATGAGGAGATTTAAATATTCTATCCAGCGCAATACGCATTCTGTTTTATTTGATCTTTATGATACTCCCTCCATTTCTTCATATTAGGTGTATTTGTTTTTTGATAAAATTTCATAATGTAAGGTGCATTTCTTCTAATTTCACATAATTCCCTTATTAGCCCTCCAGAAAAAGGAAAGTATCTCTTTCTTGATTGTGTGTATCTCTTCTTGTAGCGAAAGAAGGAAAGTATCTCTCTGGCAATTGCATGTATCTCTTATTTTCCTAGACTAATTGATTTACTTTCCACTAAACAAAGATTTGCCAAGGGTAATTTTGTCCTACCTTGTCTATAATTGTGTGCCTTGGTCAGCGTGCTAAAACTAATACACCTTATATAAAGGAACGGAGGGAGTAAATCATTTACTATGGACCTAGAAGATTTTAATGATGCATGCAAAATTCCACAATGGGGCATTTGTACTGAACCTTGTAAATCTGATTGTCCTGAGTTCCTTGCTAGCATTACTGTAGGAGAAACCAGAACCATAACACAAGCTACCATAGGGAGCATTCACTTTCCTGCTTTACATTACTTTGCTCTCTTCATAGGTAGATGCATTAATGGTAAACATGATCATAGCCAGCTTTGCGCCTCCGATCTCATTGTTCTTAAGAGAGCAGTAATGAATGATAAACGATTTAATTTAGGGGCTATCATTGCACATCAATTGCATAATAATGCTCAAGATGGAGATTTCTTTGGTGGAATCTATGCCACTCGTTTAGCTTAGTATCTTGGGGTTCAAATTAAAGAAAATGATGTTCCTTTACCACCTGCTTACCTTGATTATGATGCTATGGAATGTTACCAGTTTCTTGAGAGGGGCGAGTTGCCTTTTCAGTACAGACTAATCTTTGACAGACAGCGCGCTGTCCATATTACCCTTCCTGCTTCTGCTTTCTTTGACTCTCAGGTAAAACAAAGATACTTTATAACCAGAGAGGAGGCGGCCGAGTACGAGAGAGCGAGGGAGACCTCTCGCCTCCATGAGGCAGCTCGCCAGGCGGTGGCAGCTGCAATCGAGTCCAACCCCAACTATAACCCTGGATTTTACCATGGCCAGCCGTGGCCCTAGACCAACTTAGGCCAAAAGCCTAAGCTTGGGGGAGTACGTATTTCTCACTGATATTACACACACTCATTTCAGTTGTCGGTGTTCATACTTTTTCATTGTATTATCCATGTTAGTTTATTTTTCTCGCTTTCTTCTTGTGTGTTTGAAAACTTGGAGAAAATCCAAAAAAAATAGTTCTTGCTTCTTTTTAGTTTTCTTTCTAGTTTATTTAGTAGTAGTATTAAAAGAAAACCCAAAAATATTTCTCGTTCTTCTTTTGCTTGTTGGGAGCTTTCCTGTGTAAATAGTTTTTCTCGTTTTCGTTTTACTTTCTTCAGAAAAACATAAACTTCAAAAAATATTTCAGTGCGTTTCTTTGAAATTCTTTTTCTTTTCTTTGGGTCGTAAGGAGAAGACCACGATGAAAATGTTGAGTGGCTCTCATATGCATTATTGTTGATCTAACAAAGAGCCCATATTACCTTGTCTTCTCCTTTGAATAAATGTTTGCAGATTCCAGCTTAGTCCAATGCATGTGCACTCTTATTATTATTCACACCGTTCGATCATGCAAGTGAAAGGCAATAATGACGATATATGATGGAATGATTGAGACAGAGAAAAGCTGGTACGAACTCGACTTATTTTGTTTTTGTAAATATGATTAGCTCATCGTTCCTGATTCGGCCTATTATGAATGAAACATGTTTGCAATGACAATTAGAGATTATAGTTGCTCATGCCATGCTTAATTAGCTAGGAGTGGATAATGGTTTGTCTTGTGTGCCAACATGCAATTTAAAATGGTTATGATGTAGTATGATAGGATGGTATCCTCCTTTGAATGATTTAAGTGGCTTGGCTTGGCACATGTTCACGCATGTAGTTGAATCAAAATCAACATAGCCTCCACGATATTTATGTTCATGGTGATTTATATCCTACTCATGCTTGCATTCAATGTTGGTTAATCTCGATGCATGTTTATGACCGCTGTC
Organism: Thinopyrum elongatum; assembly: GCA_011799875.1. Taxonomy (NCBI): domain Eukaryota; kingdom Viridiplantae; phylum Streptophyta; class Magnoliopsida; order Poales; family Poaceae; genus Thinopyrum; species Thinopyrum elongatum. The sequence continues at coordinate 124,366,966 of CM022297.1, forward strand.
GCTCTCTAGTTGGTCGCTCCTCAATCTTTTGCTAGCCTTCACTTGTACTAAGCGTGAATACTGCTTGTGCATCCACTTCCTTAAACCCAAAGTTGTTCCATATGAGTCCACCATACCTACCTATATGCGGTATTTACCTGCCATTCCAAGTAAATTTGCATGTGCCAAACTCTAAACCTTCAAATAATAATCTGTTTTGTATGCCTGAATCGCTCATGTAGCGACTGGGGGGTGTTAGTATCTTCCATGCTAGGTGGGTTATTCTCACGATGAGTGTTTATTCACTTGTCATTCACGAGAAAGTGGCTGGTAATCGGGATGCCCAGTTCCATGCTCGAAATCAAATCAAAATATAATCATAAAACAAAACTCCCCTAGGACTGTTGTTGGTAAGGACGGCACCAGTGGATTCGGCTAGCCGTGGAGTGTGATTGTTGGTGGAGGGGGAGTAAAAACTTTACCATTCTGTTTGGGAACCGCCTATAATGTATCTAGCATGGAAGATGGTGAGATCTCTTGGTTGTTATGTTGACAATGAAAGCATACCGCTCAAAATTATATTTATCTCTATTTTAAAAGCTCCGAGCTCTGGCACCTCTGTAAATCCCTGCTTCCCTCTGTGAAGGGCCTATCTATTTACTTTTATTGTTGAGTCATCATCTTCTTATAAAAAGCACCAGCTGGAGAGCACCACTGTCATTTGTATGCTTTGTTATTAATTGATGTTGGGTATGAGTGTGACTGGATCTCTTTTGCCATGAATTATAATGTCTAGTCAGTCCTTGATCTTTAGGGGTGCTCAGCAATTATGTTTTGCGGTCTCAGAAAGGGCTAGCGAGATACCATTTTGTCAAATTATATCATGATTGTTTCAAAAAAGTGTTGTCATCCAAGATTTATTATTCTTGCTCGCTAGTTGATTATGCCATTGATATGAGTATATGTGAGACCTAAATGTTATTGTGAATATGGTTAGTTCATAATCTTTGCTGAAAACCTGAATACTGGCTATACATATTTGCAACAACAAGATCAAACAGAGTTTGTAAAAGTTTTTCTTTGTCACTTTAAGTTTGTCAACTGAATTGCTTGAGGACAAGCAATGGGTTAAGCTTGGGGGAGTTGATACATCTCCATTGTATCTACTTTTCCAAACTCTTTTTCCCTTGTTTTGGACTCTAATTTGCATGATTTGAATGGAACTAACCCGGACTGACATTGTTTTCAGCAGAATTGCCATGGTGTTATTTTTCTGCAGAAATCAAAGTTCTCGAATTGACCTGAAAATTTATGGAGAATATTTTTGGAATATATAATAAATACTAGCGCAAGAATTAACCAGAGGGGGTCCACCCAGAGGCCACAAGCCTGGGGGCGCCCCCCTAGGGCGCGCCTACAGGGCTTGTGGGCCCCCTAGACCTCCTCCGACCTCAACTCCAACTCAATATAACCCTATTCGGGGAGAAAAAAATCAGAGAGAAGGATTCATCACGTTTTACGATACGGAGCCGCCGTCGTCTCCTGTTCTTCATCGGGAGGGCTGATCTGGAGTCTGTTCGGGGCTCCGGAGAGGAGGATTCATCGCCATCATCATCATCAACCTTCCTCCATCACCAATTTCATGATGCTCACCGTCGAGAGTGAGTAATTCCATCGTGGGCTTGCTGGACGGTGATGGGTTGGATTAGATTTATCATGTAATCGAGTTAGTTTTGTAAGGGTTCGATCCCTAGTATCCACTATGTTCTAAGATTGATGTTGCTATGACTTTGCTATGCTTAATGCTTGTCACTAGGGCCCGAGTGCCATGATTTCAGATCTGAACCTATTATGTTTTCATGAATATATTTGTGTTCTTGATCCTATCTTGCAAGTTGTAGACACCTATTACGAGTTATGATCCGCATACCCCCCAAGGTGACAATAATTGGGATTCTTTCCGGTGATTACCGTAGTTTGAGGAGTTCATGTATTCACTAAGTGCTCATGCTTTGGTCTGGTTTTGTATTAAAAGGAGGCCTTAATATCCCTTAGTTTCCATTAGGACCCCGCTGCCACGGGAGGGTAGGACAAAAGATGTCATGCAAGTTCTTTTCCATAAGCACGTATGACTATATACGGAATACATGCCTACATTATATTGATGAATTGGAGCTAGTTCTGTGTCACCCAAGGTTATGACTGCTACATGATGAATATTATCCAACACAATTGTCATTGCCGATCCAATGCCTACGAGATTTTCACATATTGATCTTTGCTAAGTTACTTTCGTTGCTACTGCTGTTACAATCACTACAAACTGCTACTGTTACCTTTGCCACTATTACTGTTACTTCCATACTACTTTGCTGCAGATATTAAGTCTTTCAGGTGTGGTTGAATTAACAACTCAACTGCTAATACTCGTGAATATTCTTTGGCTCCCCTTGTGTCGAATCAATAAATTTGGGTTGAATACTCTACCCTCGAAAACTGTTGCGATCCCCTATACTTGTGGGTTATCAGATAGCGTAGCATGACATAATTCAAAGATATGATGACTAACTAAACATGATGGCATGAGATAATTATATGATGTCTTTAGTAAACAGGTTCTCATGACATAATTCACATACATGTTATCTAAGTAATCAGGATCGCATGATTTAATTCACCTATGTGATTTATATACTAAGTGGAGGGCATTCACATATATGATGTCTGAACTAAGAACATGGTGTTGAATATTGTGTATATGATGTCTAAACTATGCAATCCAAGACACCATATGCATGATATGAGCAGTATAACCGTCCCAAGTTAGAGCATACACCTCGGTGGGGGCATAGGACTGGTCATCTGTCTCTGAATCCATCTCTGAGGAGCTATCGGGGCCTAGCAAGAGATCTGCTTTGATAGGTAGCACTTTCTGCTCTAAAGACCTTGTTTTAACTCCATATTTTTCCATCACCCACTCAAATGGCTGATTCACAGGAAGAGTAGTTGAATGTACAAACATTGTCGACAAATGGAAATGTAATGAAGAAAAGGACTGGCAAGATATCATTCAAATATATGATGCCTGGTTAAACAGGATGGCATTGCATATTGCACATATATGATGGCTGGCTAAAAGAGATGAGATTGCATAATTAAAATATATGATATAGAAACTAAATAGGTGGCATTACAGAACATGTCTAAACTAAGCAGATGACATATATGATGTCGAAAGTAGGCACTGCAAGGCAACATATGCATGATATGACCAACATCATCATGCCAAGTTAGAGCAAACACCTCGGGGGGTAAATAGGAGTGGTGAACTCCGTCTGAATCCGCCTCAGAACATATATCTTCCTCTAGATTACAATCTGGAGGGGGAGAGGGTTTGCCATTGAACCCACCATGGAGCGATTTCTGCATGACATTGTATTGCCGTGCAAAACTCTTCTCTTTTTCTCTACATGTTCAGCATGACTGTGTACAATATCTGACATGCATACGAAAAAAATATAGTGAGATTATGTAAGGAGAGCATGCAGAAATCTAGAGTGATGGTAACAACCAGTGGATGGATCAAAAAATAATAATAGCAGGCTGATGATAGCTTTAATTTAATAAAAAGACAGATGATGATTGCTTTACTGTTTGTTTCCCACCCAAGATGAACAACATAGGCATACCCTAGGTGAACCAGATAATAGACAGAGATACTATTCATTGTTGCCTCGATATGTGCCCCACAAGTAATTTTAAAACTCAAGTTTGAACACTAATTTGGACCTGACTGGGAGTCTAAGAGGTGAACAGGATGATAAAGTAGTAGGTAATATTAAGCAATGCATAACATAAGCAAAAACAAAAGAGGGCAACCTCTCTTGTGGACCAATGTACTCCTCAAGTTCATCTGCTGAGTCGATGATGGTGATGTAGTTGCGGTGGGTGCCGGCGGCAGGGAAGGAGATCTGAGGTGGCGAAAGATGGTCAGGAGTCGTGATGTCTAGTATGGTGGATACTTCTGTCGATGGAACAGCTCAGGTGTGGTGGGCGACGTCGCGGCAGGAGTAGGACAAACCGCACAAAGTTTTCTTCGACACCTATCTGTAACTGAAGTAATTCTGGAAGGGCTCCTTTGGCTTGCAGGATTCTAAAAATGCAGGGATAGGAAAAGCACCGAAATAGGATAGGAATGCACCTGGGAAACAGAGCATTTGTAAACACATGATTTATGTTAACTTGGGTGTTTGGTTCACAGGATTTGGAAGAGCAGAGGAATGTAAAGAAACATGGCCAAATTAAAGTGAAACCATATGAAAGTGTGTACAGTTCGAATGTTATTCTGCCACTAATGCACTTAGTCTTGTTTTCATGCATAGGATTTTGAAAAGTAGGTCCAGGTGGATCTTTTGCTCCATTCATTTCAATGGAATGCATGAATAATTGAATAGTAGAGCGCCATAGGGAAATTTCCTATTGCTATGTTTTTCCTTCACTTTTTCCTTTGAACCAAAATAGCCCTAATGGATCGACATGAATGTAGAGTAATAAGTGATGCGACAAGTGTACAACCTCTTTGGCGTAGCCATGTTGACCTCAGCATCATTGGGTTGGTCGCTGAAGAAGTTGCGGTAGAGGTGGCTATCGGAGGTGTGGAGGAAGATCTGAGGCGTCTGTAGACAGCGTCCAGGGAACTACTCTGTTGTGATGGATGGTTCCGTCGTTGGAGCAGCTCCGGCGAGCCGTAAGACATCAAGGCTGAAGCAGTACAAGACAGACATCTTTAATCTCAAGTGGGATTCTAATAGCATCTCCAATAGATGATGTAAAATACATTACCAAAAAGTGATAGATGTAAAATTTACATCACCAAAAAACACCTGACTACAACAGATGAGGTAAAAACTATTGACTCTGAACTTAACTGTCGAAACTGAAATTTACTGTGGAATCTGAATGTTACAGTCGAAACTGAACGCACTGGTAGCAGAGAGGCACTTCACATGTAGTTTAGGCCGCTCGAGCACTAGTGTCTAGTAGTAGAGAAACAGTGATCTAGATCAGCAGGCGATTGACAGGGAACATAGTAGCCGGAGCAGAAGCGCCTGGAGGAGCAGCGCGAACTAGAGCCAGAGTAGCAACTCGTGTAGCTGCAGCAGCCCATGTACTAGCATCAGCAGCATGAGCGAGAGCAAGAGCAGAGTAGTAGCACGAGCAAGGGAAAGAGCAGAGCAGCAGCGCGACCAAGCGAGAGACGGAGCAGCAACAGCAGCAGCGCGACGGAGCGAGAGCTGGAGCAGCAGCGCGAGCGAGCGAGAGCCAGAGCAACAACAGCAGTGCGAGCGAGCGAGAACCGGAGTAGCAGCAGCAGGTCCGGCTCGTATAGACGCCACCACCGAGGGAGCCTCGCACTGGGGGAGAGCCGCCGTGGAGATGTCGCCGGCGGCGCAGGCTTCGAGCTAGCCGTGCCATGGGGGTGCGGGATCGAGCACCGTCGGTGCTGGGAGGTCGAGTTAAAGAGAAGATGCAATGTGATGAGTGTACAACCTCTTTGGTGGTGCCAAGTAGGCCTGGAATTCATCCAAGGAGTCGGTGAGGATAATGCGGTTCCGGTGGAGCAGGTTAAGGCGGCGCTGTGGGGATGGATCAGCCGCCATAGACGAGGCGATCGTCGGAGCAGCTCCTTGGAGGTGGAGGACGGGGCGGCTGAACCGGCGGGACGATGAGATCGACGACGGATCCTCATCCAGGGCGGTGGATGAGGGACGTCGAGCTGTTGCGGTGGACGACATTGTTGGGGAAGAGGCTCCGGCTGGGCAGCGGTGGGGTGGCGGGTGGAGGGGGTGGGGTTTCGTGGCTGGAGCAGAGAGGTTATGGCGGCCTGGGATTTCTAATGGCGAAAAGGAGGTGATGGGAGGGGGGAACCATGACTTAGGGACGCGCTTGTCCAAAATGTAGGGTGTGTTACAAAAGTACCCCCACCGATTTGACCTAGCGGCCCTTTCAGCTCAGGGTCAGAAGGGGGATTTCGCGTGTCGGGATTTGGCAGCTGGAGGGAGTTTTCGCGCGTGTTGTAATGTCGGGTTAGCAAGGCACGGGTTGTGAAGGCGTGAGTTTTGGGAGCACGATATCTGAATTTTTGGGATAACAAGGCACGGGTTGAAATTTAGGGACAACCCTAACATGTAATAATGTACGTACCAAATTAATTCGCAATTCCCTCCACGAAAAAAAAACAATTCGCACCACACAAAGAGAGAGTCTTGTCCCGTTTTACTGTACAAATGCTATTCAAAGCTATGAATCCATGTTATGTCCAATTAAATTTTTTCGCTGGCTGTATAATGCATGTAACCTACTCATACGAACATTTTAGTGCATTCCAAATGTCTATACTGCCGTTGCAATTCGAACTAAATTTGAATTCGTTTCTCTATTTGAATAAGAATCTACAATCATGATTGTTGCCAAGTTAAACCATCATTCGTGTATTATCTTAACAACACGCCACATGATTACTATAGAGATAGATATGAACTATGTGTACTATATGAACTCGAATTCAAAATTTTAAATACACTTGATGTTGATTCCAAATAATAGTACATTTGATGTACTAACTAGATCTTCATAATCTAAACCATGTTTCATACGTACACTGTGTTTATCACACAAAGTATAGTGCCCCACCCCCCTACATTATGACAAGTATTTAGCCCTGAGCTGCAAAAGCAACACATGATCACAAATTCAAATAAATGTTCTATATATTATATGTAGTATAACATGTTCATAACCACGCCATGCGTATCACCATTATATATATTCATGCATGCGTCGGTTTAAAACACTGTGATCTCTTGTTCAAATATCTGAATCCACTTTTATAATGAATTATGATCTCTATTCGTCTTTTACACCCACACAATCCTCTTATCTTTGTAGCTAGCGCTAACTTTCTCTCGTGCATGCACACGCCCGCCACCCTCCCTTAGCATTCTCTAGCTCCATCTCACACATTCGTCATTTGTGTTTAGGTCGTTCACCCACGGTGTGTGTAGGCCCCCCAGGTCCTTCTTTCCGGCACACACCGATCGATATACCTCTCTAGCCAGGTGTGCCTACCACAAACACAAGCTTTCCCTCTTCTCTTCTCACCGTCCATGCCCCCCTCTGTCTAATACGGTTCCATGCACATGCACACTCCTGCCCCTCTTTTCATCGGTCTCATACTCGCACACTCCTTCCCCTCGATATAGTAGGCCTCTCGCACCACCTCCTGGCCGCATCCCTCTTTCTCTATCCTTCTCTCCGGGCCTTATTTGCTTCTAACACATGCATGCATGTATACCGATCGATCTCCCTACATATACCTAGGTCGACTATAACTCTTTTCCCCATGCATCGAGCGACGTAACTCACAAGTTATGTCTCTCCCTTTCTCTGACACAGGACAATTGATCTTCCTATGTAGTTACGTTTGCTTACCACAGCCATATCGTCCCCACTCATCATTCGTGCATGCCTCCTGACCCGTCTCTCACACTCACGTGCACAGACAGGCAGGCATCCCCTCTCTTATTGATAATGCAGGCGTGCCCTCCGTTTGTCTAGCAGGCCTCTCCCACCATTTGTGAGAAGCAACTCCACCACCAACCCCTCTGATACTCTAGCTCTGTCTCTCTCCCAACCTTATTCCTCTCCTACACATATGCATGGATGTCGATCGATCTCCCTCAATCCATAAGGTAGGTCTCTCTCCTCCTCCACACATATACCAGTCGTTCTACCTCTATAGTTAGGTCTCTGCCCCCCCCCCCACACACACACACAAACACACTGATAGTCGAACGCTGTAGGTAGGTATCCATGCCACAGAGACAAACTGCACCTGCCCCCTCTCACATTCCAGTAGGCCAGCCACCCTATATATTTGACGTGGGCACACACAAATGCGATGGCACTCTTTATCGATCGCGCACACACACACACACTTCATCCCTCTCTTCGATTCTATTGATATCTCATGCCGATGATACCTCCACTCTCTTCTCGTGGATCGCCCCCTCTATATATGATATATCCATGCCTCTGTTTCACACACATTGCATATGTTACATTTTTTGTTTGAGATATCCTCGACACATATTCCCTGTCTATCTCTCACGCACCCCCCCCAAAACACTCATGAACCCACACACCATCTCTCTCTAGGTTTGTATCTCTCTCACACAAACCCACATAGGTGGTGTACATACACGAAGAGAATAGGTGCACGTACTCACGCTCCGTGCCCAGCCACACCCGCGCAGGTACACGGTGGAGCTCATTTCTGTACGAAATGGCAGCCCACGTGCTAATTTGAGAGCATGTAGCGGTTGTTTACTTACGGAGGTCGTGTACCACGCGTGCACGAAACAAAGTTTGACTTGATGCATTGGCGCGTTATTTTTAAATAAAGTTATATTGCTCAATGGCACATACACAGAATATAAAATGATTGTTATGGAGAAAAAAGTAGTCCGCTCCACTATATACAATAGAGCCTGCCTGCCGGGGTTTGTCTCTCTTCACAGTATCTCACACAAGGCGGCGGTGGCCTCTCCCTCTCACCATTGGTCACTGATCCGGCTGCATCTCGTCCGCCGGCGAAAAGGGAGGATGTGCATTGTTTCTCCGTTCGACGGCATCGAGGCAGCACATCCTGATCTCCGGTACCCGCCGTTCTCTCTGACCAAGCTCCGGCGTGGTAGGGCCTATGCTACTTGCTCGCTGCCACAGTATGGGTAGATCCCGCCCGCCGTCGCCCTCCTAGTTACATCCCGGTGACCCCTAGGTATCCCCTCCGGCCTTGCTCCACTACCCATCTTCCCATGTTGCTGCATGTGGAAAATCCTGCATGTGGATCTTCCCTAGTTCTTTGCCCAAAACGTAGCTCGTCCGGCGTACTTTCCATCTTGCAATCTCGTCCTCACACCATTTTTGATAATCCACCATGCTGCTATATTTCCCTTATGACATGGAATATGCATCTTTTTTGCCGGCGTATGTGTCTTCAACTGTTATTGGGCAGTAATTGTTTCCTTTCTACCTCTTTTTGCAAACAGGGCTATCCATTTCACCACGTTGCTATTGCGACCTTTTGGTGAAATGTACAAATCACTTTTTTCTTAAGCGTGTTTTGTGTAGTTCCGCCAAAATGTCACACGGGCCAAAATGTCATACGGGCAACGTTTTTACATTTCTGTGGGACTGCAGAAAGGGAGATTGGTTTTGCTATCCTCCTCATCCAACTCCGAGCCTAATCTTCTCCAACAAGTAGTTAGTCTTAAAGAGAGATCCCAGAGGTGATCGGCTTCTATTTGTGAGTGTTATGTTTCATCATCTAGTTCCACTATTATTGTAATCACACTGACTGAATATCTTTGCAAACAGGGATGATCAGCTCGATTTTAGTGGAATTGCACAAAATGATCGGATTGTGATGTCCTCCATACACCTCTTTCTTGGCTACACAACTGCGTGAAACTAGCTGCCAACCAATGAACATCGTGGCCAGGAAATGGAGTCATGCCTATGAACAACATCAATCAATTATTTATTTTTCTTTATTTGTACACCTTCTCACAACTTTGTCTTTAGTTGTGATGTGAATATTGGCGTTGATCTGCGGATCATTGAGATGCATTAGCAGCCGTGGTAGTTTCATTTGTATTTGATGGAATGTTGTAAAGAGACAATCTTGAGGCAAGAGGACACATGAATCCTAAGTTGAAACCTTTTTTCTATGGGAACCAAAGTTGGAACCTTCATAGCATTACAGTACAATTTCATTATGCTGGAAAATTATGCATACATATAAAAAAATCCTGAAAGATTGATAGCAATGCCAGAAACCATTCAACTTCGTTTCGCCGACATGTGGGACATCCTTCATCTGGCTCCACCTGCCATGCACCAATATTGAGTGCACAACTGCAGGGGAGATTCACCCCGGTCGTTGCACCGCAGTAATAATGACTAGTGAGCAGTCAAATCACAGAGCCCCGCCTTCACCACAGTAAGTTGCTCGGATGAAGAAACCATCATTTCACTCTTCGTTGAATCCGCTGGCACTCCAATATTCCCAGAGTAATAAGTTGCTCGAACGAAGCAACCATCACTTCACCTTTCCCACAGTAAGTACTACCTCCTTTTTTTATTCTAGAAACCAACACACATGAATATTGGACGGTAGCAGCACAGCATCAAGTGTACTAGCACTACTCAATTCAAAAATCGAAACCAACCAATGAACTACTAGATGGTGAGCATTTGCTAGTATCATGTACTCCGCCTGTCGATGTATATATTGGGCCTAAAGCATTTTTCGAGACTAACTGACATGCAAGTTGCTCAAAGCATACCGTCAATTTTGTACGTGAAAGGATCTTCGAATGATATAATTTTCACATTATATAAAATCTGATCAATAGTCAAAGGCAACCTCGAAGAATACATTACTAATCGCAACGCATGGATGAAGGGAGTAGTACTAATCGCAACGCATGCATTGGTTAATTATATCTTAATCATGGCACTTAACAATTTAATGCACAAAACAAGAACGGTTGACGGGATTAGCAGAAAGCAAAGCGCCTTTTTAGCGGGGATTTTCATCATTCTATGAAGGTGCAAAACTAAGTATTACTACTACACCAAACAAGTTCAAAACGAGAAACTAGATCCACTCGCGGCACGGCATGCCTGTCTTGTTTGGTCCGTCTGTCAATCCCTTCCTCTTCTTGGCATAACAATAGAGTACAGTAAATTTTTTAGAATGCTCTTGGCATGTCGCTAACATGTGGGAGCGAGTCTGAGTTAACCGACCTCAATAGACGGCAAAATCGCCAGCCCGCAGCACTTTGAGAGAGACGAGGAGCGAGAAGCGAGATGGGCTGGTGGATTACTAGAGCTAGGTGTCACACGGAGGCCAAGAAATATGCTGATAGCGTGAGGTGGGCCATGTATGATGTAACTACACTTGGCTGCCATGTTTCGGACTCTTCCGGTCTACTAGGATGTGGAGGAGATTGGGTAGATTTTATATCACTGAATATAAAATATTCAGAGTCCAGACACTCCACCGCGAGGTTCCTTGCTCCTTCTCGGACATCGAAAGCGTTCTTCTTTGTTTTGCCGACACGTGGACATCCAGCATCCAGGTCCACATGTCATGCAAGAAAATGGAGTTAAGTAGTAGGAGTCACGAACATAGGTGGAGTACGTGCATGAATCACCCGAAAAAAAGAAATACGAGCAAGAAGAGAAGAGCTGCAGGCACCGACGTAGGTACTCTTTGCCTCTTTCCCTAATACTCACGCGCGGGTACATGGTGAGCTCATTTCTGTATGAAGAGGCAGCTCACGTGATAATTTGGCGAGTGTAGTAGTTGTTCATGGGAACCACGTGTGCACGAATCAAAGTTCGACCATGACGCGGTGGCGCGTTTTTTATAAATTAAGTTATTCTATTAGATGGCACGTACTACGTAATATTTTTTTCTCCTCGATGGCATGTGAATCGTGCACATACTAAATGACGGAGCACGGGATGGTAGCCATGGACATGGTCGGCCATTTTTGGAGGGAGTACTAAATAACTATGATGTGTCCCGTCAACTCGCAGAACGACGAGAAGCTTGCTTACTACACCCTCTCCCTCGCCCACATGCGCGCGGTGGCTCGCAGCATGAGGAGAAGCTTTTGCTTACAATAGTGGGCATTATACAAGTGGTGGACGTGCAGCAGTTCATTCGGTGTCAGATTGCCAGAAGTATATATACTGTAGTACCATCATCATTGTTCGACTTCCGGAAGAGGCGAAGAGCCAAGCGCAAGGTCACCTACTAACCTTTAGTAGTACAGTACTATAGCCAAAGTTGGGCCACCTTTTTAGAGCATGGTTAATTAATATAGGCAGCTCTTGCAGTGGCACATCATTTAGAGCAAGTACTCTCTCCGTTTCTTTTCTTTCATTCGTAGGAACTTAAAACATAGGAATAGGAAAAATAAAGGATTGGAGTGGCATGTCCACTTGAATCCCGTAGCACTAACACAGTGTTTGACACAGGAAAAACAAAGGAAGTGAAAAAAAAGTTGGAGTGGATACTAGATTGCCAATTAACACATGATTTCATAGGAAAAATTCCTATAGCATTCTATCCTATGAATCAAACGACCAATGTAGGAAAATTATGAAGGGGGTCGCTCCAACAGTGTTCCTCGGCTCGCACGAAGCATCACGGGGGTCGAACTTGGAGTCATTCATCTGGTACACATGGCAATGGCATCTCAGATCTGGACACAAGGTGACGTACACCGTCAAGGTCCATTAAGGATAATGTTGTGCTCAAAGCCGGACGTACACGGTCAAGGTCCACAGTCAAGGGGGTCAGGGCGGACGCGACCTCTCAGGCTGGTCATAGTGGGAGTAACGTAGGTAGTAACATAGATGCCATATAAGCAAAAATGGTGAGGTGGCAAGTAGTTAATGAGGAGAGAAGCAAAAGAGTAACATGATATGTTACCATCACATAGCGCTTCCCAATGCAAAATGTTACCACACATATGACACTACCCACTATATGAAGGTAGTAACATAAACTAGTAACATATGCATGTTACTAGTCTAAGTTACCCTCCACTATGACTAGCCTCACTGTGTCCGCCATTGAAGCGGCGCACCGGCCAAGGGCGCCGCCCACTGCACTCCTAGTTGTAACCACCTCACAGTATAACCGGCCATGTTTGCACGAATTTTTTAACGTACAATCTTTGCACCCTTCCGCGCTCCATTTTGTCTTTGCGTTCCTTCCTCCATCCAGCACGCTGACAAGTGGGCCCCATGCTCATGTATGCCAATGTGGTAGTCAATTATTTTGTCAGAGTCAGCTATCACACCCTTCCGGTGCCACGTCAACGTATCCACTAGAAACTAGTCTAGACTTGTTCAGTTCAACTGCCTCCCTAGGTGTTTGGAGAGGAATTGGCCGGCGTGAGGCGGTTCTATAGGTGGGCAGGCGGCAAAAAACAGGGGAAAACGCGCGAACCAGCTAGACGAGGGAGGGAAGCTTCTACATTCGTGGGGGACATGGCATTGACCATTGGGCGGCAATAGGCGGTCATCCGGGTATGTAGTAAAGGATGCGAAGAGGCATCCTATAGCAGCAAGGACCAGCTTCCCTACCGATAGCTCATCTAACAGAACTCCCAAGTTAACTGTGCTGAGACTGGGGTAGTCATCAGATGGGTGACCGAATGGGAAGTGGTATCGATGTTAAATTAACTGACTTGATGGGTCACTGTAAACATTTAATTGCCTTGAATGTATATAGTGCTCCGTCCTATTAGTTGAATTAACCTCGAGGACCTTGTTTTGTAATTTTTGACATTTTTTGTTTTTCGAACACATGTTAAATGGCTTGAAGAAGGTCTATCGCGTTACTTTTTGATAAAAATTTTTTTGAACACATGTTGATTGGCTTGAAAGAAGGTCTATCCCGTTACTTTATGACATGTTTCCAAAAAAATTGATATGATTTCTGCCAACTTATAAGTCATGTATGTCAAATTAACCTCTGTGTACTTGTTCTCAAATTAACCTCCGGGCCTTGCAGGAGTGCTGCAATGTGTCAGCGTAAATTGCAAGATGAGCCATTTTTCAACACATGTTAATCGATGGTCTACCGTGTTACTTTATGACATGTTACCAAAAAAAGTGATATGACTTCTTTCAACTTATAATTCATGTATGTCAAATTTACCTCTGTGTACTTGTTCTCAAATTAACCTCTGGGCCTTGCAGGAGTGCTGCAATGCGTCAGCATCAATTGCAAGATGAGCGAGCAAGCTAGCAGTGGATTTCCCAACATGCTCAAAGTGCACGCAACATTGAGTAGAAAGAAGCATGTCCAGGAAATTAATGCGGGCTTAGGGAGGCCCTTTGCTCAAAGAGCAATTATAATAAGGTACAGCCAGCAGGCTATAAGGACGAGGAGCGAGAAGCGATATGGGCTGCTGGATATACTATAACTAGCTGTCGCACGGAGGCCGAGGAATATGGTGAATGCGTGAGGTTGGTGATGTATGATGTGTTTCGGCGTGCTTTGCACGTCAATTATCATACAGAAACATATACCTAATTAAAATACACATGCCAAACCTATAGATGTTTTTTCCCAACAATATAGAGATGTTGTTACACCTTATTACATGTTTATTATTATTTAATTGTAGGTAACATTACAACCAACTTATGAAAATAATGGTAACCGGTTTTACGTGTTTATAATGGTATTATCATTGGACTGCCATGTAGGATAAATGATGAGGTGGATGAGAGAGACCATATGAAAATGCATGTCTTCTCTTGATTAATAGATGATCTCTTACCAACAATATGTCTCAGCAAATATTTAGAAATATCGTGTTATCAAAGATAAGACTAAAAATAACCCACTACAACATATTTTGATGTCTCCTCTAGATTATGTGACAGGCTTAAGATAAAACTGTCTTATCAAGCACTATGCATGCTCTAAATAGTAATAAATTAACATTTTGGTAGTCGAAAATAACATGTGAGATTATGAATTATCTTTTTGCAAATATATCAGAACAAAATGTTCATTTTTTTGCCGGTAAAAAAGAATGTTCAATGTGACTGATTAGCTCCATGCTGGTTTTGACTACTTTAATTTAAAAATGAACCACGTGTTTTCTTTGGTAACACAAAATTAGTAACTAAATGGAGATTGGACACCATGTCCTACCACGTACGTAAGTGCAGCCATCAAGATTTATTCACGTACAAGGCAGGCTTGTACTCCCTATAAGAGTGTTTAGATCACTAAAGTAGTGATCTAAACACTCTTATATTAGTTTACGGAGGGAGTACTTCTTAGAGAAAAGTAAATAAAAGAAATGGGGAAGCTGACTACAATAGCATGTGAAGTTGTGAACCCACAAGTTGCATGAGCACGTGCCCTGCAAGTCTCCACGACTTCGCATGAATGTTCGGGATGGTTCACCAGATAGCGCGGTAGTTTCTGCGTTGCAGCAGGATGTGCAAGGTGGCAACAATCTGAGTGCTAAAGAGTTGATCCAATAGATAGTTTTGTTTGGATTTTCCAACGATTGAACATTGGATAGAGTGAATCAATGGCTTACATTCAAAGTTAGAGCATGATTGGTTTGCTGCCAATATTTGGCTAGCCAAATGTTGGCATCGTCAAATATTGGCAATACCAAGGCTTGCCATCTATTTGCAACTTTATGTGAGATAGGTAAAACAACTCGGTAACCAACCAAGTTGTAGCCAATATTTGGCACAATGCCAAACATTGGCATGCCAATTTTTGGCACGAAACCAATTATGCTCTTATTCTCACACTATAGAATGGTATAGGAATGTGGAGAGATTTGGTTGATTTTATATCGTTGAATAATATAAAATATTATGAGTGCAGACGCTCCACCGCGAGGTTCCTTGCTCCTTCTCGGTCGTCGGGAATCAATGTTCTTCCACTCTTTTTTTTACGGGAGCTTTGTTCATCCTTCTGCCAACATGCGGGACATCTAGCATCAAGGTGCATGTGTCATGCAAGAAAATGGAGATAAGCAGTGCGTAAGTGAGTCGTGCACTTCGATGGCACGTACTACGCAATATTTTTTTTCATCAATGGCATGTGAATCGTACACGTACTCAATGACGGAGCACGGGATGGTAGCCATGGACATGGTCGGCCCTTTTTGGAGAGAGTACTAAATAACTTTGATGTGTCCCGTCAACTCGCAGAACAACGAGAAGCTTGCTTACTATGCCCTCTCCCTCGCCCACGCGCGCGCGGTGGCTCGCAGCACGAGGAGAAGCTTTTGCTTACAATAGTGGGCTGTATACAAGCGGTGGACGTGCAGCAGTTCATTCGGTGTTAGATTGCCAGAAGTACATATATTGTAGTACCATCATCATTGTTCAACTTCCGGAAGAGGCGAAGAGCCAAGCACAAGGTCACCTACTAACCTTTAGTAGTACAGTACTATAGCCAAAGCTGGGCCACCTTTTTAGAGCATGGTTAATTAATATAGGTAGCTCTTGCAGCGGCACATCATTTAGAGCAAGTACTCTCTCCGTTTTTTTTTCTTTCATTCGTAGGAACTTAAAACATGGGAATAGGAAAAATAAAGGATTGGAGTGGCATGTCCACTTGAATCCCATAGCATTAACATAGTGTTTGACACAGGAAAAACAAAGGAAGTGAAAAAAAAGTTGGAGTGGATGCTAGATTGCCAATTAACACATGATTTCATAGGAAAAATTCCTATAGCATTCTATCCTATGAATCAAATGGCCAATGTAGGAAAATTATGAGGGGGGTCTCTCCAACAGTGTTCCTCGGCTCGCACCTAGCATCACGGGGGTTGAACTTGGAGTCATTCATCTGGTACACGTGGCAATGGCATCTCAGATTTGGACAAAAGGTGACGTACACCGTCAAGGTCCATTAAAGATAATGTTGTGCTCAAAGCCGAACGTACACGGTCAAGGGGGTTAGGGCGGACGCGACCTCTCAGGCTGGTCATAGTGGGAGTAACGTAGGTAGTAACATAGATGCCATATAAGCAAAAATGGTGAGGTGGCAAGTAGTTAATGAGGACAGAGGCAAACAGAGTAACATGATATGTTACCATCACATAGTGCTTCCCAATGCAAAATGTTACCACACATATGACACTACCCACTATATGAAGGTAGTAACATAAACTAGTAACATATGCATGTTACTAGTCTAAGTTACCCTCCACTATGACTAGCCTCACTGCGTCCGCCATTGAAGCGGCGCGCCGGCCGAGGGCACCGCCCACTGCACTCCCAGTTGTACCCGCCTCCTAGCCGCATTCAAACACCTACATTTAAACCCACGTGGAATGCCAGAAACCCACTCCAGCCACACGTCCGTTCAGGAGCAGGACGCCGGCCAAGCTCCTAATTCCACCATTTTCTCCACTCTTTCGGCGGCATCCGACGAGCAGGAAGAACAGTTCTCCAGCATAAAAGCCGTCTGGGTGGCTTGCCGAGCCCGGCAGTTACGAGCGAGGGAGCTCGCTGCTCCACCTACCTCGCCTAGCCCGACGGAGCCAGTTGCCGCCCTAAGCCAGCGTGTGGTTCCGCAGTTGGCCGCTCCAATCCAGCTCGAGGAAGAGTGCCGAGTTGCTCCACGCCGGCTTGTCGGGGAGCACGGCAGCACGGGCATCATCGCTGCCCTCGACACCGCTGCCTCATACAGCGCCTCTAGTGCCTGTGATTGCGCCATCCGTCGTCGACGCGTGCATAGCCATGCCATGTAGGCAGAGAAAGAAGTCGCCGCAGATGTCGACGAGGTGACGCGGCTACGCGGATGTTGATGAGGTGACGGCTAGCACGTCCTTGCCCGCCACCATCATCGAGGAGAAGTAGAACACGGGAGGCCACCACCAATTGTATCCCATGAAGGCCACCGCCAAGGCGACGCCGGCGAAAAAAACCGGTGTCTTGCACGATTCTTCTTCAGCCGGATGCCGGAGGAGGACAAAGAGATCGGCCGGCGACCATTTAGATTAGGTATATTAATTCTACCTTTAGCTCCGGACTAGTGCAACTTATTTTATTTAAATGTAATGAAATCTGTCATGTTTATATGATATCCGGTCGTATTTGCATGAATTTGCGTCCATGTTCACGCTCTCGGGCGAGTGCTATCCATTGCTGGAGTGGGACGACAGACTCCGTCTCTGACAACCCCGCAAAGTGCGTCACCACCTTTGTGATGGCCAGGATGCGGCGAAAGAACAACGTCCTTCATTCCGCAGGTGATGGCCATTACTGCATGCTCGTCTAGATGGCTCAGTAGCTCATGAAGCAGCACCAACAACATGCCTTGTGCGTCTAGTCCTCCATTGCAGTCGTAGTTTCTGCATGCGCAACTCGGGTTGCAGTTGCAGGTGAGCACGGCGACGCTGCGTGGCCATCCATCAATAGTGGCTGGTATGAGGATGACATCACCATGTGCATCCTATTTGTACTAAAAATCATGAATGAAGAGTATAAACATGTTTACATACAACCTGAGTGGATTGCTCCAGTGGTCATCGCACGTGTAGTGTCATGCAAAGCTTCATTTATTAGGTTATAGAGTCATTTTGTTTTGGTATGTGTGATGTTACTCATAGAATGAGTAACTAGCTATAAGTTACTCAATTTACCTCTCTCCTCATTAACTAGTTGTCACATAGGAGAATTTGCTGAGTTGGATCCGATGTCACTCTTGAAGTTACTCCCATTGTGGTTAGTCTTAGGCCTTGTGCGGTTCAACCTCCTCCCAAGGGGTTTGGAGAGGAATGGAGGGGAATTTGGCTTGTACATGATTTAATCCCCACAATCCATGTTAATCCCCATTAAAACCCCTTGAACCGCACATGCCCTTAAGGTTAAAAATGACCGGGATTATAGACGACAGGGTACAAACTTCAGGGATTTAAAGGTGAGGGTTTGTTTCCGACTAGCTCTACAACCTCAAGGTTTATAAATCGGACTTCACTCTCCCCTCATGCACACGCGCGGGTACACTCACGGTGGAGCGCATTTGCAAATGAAAAGGTAGGTAACGTGACAATTTGAGACATCTAGTCATCCACTTAATGTGGGGTCTGGGACCAAATGTCAGCCATACCAAGTGCGACCTGAACACGGTGGCACGGTTATTGATCAAGTTTCTTTTTACTAGTATGTTAAATGAAAAGATGGCTCCGCGCGTATTCAATTTAAAACGATCGCTACGGAGACAAAAACAATTACTACTCCACTAGTCCACTTCGAGACTTGCTTGCTAGGGCTGCTCTATTCTTCTCACTCTCTCACCCTCTCCAGATCTAAACAAGACAGCGGTGTCCACTCTCTTTGTCTCTCTCTCTTCTCTTCGGTTGACATAGATCCGGCCGGATCCCTTCTACTGGTGGTCGTCGGTGGCGAAGGAGGAAGCCGACGCGCGCTGTCTTCTCTGACCTGGCGCCAGCGTGGGAGGTCCTCCTCACCCTTGCTCCCCGCCGTCGAGTTGGCAGATCCCGCCGCCTGCCTCGCCACATCCCATCGACCAGAGGTATAACTTATTTTAGAACCGGCCTTGTTCTAATGGCCCATCTCCCCACGTCATTGCATCCCTTTTTTTTATCAAGTTAGGATTGCTTCCCACGTCGCTACATCCTGCATGTGGATATTCTTCTAGTATTACAAAGCTCCCCATGTAGCTAACTCCGTCGGCTTGTCGAACACTCGAACAACACCTACATTTTTACTATTAGAGAAAAAAAGGTACTGCGGATACTGGCTAACAAACCAATCTCTTGGTTGGAAAGGGAAATAAATATGCTGGCCTGACCGGTCTCTTGGTCGAAAAAGGACAGAAAGTGCAACCGAGAATGAGCACGTCTAGATTTCTTGTGGTCACATAGGAAAGGTCACTGACGCGAACAAAAAATGCACAAATCCAGACATGCTTTCATTGTTTGCCGCACTCGGCAACACCTCTGCCTCACCACTTGATGCCTCGGTGGATGTAAAACGTGCTTGTGCCTCCCCTGTCTCTATGCCCTTACTGTTGCTGTTAATCTAACATCATAGGTAAAATGATACAATGCCACTGTTAATGTGATGTCGCTGTTAAGTAATGCTGCTGTCAATCTATTGCCATTGATAAACTGAATCAATGCCACCACCGTTTTATGAAATGCTTATGTCTTGCTTTATTTCTCATAAACAGTGTTTTGGGCCGTTACACTAAACTCTGACACCGGTAACATAGCTGCATCTCCATTGAACTGCACAAAATTTAATTGCACAATGGTTGACATGACGATGTGTTTCTCCTTTCTGTATCACCCTTTGTTAGAATGGTGCTCCAGGTATTCCTACATTCGTAACTAGGTAGAATGACCAACGCAAGATGAAATAAGCTTATTCATATGTTGACTTGCTGTTTGCAGTGTGGAACGAGCCTGTCATGTGTGGATGAGCAAACAAGCACTACAGCCGTGCCGTCAACGCAAGATAAAAGAGACCGAGTCATTGATGGCCTGGCCGGTGAGTAGGGGTCATGCAAACAGCGGTGCATTATTTTAGTGGAACTGCACAAAAAAGATATTGTGGTTAGTCGGACAAATTTTCTACGGCCACACAGAAGGAATTGCGCTCATCGATTGCATAGAATTTCCTCTGTGTTGGGGAATGTAGTAATAATTCAAAAATTTCCTACGTGTCACCAAGATCAATCTAGGAGATGCTAGCAACAAGTGAGAGGGAGTGCATCTTCATACCCTTGAAGATCGCTAAGCGGAAGCGTTACAAGAACGCGGTTGATGGAGTCGTACTCGCGGTGATTCAAATCATGGAAGATCCGATTCAAGCGCCGAACGAACGGCGCCTCCGCGTTCAACACACGTACAGCCCGGGGATGTCTCCTCCTTCTTGATCCAGCAAGGGGAGAGGAGAAGTTGAGGGAGAGCTCCGGCAGCACGACGGTGTGGTGGTGGATCTTGCGGTTCTCCGGCAGGGCTTCGCCAAGCACTACGGAGGAGGAGGAGGAGTTGGAGGGGGCAGGGCTGCGCCAGGGGCAAGGTTTGCAGCTCCCATGCACCTCCCCACTATATATAGGGGTAGAGGGGGCTGGTTTCTTGCCCTCCAAGTCCATTGGGGCGTTGGCAAAGGTGGGAGGAAAGAAATCCCATCCTTTCCCTTCCCCACCGATTGTTATCCCCCCTTTTTAGGGGTCTTGATCTTATCCCTTCGAGATATGATCTTATTCCTTCTAAGGGGGGATCTTGGTGCGCCTTGAATAGGGGTGTGGGGCCTTGGCCCCACTACCCACGTTCATGTGGGTCCCCCCATGCAGGTGGGCCCCACTCTAGAACCTTCCCGGTACAATACAGAAAAATCTCGAACATTTTCCAGTGGCCAAAATAGGACTTCCCATATATAAATCTTTACCTCCGGACCATTCCAGAACTCCTCATGACGTCCGGGATCTCATCCAAGACTCCGAACAACTTTTAGTAACCACATACAATTCCCATTACAACTCTAGCGTCACCGAACCTTAAGTGTGTAGACCCTACGGGTTCGGGAACCATGCAGACATGACCGAGACACCTCTCCGACCAATAACCAATAGCGGGATCTGGATACCCATATTGGCTCCCACATGTTCCATGATGATCTCATCAGATGAACCACGATGTCGGGGATTCAATCAATCCCGTATACAATTCCCTTTGTCCATCGGTATGTTACTTGCCCAAGATTCGATCGTCGGTATCCCTATACCTTGTTCAATCTCGTTACCAGCAAGTCCCTTTACTCATTCCGTAACGCATGATCCCGTGGCTAACTCCTTAGTCACATTGAGCTCATTATGATGATGCATTACCGAGTGGGCCCAGAGATACCTCTCCGTCATACGGAGTGACAAATCCCAGTCTCGATTCGTGCCAACCCAACAGACACTTTCAGAGATACCTGTAGAGCACCTTTACGGTCACCCAGTTATGTTGTGACGTTTGATACACCAAAAGCATTCCTACAGTATCCAGGAGTTGCACAATCTCATGGTCTAAGGAAATGATACTTGACATTAGAAAAGCTCTAGCAAATGAACTACATGATCTTGTGCTATGCTTAGGATTGGGTCTTGTCCATCACATCATTCTCCTAATGATGTGATTCCGTTATCAACGACATCCAATGTCCATGGTCAGGAAACCACAACCATCTATTGATCAATGAGCTAGTCAACTAGAGGCTCACTAGGGACATGTTGTGGTCTATGTATTCACACATGTATTACGGTTTTCGGTTAATACAATTATAGCATGAACAATAGACAATTATCATGAACAAGGAAATATAATAATAACCATTTTATTATTGCCTCTAGGGCATATTTCCAATAGTCTCCCACTTGCACTAGAGTCAATAATCTAGTTACATTGTGATGAATCGAACACCCATAGAGTTCTGGTGTTGATCATGTTTTGCTCGTGGAAGAGGTTTAGTCAACGGATCTGCGACATTCAGATCCGTATGTACTTTACAAATATCTATGTCTCCATCTTGAATATATTCACGAATGGAGTTGAAGCGGCGCTTGATGTGCTTGGTCTTCCTGTGAAACCTGGGCTCCTTGGCAATGGCAATAGCTCCAGTGTTGTCACAGAAGAGAGTCATCGGGCCCGACGCATTGGGAATCACTCCTAGGTCGGTGATAAACTCCTTCATCCAGACTCCTTCCTGAGCTGCTTCCGAAGCAGCTATGTACTCCGCTTGACATGTAGATCCCGCCACGACGCTTTGCTTGCAACTGCACTAGCTGACTGTCCCACCATTCAAAATGTACACATATCCGGTTTGTGACTTGGAGTCATCCAAATCTGTGTCAAAGCTAGCATCGACGTAACCCTTTACGACGAGCTCTTCGGCACCTCCATAAACGAGAAACATATCCTTAGTCCTTTCAGGTACTTCAGGATATTCTAGACCGCTGTCCAGTGTTCCATTCCAGGATCACTTTGGTACCTCCCTACCAAACTTATGGCAAGGTTCACATCAGGTCTGGTACACAACATGGCATACATAATAGAGCCTATGGCCGAGGCATAGGGGATGACACTCATCTTTTCTCTTTCTTCTGCCAAGGTCGGGCGTTGAGCTGCGCTCAATCTCACACCTTGCAATACAGGCAAGAACCCCTTCTTGGACTGATCCATATTGAACTTCTTCAATATCTTGTCAAGGTATGTGCTTTGTGAAAGACCAATGAGGCATCTTGATCTATCTCTATAGATCTTGATGCCTAATATGTAAGCAGCTTCTCCAAGGTCCTTCATTGAAAAACACTTATTCAAGTAGGCCTTTATGCTTTCCAAAAGTTCTATATCATTTCCCATCAACAGTATATCATCCACATATAATATGAGAAATGCTACAGAGCTCCCACTCACTTTCTTGTAAATACAGGCTTCTCCATAAGTCTGTATAAACCCAAACGCTTTGATCATTTCATCAAAGTGAATGTTCCAACTCCGAGATGCTTGCACCAGCCCATAGATGGAGCGCTGGAGCTTGCATACTTTGTCAACATTCTTAGGATCGACAAAACCTTCCGGCTGCATCATATACAATTCTTCCTTAAGAAAACCGTTAAGGAATGCCGTTTTGACGTCCATTTTCCAGATTTCATAATCATAGAATGCGGCAATTGCTAACATGATTCGGACGGACTTCAGCTTCGCTACGGGTGAGAAGGTCTCATCGTAGTCAACCCCTTGAACTTGTCGATAACCCTTAGCGACAAGCCGAGCCTTATAGATGGTCACATTACCATCTGCGTCAGTCTTCTTCTTAAAGATCCACTTATTCCCTATGGCTTGTTGATCATTGGGCAAGTCCGTCAAAGTCCATACTTTGTTTTCATACATGGATCCTATCTCGGATTTCATGGCTTCAAGCCATTTGTTGGAATCCGGGCCCGCCATCGCTTCTTCATAGTTTGAAGGTTCACCGTTGTTTAACAACATGATTTCCAGGACAGGGTTGCCGTACCACTCTGGTGCGGAACGTGTCCTTGTGGACCTATGAAGTTCAGTAGCAACTTGACCCAAAGTTTCATGATCATCATCATTAACTTCCTCTCTAGTCGGTGCAGGCACCACAGAAACATCTTCCTGAGCTGCGCTACTCTCCGGTTCAAGAGGGGGTACCTCGTCAAGTTCCACTTTCCTCCCACTTACTTCTTTCGAGATAAACTCTTTCTCCAGAAAGGATCCATTCTTGGCAACAAAGATCTTGCCTTCGGATCTGAGGTAGAAGGTATACCCAATAGTTTCCTTAGGGTATCCTATGAAGATGCATTTTTCCGATTTGGCTTCGAGCTTTTCAGGTTTAAGTTTCTTGACATAAGCATCGCATCCCCAAACTTTTAGAAACGAAAGCTTAGGTTTCTTCCCAAACCATAATTCATACGGTGTCGTCTCAACGGATTTAGACGGTGCCCTATTTAAAGTGAATGCGGCAGTCTCTAAAGCATAACCCCAAAATTAAAGCGGTAGATCGGTAAGAGACATCATAGATCGCACCATATACAATAGAGTGCGATTATGAAGTTCAGACACACCATTACGCTGAGGTGTTCCAGGCGGTGTGAGTTGTGAAACAATTCCACATTTCCTTAAGTGCGTGCCAAACTCGTGACTCAAGTATTCTCCTCCACGATCTGATCGTAAGAACATTATTTTCTTGTCACGTTGATTCTCTACCTTGCTCTAAAATTCCTTGAACTTTTGAAAGGCCTCAGACTTGTGTTTCATTAAGTAGACATACCCATATCTACTTAAGTCATCAGTGAGGGTGAGAACATAATGATAGCCACCGCGTGCCTCAACGCTCATTGGACTGCATACATCAGTATGTATTATTTCCAACAAGTTGGTTGCTCGCTCCATTGTTCTGGAGAACAGAGTCTTGGTCATTTTGCCCATGAGGCATGGTTTGCACGTGTCAAATGATTCATAATCAAGAGACTCCAAAAGTCCATCTGCATGGAGTTTCTTCATGCGTTTGACACCAATGTGATCAAGGCGGCAGTGCCACAAGTATGTGGGACTATCATTATCAACCTTACATCTTTTGGTATTCACACTATGAATATGTGTAACATCATGTTCGAGATTCAATAAAAATAAACCATTGACCAGCGGGGCATGACCATAAAACATATCTCTCATATAAATAGAACAACCATTATTCTCGGATTTAAATGAGTAGCCATCTTGCATTAAACGAGATCCAGATACAATGTTCACGCTCAAAAATGGCACTAAATAACAATTATTGAGGTTTAAAACTAATCCCGAAGGTAAATGTAGAGGTAGCGTGCCGACGGTGATCACATCGACCTTGGAACCATTCCCGACGCGCATCGTCACCTCGTCCTTCGCCAGTCTCCGCTTATTCCGCAGCTCCTGTTTTGAGTTACAAATGTGAGCAACCGCACCGGTATCAAATACCCAGGAGCTACTACGAGTGCTGGTAAGGTACACATCAATAACATTATTATCATATATACCTTTGGCGTTGCCGGCCTTCTTATCCGCTAAGTACTTGGGGCAGTTCCGCTTCCAGTGACCATTTCCCTTGCAATAAAAGCACTCAGTCTCAGGCTTGGGTCCATTCTTTGGCTTCTTTCCGGCAACTCACTTACCTGGCGCGACAACTCCCTTGCCGTCCTTCTTGAAGTTCTTCTTACCCTTGCCTTTCTTGAAACTAGTGGTCTTATTCACCATCAACACTTGATGTTCCTTTTTGATCTCCACCTCCGCTGATTTCAGCATTGAATATAACTCAGGAATGGACTTCTCCATCCCTTGCATATTGTAGTTCATCACAAAGCTCTTGTAGCTAGGTGGAAGTGACTGGAGGATCCTGTCAATGACCGAGTCATCTGGAAGATTAACTCCCAGCTGAGACAAGCGGTTGTGCAACCCAGACATTTTGAGTATATGCTCACTGACAGAGCTGTTTTCCTCCATCTTACAACTGTAGAACTTGTCAGAGACTTCAAATCTCTCGACCCGGGCATGAGCTTGGAAAACCATTTTCAGCTCTTGGAACATCTCATATGCTCCGTGTTGCTCAAAATGCTTTTGGAGCTCCGGTTCTAAGCTGTAAAGCATGCCGCACTGAACCAAGGAGTAATCATCACTACGCGACTGCCAGGCTTTCATAACGTCTTGAGTTGCTTGGAAAATGGGTGCGTCACCTAGAGGTGCTTCAAGGACATATGCTTTCTTGGCAGCTATGAGGATGATCCTCAAGTTACGGACCCAGTCCGTATAGTTGCTACCATCATCTTTCAGCTTGGTTTTCTCTAGGAACGCGTTGAAGTTGAGGGCAACATTAGCATGGGCCATTGGATCTACAAGATAGGTTGTAAAGACAATTTTAGACTAAGTTCATGATAATTAAGTTCATCTAATCAAATTATTTAATGAACTCCCACTCAGATAGACATCCCTCTAGTCATCTAAGTGATACATGATCCGAATCGACTAGGCCGTGTCCGATCATCACGTGAGACGGACTAGTCTTCAATGGTGAACATCTCTATGTTGATCGCATCTACTATACGACTCATGTTCGACCTTTCGGTCTCTCGTGTTCCGAGGCCATGTCTGTACATGCTAGGCTCATCAAGTCAACCTAAGTGTTTCGCATGTGTAAATCTGGCTTACACCCGTTGTATGCGAACGTTAGAATCTATCACACTCGATCATCACGTGGTGCTTCAAAACAACGAACCTTCACAACGGTGCACACTTAGGGGGAACACATTTCTTGAAATTTTTAGTGAGGGATCATCTTATTTATGCTATCGTCGTTCTAAGCAAATAAGATGTAAACATGATAAACATCACATGCAAATCATAAAGTGACATGATATGGCCAATATCATCTTGCGCTTTTGATCTCCATCTTCGAGGCGCGGCATGATCACCATCTTCATCGGCATGACACCATGATCTCCATCATCATGATCTCCATCATCGTGTCTTCATGAAGTTGTCTCGCCAACTATTACTTCTACTACTATGGCTAATGGTTGGCAATAAAGTAAAGTAATTACATGGCGTTTTCATTGACACGCAAGTCATACAATAAATTAAGACAACTCCTATGGCTCCTGCCGGTTGTCATACTCATCGACATGCAAGTCGTGATTCCTATTACAAGAACATGATCAATCTCATAAATCACATATATAATTCATCACATCCTTTTGGCCATATCACATCACATAGCATACCCTGCAAAAACAAGTTAGACGTCCTCTAATTGTTGTTGCATGTTTTACGTGGCTGCTATGGGTTTCTAGCAAGAAAGTTTCTTACCTACGCAAAAGCCACAATGGTGATATGCCAATTGCTATTTACCCTTCATAAGGACCCTCTTCATCGAATCCGATCCGACTAAAGTGGGAGAGACAGACACCCGCTAGCCACCTTATGCAACAAGTGCATGTCAGTCGATGGAACCTGTCTCACGTAAGCGTACGTGTAAGGTTGGTCTGGGCTGCTTCATCCCACAATGCCGCTGAATCAAGATAGGACTAGTAACGGTAAGAAAATTGAACAAATCAACGCCCACAACTACTTGTGTTCTACTCGTGCATAGAATCTACGCATAGACCTAGCTCATGATGCCACTGGTGGGGAACATAGTAATAATTCAAAAATTTCCTACGTGTCACCAAGATCAATCTAGGAGATGCTAGCAACAAGTGAGAGGGAGTGCATCTTCATACCCTTGAAGATCGCTAAGCGGAAGCGTTACAAGAACGCGGTTGATGGAGTCGTACTCACGGCGATTCAAATCGCGGAAGATCCGATTCAAGCGGCGAACGGACGGCGTCTCCATGTTCAACACACGTATAGCTCGGGGACATCTCCTCCTTCTTGATCCAGCAAGGGGAGAGGATAAGTTGAGGGAGAGGTCCGGCAGCACGACGGCGTGGTGGTGGAGCTTGCGGTTCTCCGGCAGGGCTTCGCCATGCACTACGGAGGAGGAGGAAGAGTTGGAGGGGGGAGGGCTGCGCCAGGGGCAAGGGTTGCAGCTCCCATGCACCTCCCCACTATATATAGGGGTGGAGGGGGCTGGTTTCTTGCCCTCCAAGTCCATTGGGGCGTTGGCAATGGTGGGAGGAAAGAAACCAGCCCCCTCCACCCCTATATATAGTGGGGAGGTGCATGGGAGCTGCAACCCTTGCCCCTGGCGCAGCCCTCCCCCCTCCAACTCGAGGAAAGAAATCCCATCCTTTCCCTTCCCCACCGATTGTTATCCCCCATTTTTAGGGATCTTGATCTTATCCCTTCGGGATATGATCTTATTCCTTCTAAGGGGGGATCTTGGTGCACCTTGACCAGGGGTGTGGGGCCTTGCCCCCACTACCCACGTTCATATGGGTCCCCCCATGCAGGTGGGCCCCACTCCAAAACCTTCTAGAAGCTTCCCGGTACAATACCGAAAAATCCCGAACATTTTCCGGTGGCCAAAATAGGACTTCCCATATATAAATCTTTACCTCCGGACCATTCCGGAATTCCTCGTGACGTCCGGGATCTCATCCGAGACTCCGAACAACTTTCGGTAACCACATACAATTCCCATTACAACTCTAGCGTCACCGAACCTTAAGTGTGTAGACCCTACGGGTTCGGGAACCATGCAGACATGACCGAGACACCTCTCCAACCAATAACCAATAGCGGGATCTGGATACCCATATTGGCTCCCACATGTTCCACGATGATCTCATCGGATGAACCATGATGTCGGGGATTCAATCAATCCCGTATACAATTCCCTTTGTCCATCGGTATGTTACTTGCCCGAGATTCGATCGTCGGTATCCCTATACCTTGTTCAATCTCATTACCGGCAAGTCCCTTTACTCGTTCCGTAACGCATGATCCCATGGCTAACTCCTTAGTCACATTGAGCTCATTATGATGATGCATTATCGAGTGGGCCCAGAGATACCTCTCCGTCATACGGAGTGACAAATACCAGTCTCGATTCGTGCCAACCCAACAGGCACTTTCGGAGATACCTGTAGTGCACCTTTATGGTCACCCAGTTACGTTGTGACGTTTGATACACCCAAAGCATTCCTACGGTATCCGGGAGTTGCACAATCTCATGGTCTAAGGAAATGATACTTGACATTAGAAAAACTCTAGCAAACGAACTACACGATCTTGTGCTATGCTTAGGATTGGGTCTTGTCCATCACATCATTCTCCTAATGATGTGTTCCTGTTATCAACGACATCCAAAGTCCATGGTCAGGAAACCACAACCATCTATTGATCAACGAGCTAGTCAACTAGAGGCTCACTAGGGACATGATGTGGTCTATGTATTCACACATGTATTACGGTTTCCGGTTAATACAATTATAGCATGAACAATAGACAATTATCATGAACAAGGAAATATAATAATAACCATTTTATTATTGCCTCTAGGGCATATTTCCAACACTCCATGCCATCATAGGAGAACCCAAGGTGGAAATCAACTAAACACCTATAAAATTATGCATAATCTTCCTCACGCAGGTCAGTATCCCCTTCGTCCAAATGATCGTGTTTTGTCATGCTGACCTATTGATATGTGCTACTGTTTTCCGACACCATTTAAGTACATTGCTTTCCTATCTTTTCACATTCAGGACAATGAAGATGATTTCAGTGGAACTGCACAAAATGGTCTGATGTTGAGTGATCTCTATTGCCTCCTTTGTTTGCTGCAATGTGTCAGCGTAAATTACAAGATGAGCCATCAAGCTAGCTGTGGAGTTGCTAACATGCTCAAAGTACATGCAACATTGAGCAGAAAGAAGCATGCCCAGGAAATTAATGCGTGCGTAGGGAGGCCCTTTGCTCAGAGAAGCATCGATCGTTTTTTCTTTATTTCTACACCTTCTCACAGCTTTGTCTTGGTTATAGTCTTGTGAATCATTTAGATGCGTAAACATGCTGAACTTAAGTGCTTGTGAATGTTAGCTAGTATGCATACCATATCTTGTGAAGCTTAGTTTAGTGTGAATGTTGACTAGCGTGTCAACCTTTACAATCTATGTATATTGTGGGCATGTTATTTGACCCCTCATTTTGCCGCACTACGACCAGTGTGAGTGTCTGCATGCAGTACAACATCCTCTAATTTGGTGGATGCCAAGCCGGCCCGAGAAGGAGCTATAACTTTTTTTCAAGTTGAAAAATATTATCGATGAGGAGCCATAATTAAGCTGGAGGCGTCTCTTTTTTCTTTTGAATGGGCAATAAGCTGGAGAGTGTCTCTAATGGGCTGCCTCTAGTATTAAGGCCCTCCAGTATGAAACACGGGCAGCCGACTAGGCCGATACAAAATCCTATCCATCTTAAAGCCCATTTGTTTTTGTTTTTTGCAAGGAAAAGCCCATATTTCTTGAAGAGGGGTCGATCCCAGAAAAATCCTCCTTCCTCCTCGCTTCCACTTATACTGTAGCTCGCTGGACTCTCCCGCTTCCGTTGCCCCCCAATCCCCCCCCCCCCCCCCCCGCTCCCCATCTTCCTCACTCGTACAGAAACCCCCTGCTCACCTTCTTCCTCACTCGTACAGAAAACGCTTGCTCCTCTTCTTCCACTCCTACAGAAAAACCCAGCCCTCCTTCTTCCCCACTCACATTGCCACTAGGCTCATCTCTGGCTACTCTGCTCAAACCCATGAGCTCTGCGCGACGCCCGCAAGGAAAATGGAGTCGGCTGGCCCCAGTGCCAAGAAGATGAGGCTCCCGCTAGTGGCGACGCCGATTGTAGATCCCGCACCCAGCAGCGCGGGGAGAAGCGGCAGGCCCCCCACCGGATCTGAGGAACCCGTAGAATCTCAGGTGGACCGCATCAGCGATCTCCCGGACGCCAACCTTGGGGAGATCATCTCGCTTCTCCCCACTAAGGATTGCTGCCGCACCCAAGTCCTCTCAACTCGGTGGCGCCCTCTATGGCGCGCCACGCCCCTTAATCTCGACTGTTGTCAGCTATCTGTCGTTCATGATTTTGAACTCCTCAGAGCCATCATCCCCTCTCACCAGGCCTCCGTTCAATGCCTCTGCATCCCGACACGCTACCTGCGGTCCGTACCCTGCACGGTGGACGCCTGGCTGACATCCCCTGAATTCGAAAAACTCCAGCATTTTGAGTACTACTATTACCACGAAAGTTACATACCATGAACCGAACACCAAGAATTTGTGCCCAAACCATCATTGTCCATCTTGTGGTTTTCCTCCTCTCTCCACAACGCCACCTTCGCCCGGTGCCATCTACCAGACGATCTGGTACAAATGCTTCGACTCCCACTGCTAAACAAACTTTCACTTGTGGTGGTTTATCTGTCGGAGGCCTCATTGCACAGCATCATCCACTCCAGTTGCCCTGCCCTAGAGCACTTGCTGATTGTTTTGGGAATAGAAATCCGTATAAGTTGTCTCCAAATAAAGTCGCCTCACCTTAAAAGCATTGGAAATTGTTTTGGAGGACATCACCTCATCATCGAAGATGCCCCTTCACTTCAAAGGTTGCTCCTTCATTATTGTTATATACCTTCGCAAATAACTGTCGTCTCTGTGCCCAAACTTGAGACCTTGGGTGTAATTCGTGATCCATTTAATTATCACAAGTTGGTGTTTGGCTCCACACTTATTCAGGTACCGTATATTATCATCTACACATTTGTAATCATAAGCTGCATTTTTCATTTGTGTGCATAAGTTTTATATCATCTTGCTGTACACTTTGGGTACTAATATTATGTTATATGCTCAATGAAGAGTTTGTCCATGGATAGCCTATCAATGCTGCTGGATTCTATCAAGATCTTATATATCAGAATGTTTAGTTATGATCTGAACATAATTATTGGCATGCTACGATGCTTTCCATGTCTGGAGAATTTATATATAAAGGGGATGATTTCATGCACATTGAAAGCCCGTATATATTCTACTAGAATTAATCATTCAGCTGTCGCTCTTTTGACATACTCTTTTTTAGACCTTAACTGTTTTCAATCTTCATGTCTACTTAGGCACTAACACATGGAGAAAAACAAATAACCAATCGGTGGCATAATAAGCACCGAGATTTTCTCAGTTCTCATGACATTCGTTTGAGGACAATAATGATGGAAGGATATGCATCCAACCAGGCAAACAAAAGCTTTGTCACATTCTTCCTGTTGAATGCGAGGTTGCTATTGTCCATGAGGCTTAAGTTTTTCAACAAGAAATTTCTCACAGACGGACAAGTTGAACATCAAAAAAACAAGTTTCAGGTGGACAAATGGGCTTTTGAACGTGCTCGGCTTCTATTTACAACAACTTGTGGTCATGTTCCAACAAATTTTTTGGCACAGGATGTTGATTTTATGGATCAGACCGATCCATTTGTTTGTGACTGCCAAAAACAGTGATTGGGTTAGATGTTATTGCCATGTTCAATCTCGGTTTTGTCTAAATTTGCTGAACAATTAATCCTTGGGCTTTTGTACCGTTTGTAAGCTTGAGTTACATGTTGTTGCCCTCGTACTCCCCTCCACCTGCCACTACACTGCTGCATCTTCCATGGCTCCTGTTCGTTCCCGTCCGAGGCCTCGCCGTCGTTCTCTGCCTTGGTTCGCTCGTGGTGCGCCCGCCGCCGCCTAGCGTTGTCAACACGGTCAACAACCGAGAGGAATCAGGAGATGACTGTACATGGAGAGGCTGACAGTAGGGACCCACCAGGCTCATGGCATTACGCAAGCAGGTGCCTCGTTATTACAAGCCAAAAAAAGTACTTCCTCCTAATGGTTTGACATCTAGGTCCCACGTCATTGTCAATGTAGTTAATAAACGAGAAAATTACACAACGAGCGCCTAACACCAGCGACCCAGCAGCTCACCCAATTATTTTTTAGTTTCAGAGACGGAGCTCAACTACGCGCTATGCGGGGGCTATGGTCCGTCTAGCCCACACTTTTATTTAAGCACATAACGAGCCTAGCTGATATCTTTTTTCTTTCTGAAAATGGCTAGGCCAGTTCTATTTTTTTTGGAGATTACCCAACCGAGGCCTACTTGCTTTTCTCAGCCTTGCTGGGCTGCAAATCTTTCAAGATAAGGAGGGATGTATTTGGCTTCCCCAGAAAATGGGCAATAAGTAGTAAGAAATGGGCTGTAAATTTTAAAACCAAAGCCAACCGGCAATTACATTCAAATTTTGTTTTTTCTGGATTTCAAGATTTTAAATTTCATTCATTTTTTTGCGGAGAAAATTTCTTTTGTATTTTATTTTGATATATTTTTTTCAAATTATTTTTAACGTGACTCAAAATTTCGTGATTAAAAGAGTTCAGACCCCATCGAAATATGCAAGATTTCGTTGAATTTTTTAGCAGTGGCCAGAATATGGTCTGTAATGCAAATAAAAAGAATATGGGCTTCAAAATATCCTTAAGAATTAGCAAATGGGCTGTAAATTATTGAAAATAATGGAAATGGGTTGTATGCTGTTTTCCACAGATTTGGAGGCTGACTTGTGGGCCTACTATGTTGACGATGACGTTGTCCTAAAAAATAATTTGACGCGTACGCAAGGCTTTGTCAACTTAGTCAACACAAAGCAGTGACTGTTGGATGTCCATCCAATGGCCATCGTGCTTCTTCAATCTCTAATCTTCCTGCTCCAGCCACCCAAACCAGCGCCGGCAGGACTGCCTGCTCCCTCCTCCCATGGCTGGCTGTGCTGCCGCTAGGCCATCCCTCTACCCACCCGCACCTCCTGTTATTTTCAGGCGATGTCAACCTCACCCCAGAGCCGACCAGTCAGCCCTCGTACTCCCCTCCGCCTGGGCACCCGCTGTTGTGGCTTCGCCGACTCCGGGTCATTCCCTTCCTGGCACTCGCTGTCGTCCACCGCGTTGGTGCTCTCGGCGCGGCGTGGTCAACAAACAACAGCCATCGGAAGAGGGATGCAAGTGGAGAGGCTGACAGTAGGGACCCACACAAGCAAGGGCCTCCTTATTACGTGAAAAAATGATTGCTCCTGCTGACAGCTGGGACGCACCGGTTGTATCTTCGCACGGAAGGAAGTGCCTCCTTGTTATGCAAAAAAAACTATTCCTCCCGATGAAAGCTGGGACCCGGCAGATTTGGTGGCTGACTTGTGGGCATACTAAGCTGACGCGTACGCATGGCTTTGTCAACTTAATCAACAAATGATTCTAGCAGCTGGACCGTTGGATGTTAATCCAACAGCCGTGCTGCTTCTTCAACCTCTGATCTTGCTACTGTCTCCCGTGGGCGGCAGTGCTGCCGCGCAGGCCTCACCGCCCCGCCCTACTTCCATCACTGGCCTGGCCATCCCTCTACTCACCCACACCTCATGTTATTCTTCGGTGATGGCAGATGAACTAGTAAACCCTCGTACTCCCCTCCGTGTGGGAAACAACTTTTGAGTCTTCCCCGGCTCCGAGTCGTTCCCTTCCGAGGCCTCGCCGTCATCCACCGCCTTGCTGCTCTCGGCGCGTCGTGGTCAACATGGTCAACGAACAACTTCCATCGAAAGAGGACTGTACGTGGAGAGGCTGACAGCTGGGTCCAGGGCCGCACGCAAGGAAGTGCCTCCTTATTAAGTGCAAAATAATGATTCCTCCACCTGACAGCGGGGACCCACCAGAAGGGCCTCTATATTTCACGAAAAAACATTTCCCCTGACAGCTGGGACCGACAAGCTACATCTTCGCACGGAAGGAAGTGCCTCCTTACCCCCTGACAGCTGGGACCTCTCGGCGTTCTGGGAACCAGGGTACCCAGACTTGCCTGCCTACGGCCTACGGCGTGGCACCTCCGACGGCCTGGCACGGCCCACCTCCAAGACTATCAAGACAAGACCCTCGTGAGGCGGACGACGCCAAGACCTCCCGAGGGAGTGGCCTCCCTAGGCTGCCTCCTGAGCAGCGGAGATTTCTATGTAGGTACCCAACCTCAGGAGGTTGCGATGACGCAAGCCATGATGACCAAGGCCAGGCGGGCGCCAGCGGGCGCAGAGGAGGCAGTTTCCTCTTTGGTGCTAAGGAGGCAAGGACAGACGCGGGCTCCCAAGGAATCTGGCAAAGGTTTCCATTCCAGCGCAATGAGACCAAGCCCGCCAGCACTGCAGGATGATGTCATCATCGAGCCCACTACTGCGTCATGACTAGAGGCTTTGCAGGCGAAGACCACCTTTCGTCAGGATAAGATGTACTACTTGTACCCTTTCAAATTGGCCACTGTGGGATCCCTTCCCGCCTACGATTTGGGGGAAGAGGACCGAGGCCACTATAAGTATAGGTTAGCCACCACCATAGATGGGATCGGATCAGATCCATTCTACCCTCACCACCAGAGCCCTCGCGAGGTAGGTCATCCTCTGTACTAGTTCATCCACAAACCTCCTCGTGAGGCCAATGCACCACAAAGCAGGAGTAGGGTTTTACACTGCAAGGTGGCCCGAACCCGGGAAAACTGCCGTGTTCATCTTCTTCCTCACCTTCACGCGAGTCCGACTAGGCTAGGTCATGGAACGACGAGTAGGAAGGCTTGAGAGGTTGAGTTCTTCGCAAACGCCCCGGAGTTCGATCCTTCTTGGGTCTGCGGAGCCCTAAATCTGATATTTAGCGCGCCATGTAGGGGGCGTGTCCAAGCTCGGCCTCCTCCTTAGCCGCGCTCCACTCGCGACTCACGGATCAAATGGCGGATGCCGTCCCACCCGTCGGGTCGCCAGGCGCTTCCGGGGGCGTTGTGGGCCTTCGGGCCTTTTTCCCCCGGCCTCCGGCGGGTGCGGTGGCCACAGAAGTTTAGGCCGACGCTGCCCCCACGATACGACGGCGCGGCGGACCCTGAGGAGTTCCTCCGGCTATACACGCAGGCTATCTGGGCGGCGGGCAGTGACGACAAAGTCATGGCGAACTAGCTCCCTATGGCTCTCGCGGGCGAACCACGCTCCTGGCTGCTCAACCTGCCGGAGTACTCGGTGGCCTCATGGGAGGAGTTGCATGGCTTGTTCATCACGCGCTTCGTGATGCCGGCACATCACGTGGTTGCATCCATCATCGGCGGGTCACAGGCCCCAGCTTCGAGCCGCCACGTCAAGCAGCTCTTCCGGCAGGTGAGGGCCGCCTAGGCGTGGCAGGGGACTCCTCCAGGCCGGGCGGCACCTGAAACCGACATCACCTTCGACTCCAGAGATCACCCCAGGGCTACGGTCGACGCCGGCGTGCTCCCCTTGCTATGCACGCCCACCATCAGCAATGTCGCGGTTACCAGGACCCTCATCGACGGCGGCATCGGCCTCAACGTCCTCTCCGTGGAAGCCTTCGACCTGCTCCAGGTGCCTTATGACCAGCTCACCCCCACCAAGCCCTTCTCAGGGGTGGCCGACAGCTCTGTCGTTCCCCTGGGGTAGATCCGCCTCCCCGTCACCTTTGGCATGAGCTACAAATACCGCACCGAGCTCATCGACTTTGACGTCGCCCGCATCGTCCTCCCGTACAATGCCATCCTAGGGTATCCAGCCCTCGCCAAGTTCATGGCGGTGACGCACCCCGGCTACAACATCATCAAGATGCCGGGGAGCAGCGGCATCATCACCGTGGTGGGGGACACCAAGGATGCACTTCTGGCCCTCAAGCTCACTTTCAAGGCCACGGCAGCTGCGCGGCCAAACGCTGAGAATGATCCAGAGACGCTGGAGGCTGCCCCCATGAAGAAGAAGCAACTGTTCTCCCAAGAATGGGCCGAGACGAAGCAAGTCCCGGTCGACGACGGAGGATCAGGCCCCACCTTCACCATAGGCGCTGGCCTCCCCCAGGGACAAGAAGAGGCGTTTGTCAGTTTCCTCTGCGCGAACAGGGATGTGTTTGCATGGGAGGCAATGGACTTAGTTGGTGTCCTGCGGGATGTGATCGAGCACCATTTAATGGTGTGCCCAGCGCATGCCCGGTGAAGCAGAAGGCACGATGGCAATCTCTGGAGAAGCAATCGTTCATCGTTCAGGAGGTCCAGAAGCTGCAGGGAGCCGGAGTCATTCGAGAGGTGTGGCACCAGAATTGGCTGGCCAACCCAGTGATCGTCCCTAAGAAAGGCGGGAAGGAGCGCATGTGTGTCGACTTCACGAGTCTCAACAAGGCGTGCCCTCAGGATCTGTTCCCTCTTCCGCACATCGATCAGATCATTGATTTCACTGCCGAGTGCGACCTGCTGTGCTTCTTGGACGCCTTCTCAGGATACCATCAGATCAAGATGGCAGTGCAGGACATCAAGAAGACGGCCTTCCTCTCTCCATGTCGGGTGTACTGCTACACCTGCATGCCCTTTGGATTACGAAATGCTGGCGCAACCTTCTAGTGACTGATGCACATCGCTCTGGGACAGCAGCTCGGGAGGAACGCCTAGGCGTACGTCGATGACATAGTGGTCAAATCGCGAGAGGCAAGGACCCTAGTCGAGGACCTAGGGGAAACGTTCGCCAACCTGCGTAAGATGAACCTGAGGCTCAACCCGGAGAAATGCATGTTCGGTGTTCCGTCCAGCAAGTTGTTGGGCTTCCTGGTGTCGCACAGAGGGATCGAAGCCAACCTTGAGAAGATCAAAGCAATAGAAAAGATGAGCCCACCGCAGACACTCAAGGAGATGTAGAAACTCGCGGGCTGCGTGACCTCTTTGGGGCGCTTCATCTCCAAGCTCAGCGAGCGCACCCTCCCGTTCTTCAAGGTGATGAAGAAGAAGGGCCCTTTCAAATGGACTCCAGAAGCTGAGCCGGCTTTCCAAGACCTCAAGAGGTACCTCACGAGCCCACCAGTGATGGTGGTGCCTCATCCTCTGGAGCCCTTGGTGCTCTACCTGGTCGCTACACCCCACTCAGCTAGCGCAGCGCTCATGGCGGTCAGGGAAGAGCGCACAGGTGCGGGTGCGCGGCGTAGCGCCCCGCGTACAGCCGCGCCATCGCCGTGTCAGGATGGCGCTCCCGAGGCCTCGGCTACTCCACCAGATGACAAGGCTCCTGAGGCTTCCTCGTCCCAAGCAGAGCAGGACGCCATCGACACCTCTTCCCTCGTCGAGCACCCCGTGTACTTTGTCAGCACGGTGCTGCGTGACGCACGCGCGCTACCCTATGCCGTAGAAGCTCCTGCTTGTGCTCCTTGTTGCCTCCAGGAAGCTGCGCCACTACTTCCAAGGCCACCCCATCAAGGTCGTCTCCGCGTACCCCCTGGAGAAGGTGCTCCGGATCCCCAATGCCACGGGGAGGGTTGCTGAGTGGAACATCGAGCTACAAGCGTTCCAGCTAGAGTTCAGCACCACCAGGGTCATCAAGGGCGCAACCCTCGCTGACTTCGTGGTGGAATGGACGGATGCCCCTGACGGGGGAATGGGCGAGGATCGGTCCCTCGTGCCCGGAGATGAGGAGCCCGATGGCTGGGTCATGTACTTCGAAGGCGCATTTGCGTGGCAGGGCGCGGGGGCTGGAGCTGTACTCATCTTGCCGACCCAGGACAGGCTATACTACGCCGTGCAGCTCTACTTCTAGCATGGCGAGAAGGTCTCCAACAACATCGTGGAATACGAGGGCCTGATCGCTGGTCTCAGGGCCACGGCGGCCCTGGGGGTCAAGCGTCTCACCATCAAGGGCGATTCTCAACTCCTCGTCAATTCCTCCAACAAGGAATACAAGCCTAAGGACGAGCACATGGAGGCATACCTAGAAGAGGTACTTAAAATTGAAAAATGATTCTTGGGTTTGGAATTGCAGCATGTCCCGCATGGCACGAATAAGAAGGCGAACGACATCGCCAAGAGGGCGTCCCGACGGGAGCCCCAGAAGCCTGGCGTCTTCGAGGAACGGCTCTTCAAGCCATCGGCAACCCCCCTCCCCCCGCTGCAGGCCCTGCGCTACTTCGGGAGGAGCCACCCCTGGCCCCCTCCATAGGTGCCCCGGCCTGCGTTCCAACCTCAGGAGCCCACCTGCTCCTGGCACTCAAGCCTAAGGAGGGGTGCTGGACCGAAGAGTTCAAGGTGTACCTGCTTCCAGGCACCCTGCTGGAGAAGGAGGAAGATGCAGAATGCGTGGCCCGTCAGGCCACCACTTACTGCTTGCAGGACGGCGAGCTCTACCGAAGGCGCGCAAACGATGCGTCCCTAAGGTGCATCTCCAAGGAGCAAGGGTGCGAGTTGTTGGCTGACATCCACGGCAGGGATTGCGGACACCATTCTTCATCGCGCACCCTCGTGGGCAAGGCGTTCCGTAGTGGGTTCTACTGGCCCACGGCACTCAACGATGCCACCGAGCTGGTGCGATCCTGTGAGGCCTGCCAGTTCCACGCCAAACAGATCCACCTACCCACCCAAGTCCTCCAGACCATCCCACTCTCATGGCCGTTCGCGGTCTGGGGGCTGGATATCCTGGGCCCGTTCCCCCGAGCGGCCGGGGGCTACCGCTACCTCTACGTCGCCATCGACAAGTTCACCAAATGGGCTGAGGTGGAGCCCGTGCGCACCATCCCAGCCGGCTCGGCCGTCAAGTTCATCAAGGTCCTCATGAGCCACTTCAGGGTCCCCAACCGTATCATCACTGACAATGGCTCTCAGTTCACGAGAAACCTCTTCAAAATATATTGTGCTAACCTTGGAACGCAGATATGCTACGCTTCAGTGGCGCATCCATGGAGTAACGACCAAGTCAAACACGCCAACGCGGAGGTCCTGAGGGGCCTCAAAACAAGGAGCTTCAAGAAGAAACTCGAGGCCTGCGGAAGGGATTGGCTCGATGAGCTTCAGTCTGTGATGTGGTCCATCTACACCACTGCGACTAAGCCCACTGACGAGACCCCATTCTTCCTCGTCTACGGGGCTGAGGCGGTCCTCCCTCACGAGGTCAAACATCGCTCCCCATGGGTCTTGGCGTTTGATGAGGCACGCTAGGACGCCTCGCAGGGGATGGACCTCGTGCTCGGGGAGGAGGGCACCGCCAAGCCTCGCTCCGTGCAGCGAGGTACCAGCAGGCGCTGCGGCGGTATCACTGCCGCAACATCCGCTCCAGGACCCTCGAGGTGGGTGACCTCGTCCTGAGACGGTGCTCTCCAGGGAGGGGCTTCACAACCTCTCGCCCATGTGGGAGGGCCCGTTCAGGATCGCCCGTGTCTCCAGGTCTGGCACCGCGTGCCTGGAGACGCAGGCCGGGGTCCCCATCCAGAATGCGTGGAACATCCAGCACCTCCGGAAGTTCTATCCATGACCAACGAGCGCCATGCGCCTCTCAAGTCTCTGCTCGTGACACTCTCACGTAATAATGAGTGGGGCTGTACATGCCCCGGAGTCTCCTGAGTGCTGCCCCTGAGCCTCACGGGGGCTCCCACCCACGTCTTAGTGGAAGCCCCATGCTCCGCGATGGCGGGAAAACCAGAAGACTAGTGTAGGTGCCAGACGCGGCTGTTCTTTTGCTTGCTTTTTGTAGCTGATTTACCA
Source organism: Thinopyrum elongatum (assembly GCA_011799875.1). NCBI lineage: Eukaryota > Viridiplantae > Streptophyta > Magnoliopsida > Poales > Poaceae > Thinopyrum > Thinopyrum elongatum. Next base: position 124,407,146 of record CM022297.1, read on the forward strand.
CTTCTTGGAATGAAATTTGAAATTCTCGCGTCATTATTTGGAAGGGTGGGACTTTTTCTCCTGGCAGCATTTTAATCTTTCGAGTCTCGCCTTAGGGAGAGTGGCAGTTGCCCGTCACTCTTTCCCATGCGTCTCGCGAGCGGGGGCTGGGTACGGTGTGTACGCTTGGGCTCGCCCACGAGCACACCTCGCCAAAGGTACGGTGTGTACGCATGGGCTCGCCCACGAGCACACCTCGCCAAAGCCTTCGTGTCCTAATCTTTGGCGCCTAATCCTCGCGCGACGCCCTTAAACGAGCCAATGGGCATGTACGCCCTCCTGAGTCCGCACCTCCTGGCCTCGCCGGACATCATGACCTGGTGTACCAGCGACGGTTGGTCCTCGGTCGGAGGCTCGCACGGGGCGTGGTGCCCTGAGGGGCAGCTCTGGAGGCCCCATATCCTCATGACCCACTGGAGACCTCGCGGCCACTGAGCACCTCCTAAGGCCGGAGAACCTTTGGGTCCATGAGAAGGAAACCCCCGGCAAGATCTCTCTGGAATGAGAGGCACACAAAGGACCCAAGCTCCGGAGGAACACGCCCTCGTGGCACAGGAGTCTACCACAAGCACACCAAGCTAAGTTACCCTAATCGCGGTCAACAAGAGCTTGTCGGTTGGTAGCAACGCGAATGCTAAGATATGAAATAAAAGCGTTAACATAAACGGTGCAAGTGCCATGGTCAATTACATGCCCTAGCAGGTCCTTCTACGTTTCTTGATGCAGGAAAAAGAAAAAAAAAGCAAAAGCAGCCTCGCGACCACTGCGGTTCCTGAGGCCTGGCTCCGGCGACGCCCGTGCTCAGTCGGAGTCCTCCTCCTGCTTCACCGAAGCGCGATGGCGGGGCGGCTCGTCGCCCACCTTGGTCCGGGCTTGGCGGCATGGCGGCTCATTGTAGTCATCGTCGCTCGTGCTCTTCCCGGAGGAAGAGCCGCCGCCACTGGACGCGTCACAGCCGTCGCCAAGGGCGGGTTCACCGCCGAGGATGCCTCCAACCCTCTGGCCATTGTCGTCGGAGGGTTGGACATCGCCGTCGTCATTGTCGCCCTCCGGGCAACACCCCAGGTGCCTGCCATCTTCCCCGAAGATCCTGAAGTAGAGGGTCGCCGCTCCGTCATGCCTGAAGTGGTGGGTACATCTCCCCTGCAGGCCGCGCGCGCGGGCGAACGACTGCCTCCCAAGGTTCAGGAACACGTTGCCAACAGGGGTGACCTCGGCCTCCACCCATGAGGACTTGCTGCAGCAACCGTCAGCCTGCAGCCAGAGGCCACCAGGCCCCCCGGCCGGCAGCGCACCCGCGAAGAAGTGCGGGAGCTAGAACCAGGTGCCTGCCGACCTCTCCGCCCACACCACGAGCTCCGAGGATGTGTCGGCCGAGTAGGATCTCGGGGGAGGTGGCCGGACGGCCGCCGCGTGCTTCCTCCCTTGGCCGAGACCGCCGCGGCCGCGGCAGCTTCCAGCGCAGGAGGGAACCCTCCCAAGACCACCACAAGCGGCACCAACCTTCGAGGTGGTGCGCCCGCGTCCCCAGGGCACTATCGCCAGCATCGCGGCATGCTTGCAGGGATGGCCATGGCCCCTCTTGGGCGGCGGCGAGCCTGGCCCCTCCCGAGGAGCCTTGCCTTTCTCTTTGGTGGAGAACCTCCTCACCGGCACCATGGATGCTTCGGCAAGACGGCGCAACGACGGAGACGAAGAAGGAACGAGCAGCGAGAAGATGTAGATGGGCTGGGGGCTCCGCCCTCCTTCCCCATTTATAGGCATAGGAAGGCTAACCGGCGGCCTCTCATGTTCCAAGCCATGATGGCCTCGCTGCATGCATCGGGCAGTTGTTAAGTCGGGTAGTTGCCGAGGCACCCACGTCCCATCAAGCGCCACGCGTCAGCCTGGCCCGCAGGTGATTGGGGCCTGTGGCACTTCGCCCTTGCCCTTTGGCTTCGCCTCGAAGCCAAGTCCAAGCGCGCCTTGGGCCCGGGGGCTATTGTCGGCGTTCTGGGAACCAGGGTACCCAGACATGCCTGCCTGCGGCCCACGGCGTGGCACCTCCAATGGCCTGGCATGGCCCACCTCCAAGACTAACAAGACAAGACCCTCATGAGGGGCCAAGCCTCGCGAGGCAGACGATGCCAAGACCTCCCGAGGGAGCGGCCTCCCCAGGCTGCCTCCTGAGGAGCAGAGATTTCTATGCAGGTACCCAACCTCAGGAGGTTGCGATGACGCAAGCCATGATGACCAAGCCCAGGCGGGTGCCAGCGGGCACAGAGGAGGCAGTTTCCTCTTTGGTGCTAAGGAGGCAAGGACAGACACGGGCTCCCAAGGAATCTAGCAAAGGTTTCCATTCTAGCACAATGAGACCAAGCCCGCTAGCACTGCAGGATGGATGTCATCGTCGAGCCCACTACTGCGTCACGACCAGAGGCTTTGTAGGCGAAGACCACCTTTCGTTAGGATAAGATGTACTACTTGTCCCCTTCCCGCCTACGATTTGGGGGAAGAGGACCGACGCCACTATAAGTATAGGTTAGCCACCACCGTAGATGGGATTGGATCGGATCCATTCCACCCTCACCACCAGAGCCCTCGCGAGGTAGCTCATCCTCTGTACTAGTTCATCCACAAACCTCCTCGTGAGGCCAATCCACCACAAAGCTGGAGTAGGGTTTTACACCGCAAGGTGGCCTGAACCTGGGAAAACTGTCGTGTTCATCTTCTTCCTCACCTTCACGCGAGTCCGGCTAGGCTAGGTTGTGGAACGACGAGTAGGCAGGCTTGAGAGGTTGAGTTCTTTGCACACGCCCCAGAGTTCGAACCTTCTTGGGTCTGCGGAGCCCTGAATCCGACAGGACCCACGTAGCGTTATCCTGGTCGTGAACATGTACGTACATAGCGGTCGATCGGTCTCTCTGCAGCGATGAACCATGGCCTAGTAAGGAGCGGCACGTGTCGTAGTAGAACCGCCGTCACTCAGTCCCATCTATATCATGTACACGTACGTACAACCACGCTACAAGAAAGTAAATACGGCTACGTACGTACATACGGGCGGGGTCTCGAATGCGTACAGCGACGGCGTCCTGTTCATCGGCAGCCAACCGGCTGGGTCGGAATGGAGAAACTGCGTCGTGTTCATCGGGAGGGAACGGAATGCGTCGTGTTCATCGGGAGCCAACCGGCTTGGACGGAATAGCCGAAACAAGGTCTGGCGTACCACAGAACAGAGGAAACGGCCTTCTGTTCGACCGCATACGGTCGAAACGGGATCCTGTTCATCGGGAGGGGTCTGGCATACTGCAAAACAGAGGGAAGGACTTTTGTTCGAGCGCCTACGGTCGAAACAGGGTCCTGTTGGTTGGGAGGGGTGTGGCGTAGCGCAAAACGGAGGAAACGGACTTCTGTTCGAGCGCCTACGGTCGAAATGGGGTCCTGTTCATCCACCGTCTATTGCCTCGCTCCAGCCTCCACGGGCTACTATTCATCCACCATCGACTTCCTTCAGCATCCACCAGCTACTGTTCATCCAGCCTCCACGGGGTCCTATTCATCCACCCCGAACCGGCTAGGGTGCGGTGGCCTCCTCGGGGTCCAGTTCATGCAGCGGCAACAGCCTACTACCACGGGGTCCTGTTCATCCAACCCCCACCGGGAACTGTTCATTGAAAGCCAACCAACCGGCTCGACTCACCACGTCTCAACTCGTTCTACGTACCGCGCGCACGGTAGCAACGGTCACTGTTCATCGAGAGGCAACCCAACACCGGCTGGCTATGTCTCGCTTGGGGGCTCGATCGGGTTCAGTAAGCAGCTACAGCGAAGGAATCACTCGATCGGCTTTAGTAGCCAAGGGATCGATCGCTCGGGTTCAGTAACATAGCTAGTGCGATCGCTCGGGTTCAGTTAGCCAACGCCTTGCACACACACGTGTACATGAGAGAAACATGCAAACCACAGTGCATCGCTCGGCCCCAACCACCCACCATAACCGGGAACTCCCCGATATTTTCCTCACCCTAACTTCTACCATGATTTTTTCCGTCATAGACGGCCCAAAGAATGTCATGCAAGTGCGTCCTCGGCCCGCCTAGGATGAAAAGCCCATTTTCTGTCATGATTTTTTGTCATAGAAGTAGGAGCCCACCACATCTATGATGATACATGGTTTTGTCACAATTATCGTCATAGAAGTGTCATAAGCATGACAGAAAAAAAATTGTTCGGGCCAAAATGTCACGGATGTGTCTTTTTTTTGTAGTGCATGAATCTTGCAAGACCGATCGAGTATTATCTCCATGGCGCTAGGGCCAACCATGTTCCCTTTAAAGGGCCTCTTCTTGGGTCTGCCTCACAGGCTGCTAAACCCCGCATTGACTGTCGGGTCCTTGGCGTCGCTGCCACTATTTTTATTATGGCGCTTATTTCTGTTGCGCCTAGATTTTCCATTGCCTTCACGTGTGTCCGAAGTGCCGGAGTAGCCCCCGTGGGAGCTACGGGCGAGCCAACTGTCTTGGTCCACGCAAAAGCGGGTCATCAAGGAGGTGAGTGCCGCCATGACCCTCGGCTTATCCTGTCCAAGCTGGCGGGTGAGCCATTCATCCCGGATGTTCTGCCTGAATGCTGCGAGGGCCTCGGCGTCGGGGCAGTTGATAATCTGGTTCTTCTTGGTCAGGAAACAGTTCCAGAATTTTTGAGCTAGTTTGCCCTCTTTCTGGACTATGTGGCTAAGAGAGTTAGCATCCGGGGGCCAAACATATGTGCCCTGGAATTTGCCTGAAAAGCCTCCTTGAGCTCCTCCCATCTTCCAATGGCGTTCGAATGGCGGCTGTGGAGCCACTGCCTTCCAGCCTCTTTGAGCTTGAGGGGCATGTATTTTATGGCATAGAGGTCTCTCCTCGGGCCATGTGGATGTGGAGAAGAAAATCCTCTATCTAGACAGCTGGATCTGTTGTTCCGTCGTATTGATCATTGTTGATGGGTTTAAACCCTTCTAGGAACTGATGCTCGATCACTTCATGTCTAAAACATACAGGATGCGCGTGCCCTAAAAAACAAGCCGCGGTTGGTTGGGCATAACTCATTGCCCTAGCTCGGATCTGCTCCCGAGCTTTATCATGCCTAACTAGCCAGGCGCCGTAGCCCTCCAAGCCAGCTGTCGTGTGGCTCCATGATCCATAAATAGATCGGGGGGCTTTGTGGCTTGTAGCTTATCACGTAGGTCGAAGATCCCTGGGTGCTCAATCGTACTCTTGCCGCGAGGGTGGGTTTTGGCAGGGGGCTCATTGAGTGCCCCTGTTGGTTGGTCTTGCCCTCTAGGGGGTTGGTCCGGTTGGCCTATTTGACCATTCGCGAGCGGCGCATTATCCGCTGCCTCGTCATCAAAGTCAGGCAACAGCCACCTTTTCGGGAACGATTTGGGGGTTGCACCTCGGGTCTCGAGGTCCGCTTCAAGCGTTAGGATCCTCATCCATTTGTCGTTGTGTTCATTCTCGTGAGCGTACAACTCTTGCTGCTTCTTTTTCATGCTCTGCGCGGTTGCGATTAGCTGTCACTGAAACCGTGCTTGTTTAGAAGGGTTGATTGGTACGACGAAGTCCTCGGGTCTGAGACTTACGTCGTCTTCGGACTCCGGCATGTAGTCTTTGTCCGACCCGTAGTTGAAAGTGCCCATGTCGTCAAGATTCTCCTCGGCGGGTGTTCCAGTGGGCCCGTTATATTGGGCGGGTGAGGGTTGAATGTCATCGCCCAGGTTCTCACCAGCCTCGGGGGCAGCACCATTATCGGAGGCGCTCGAGGTGTTGGTCGTTCTCCTGCCTCCATTGTGCCCCTTGGACCGCTTTTTAGGGTGGCGACGCTTAGGGTTTTTGCTTGATTCTTCCTTGGACTTGTCCTTTGGAGTGTCGACCATGTAGATGTCATATGTAGATGTAGCAGCCCAATTCCCTGTACGGGGTAAGGCAGTAGGTTTTTCTGCTCCAGAATCGACACCGACATCTTCGTCCATGTCGATTGCTTCATCGGAGTCGTAGTCAAGTGCATCGGTCAAGTCCTCGGCCGTGGTGACTAGGTGGGTGGTGGGTGGGATAAAAAATTCCCGATCATCGGCTTTACATCTGATCTGGTCATAGATGGCTGATGAGATCGCCAGGTTTTGGATTTGACCGAGCACCTCATTTACGTGTGAGAGCTCTTTGGCATCCAGGACCTGGCTGTAGGCTGGGCTGATCTGGAATAGGTTGCTCGAGCCACCTAATGTGGCGTTGTCCTCCTACTCGCCCGGGGTTGATCCCTGGGTAGCAGGAGTGGTTACTGCCTCGGCCGCTGGAGATGTGGGCGGTTCTGCCAGGTCTGAAGACATAATCGGCTCAAGGGAGTCCTCTGGGGACATAAAGTTTGAACCGGACATAGCGATTGCCGGATCTATCTCCGGGATCGGATCTGAGGGGGTGTGTATCTAAGGATCCCGTCGTTGTCTAGCTCCAGGATCATGGTGCCGGAGTGTCGGCGTTCTGGGATTGGGGGTACCCAGATCTGCCTGCCTGCGGCCCAAGGCGTGGCTCCCTCGACGGCCCGGTACGGCCCAGTGACAAGGCCTTCAAGACAAGACCCTCGCGAGGGCCTTGGCCTCACGAGGCGGACGACACCAAGACCTCCAAGGGAGCGCCCTTCCCAGGCTGCCTCCCGAGGAGCGGAGATTTCTATGCAGGTACCCAGCCTGCCGAGGCTGGGATGACGTGAGCCATGACGACCATGGCCAGGCGGGCGCCAGCGGGCGCAGAGCAGGCAGTTTCCCTTTCAATGCTAAGGGAGCAAGGACAGGCATGGGTTCCCGAGGAGCCTCCCAAAGGTTTCCATTATGGTGCTACAAGACCAAGACCACAGGCTCGGCAGGACGGAGGTCACCGCCGAGCCCACCGCTGCGTCATGACCAGAAGCTTTACAGGAGAGGACCACCTTTCGTCAGGATTAGATGTACTTCTTGTCCCCTTTCAAATTGGCCGTTGTGGGATCCCTTCCCGCCTAAGTTTGGAAGGAAGAGGACCGAGGCCACTATAAATATAGGCTAGCCTCCACCGTATAGAGGGGTTGATTCATTCTCACCCTCTGAGCCCTCGCGAGGCAGCTCATCCACTGTACTAGTTCATCCTCAACCTCCTGATGAGGCCAATCCACCACAAAGCAGGAGTAGGGTCTTACACCGCAAGGTGGCCCAAACCTGGGTAAACTGTCGTGTTCATCTTCTTCCCCGCTCATGTGAATCCGACGAGGCTAGGCTGTGGGGTGGCGAGCTTGAGACTTGAGAGGTTGAGATCTTCGCACACGCCCAGAGTTCGAACCTTCTTGGGTCTGGGGAGCCCTGAATCCGACATTTGGCGCGTGAGGTAGGGGCGTGTCGAAGTCCTTCTTCCACCTCCGCTTCGTCTCCGATTCATCGCTTCCATGGCCGACGCACGCCGGGTTCGCACAGAGCGCCGGGCCACTCGTGTTGCCCAGACGGCACCCGTGGGCAACGGCGCTCCTCGCCGCTCTACCTCCCCCGCGGCTAATGCCGCCACTGACCCTGCTGCTCACGAGCAGTTGGATTCATCGCTGCCGCCCTCTATGCGGTGTGATGGCTGCACCGCCACTCCATCATCCACTCCCACCATGATGTCGTCTTCCCACGTCCGCCGCGGGCCAGCGAACGCGCAGGCTGCGATGCTCATGGCGCGCGAGCTGCTGCAATACCGTCCTGTCAACGACGACTGGCTTGGGCGCATCACTGAGCTCGTCAACGCCGCCGGCGAAGTCCCTGCACCGTCTTGCTCGCTCCGTCCCCCGCCATCCCAGGCGGGCGACGTGGCTCATGGCGCGCCTCCTCCTCCTCCTCTGCACGACGCCGACCCCGAGCCCAGGCATGATGCGCCCCAGCGTGAGACACCGCGTGGATCACAGGCGCGCGATGAGGCGAGCTGCCAGGTGGTGCAGCAGCCGCAAGCTGATGCAAGCGCGCTCCCAGCTCCACCGCGCCAATGCCAAGACCATGCGCCGCCGGAGGCTGTGGTGCGTGTGCGTCAAGACCGAGCTCACCCCGTGCGCGCTGCTCCCGTGAGTGTGGCAGGCTGCCGCGCCTTCACCCTGGAGCTGCGTCGCGTCATCTGGCCCGGCAAGTTCAAGCCGGACCTACCTCCGCATTACGACGGCACCCCTGACCCTGCCGAGTTCCTCCAGCTCTACTCGCTGAGCATTGAGACGGCAAATGGCGATGACAAGGCCATGGCGAATTGGCTCCCTATGGCCCTCATGGGGATGCTGCGCTCCTGGCTGTGCGTCCTCCCCGAGGCCTCGGTGTCTTCCTGGGACGAGCTCTGTGGCCGATTCATCACGTGCTTTGCGGCACCAGCACCCCACGCAGTCGCGTCCATCATCGGCGGGTCCCGGGCGCCTGCCTCAGGCCGCCACGTCAAGCAGCTATTTCGTCAGGCGGGAGCTGCTCGGCCGCGACGTGTGGCCTCTCAAGGCTGCGAGGCACCTGAGACCGACATCACCTTCGACTCTAGGGATCACCCCAAAACCATGGTCGGCGCCGGTGCGCGCCCACCATCAGCAATGTCGCGGTCACCAAGACCCTCATCGATGGCGGCGCCGGCCTTAACGTCCTCTCCATGGAGGCTTTCGACCTGCTTCAGGTGCCTTATGACCAGCTCGCACCCACCAAGCCCTTCTCGGGGGTGGTTAAGGGCTCTACCACCCCCTGGGGTAGATACGCCTCCCCGTTACCTTTGGCATGCTTGACAACTACCACACCGAGCTCATCGACTTTGATGTGGCCCGCATCAGCCTTCCGTACAACGCCATCCTGGGGTATCCGGCCCTCGCCAAGTTCATGGCAGCGACCCATCCGGGTTACAACGTCATCAAGATGCCGGATAGCAGCGGCGTCATCACGGTGGTCGGGGATGCAAAGGACGCGGTCCAGACCCTCAGGCTCACCTACAAAGCTGTGCGGCCTCGCGCCCCGATGCCAAGGGCGCCCCGGAGGCTCTGGAGTCCGCGCCAACGAAGAAAAAGCAGTTGTTCTCTCAGGACCGGGCCGAGAAGAAGCAGGTGCCTGTCGACAGTGGGGGCGCCGGCCCCACCTTCACCATAGGTGCCGGCCTCCCTCCGGACCAAGAAGAGGCGTTAGTTGACTTCCTGAGGGCCAACAAGGACGTATTTGCATGGCAGGCATCTGACCTGGTTGGTGTCCCGAGGGAGGTGATTGAGCACCACTTAATGGTGTGCCCCGGTGCGCGCCCGGTGAAGCAAAAGGCGCGGTGTCAAGCACAAGAGAAGCAAGCATTCATCGTCCAAGAGGTTCGCAAGTTGCAATAGGCCGGCGTCATTCGGGAGGTGCGGCACCCGGACTGGTTAGCGAACCCCGTGATCGTCCCCAAGAAAGGGGGGAAGGAGTGCATGTGCGTCGACTTCACGAGCCTTAACAAGGCCTGCCCTCAGGACCCCTTCCCGCTCCCACGCATCGACCAGATCATGGACTCCACCGCCGAGTGTGATCTGCTGTGCTTTTTGGATGCCTTCTTAGGGTACTACCAAATCAAGATGGCGATGGAGGACGTCGAGAAAACAGCCTTCATCTCCCCGTGCGGTGTGTATTGCTACACCTGCATGCCCTTCGGGCTGCGGAACACCGGGGCGACCTTCCAGTAGCTGATGCACATCGCGTTGGGGTCGCAGCTGGGGCGGAATGCAGAGGCATACATCGACAACGCCGTGGTCAAGTCACGAGTAGCAAAGACCCTCATCGAGGACCTGGAAGAAACTTTCGCCAACCTGCGCCAAGTGAACCTGAGGCTCAACCCAGAAAAGTGCGTTTTCGGGGTCCCGTCCGGCAAGTTGCTGGGTTTCCTCGTATCGCACCAAGGGATCGAGGCTAACTCCGAGAAGATCAAGGAAATTGAAAAGATGCGTCCGCCGCAGACCCTCAAGGAAATGCAAAAAATCGCGGGGTGTGTGACCTCGCTGGGGCGCTTCATCTCCAAGCTCGTTGAGTGCGCCCTCCCTTTCTTCAAGCTGATGAAGAGGAAGGGCCCCTTCGAATGGACTCCGGAGGCCGAGGCAGCTTTTGAAGACCTCAAGAGGTACCTCACGAGCCCGCCCGTGATGGTGGCGCCTCGCCCTCTTGAGCCCTTGGTGCTCTACTTGATGGCCACCCCCCACTCGGCCAGCGCAGCACTCGTGGTGGTCAGGAAGGAGCGCGGCAGCGCAAGTGCAAAGCAAGGCGCCCCGCGAGAGGTCGCATCGTGCTCACCAGCTCAGGGTGGCGCTCCTGAGTTTCCCATCACTTCACCGGAAGGCGAGGCTCCCGAGGCCCACTCACCCCACGAAGAGTGGGGCGCCATTGGCGCCTCGCCTCTCATCGAGCACCCGGTGTATTTTGTCAGCATTGTGCTGCATGACGCGCACACTACCCCATGCAACAGAAGCTCCTGCTCGCGCTCCTCGTCGCCTCCAGGAAACTGCATCACTATTTCATGGGCCACCCCATCAAGGTCATCTCCGCGTACCCCCTGGAGAAGGTGCTCTGCAGCCCCAACGCCGTTGGAAGGGAGGCAGAGTGGAACATCGAGCTGTAAGCCTTCCAGCTGGAGTTCAGCACCACCAGGGTCATCAAGGGTGTGGCCCTCGCTGATTTCGTGGCAGAGTGGATGGATGCTCCCGACCGGGGGCTGGCTGAAGGCCAATCCCTCACACCCAACGGCGAGGTGCCCGATGGCTGGATCATGTACTTTGATGGTGCCTTCGCACGGCAGGGCGCGGGGGCTGGAGTCGTACTCATCTCACCGACGAAGGACAAGCTCTACTATGCCGTGCAGCTCTGTTTTCAGCATGGTGAAAAGGTCTCCAACAACATCGTGGAGTACGAGGGCCTGATGGCTGGCCTCAGGGCCGCGGCCGCCCTGGGGGTCAGGCGCCTCACCGTCAAAGGCGACTCCCAGCTCCTCGTCAACTTCTCCAACAAGGAGTACAAACCTAAGGACGAGCACATGGAAGCTTACCTGGAAGAGGTACGTAAAATTGAAAAGCGTTTCCTGGGTTTGGAATTGTAGCACGTCCCACACGGCGCGAACAAGGAAGCAAACGACATCGCCAAGAGGGCATCTCGCCGTGAGCCTCAGAAGCCTGGCGTCTTCAAGGAGAGACTATTCAAGCCATCGGCGGCGCCGCCAATCGCAGGCCCGGCACTGCTTCGGGAAGAGCCACCGCTGGCCCCCACCTCAGGCGCCCCGCCCTGCGGCCTGACCTCGAGAGCCTGCCTACTCCTGGCATTGGAGCCATAGGAAGGCTGCTGGACTGAGGAGTTCAAGGCCTACCTTCTCCGTGGCGCCTTACCTGAGAAGGATGAGGAAGCAGAGCGCGTGCTTCGCCAGGCTACTGCTTATTGCTTGCAGGATGGTGAGTTGTACCGAAAGCGTCCCAAGGACATCACGCTGCGGTGCATATCCAAGGAGCAGGGGCACGAGCTATTGGCTGACATCCACGGCAGAGAGTGCGGGCACCACTCCTCGCCGCGCACCCTTGTGGGAAAGGTGTTCCGCAGCGGGTTCTACTGGCCAACGGCACTGAACGACGCCACCGAGCTGGTGAGATCCTGCGAGGCCTGCCAGTTCCATGCCAAGAAGATTCACCAGCCCGCGCAAGGACTCCGAACCATTCCGCTCTCATGGCCCTACGCGGTCTGGGGGTTGGATATCCTGGGCCCGTTCCCTCGGGCAGCCGGCGGATACCGCTCCCTCTACATCACCATCGACAAGTTCACCAAGTGGGCGGAGGTGGAGCCCGTGCTCACCATCCCCGCCGGCTCAGCCATCAAGTTCATTAAGGGCCTCGTGAGCCTTTTCAGTGTCCCCAACCATATCATTACTGACAATGGCTCTTAGTTCACAAGCAACCTTTTCAGGACATATTGTGCTAACCTTGGAACACAGATATGCTACGCTTCTGCGGCACACCCACAGAGCAACGGCCAGGCCGAGCGTGCCAACGCGGAGGTCCTGAGGGGCCTCAAGAAAAGGAGCTTCAAGAAAAAGCTCGAAGCTTGCGGATGGGGTTGGCTCGGTGAGCTTCAGTCCGTGTTGTGGTCCATCCGCACCACCGCGACTAAGCCCACTGGCGAGACCCCATTCTTCCTCGTCTATGGGGCCGAGGCGGTCCTCCCACATGAGGTCAGGCATCGCTCCCCGTGCATCATGGCATTTGACGAGGCGCATCAGGATGCCGCGCGGGGAATAGACCTTGTGCTCAGGGAGGAGGCACGCCGCCGAGCCTCGCTCCACGCGGCGAGGTACTAGCAGGCGCTGCGGCGCTACCATGGCCACAACATCCGCTCCTGGGCTCTCGAGGTCGGGGACCTCGTCCTGAGGCGGGTCCTCTCCAGGGAGGGCCTCCACACGATCTTGCCCATGTGGGAGGGTCTGTTCAAGATCGCCCACATCTCCAGGCCCGGCGCCGTACGCCTGGAGACGCAGGATGGGGTCCCCATCCAAAATGCCTGGAACATTCAGCACCTCCGCAAGTTCTACCCGTGACACTCTCACGTAATAATGAGTGGGGATGTACACGCCCCGGAGTCTCCTGAGCGCTGCCCCTGAGCCTCACGGGGGCTCCCACCCACGTCCAAGTGGAAGTCCCATGCTCCGTGCTGGCAGACGACACGGTCTTTCAGCGACTATGCCCACACCTAGTGGAAGCCCCATGCTCCGCGCTGGTGGGAAGACTAGAAGACTAGTATAGGCGCCGGACGCGGCCATTCTTTGCTTTCTCTTGTAACCCAAATTTGCTATTTCTTGGAAAATTTGAAGTTCTCGCGTCTTTATTCGAAAAAAGGGGGGAATTTTCCTTTTTCTTCTTGCAGTGCTTTTTCTCTTGATTTCCATCTTTGTGAAGTATGGCAGCCGCCCGTGGCTCCCTCCGTCGCGTCCCACGAGCGGAGGCTGGGCACGGTGTGTACACCTGAGCCGGCTTAGGCTGCGCTAGTGTGGCACCCCGGCTCAGAGAAGACCAGAACGCCCCGTATTCCAGCCCAGGGACAAGTCCTCTGGAATACGGCACTCTTGGCATAGAACAAATCAACTCTTTATTACAATGGATATGGTTACAAAGGGTACAAGGATTACATCGGCACGGTGACACTACGCCTGCCCGGGTAGCTCTATGCTAACAGCGGAGTAACTCCCTCGGCAGTGGAACAGCGACGGCGGTGATGGACTCCACTCCGCAGGGACTCTGGCTAGAACGCGTATCCTAGGTCGCAAACTCGGGATCCTCGACAAGCAAGCAATCATGGCATGACCTGCAAACTGGCATGACACGCCAGGTGAGTACTTTGAATGTACTCGCAAGCTCACAACAAACATCAGCAATAAGGCAAGACAACATCATAGCAAGATAGCTACTGAAGTAGATGCAGCATATTAAGTAATCTAATCCATACACCGTATAACCTTAGGATCCAATCTGAATCTGTTCCAAATCCAATCCAAATCATGTTGTCATCCGACCACACATCTCATAGCCATCCCATGGCTAACATATCATATTCCTGATACCATCTGCACTACAAGTCTGACAAACTTACTCTCTTCCGGGTTGTCTCACAACCCTCAGAATACTCATGATCCACCGAGTACTTCCGATCTTACGACGAGTTCTTCCATCATTATCACTACTTTGGTTGACCACCTAAAGAGGTCTGGACGGACTGTCCAATACCGTGGACATGGCTATTCGAATAGATTTTACACTCTGCAGAGGTTGCGCACTTTACCCACACCATGGAGCACCTGACCTCGTGATCCCATTCGGGTGGACCAGCGTTGCTCCAAACAAACCCGCCTGACCCGTGACTCTCCAATTGTACCACCGGCAATCATCCTCCCCCGGAGTCCTGCCCTGGGTGGCCCCGGTGTCACCGCGTGACACCTGCCACCGTCGTGGCTAACAAACTGTCCCAACAAGGTTATCGCCGCCTACCGGGCCAGGGTAGCGCGCACGCATAACCTCCCCTGTCGGGCGGTACCGGTGAAAGAGCACGCAATCAGACCAAGTCAAGGCCGTCCCATACCGGCAAATGTGGCTGCACAGATAAGTCCAGAGAGGTGACTCAGGATCAACCATGAAGTATCTAATCTCCGAACAATCTCTGTCATGGCTGACACTCCGATATCATAGCAATCCAAGTCGAAACGATATTTGGCTAGAAATTCGGTAACCAGTATATTTAAGCCACTGCTACCAACTCATTTCCACGAACTGCCGGATGAAATCCAAAATAATCTTAGACGGTAATCTCAACATCATGGCATCAACGAGTGAGTAAACTGCTAGTCACTACAATCCGGTACTCAACATGGTAGTCACCTATCCAAGAATTTACTCAAGCATTGTATAATCCAATTCATTTCACAAGTAACTCATACTTGTTGTTAAAGTGAATAGTTAAACTATGACATTGCAATGCAATTATGCAGATGAGAGTTGTGGCTTGCCTGGGGGTGAAGAAACCATCGGGAAGGAGTGCGGAGAGTCCGTGGAGTTGACTGCCGGAAACAGTTCTCTCCCGGAGGGGCTGTTTACGGGCAAGGGCAAAATGGTCATTTCCAAAGTGTCAAAACATTATGAAAATGATACCAACATGACGGGCTCGACGAGACGAAGAAGTGGGCTTTGGAATCACCTCGATCGGGGTTGCAGAGAAAAAGTTATAGTGGTTCTTCTACCAGGGACCTTTCTATAAATATTTTATTCACATATGGGTCCTGGACAGTTATTCCACTAATAAAAAGAAATCGCGCACTGTGCGCCTGGGCTGATATGGGCCGAAAGCAACCTGCGCCCGGGCACTGGCTGGGACGTGCGGCCGCTGCTGCCCACTTGGGACAGCCCAACTGCCGCCGCCTCATTTAAAAAAAACGAGGGGACGGGCCGGGTCACTGGTGAGCCGGGCCCGCTGGTAGGTCCTCTTCCTCCTCCGCTCGCGCGCCCGACCGGAGACAGAGGCTCACCCCGACGGTGGCTACCGGCGACTCCGGCCATCCCCCGTGGCGTGCGACCTACCAGCGTGACCAGCAGGACGAGACGTGTCAATAGGTGGGGGTCTCCACCGCCGGGGAGCAGCGGAACGGAGGCGGCCACGCCCGAGGTAGAGAGTGGCGTCGGCCACAGGTGGGCTCGTGGCTAGAGGCCACCGGAGGAGGAGGAGAGGTGCTGGGGTGGCTCCGGGGTGGTGGTGAAGGTGTTTGGTGGAGGTGGAACGGAGGGAGGAGC
Source organism: Thinopyrum elongatum (assembly GCA_011799875.1). Lineage (NCBI taxonomy): Eukaryota > Viridiplantae > Streptophyta > Magnoliopsida > Poales > Poaceae > Thinopyrum > Thinopyrum elongatum. The sequence goes on from CM022297.1 coordinate 124,422,479, forward strand.
GCGGGACCGCCGGAATTGGAGCGGGGAGAGGCGACGGCCATGGCGGCCTACCGCGGAGAGGAGGAGCTCCGGGGCTCAAGCAGATAGCTAGGGAGGGGTAGGGGAGCAAGGTGGAGCTGCTGGTGAGGTTGAGGAAGTCGGGGGCGGCCTATATATAGCCGCGGCGAGCTTGCCGGATAAGCTCGGCCACCGTGGCCGGCTTATCCGCGCACTGGAGCTCCCAGGTGAGCTGGCTGGAAGGTAGCGGGGTCGGGGAGCTTCGCAGAGGAGTGGAGAGGACTTGAGGGCTCTCGAGAGAGCTCGAGGAGGAGGGGACAGAGGAAAACGATGACGGCGGTCACGGGCCGAACAGTGGCGGCGATCGCCGTGGCGCAAGGGGGAAGAATCCAGAGGGGAGAGTGATCCAGAGGGAAGGGAGATGACGAGGGGAAGACCCTAGACATAGCTAGGTGGCGAGGGCGCAAGGAAACGGACGAGACCGAGAGGTTACATCGCCAGAGCGCGCTGGCTGGCATGTCATCCGCGTGGTCACTGTGTGTACTGGCAAATATAGGACTAGAGGGGCTGGTAAACCATGTCTGGGGTGAAGTCCTTGCTCCCTAGGCCAGCCTGGAAGTGAAAGATCACCAAAAGAAGCCAAGAGTAGATGTGAGGCTTCACTGGAAGTTTGCTGTAGCAAACTTGACCACACCTCTGTGATGAACAGGAAGGGGATAAGAACCAAAGGTGATGTCTGGGAGGTTTAGGGTAGGAAGGACTACAATCCTGTGAAGTTTGGAGAGAAATGGACCAAGGTCTAATATAGTTGCTTTGCAACTGACCAATCTGGTCCAGAAACTCAATCTTGATGTGCCACTCACATGGAGTAGCCACTTGAGCTGAAATTTGGTATATCATGATGATTTGGTCATATGAAGATTCTGTAAAATTTTCATACCATTTGGACATGCCAAAATGGTACTTCCTTTACAGATATCCTCCCTGACTAGAATCTTAGAAAAATTCTAGGGAATTATTGGGAAGACAAAATGAGCCCAAATTTTGTGGAGATATGTTATATGGATAGGATAATGCTCTGGTAAATTTTCAGCAACTATGGAGCAATATAAAATATGGTTGCTTCACAATGTGAAAATCTGACCAGAAACCAAGATTTGAGGCTGTGCTCACACGGATGATTGAATAGGGTTGAAACTTGGTGGAGAGTCATGATTTGAGCATAGGAAGATGCTTGAAGAATTTCAACTCATTTGGATACTCCTAGCTAGAACTTGCTTCACAAAGATTCCAGTTGACCAGAAACTTTGGAAATTAGCCAAGGGAGATTTAATAGCCAAATGAAGTTGAATTTTGGCATGTGGCAATGATATGGATAGAAAAGAATTACCAAAGAGTTTGGGACCAAGCAAGAAAATATAAAGAGTACTTGCTTCTCAACTTGACAGCTAGGGCAGAATCAGAAAAGGAATATTTGTGAAATATTTTTGAACATGGCAAGGAAGGGTTTGAAATATTTGTGGAAGATCTGACCCAAACAATTTGTGAGAATTATTTGGGAGTCTTGGGAATGATAGAAATGTGGGTTGCTTCACAACCCAGGACAACAGGGTTATTCCTTTAATAGAAAAAGGAATTTTTCCCAAGGAAAAGAATATTGGGGTTGGTCCAAGATGGAAATGACATGGTATTGAGATAGTTTTGAGGTTGGCAAGCCACTTAGGAAGATGAATCAAGGGTGATCCCTCCAGGTTGCAAGACCACTAAACCACAGAAAGGCAAATCCAAACCAAAATCAAAAGGAAAAAAATGGGCAAAATCCAGGGTGTTACAAACCTACCCCCCTTAAAGAAATCTCGTCCTCGAGATTTGGTTGCTCAGGGATCAAACATGAATATTTCCACTTGAGGAAACCGTTTCCCAACTCAGGTTTCCTTTTTACCTTTGTATAATGCTCCCACTGAGTTTCATGTGACTAACTGCGAACCTTTTTCAGGCAAATATTACCTCATATGTTACTCTGACTCCAATCCTTTTATGTTTGCTATCCTGTCTGGGGCAATAAATTATTCGGACCGAACTATATGCCCTGCTCGTAAGTCCGAGGGTGGTTCCTCATGGACGTGTCATGACGAGGTCCAATACGAACGACCGTTCACTGAGTTGTGAACAGATTCTCTTGGTGGACACGAAATCCTTTACTCATTGCATTGGGTGACTTCAAATGGCTGTGTGTCCTCTAGGCTCAAAATAGGACTGTGAATCGTACCGTTCTCCTAGCAGAATCTGACTTCTCACACGGATAGCTAGGTTATCTTGGCTATCTTCACTGTCTTGGGTATAAGGCTCCTACCAAATATTTGACTGTCACCTGTCGTGACCACCATAAAGGTGTACGGTGATATTATCCATAGACTTGACTGACAGTGGTCCTGGCAGCAGAATATTGTTCACGGCAGGTTAGTCTTTAACTGATTCCCATCTGTGAGGGCACATGCTTCGAGACTGTTGTTCATCCTTCTGATTACTCAGTCTGTCGGTACCTCTATATGGATGGTAGGCCGGGTAATGCTTTAGCATGGTTGCTGAATTTGAACTGCTGAGTTAATCTTTCGGCTGACCTGACCAGCTTGGTTGCCCTCTTCTGACAATTCTGAGCATATCTGGTTGGCTGGGCGGGTTGTCTCGATATGGTGTCCTTGCAAATGGAATAGACCCCGTGGGTGTGTACCCATGGTGGTCGGTATTGAACCGGACTATCCGGAGTATTTGTACCATTACCATACCCGTATGGACAACCTTGCTTTTGCATTATAGTTCTTTTTGCCTGGATCCTTTGCTGAAAGAACTTGGCCTTATGTGTTCTTGATTCTCCGTGTGACCATAGGTGTTGTCAGGTGCAATATTCCGGCAGGAATATTACTTTACAAGTTATAGCTGTAGGGTAACAATCGTCTGAACCCTTGAATAAAACCGGCAAATAAACCAGTAGCCACCAGAACGGTCCTTGCAACTCAGATCTGGGACATTACTGGAGTAACTCAACCCTGACTCAAGACGGCTGAAAAGCAGCTCAGAGCATGAGACGGTGTTGATAAGAAGAAAGTAGCAGTTCCTAAGACGGCCGAAGAACGGCTCAGAGCATAGGGTCACTGCTACGGAGAGAAATTCAACAGCTGCCCGAGACGGCCGAAAAGCAGCTCAGAACACGGGCCAGTTGCTGACAAGAGAAATAAAAGTCGGCATCCACCCCGGATTGCCGGAAACAGCTCAGAACATAGGCGTGGTGCCGTCACCAAAGAAAGACGGGCAAGCGTTCATCCGCGTCCCAAACAGCTCACTATTATGCATACAGGGTATTCGGCTACCCTTCTTGCTGAACACTTAGTTCATAGCACATTCTGACTTGCTTCCAAGACATAGCAGGGTTCAAATTGTACTCATAGCAGACTCAAACCTTGTATGGTAACCATGCCTTTGACTCGGAATGTACTGTGGATCCTGTACACAATTTGCCTTCTTGCTGATGTGATCATTACTGCTGTGAAAGTTGCACTGATGTATACTTCATGCTGATAATAAATCCAGCCAGGATATCATTTATATTCAGGCCCGATATTCCCGATATAACACAGTCTACTGAAAATTCCATATTGGTGAGCTGTGCTTCCAAATGGCTGTCTCTTCACTGACTCTTTGGGTTCAGTGTCGGTGAGCAACTTCCATAAGGGGAAAATAAGGTAACACCAAGGGCCCAAATAAAAAAACAAAAGAAACGACTAAACAAAAGCACATGAAGCAGCAAAATCACACACACAAGCAATATCACATTCTACAGTTATTCACAGCAATAATATGCATTCCTACTTAAGCACACAAATCTCGCAAGAATTCCGGTATTACGGTCTAACATGTTGTGGCGATGTGCACGAAAGTGAATCAATGTGTGGAAGAAAATTGGTGTAAACAAGGCTACACCAAATACGGGCTTAACACCGGTTCCATCTAGACGGACACGGTGGCGAGGACGAACTTGGTGATCGGGGGTCGAAACATAGAAGTTACGACCACATCATCATCAAGCGTATGAAAGAAAACCATACACGTCCAAAGAATAGGTGGCGGAATGAAATAGAGGTGGAGAGAAAGGCTTGCAGGCATTGCCCTTTTCTGATAACAAGGATCAGTAAGGGTTGCCGAAGTGGCTAGTGGAATGGCACGATCCGGGATAGAACTTGTCTATCACCGAAACGATAGGGGTAGCTGAAGAGAATATATTGGTTTGGTACCGGTGCATCAATCTTGCTAGTGATTGACACCCCTAAGCACCTTCGCATCACTCCGTTGGGACGGAGATAACACCACACCAAGGAACAAATATGCAAACTGGAGAGCGCAGGTAGTGAATCAAAACCAATGCCACCTACACTCACCAGATCCATCGTTAGTGATAAGGTAAATAATCTATATGCATGCTATGCACAAGCAAATGCAACAAACAAGTGCAGCAAACCAACTGGATCCTATACTACCGGTTACTAACGCTCACGCCTAGACCACGCGTCCTATAGCCAGACCTGCTCTGATACCAAAGCCTGTGGTACCCTGGCTCAGAGAAGACCGGAACGCCCCATATTCCAGCCCAAGGACAAGTCCTCTGGAATACGGCACTCTTGGCATAGAACAAATCAGCTCTTTATTACAATGGATATGGTTACAAAGGGTACAAGGATTACATCAGCACGGCGACACTACGCCTGCCCGGGTAGCTCTATGCTAATAGCGGAGTAACTCTCTCGGCAGCGGAACAGCGACGGCGGTGATGGACTCCACTCCGCAGGGACTCTAGCTAGAACGCGTATCCTAGGTCGCAAACTCGGGATCCTCAACAAGCAAGCAATCATGGCATGACCTGCAAACTGGCATGACACGCCAGGTGAGTACTTTGAATGTACTCGCAAGCTCACAACAAACATCAGCATAAAGGCAAGACAACATCATAGCAAGATAGCTACTGAAGTAGATGCAGCATATTAAGTAATTTAATCCATACTCCGAATAACCTCAGGATCCAATCTGAATCTGTTCCAAATCCAATCCAAATCATGTGGTCATCCGACCACACATCTCATAGCCATCCCATGGCTAACATATCATATTCCTGATACCATCTGCACTACAAGTCTGACAAACTTACTCTCTTTCGGGTTGTCTCACAACCCTCAGAATACTCACGATCCACCGAGTACTTCCGATCTTACGACGAGTTCTTCCATCATTATCACTACTATGGTTGACCACCTAAATAGGTATGGATAGACTGTCCAATACAGTGGACGCGGCTATTCGAATAGATTTTACACTCTGCGGAGGTTGCGCACTTTATCCACACCATGGAGCACCTGACCTTGTGATCCCATTCGGGTGGACCAGCGTTGCTCCAGCGAAACCCGCCTGACCCATGACTCTCCCATCGTACCACCGGCACTCATCCTCCCCCGGAGTCCTGCCCTGGGTGGCCCCTGTGGTACCGCGTGACACCTGCCACCGTCGTGGCTAACAAACTATCCCAAACGGGGACCTGGTTTCATATAACTCAACTGGGCTCACAAGGTTATCGCCGCCTACCGGGCCAGGGTAGCGCGCACGCATAACCTCCCCTGTCGGGCGGTACCGGTGAAAGAGCACGCAATCAGACCAAGTCAAGGCCGTCCCATACCGGCAAATGTGGCTACACGGATAAGTCCGGACAGGTGACTCAGGATCAACCATGAAGTATCTAATCTCCGAACAATCTCTGTCATGGCTGACACTCCGATATCATAGCAATCCAAGTCGAAATGCTAACTGGCTAGAAATCCGGTAACCAGTATGTTTAAGCCACTGCTACCAACTCATTTCCATGAACTGCCGGATGAAATCCAAAATAATCATAGATGGTAATCTCAACATCATGGCATCAACGAGTGAGTAAACTGCTAGTCAGTACAATCCGGTACTCAACATGGTAGTCACCTATCCAACAATTTACTCAAGCATTGTATAATCCAATTCATTTCACAAGTAACTCATACTTGTTGTTAAAGTGAATAGTTAAACTATGACATTGCAATGCAATTATGCAGATGAGAGTTGTGGCTTGCCTGGGGGTGAAGGAACCATCGGGAAGGAGTGCGGAGAGTCCGCGGAGTTGACTGCCGGAAACAGTTCTCTCCCGGAGGGGCTGTTTACGGGCAAGGGAAAAATGGTCATTTTCACAGTGACAAAACATTATGAAAATGATACCAACATGACGGGCTCGACGAGACGAAGAAGTGGGCTTTGGAATCACCTCGATCGGGGTTGCAGAGAAAAAGTTATAGTGGTTCTTCTACCAGGGACCTTTCTATAAATATTTTATTCACATATGGGTCCTGGACAGTTATTCCACTAATAAAAAGAAATCGCGCACTGTGCGCCTGGGCTGATCTGGGTCGAAAGCAACCTGCGCCCGGGCACTGGCTGGGCCATGCGGCCGCTGCTGCCCACTTGGGCCGGCCCAACTGCCGTCGCCTCATTTTAAAAAAACGAGGGGACAGGCCGGGTCACTGGCGAGCCGGGCCCGCTGGCAGGTCCTCTTCCTCCTCCGCTCGAGCGCCCGACCGGAGACAGAGGCTCACCCCGACGGTGGCTACCGGCGACTCCGGCCGTCCCCCGTGGCGTGCGACCTACCAGCGTGACCAGCGGGACGAGACGCGTTGGTAGGTGGGGGTCTCCACCGCCGGGGAGCAGCGGAACGGAGGCGGCCACTCCCGAGGCGGAGAGCGGCGTCGGGCACAGGTGGGCTCGCGGCTAGAGGCCATCGGAGGAGGAGGAGAGGTGCTGGGGTGGCTCCGGGGTGGTGGTGAAGGTGTTTGGTGGAGGTGGAACAGAGGGAGGAGCGCGGGACCGCCGGAATTGGAGCGGGGAGAGGCGACGGCCATGGCAGCCAACTGCGGAGAGGAGGAGCTCCGGGGCTCAAGCAGATAGCTAGGGAGGGGTAGGGGAGCGAGGTGGAGCTGCTGGTGAGGTTGAGGGAGTCGGGGGCGGCCTATATATAGCCGCGGCGAGCTTGCCGGATAAGCTCGGCCGCCGTGGCTGGCTTATCCGCGCACTAGAGCTCGTAGGTGAGCTGGCTGGAAGGTAGCGGGGTCGGGGAGCTTCGCAGAGGAGTGGAGAGGACTCGAGGGCGCTCGAGTGAGCTCGAGGAGGAGGGGACAGAGGAAAACGACGACGGCGGTCACAGGCCGAATAGTGGCGGTAATCGCCGTGGTGCAAGGGGGAAGAATCCGGAGGGGAGAGTGATCCAGAGCGAAGGGAGACGACGAGGGGAAGCCCCTAGACATAGCTAGGTGGCGAGGTCACGAGGAAACGGACGAGACCGAGAGGTTCCATCGCCAGAGCGCGCTGGCTGGCATGTCATCCGCGTGGTCACCGCGTGTACTGGCAAATATAGGACTAGAGGGGCTGGCAAACCTTGTCTGGGGTGATGTCCTTGCTCCCCAGGGCATCCTGGAAGTGAAAGATCACCAAAATAAGCCAAGAGTAGATGTGAGGCTTCATTGGAAGTTTGCTGTAGCAAACTTGACCACACCTCTGTGATGAACAGGAAGGTGATAAGAACCAAAGGTGATGTCTGAGAGGTTTAGGGTACGAAAGACTACAATCCTGTGAAGTTTGGAGAGAAATGGACCAAGGTCTAATATAGTTGCTTTGCAACTGACCAATCTGGTCCAGAAACTCAATCTTGATGTGCCACTCACATGGAGTAGCCACTTGAGCTGAAATTTGGTATATCATGATGATTTGGTCATATGAAGATTTTGTAAAATGTTCATACCATTTGGACATGCCAAAATGGTACTTCATTTACAGATATCCTCTCTGACCAGAATCTTAGAAAAAATTCTAGGGAATTATTGGGAAGACGAAATGAGCCCAAATTTTGTGGAGATATGTTATATGGGTAGGACAATGCTCTGGTAAATTTTCAGCAACTATGGAGCAATATAAAATTTGGTTGCTTCACAATGTGAAAGTCTGACCAGAAACCAAGATTTGAGGTTGTGCTCACACAGATGATTGGATAGGGTTGAAACTTGTAGGAGAGTCATGATTTGAGCATAGGAAGATGCTTCAAAATTTTCAACTCATTTGGATACTCCTAGCTAGCACTTGCTTCACAAAGATTCCAGTTGACCAGAAACTTTGGAAATTAGCCAAGGGAGATTTAATAGTCAAATGAAGTTGAATTTTGGCATGTGGCAATGATATGGATAGAAAAGAATTACCAAAGAGTTTGGGACCAAGCAAGAAAATATAAAGAGTACTTGCTTCTCAACTTGACAGCTAGGGCAGAATCAGAAAAGGAATATTTGTGAAATATTTTTGAACATGGCAAGGAAAGGTTTGACATATCTGTGGAAGATCTGACCCAAACAATTTATGAGAATTATATGGGAGTCTTGGGAATGATGGAAATGGGGGTTGCTTCACAACCCAGGACAACAAGGTTATTCCTTTAATAGAAAAAGAAAATTTTCCCAAGGAAAAGAATATTGGGGTTGGTCCAAGATGGAAATGACATGGTCTTGGGATGGTTTTGAGGTTGGAAAGCCACTTAGGAAGATAAATCAAGGGTGATCCCTCCAGGTTGCAAGACCACTAAGCCACAGAAAGGCAAATCCAAACCAAAATCAAAAGGAAAAAAAGGGCAAAATCCAGGGTGTTACAGCTAGCAGCAAGCCCGCTCATGCACGCACCTCGCCAAAACCTTGGCGACCGAGTCCTCGTGCGACGCTCTCGAGTGAGCCATCGGCCCCCCGGCCTCAGGAGCGCTCGCCTCCTGGCCTTGCCGGGCGATGGTCTGCCATCGCTCGGGGGCTCTAGACTTAGGATGATCGATAGTCGCGGCCTGGTTCATCGGCAAGAAACCCTATGTAAACCGCGCCCCGGTGCCTCGCGGGCGGCATGCCCCTCGAGGCTCCAGAGCTATCAGGTCACAAAAAGGAAGACCCCCCTCAACAAGCTCCCGAGGCCGCTTCGGTGCCCTAACCGCGTCGTCACGAGGAAGGGACCTATGTGAGACCCAAGGCTCCGGAGGAATGCTCCCCCATGACGCAAGAACCCGCCCAGGTTCACGAACGCACCAAGCTATGTTATCCTAATCGCAACGGTTTCGATCAGTAATGATATAAATGCTGGAACACAAGCAGGAAATACTTATATAGGGGCGCAAGCGCCGTAGTTCATTACACGCCCCCACGGGGACTTTTCCATAGTACTTTATGCAGGAAATAAAAAGACGAAGAGGCGGCCTCCCGAGGACCGCTGCTCCTGAGGCCTGGCTCTACCGCCGCCCGCGTTTAATCGGAGTCCTCCTCCTGCTTGACGGGGGTGTGGTGGTGAGGCGGCTCGACGTCCTCCTGAGCAGGAGCGAGGCGGTGCGGCGGCTTGCCGCCCTCCTGGGTCCGGGTGCGGTGACGGGGCGGCTCATCGTAGTCGTCATCACTCGAGCTTCCCCCGGAGAAGGCGCCGCTGCTGCTGGACGTGCAGCGGCCAAGGGCAAGTTCACTTCAGAGAATGTCGCCGCCGCGCTGACCATCGTCATAGGAGGGGCGGTCGCTGTCATCATCGTCACCTTCTGGGCAGCACCCCAGGCGACTGTCGTCCAAGGTAGTCAGAATCCCGACTCGACTCCTAGAATCCTACGACTTCACGACCCTATGGAAGCATGTCGATCCAAGTCCCACTATGAATCCGGATCTGGTAGAATCCATGTTGAGTCACAATCCAAATCATAGAATCCTATACAAAACTGTAGAATCCCGACTATGCTATGGACTATGTCCGATTCTAGTAATTTTTCTAAGCTTTTGTTTAGTGCAAAAGAATAGTATGCCATCATCCAAACCCCTTTTCACATGCCTCATGGCCCTTTATTCCCCTCGCAAACTCAAACGCTCAGCCACTGACACCTTTGATCTAGCTCTCAGAAACCCTAGGTCAAAACTGAGGATCAGGCTTGTCGACGAATGGAATTGGCGTGAGAAGGAGGACGCATCAAGATTGATCGAAGAAGATGAGCAAGACCCTTCAAGGCTCAACACTTCAGGTGAGCTATACAAGTCATCGGCTATTCACATACTCTAAAAGAACCTCCAAAGTAAATTTTGTGCGTTGAAGACTTAAATGTTCTATATATTTCCCTCTCATATATGTTCCATACATGCAAGCTAGATAGTAGGTTAGCCATAAAAATAAGTGGAATACAACTAGCATTGACGTGTATATTTTTTGCTCTATATTTAGTGTTAAAACTCTATAGAACCCATATAAATTTCTGGCGTGGATACAAAATATCTTATATAAGTATATCTTGTAGAATCCTCGATTCCACGACTAGATACTATGACTCGATTCTGCCAAAGGAAAATCGATTCGACTCCGAATCCCGACTCTGACTACCTTGCTGTCGTCCTCCCGAAGATCTTGACAAAGACCATTGTCGCCCCGTCATACCTAAAGTGGAGGGTGCGCCTCCCATTCAGGCCTCCGGCGCGGGCAAACGACTGCCATCCGTGGATTAGAAACACGTGGCCGATGGAGGTGACCTCGACCTCCGCCCATGAGGGCCCATTGCAGCAGCCGTCAGGCTGCAGCCACAGCCCAACGGGTCCCACTGCCGGCAGCTCCTCTGTGAAGGAGGTTGGAAGCAGAAGCCAGGTGCCAGGAGGGCCTTCCACCCGCACGATGAACTCGTGGGTCGTGCCGCTCGAGCGGCCGCGCAGGCACGGTGGCCGGACGGCCATGACGTGCCTTTCCTCTTAGCCGTGGCTGTTGGGACCCCCGCAGCCGCCCCCGCGGGAGAGGCCCTTTCCCCGGTTGCTGGCACCGGTGCGGGCCAACAGAGGCGGGCGCCCGCGCCCTCGTGACGATGCAGCCGGTGCGGCCGCAAACTTGCGGGGACAGCCGCGCCCCCTCTTAGGCGGCGGCACCCCTGGTCCCTCCTGGGGGGCCTTGCCTTTCTCTGTGGCTGAGAACCTCCTCACCGGCGCCATGGATGCTGTTGCAAGAGCGCGGGTCGAGGAGCAAGAAGATGAAGATGGGCTAGGAGGCTGCGCCCCCTCGCCCTTTTATAGGCGGAAGAAGGCTAACCGGCGCCCTTCCACGTTCCGAGAGATGATGGCACTGCTGCATGCACCATGATGATGTCAATCCGGGGCGGTTGCCGAGGCGACGTGGGGGAGCAGAGGCGTCCACACCTCGTCGAGCGCCACGCGTCAAGCCTGGCCCGCAGGCAATTGGGCCCCGCGGCGCTTCGCCTTGAAGCCAGCCCGAGTGCGCCTTGGGCCCGGGGGCTACTGTCGGCGTTCTGGGATCGGTGGTACCTAGATCTACCTGCCTGTGGCCCACGGTGTGGCTCCCTCGATGGCCCGGTATGGCCCAACGACAAGGCCTTCAAGACAAGACCCTCCCGAGGGCCCTGGCCTCGCGAGGCGGACGACACCAAGACCTCCAAGGGAGCGGCCTCCTCAGGCTGCCTCCCGAGGAGCGGAGATTTCTATGCAGGTACCCAGCCTCCCAAGGCTGGGATGACGTGAGCCATGACGACCATGGCCAGGCGGGCGCAGAGGAGGCAGTTTCCCTTTCAGTGCTAAGGGAGCAAGGCCAGGTGTGGGTTCCCGAGGAGCCTCCCAAAGGTTTCCATTCCTGTGCTACAAGACCAAGACCACAGGCTCGGCAGGACGGAGGTCACCACCGAGCCCACCGCTGCGTCATGACCACAAGCTTTGTAGGATAAGACCACCTTTCGTCAGGATTAGATGTACTTCTTGTCTCCTTTCAAATAGGCCGTTGTGGGATCCCTTCCCGCCTAAGTTTTGGAGGAAGAGGACCGAGGCCACTATAAATATAGGCTAGCCTCCACCATAGAGAGGGGTCGATTCATTCTCACCCTCTGAGCCCTCGCGAGGCAGCTCATCCACTATACTAGTTCATCCTCAACCTCCTGGTGAGGCCAATCCACCACAAAGCAGGAGTAGGGTCTTACACCGCAAGGTGGCTCGAACCTGGGTAAACTGATGTGTTCATCTTCTTCCCCGCTCATGTGAATCCGACGAGGCTAGGCTGTGGGGTGGCGAGCTTGAGACTTGAGAGGTTGAGATCGTCGTACACGCCCCAGAGTTCAAACCTTCTTGGGTCTGCGGAGCCCTGAATCCGACACGGAGGGTTCAAGCTGGTCCAAGGTCAATCCCGAAAGGACCAGATCTCCTCAGCCGTCCGCGGTGTACTCCAGGCTTCCGAACGTAATGACTTGGTTTGGGCGAAATTCTCCACACGGCCTAGATGGCAGGTCGGATCGGCGTGCAAAATGATGCTGCCGAAAGCAAAAAGCTGACCAAGGACGAAGATGTCACCGCAGCCGATGTTGCCATCGATCTGTAAACGAGCCATCGACCCATGGTGATCCAACAACGAGCTCTGAATGAAAGCATCAACATCGGTGTCAAAACCGGCAGATCTCGGGTAGGGGCCCGAGTTGTTAGATCAGATCAATGGTTAACAGGAGAAGAACACACAACGGATTTACCCAGGTTCGGGCCCTCTCTATGGAGGTAAAACCCTAAGTCCTGCTCTTGTTTATATTATGAAGGTATCGAAGTATTGAGTTGATCTACCTCGAGATCGTATGTTGTGGTCTAAACCCTAATGGTATGATGGATGAATGAATGAGTGCCCTCTACGGACTAAACCTCCTGGTGTATATAGGCACCAGGGGTATCTAGGGTTACACATAGTCGGTTATCATCTGTCGGTGTACTAAAGTTTGGGTACTTTAGTACCCTAGACTTGTGCGCAGGCAGTGGCATCCTTCCCGATGGCAGGGCTTGTCGGAGGACAACTCAAGACTAACAAGCGAAGATACAAAGAATACCTCCAGCCAAATGATCGAGAAGTACCACCGTGGAGTACAGAAGATCAGATTTGGAGTTGCCGACAAGGTAACGAAGACCCGGCAAGCTCCGTGCCCGATAAGATTCCACTACCTTGCCACCGCTCCACCTCATCGATCAAATTGTCACATGTCAATAGGTGTCGAGCGGGCAGGTAGTTAGGTGAGCCTTGTCTGGGCACGTGGCAGCCGCCGCCGAAGATACATCTTTAATACCTGTCCCAGGAGCGTGTGTTGGGCCTCCAAGCGCAGAGTTTTGTAGGACAGTAGCAAATTTCCCTCAAGTGGATGACCTAAGGTTTATCAATCCGTGGGAGGCGTAGGATGAAGATGGTCTCTATCAAACAACCCTGCAACCAAATAACAAAGAGTCTCTTGTGTCCCCAACACACCCAATACAATGGTAAATTGTATAGGTGCACTAGTTCGGCGAAGAGATGATGATACAAGTGTAATATGGATAGTAGATATAGGTTTTTGTAATCTGAAAATATAAAAACAGCAAGATAACTAGTAACAAAAGTGAGCAAAACGGTATTGCAATGCTTGAAAACAAGTCCTAGGTTTCATACTTTCACTAGTGCAAATTCTCAACAATCTTATATCTTATATTTACTAATTAGATGCACGCTAATCCTAAGGTTAGAAATTTTTGTCCATTGGATTTACTGATGATTGACCGAAGTCCGTCGGATGAACGTGCTCCACGTGTTCACCCACGTGAGATGGACTCTTCTCTTCCTGCCTTCTTTCGTACGAAGTTGTACTAGACAAAGGAAAAAAACGCATCCTATCCACCGGCTTCTGTAATCTAGCAACCGCCGTTCCTCTCCACCGGGGTCTCCCCTCGATCTGATCACGGAGTTGAGCTCAGGTAGAGCAGCCATCGTTCACCTCTCCATAAACGCATCCTATTAGAATTTCTTCCATGGTCGGATACCATCGCCAATCACCAGCATGCAACCTAGGGTTCGCCCTTTGGCCTGACTCAGGCACCAGCCGCCCGGCCCTCCGTCTCTCCAGCAGACGGCACCAAGATTGCTTCCGGCAGTCCGACTCCATCGCCAACATGTGGCCTAGGTCTTTCCCTTTGGACTTACTCATGCACCAACCGCTAGGCCATCCGTGTCTCTCCGGTCGACAGCATCAAGAACAACCACCGTGCGCATGCAGCATGTGTATGCTAAAGATTATTTTTCTTTGGACCAGTGGGCAGCAGCCATCTGATTCATTATGTTCCTGTGCATCAGAGTTCAACATATTACTTGAACATGTGTGCGGTTTGTAACACCTGAGGCTGCACCAGCGAGCAGGTAAGCTGCTGATTTTTACAACACATGTTTTTGGGTAATTTTCACATGCATAATGTGATGCATTAGTCAATGTAGTTTTGATATCTAATCTTCAGATTTTCATCTCTACTCTAGGAAACAAGGAAGTAGCCTATTATGTACTGCGATATATTGATTTGTCAAATTTACTTGCTGCACATTCAGTCTTTTCCAGTTTTTCTTCTAATACTTCTCTCATGTAATCTTAACAAATATCAAATGTTTATGATTTGGCAGGTATTTGGCATGACATCCAAATGATATTGTTATGCAGACATTTACCCTTGGACGTGAGAGTTCTGCAAAAAAGGTTTATCAGATTTAACCGGCAACGATCATCTATTCTAATTTGATATCACATTTAATTGAACTTCAGAAACTGATATACCTCTAAGTAGTTGAAACTTGAGATAGAAAGCTTTGAAAGTATGAATGGGTATTTGGTTACCAAGCAACGTTGATGACTGCAGAAAGGAAGAGAACTACAGTTTTTTTTTTTTTCTTAAATTAGTTTTAGAAGTCGTGTTCATTCTCAAAGTAGAATACATTGAGTGGCTTGCATGCTGTTTTTAGGTGTTATTTGCAGAACGATCTCAGTGGATGCTCTCTTTTCTGAGGTCATTTTTTCAGGTTGTTCCTATAACTCTTTCATGCCAAATAGATTTTGCACGTCATGTATTTTCCAAGGTCATAATGTGTTCAGGTAACTTCTCTTGGAAAAGGGATGTCATTAAAAGCTTGCCCTTGAATAGGTTCGTTACTGTCCCATAAATGTTGAATTGTTTATAAGATAACAATGAAGTTGCAATAACAGTCTGAAACTAAGTCTCTCTGTTACATGACAGGCAGAAGAATCTCATCACAAGAAGAAAACTATTTGTTTGATTTATATTTTTTCACTCATTTATTTTTCTATCAATAGAAAAATGGGAATGAAGTAAATGTTGAAAGTGGGAGCATTGTGATGCATATGTTGGTCTTCGACAGGCATCTCACCATGTCCACAGGATTTTCAATCTATGGAAGTACAATAAAATTAATGGAGGGGGTTTAGTACAATTATATTGTGATGCCGATATTGAACTATTATTAGAAATTAATAAGTTTAATAGGAATTTGCCTATATGTCGCAGTGTGAAATTAATTCCTTTATGTACAGTTCCAAGCTAATTTCTCTTCTTACTACCACAAAAATCCGTTTTTAAATTATTTGCATAAATATCATTTTGTTAACTATAGCAAAAACCACTGCAATATTACTATTTAGCTTATGTTTGTGTGTAGATGTGAGATTCTTATTATATTGTTGCGTCAATTGAGATAATTTCCTCTAATATAAATAATAAGAATTGAGATATTTTACGGTACATCATACTACCTAATATAACGGGTAGTATTAAACTAATCCGACGGTCTTGATAACTTGCAATTAGGGACAAATTTGTCCTTTCCGACTTTTAACCGTAACGATTCAGATAATTAATTAAAATATGATTCATCTGCATCGTGGTCGTCTCCAACCTCCAGCCTCCCGACGCCGCCATTAATCGCAGTCGACCCAGCCTGCAGGCCGCCGCTGGCCACCCCAACCTCTGCACCCCAACGCCACTTGCAGACCGCCGCCCCCACCAAGACTTCCATCATCTTGACGCTGCCTGCAATCCTCTCGGCGCGCACCCTCGTCCATGACGGTGTCAGTCAGCAGGGCTGCAGGTTGGAGTGGACTAGCAAGCCTATGTCGCTGAAGGCGAGTGCGGGTATGTATTGATTAGTATACAATTCTGTACGCAGCAGCCAGCACACACTAATCCATCACACACACTACGCTCCAGCGCCCCGCGCGCGCACACCCATCATTAAGCTAGCACAGACACCCATCATTCATCCAGCACTCGCACACGAATCACCAAAACACACAGGCCACCGGAGGAGAGATAAAAGCGAGGGACTGAGCTACCTTCGCGAGGGAGGGGGATTACGATGGGCGTCAGTGGTGACACAGAGAAGGAATTGATCTCGGAGCAATGGCCGGAGGTGGTGTCTGTGGCGTGGGCCTCCGTGTGATGGAGAAAGGCCGCCGAGCGTCCGAGTAGACGGCCGCCGAGCGCGTGGTGGGCGGCTCCGTCGAATTGCTGGGTCCATCTGCATGCGTCGGTGACCTGAGCGCGTCCTTGGCCTGGCTGAGTTTTAACTGATTACTACCCAAAATGCCCCTACCGTCTCAATATACTACCCAAACTGTGCTGTAGTATTGGTAAATCTGGAGCGTTTGTCCACTTAAATGGATGGCTAATATATCTTAGATGTACTGTAAAAGGTCTCGAAGAATTGAGTAGGGTTCCGCATCTAAGCAGTCATGTGTAGTGGTTACCAAATATACTGTGACTTTAATCCATGTAAATCCCTATATGTAGTTGATTTCTTTTGTTGTTTCATCTTAATTCTTGGAATTCTTTCTTCACCCATCGACAGTTGCTTAAGATTTTCGATCATTATTTTAGTTGATTGAGAAATTGGTTAATCTCACATGTTGTTTTGGGATAAAAAAAATTGCGAATGGTTTTGGGATAAATTTGTAGTACAGAAGGAGAAAAACATACACTGAGATGTCAGTTTCCTTTTTAATACTGCAGTTCACAATTTTAACACATCCATCTATCCAGATATTTAACAAAAAAGAATATCGAGTTTGATTTGATTTTTTTACAACAATTCTCATTCCTGAAGAGCACTACATGCCAGAAAATATATTCTGAATTAAAGTTTCTCACATATATCATGTATCAGCTTTCATGCCCCGACCATGCGACCACACTGCAATTCAACATGGACGATTTAGTGGAGAAAGTGGTGCATCAAAGGGTAGTTTGAATGGAAGAACTACTCCCCAGACTGATAACGCCGTCGTTCCCATGTGATATAGGTTGAACGTCTCGGCGGGGGCCTCCCTACCAACCTGTACGCCAACATCATGCAACCATCAGCCATCGTAATCTCCGTGCAC
The DNA here is from genome assembly GCA_011799875.1 of Thinopyrum elongatum. Classification (NCBI taxonomy): domain Eukaryota; kingdom Viridiplantae; phylum Streptophyta; class Magnoliopsida; order Poales; family Poaceae; genus Thinopyrum; species Thinopyrum elongatum. Next base: position 124,439,784 of record CM022297.1, read on the forward strand.
TGTTTACATGGCTCCATGACCGATCTCATGTAACTCATATTCTCATGTACATTAGCAGCGTGCTCTCCTTTTCCCAGTGAGATTAATCTAATGCTTGATCTAGAATATGTGACTGGACTACTTCTGTTCATCCATCATGCATGCATCGGCTGGCTCCTCTCAGTGAAAACACCAGTGATAAACACTCCGTTGAAGAAACTGTGAAGGACTATATGCTACAGTGTGCACTTCCTGCCCTACGCTTTAGGTCAAATTTCTCCTGTGTACTCCATCTAATTAACATGTACGTTTCAGCTTCTTCAGATTCAAATGTGGTTGTCTTCTGAGTTTAGTTGTTTTACGTTAATGTTAGTCCCAATAATATTGACATCCAAATTCTTTAGATTAATGTGCTTATTGGGAAACCTTGCTTAGATTATATGCTTATTATGTTGTTACCTATTTCATCGCGCACAAGTTTTGGGGCTACAATTTTAACAAATGTTAAATATGTTATGCTTAGCCCTTAAAGTACTAACTACCTTCTTCTAAGTTTCCGTAACATGTAAGTACTGCTGAATAAATTGCTTCGAAAATACCCATTATTTACTGCCAAGAACCACGATGATTGATCACAAAAAAGTAGCATAGCAGCCAGATATCATATTTCTCTGTTAACTTTGCAGAAGGGTCTCTCCATGTTGGCACTCTCTTATAAGGTCTACTTCTAATGATTACTCCTTGGTGTTACAAATCTAATGATAACATATCTTTACTTAGCTACTTCTGAGTTTTGATACATCTGAAGATTTTGGCTTCTCATATGGCAATTAGGTTTTAGTTCGGAGAAAAGTCCACTTTTCGTCCCTCAATTCTTCGGTTTGCTCACTTTTGGTCCCTCAACTCTAAAACCGGACAGATTGCACCACGAACTCTCGAAACCAGCCAATTTTCGTCCCTGCGGGGTTTCGCTGCCGAGTCAACCCGGTTTTGACCACAACGCGAACAGTGCTCTGATGAACAGTAAATTCAAAACAATAGCAAAAAAATCCAAAATTTTATGACATCGAAGATACTCAGATGCGCAAGGTGCGTACCAATTTTCGTCATGTTTGGACGTTCGAGAAGCTCGTGGAAAAAAAACAAAAGTAAATCTACTCTATGATGAACAGTAAATTCAAAAAATAGCAAAAAAATTCAAAAAAATCTGAATTTTTTTCGCATCGGAGATGCTCAGGTGGGTAAGGTGCATGCAAATTTTCGTGCTAAAATGACATCCGAGGGTTTGGAAACCACCCGAAGCGGCACGCACACGTACGTTTTTTTTTTCACGAGCTCCTCGGATGTCATTTTAGCACGAAATTTTGCACACACACCTTGCGCACCTGAGCATCTTCGATGCCAAAAAAATTAAGATTTTTTTATTTTGTTTTTTATTTTTTTTAATGTACTGTTCATCATAGAGTAGATTTACTTTTGTTTTTTTGCCGCGAGCTTCTCGAACGTCCAAACATGACAAAAATTGGCACACACCTTGCGCATCTGAGTATCTTCGATGTCATAAAATTTCAGATTTTTTTTGCTATTTTTTCGAATTTACTGTTCATCTGAGCACTATTCGCGTCGTGGTCAAAACCGGGTTGACTCGGCAGCGAAACCCCGCAGGGACGAAAAATGGCTGGTTTCGAGAGTTTGTGGTGCAATCTGTCCGGTTTTAGAGTTGAGACACCAAAAGTGAGCAGACCGAAGAACTGAGGGACCAAAAGTGAACTTTTCTCTTTAGTTCGTGTGGATGTTGAGAAAAATTATCTTACTCATGCAGACTATATTTTCTCTTGCTTCTATAATTATTTCAGTTTTCTTTAATATTTTCTAAAGTCATGAGCGCCACATGACAGCAGTAAAATTGTTCGCCCAAAATGTTTTTGTTCTGAAATGAGCTCTCAAGCAGTCGAATTTGACACCACCAAACCTCTCCAATTCCAGTGTGAACGCCTTTAATATATGTAATTGACATGGCTTCTCCTTTATTGATGCTTCAGGGAAGATATGACTTTGGAAATAATACAATTTGCCAATTTTGTATGCGTTTTCTTTTGTACTTTTAGAGAGCGTATACTGCTGAATGTGTGATAATCTTGAGTCAATTTTAAAATTTCAGAGACTCGGAATGTATGTGATCTTCAGTGGGTACTATCTTTCAGCAATTCCACTGGAATAGTCTAGAATGAGTGTACGCATGAAGAAACCATGTGTTTGTCAACTTACAAACATGTCCCATGTTTGTTAAGGCAGAATTTGTTTAGGGAAACTACTTCTGTTTGGCATTATTAGTAACATCTGGATACTATTTATACCATAGTTAAATTTTTTTGGAAACATGAAACATTGTATACATTTGTTTTCATCAAAGCCTATATATGCTGTAATTATTGAGAAAGTGATCAAATGCAAGAACTATGCTTGCATTGGTCAAATGTTAGTGTATGATGCAGGTGTGACCAAGAGAAAAACTTGCCTGCCAGTGTATATGTGGCGATGAGACGAACATAGTAAATGCAATGTTCAATTAACTAGCCAAGCCGTGCAGGTGCACAGGTTGATGACTAGTGATAACATAATTGGATCATATAACAATCCCTCAATGTGCAACAAAGAGTCACTCCAAAGTTTTTATCGGAGAACGTAGGACGATAACATGCATCAACCCCTATGCATAGATTACCCCAATGTCACCTCAGAAATCCGTGAGTTGAGTGCCAAAACATACATCAAGTGAATCAATAGAACATCCCATTTTCACCACAGATATCCCATCGCAAGACATACATCAAGTGTTCTCAAATCCAATACTCAATCCAACATAACGAAACCTCAAAGAGCAAGACTCAATTCATCACAATAAGGTAGAGAGGGAAGAACACCATAAGATCCAAATATATTAACAAAGCTCGCAGTACATCAAGATCGTGCCAAATCAAGAACACGAGAGTGAGAGAGATCAAACACATAGCTACTGGTACATACCCTCAGCCCCAAGGGTGAACTACTCCCTCCTCATCATGGCGGCTGCCGGGATGATGAAGATGGCCTCTGGTGATGATTTCCCCTCCGGCAGGGTGCCAGAACGGGCTCCCGATTGATTTTTCGTGGCTACAGAGGCTTGCGGCCGCTGAACTTCTGATCTAGGGTTCTTTTCGGGGGTTTTGGTATTTATAGGAATTTTTGGCGTAGGTTTCACGTCAAGGGGGCCCACGAGGAAGCGACAAGCTCGGTCGCCCCTCCCTGGGGGGTAGGACGCGCCTAGCGAGCTTGTGGTCTCCTCGTGGGTCTTCTGGTCCTCCCACGAAGATTCGGGGGTCTCTTTTGGTCCACACAAAATCACCATAAATTTTCAGCCCATTCTAAGAACTTTTATTTCTGCACAAAAAACGACACCACTGTAGTTCTGCTAAAAACAGCATCAGTCCGGGTTAGTTCTAATCAAATCATACCAAAACCATATAAAATTGTTGTAAACATGGCATTAATACTTCATAAATTATAGATATGTTGGAGACATATCAGCATCCCCAAGCTTAATTCCTGCTCGTCCTCGAGTAGGTAAATGATAAAAGAAATAATTTATGAAGTGTGAATGCTAGCATAGTGCATAAATTTGATCAATGATAGTTCCAAACACTTTTTCTAGCATCATTATATATCATAAACAGTAGCTCATCTCATAAAACTTCTCATGATCAAGTAACAAGATATTCACATGTTAAAGCATAGACCATAAACTTTCTTGAAAACTAACAAACTATGTTCTCAGTCATCAAACAATTGCAATTCATCTTATTTTCAGGAAGGGTCTATGTAAGAGTTTTGATTTAGCAAATTCCACATACTCAACTATCATATAGTCTTCCATGATTGCTGACACTCAAAGCATATTTTTAGAATAAATAGCATCCATCGAACACAGAGAAAATAGGGGCTTAATATTTCGCCTCCCAACTTATTTATCATATAGATAATTCTCAACAATAATAATTCATGATCAAATATATTTGAATGGCCATATATGCTTGGATCTTTCCCCACCACATGATACTTGCCAACTAGAGAATGATTGAGGTTGAAATGAGAAGGAATACTACTGACTCTTGCATAAAAATAAAAGATAGACCCTTCGCAGAGGGAAGCAAGGATTTGCAGAGGTGCCAGAGCTCGAAGCTTTGAAAACAGAGTTGAATATAATTTTGAGAGGTATGCTTTCATTGTCAACGTAACGACCGAGAGTTCCCAATATCTTCCATGCTAGACACATTATAGGCGGTTCCCAAACAGAAAGGTAAAGTTTTACTCCCCCTCCACCAACAAACACAAGCCATGGCTAGCTGAATCCTCGGGTGCCCTCCATACCAACAACGATTCGAGGGAGTTTTGTTTCATTATTATACTTTGATTTTGATTTGATCATAGGACTGGGCATCCCAATTACCAGCCACTTTCTCGTGAATGACAAGCGAATAAACACTCATCGTGAGAATAACCCATCAAGCATGGAAGATACTGACCGCCCCCTGTCGCTTCATGAGCGATTTGGGCATACAAAACAGATTATTATTTGAAGATTTAGAGTTTGGCACATGCAAATTTACTTGGAACGACAGGTAAATACCGCATATAGGTAGGTATGGTGGACTCATATGGAATAACTTTGGGTTTAAGGAAGTGGATGCACAAGCAGTATTCCCGCTTAGTGCAGGTGAAGGCTAGCAAAAGATCCTAAGCAAGCACCACATGTTGGATGATCCATAACAATATAACTTCTATACAAATATACCCAAACATAACTCATTACGTTGTCTTCCTTGTCCAACTTCAACTAATTTTCTCAAGTTTGAAAATAATTAATGGGGCTCACAATCATAGAAGATGTCCAAGATAGTGTATTTATATGTGGAATCTCTCTTCCTTCAATATTATTTCATGAATTGTTCAAGTGACCAATGTTGTGTTTGCTAACTTTCAATAAATTTTACCACTTATACTTCCTATATGTGAAGTCATTACTCCCCATGGGATAAGCATATGAAACATATATAATTTCAGATTTATGATATTCAATTCATTCAACCATTTACTCATAGGATATAAGTGAAGCACGAGAGTAAATGACAAACTACTCCAAAAAGATATAAGTGAAGATCAATGAGTAGTCAAATAATTAAGTAGCTATGTGAATACTCTCTCTCATATAAGAATTTCAGATCTAAGTATTTTATTAAAACAGCAAGCCAGACAAAATAAAATGATATTTCAAGAATAGCACACATCATGTGAAGAAGCAAAAACTTAGGCTCAACCGAGGCTAACCGATAATTGTTGATGAAGAAAGGTGGGATGCCTACCGGGGCATCCCCAAGCTTAGATGCTTGAGACTTCTTGAAATGTTATATTGGGATGCCTTGGGCATCCCCATGCTTGAGCTTTTGTGTCTCCTTAATTCCTTTTATATCACGGTTTCCCTAAATCTTAAAAACTTCATCTACACAAAACTCAACAAGAACTCGTGAGATAAGTTAGTATAAATCAATGAAAAAACCTTATCATTCTCTACTGTAGCAAATCACTAAAATTATTATGTAACATTGTATACTAAATGCCTCTGCATATTTAATACTCCTATCCTCAAATAAAATCATTAAACAAGCAAACATATGAAAACAATGCAAACATAACAGCAATCTGTCTAAACAGGACAGTCTGTAAAGAGTGCAATTATACTCATACTTCCCAAACTCCAAAAATTCTTAAAAACTACCAAAATGTACAAAATTTATCATAGCTTACTGTGCAAAAAATTTGAACATTTTATCACATTCTGACTTTTCTCAATAATTCACGCACTAGCGTGCAACTTTTTGTTTTCAAAGAGCCACATATAGACTTGCAAAATAAGCATGGTAAAGGCTATACTTGACCTTTTTATTGAAATAAAAGATGCAAAACATTACTCTAAATAACATCAAGAAAATACTAATAAAATAAAATGACGCTCCAAGCAAAACTCATATCATGTGACTAATAAAAATATAGCTCCAAGTGAGGTTACCGATAATGTTGAAGACGAAAGAGGGGATGCCTTCCGGGGCATCCCCAAGCTTAGTTGCTTGTATCTTACTTGAATATTATCTTGGGGTGCCTTGGGAATACCCAAGCTTAGGGTCTTGTCACTCCTTATTCTCCTCATATCGATATCTCACCCAAACTTGAAAACTTCAATCACACAAAACTTAACGGAACTTCGTGAGATGGGTTAGCATAGTAAAACAAATCATTCACTTAAGTACTGTCAAAGACAAGATTCATAATTGTTTTCACATAATTCCTAATGTAATCTATAATTTACACAATTTATATTAAGCAATATAAGCCATACAAACTAGAAAACAAGCAAACTATGCATCGAAAACAGAATCTATCAAAAACAGAACAGTCTGTAAAGATCTGAGTTATACTCATACTTCTGCTACTCCTAATATTCTGAAAAATTAGGACAACGTAGAAAAATTGTGTATAAATCTTTTTAAAAAAATTCATAGTTTTTACACGCACCAGTGAATTTTAAAAATTCTGTTACTGGACACACAAGTTTCTGTTTTTGCACAGAATCAAATCAACTATCAACCACACTATCCCAAAGGCTTTACTTGGCACTTTATTGAAACAAAAGCTATAGAACATGATTACTACAGCAGCTTAATCATGTTAACACACAAAAACAGTAGGGGTAAATATTGGGTTGTCTCCCAACAAGCGCTTTTCTTTAATGCCTTTTTAGCTAGGCATGATGAGTTCAGTGATGCTCACATAAAAGATAAGAATCGAAACATAATGGGAGCATCATGAAGAATATGACTAGAACATTTAAGTATAACCCACTTCCTATGCATAGGGATTTTGTGAGCAAACAATTTATGGGAGCAATAATCAACTAGCATAGGAAGGTAAAGCAAGCAAAACTTCAAGATTTTCAACACATAGAGAGGAAACTTGATATTATTGCAATACCTACAAGAATATGTTCCTCTCTCATAGTAATTTTTAGTAGCATCATTAATGAATTCAACAATATAGCTATCACATAAAGCATTGTTTTCATGATCCACAAGCATTGAAATTTTATTACACTCCACATAAGCAAATTTATTCTCCTGAATAGTAGTGGGAGCAAACTCAACAAAATAACTATCATGTGAGGCATAATCCAATTGAAAATTAAAATCATGATGACAAGTTTCATGGTTATCATTATTTTTTATAGCATACATGTCATCACAATAATGATCATAGATAGCAACTTTGTTCTCATAATCAATTGGAACCTCTTCCAAAATAGTGGAATCATCATTAAATAAAGTCATGACCTCTCCAAATCCACTTTCATAATTATTACAATAAGATTCAACACCCTCCAAAATAGTGGGATCATTGGTACCTAGAGTTGACACTCTTCCAAACCCACTTTCATCAATATAATCATCATAAATAGGAGGCATGCTATCATCATAATAAATTTGCTCATCAAAACTTGGGTACAAAAAATACCATCTTCATCAAACATAGCATCCCCAAGCTTGTGGCTTTGCATATCATTAGCATCATGGATATTCAAGGAATTCATACTAACAACATTGCAATTATGCTCATCATTCAAATATTTTATGCCAAACATTTAATTGAATTCTTCTTCTCTCAATTGAGCACAATTTTCCTTTCCATCATTTTCACGAAAGACATTATAAAGATGAATAACATGAGGCAACCTCAATTTCATTTTTTTTGTAGTTTTCTTTTATAAACCAAACTAGTGATAAAACAAGAAACTAAAAGATTCAGTTGCAAGATCTAAAGATATAAGTTCAAGCACTCACCTCCTCGGCAACGGCGCCAGAAAAGAGCTTGATGTCTACTACGCAACCTTTCTTCTTGTAGACTCGTGTTGGGCCTCCAAGCGCAGAGTTTTGTAGGACAGTAGCAAATTTCCCTCAAGTGGATGACCTAAGGTTTATCAATCCGTGGGAGGCGTAGGATGAAGATGGTCTCTCTCAAAAAACCCTGCAACCAAATAACAAAGAGTCTCTTGTGTCCCCAACACACCCAATACAATGGTAAATTGTATAGGTGCACTAGTTCGGCGAAGAGATGGTGATACAAGTGTAATATGGATAGTAGATATAGGTTTTTGTAATCTAAAAATATAAAAACAGCAAGGTAACTAGTAACAAAAGTGAGCAAAAATGGTATTGCAATGCTTGAAAACAAGGCCTAGGGTTCATACTTTCACTAGTGCAAATTCTCTCAACAATGATAACATAATTGGATCATATAACAATCCCTCAACATGCGATAAAGAGTCACTCCAAAGTTTCTATCAAAGAACGTAGGATGAAAATGTGCATCAACCCCTATGCATAGATTACCCCAATGTCACCTCGGGAATCCGCGAGTTGAGTGCCAAAACATACATCTAGTTAATCAATAGAACATCCCATTGTCACCACAGATATCCCATCGCAAGACATACATCAAGTGTTCTCAAATCCAATACTCAATCCAACATAACGAAACCTCAAAGATCAAGACTCAATTCATCACAAGAAGGTAGAGAGGGAAGAACACCATAAGATCCAAATATATTAACAAAGCTCGCGGTACATCAAGATCGTGCCAATTCAAGAACAGAGAGAGAGATCAAACACATTCCCTCCTCAGCCCCAAGGGTGAACTATTCCCTCCTCATCATGGTGGCTGCCGGGATGATCAAGATGGCCTCCGGTGATGATCACCCCCTCCGGCAGGGTGCCGGAACGGGCTCCCGATTGGTTTTTCGTGGCTACAGAGGCTTGCGGCGGCTGAACTTCCGATCTAGGGTTCTTTTCGGGGTTTTTGTTTTGGTATTTATAGGAAATTTTGGCGTAGCTTTCATGTCAAGGGGCCCATGAGGAAGCGACAAGCTCGGTCACCCCTCCCAAGGGGTAAAGCGCACCTAGCGAGCTTGTGGTCTCCTCGTGGATCTTCTGGTCCTCCCACGAAGCTTCGGGGGTCTCTTTTGGTCCACAAAAAATCACCGTAAATTTTCAACCCATTCTGAGAACTTTATTTCTACACAAAAAATGACACCACGGTAGTTCTGCTGAAAACAGCGTCAGTCCGGGTTAGTTCTAATCAAATCATACTAAAACCATATAAAATTGTTGTAAACATGGCATGAATACTTCATAAAATATAGATACGTTGAAGACGTATCAGCATGTCAAGGAAATATGAGGTAGATGGGCGAATGACACAGAAGGAGAGACGATTCTTGCCGAGGAGCTTCATCAAGGCGACAACTCACGACGCAATTAATGTGTTTGTCCTAACCCATCAGAGTTTAAGTATTTGGCATTGTAGCCACTATTTACCTTGTGTAAAGACCATTTTGCCATTGTGGTGACCCCTTTCCCTATAAAAGGAGGCCCATGGCTACCTTTACAAAGGTCGACACTTTGCCCAATTACACGTGTAGCCGCACTTCCCGTGCAATCTTGCCGGACAGTAGCGCTCCTTGTACTTGTGCTCATACACTCAAAACACCAAAGTAGGAGTAGGGTTTTATGCTTCACAGTGGCCCGAACCTGTGTAAATCACTGCGTTGATTACTGATTCTGCTCTTTGTGCTTGTCGATCTCCCCAGTTGAACCGCAAAGGGATCGCCATGATCCCATAGATGGCCGTATGTAGTACATCTTTGGCTCTCCAGGCAAGGGGATCGCTTGCGCGAATCTGATTCAGTAATCAACGCGTCAGCTTCTTCAGCTTTTTCATCGGACTCATCATCATGGCACCCAAGAATAAGGGCACCAGCGGTTGGTCTGTCCACGTCCAAGGCGACGGCGCCTACACAGATAGGCGATGACACGAGCAGTGGCAGAGCAGGCGGAGGCGGTGAGCAAGTTCCACAATGTTCTGACGATCGAAGCCAGGCGAGCGGGATCGTCCGCGACTGGAACAACCACAACACACATGCCACTAAGCCCAAGGACGGAGTTGTGCTGCCTATGGGTGACGTGGCAAACTCCAAGGATGACGCGGCGACATTCAAGACACCAACGCTGGCGCACACGCCGCGGCCATCTCAGGTCGCGCGCGACGAGCAGCGCCACAGCGTCGGTGGCTCCGGTCTTCCCCATGGCAAAGCCCCTGTGCAGCACTCCCAAGATACACAGGGCCAACATGCGCTCCAACACACTGGCGGAAGTGGGCTACGGCAGCAGGATCGAGATGGAGTTCCTTCTGACACCGTTAGAAGTAAGAACACCTCTCGTTCTTCACGCATGTCCATGCCCGCAATGCCAGAAGAAGTCCTGGCACACGCTCAGTTGGTTCTCGAGTTCCGTCCTGCTGCCAAGAAGATGGAAGAGTGGAGAGCCACCATTCAAACTCTTGTTGGCTTCTCCAACAACGACAAGCCGCAGCAGGCTAGACCATCACAACGGCAACCCACCGTCCCGGTGCATCGGCTGGTGAGAGGACAGGGGGAGGTGCAGCCGTGGTGCAGTCCCCTCCATGACAACAACGACAAAGTCAGCGGGTCAATGCCCATGAACACAACGTGTCCATGGCGTCGTATGATCCACGGGCTCACAAAGATCAGTGCCAAGTTCTCCAAGAACGATGCGAAGAAGACGCCCCCATGACCATCGAGCGGCACCAGGAAGCGCGCCGTCAGTTGGACAGGCGCGCATGGCCCACTGTAGACGAGCCAGCGCCAGGGTATCCTGGCGGCCTGGCTTATGAGGTAGGCTATCCAACGTATACTCGTGAGTTGCGACGAGTCCAGTGGCCCAATTCTCGGAACTTCAAACAAGAGGTGCCAGAGAAATACGACGGCAAAACTCACCCGTCAGAGTTCCTGAGCATTTACACCATCACGGTGCAAGCTGTCGGGGCTCCTGATGACAAATTCTGGCTAACTACTTCCTGTTGGTGCTCAAGCCCAACATCAGGTCGTGGTTGATGAAATTACCAGAGAATTCACTACAAAAAAAGACACATCCGTGACATTTTGGCCCGAACAAAAAAAAAATCTGTCATGCTTATGACACTTCTATAACGATAATTATGACAAAAGCACGTATCATCATAGATGTGGTGGGCTCCTACTTCTATGACAAAAATCATGACAGAAAATGGGCTTTTCGTCCTGGGCGGGCCGGGGACGCACCTGCATGACATTCTTTGGGCCGTCCATGATGGAAAAAATCGTGGTCGAAGCGAGGGCGAGGAAAATTTCAGCGAGTTCCCGGTTACGGTGGGTGGTCGGGGCCGAGCGATGCATGGAGCTTTGCGTGTTTCTCTCGTACACGTACACGCGTGTGTGTGAGGCGTTGGGTTCTAACTGAACCCGAGCGAGGCGTTCGCTTACTGAACCCGAGCGATTGCACTAGCTACGTTACTGAACCCGAGCGATCGACCCTGGCTGTTAACTGAACCCGAGCGATTCCTTCGCTACTGCTGCTAACTGAAGCCGATCGAACCTGCTGCTGCCTCTTGATGAATAGTTCCTGGTGGGGGTTGGATGAACAGGACCCCATGGTAGTAGAGGCCGTTGCCGATGGATGAACAGGACCCCGATCGAGAGCAGGCCGTCACACACCACCCGATCGAGACGGTTGGGGCTGGATGAACAGGACCCCGTGGAGGGCTGGTTGAATAGTAGCCGGTGGAGGGTGGATGAACAGGACCCTGTGGAAGGCTGGTTGAATTGTAGCCGGTGGAGGCTGGATGAACATGACCCCATGGAGGGCTGGTTGAACAGTAGCCGGTGGAGGCTGGATGAACAGGACCCCGTGGATGAACAGTAGCAGGTGGAGGCTGGAGGAAGTCGACGGTGGATGAACAGTAGCCCGGGGAGGCTGGAGCGAGGCACTAGACGGTGGATGAACAGTAGCCCGTGGAGTCCCGTTTTGCGGTACGCCACACCCCTCCCGATGAACAGGACACCGTTTCGACCGTAGGCGCTCCAACACAAGTCTGTTTCCTCCATTTTGCGGTACGCCACACCCCTCCCGATCAACAGGACCCCGTTTCGACCGTAGGCACTCGAACAGAAGTCCATTTCCTCCGTTTTGCGGTACGCCAGACCCTTCTTGATGAACAGGACCCCGTTTCGACTGTACGCGGTCGAACAGAAGGCCGTTTCCTCCGTTCTGCGGTACGCTAGAGCTCGTTTCGGCTGTTTCGTCCAAGCCGGTTGGCTCCCGATGAACAGGACATATTCTGACCTAGTCGGTTGCCTCCCGATGAACACGACGCTGTTTCCACCATTCCGACCTAGCAGGTTGGCTGCCGATGAACAGGACGCCATCACTGTAGCCGTTCGAGACCACGCCCGTATGTACGTACGTGGCCATATTTTTTGCAGCGTAGCTGTCGTATGTGTACAGGATTTAGACAGGATTGCCCGAACTGCCACCGCTCCTTACTCGGCCGTGGTTCATCGTGGCAAACAGACCGATCGACCGGTATGTACACAAACAACGCTACATACGCTTCGACCGGGTGGGTCCCAGCTGTCAGGGAGGACAAGGAGGCACTTCCTTGCGTGCGAATATATAGCTGGCGTGTCCCAGCGGTCAGGGGCGGAATCATATATTTTTTGCCCGTAATAAGGAGGCACTTCCTTGCGTGCAAAGATGTTGTTGGTGGGTCCCAGCTTTCAGGGGGAGGAATAAGGAGGCACTTCCTTCCTTACGAAGATATACATGGTGGGTCCCAGCTTTCAGGGGGAGGAATAATTTTATTTTCGCATAATAAGGAGGCGGTTGCATGCGTGCGTCCATGGACCTGGTGCGTCCCCACTGTCAGCCTCTCCACGTATAGTCCTCTTCCGATGACTCTCGTTTGTTGACCACGTTGACCACGCCGCGCCGAGCGCACTAAGGCGGTAGACGACGGCGAGGCCCCGGACAGCAACGAGCCAATGATGGGAAGACGCGGCAGTGGAGTCGCAGACGGAAAGGTGTACGAGGGTTAACTGGTTCTGGTGCGGCGTGGTTCTGCAGTCAGCGGAGAATAACAGGAGGTGTGGAGGCGTGGAGGGATGGCTTGGCCGGCGGTGGGGTAGCGCTTCGTAGCAAAGCGTGCTAAGCAAAGCTGCTAGCAGCCAGAGGCAGGAGCAGGTGGTCCCGGCGGCGCTGGAGGAAGAAGACGAGAGATTGAAGATGAATGCCGGCCGTTGGATGTAAATTCAATGGCTATCGATGTCAGAATCATTTGTTGACTAAGTTGACAACGCCTTGCGTTGGCTTCGACCTATTGGCCCACATTTCAGCCTCCAAAAATATCGCACATATTCAACCCATTTTTTTAGAATTTACAGTCCATTCGCTGCGCTGGGTGAACAAATAATATAGCGTCCAAGCGACCCATTTATTTTTTTTCTAAAAACCTACAGCCCATTTGCACTTTCTAGAAATACACGAATTTGCTGGCCTTGGTGAACAAATAATGTAGCGTCCATGCGGCCCATTTATTTTTTTCCTAAAAAATTACAGCCCATTTGCAGTTTCTCGAAATACACGATTTTGCTGGGCTGGTTCTAATTATAATGTTGGGTTGGGCGCAGCAATGTTATCAAAAAATAAACAAGGGCTGAGCATTTTGTTATAAATATATTTAAATAATAAGTGCTTTATTTAAATTGGTCCTTAATTCTTACTAGCCTAATCTTCCATCTGCTCATGCTTACAATCAGTGTGACGGCTAATGAAAATCATACGGGTAAGTACTTGGTAGTACTCCGAGTCTTCGAGTACTACGCCAATCACCCTAAAATAGCTCTGGACCAAAAACAAAGTTGTGACACTGTGTACAAATAAAGAAAAATCAATTGGTGCTTCTTTCAGAAAAGAGTATTCCCTAGAAAAGTGCCAATATAAGCTACTTGTATTTGATTAGAGGATTTGCTGCCGAGAAAGATCCGTCCACAAAGAGCACCACCCATCCCACTGGTGGTGGATGCCAATGCTTAGATAGAGCATGGTTGGTGTCGGTAATTTTTACTTGGCACCTCGCACTCTGCATATATGCCGGTTCCATCCGTACATTTGTGCAGTTCCACCAAAATGCAGCTGAATAACCCTGTTTGCACAGATAATGAAAAAGCGTGATTACATTATAGTGGCACTAGTTGATGAAATATACACTAATAAATAGAAGAAACTTCATTTTCTTAAAGGGAAAATATTGCGATAGTATCACAGTATGCCATGTTGCGAGGGCCAGATGGGCCCTGCGACGCCTCATACGGTAGGCCTCATACTGGAAATCGACCCAATTCTCCCTGATACACCTTCTGCCAGTGATGAACATCAGTGTACAGCGGTAGTACAAGGAGGGGCCTTGAGACATTCCAATCTCTATTTTTGTGCAGATCAACTAAAATTAAGCACCCCAGTTTGCAGAAACACTTAAACATTTAACAATGGGACTAGTTGATGAAACATATACTAACAAAGAGAAGCACTTTCTTTATCTACATTGGAAATGAAATAATAGAGAGGACACTAGCTCTATTTTAACTGTATTATTACTTCATTTTATCGGCGGCACTAGGGTCGAGCAGGTGGCAAGCGAGGTGTACCGTGCGTCGCAAGGATGGAGGCCGGGGGTGCTTAGACTGGGATGCTGAAGCTGGCTATTTCAGTCCCTATCTTCCCCCCTTATGTTTCTATGGTAGCTTTTGGGTTGTAATCCATACTTGGTCGAGCTGGGGCTGCGTCCACCTACCTGCCTAGCTTATGTGGTGAACTTGTCTCCTACTAGTACTCAGTCTATTCTAGTAGTAGTTGCATAACTGTCCGTTTTACACCGAGATGTTGTCCGATAATGGTTCTCTATGGTTGGGTTTCTTTAATGAAATCGGAGGAAACCCCCTCTTTCGATATATAAAAAAATTAGTGGCACTAGCGGTGCCAAAACATTGCCTCAAATTAATAGTGCCACTAGATTAAGGTGCAAAACAATAACAATACTGCTTTATCATGGCAGTGCCAAAACAGTAGCACAAGAGCAGATTCAAGATGCAGGATCATTGTCAAACTGTTGGACCAAAAAGGAACATACCTCGTGATGGGAACCATATCTGCAGTCAACGCCATCGTAGAAGGAATGACACCAGTCACCAACATGGATGATTCAATTCATGGGACCTTTTTGTGCAGTTCACCTAAAATGAAGCAATGTTTGCATCATGCAGTTAGCAAGTACTTAGTCCCATGAGCTAGCAGCTTCTTCTTCATTAGTTGCAATAAAATTGAGCAACATCAAGGTTGGTCGTGAAGCTCGTGGAATGTTCAACTATAATTTAGATATCATTTTGTGCAGTTCAACTCAGATCAAGCGTGAAATGTATATCTCTGTTTGCACAAAAAGGTGGAAAGGAGGGTGACTAACAAGTGATGAAACATACATCAAATGAAAAGAAGCATGTTCTGTTGGGAAACGTTGCATGGAAAACAAAAAAAATTCTACGCACACGCAATGATCTATCCATGGAGATGCATAGCAATGAGGGGGAGAGTGTGTCTATCTACCCTCGTAGACCGTAAGCGGAAGTGTTTCACAACGCGGTTGACGTAGTCGAACTTTCTTCACGCTCCAACCGATCAAGTACCGAACGCAAGGCACCTCCGTGTTCTGCACACGTTCAGCTCGGTGACATCTTCGCCTTCTTGATCCAGCAAGATGGGCGAAGTAGTAGATGAGTTCCGGCAGCACGACGGTGTGGTGACGGTGATGGTGATGCGATCTCCGCAGGGCTTCGCCTAAGCACTGTGAAAATATGACCGAGGGAGAAAAAACTATGGACGGGAGCGCCGCACACGGCTAGGACAATGTTGTGTCCCTGTGTGGCGCCCCCTCCCCATGTATATATAGGTGGGAGGGGAGGAGGAGACTGCCTAGGGCAGCCTGGGCGCGCCCCAAGGGGCTGGCCGCCGGCCCTAGGGCTCCTTCCCTCCTGCCCCCCCTTTCCTTGTATGAACAAGGGGGAAGGAAAGAGGGGGGGGGGGGAGAGGGAAGGAAGGGGGAGTCCTACTCCACACTTTCCTTTCCCTCCCCTCTTTCCTTCTTCACCTAGGCTGGTATGCTATGGGGGCACACCAGCCCCTTGTGGCTGGTGCGTTCCCTCTCTTGGCCCATAAGGCCCATAACTTTTGCTGGGGGTGCCCGGAACCCCTTCCGGTGACCCGATAAGTACCCGGTACCCCCCGAAACACTTCCGGTGTCCGAATACTATCGTCCTATAAATCAATCTTTACCTCTTGACCATTTCGAGACTCCTCATCATGTCCTTGATCTCATCCGGGACTTCGAACAACATTCGGTCACCAAATCACATAACTCATATAATACTATATCGTCATCGAACATTAAGCGTGCGGACCCTACGGGTTCGAGAACTATGTAGACATGACCGAGACACCTCTCCGGTCAATAACCAGTATCGGAACCTGGATGCCCATATTGGCTCCTACATGTTCTACGAAGATCTTTATCGGTTGAACCGTTATGACAACATACGTAATTCCCTTTGTCCATCGGTATGTTACTTGCCTGAGATTCGATCGTCGGTATCTTCATACCTAGTTCAATCTCGTTACCGGCAAGTCTCTTTACTTGTTCCGTAATACATCACCTCGTGACCAACTCCTTAGTCATTTGCTTGCAAGCTTATGATGTGTATTACCGAGAGGGCCCAGAGATACATCTCCGATACTCGGAGTGACAAATCCTAGTCTCCATTTATGCCAACTCAACAGACACCTTTGGAGATACTTGTAGAGCATCTTTATGATCAACCAGTTACGTTGTGACATTTGATAGCACACAAGGTATTCCTCCGGTATCCGGGAGTTGCATAATCTCATAGTGCCGGGGCCGGGACACGATATCCCAGAAATTTAATCCCTTGTGTTACCACCAGCCCAGGATTACTGTTACTAGTGGACACGTCCTTGTTACAGATTACCAAGCTATTACAAGAATTGGATACAAGACCATAAAGGTCTAATGATACAATAGTGATTCCGGTGGTGGATGACGGAAATGACTCGTGGTTCTCCAACGTCGATGGGGCTCCATTCCCACAGGAACAGCTGACCCGGATAACTCCTATCCGCGTGGCCGCTAATCCTAGGCTCCGTACGGACGTCACGGTGGTACTCCTCGAAGAAATCCTGACCTGGCCAAGTAAATAGCCAGGGACAAGCCAGTGAGTATGTTTGAATGTACTCGCAAACATCCTGAACAAGAGATATACCGAATGCAGCAGACAAAATATATGATCATGATGAGCCAAACCATATGCATATGCTCATGCTGACTGAAATTTAAATCATGACAATAAAATGATATGAATGTGAACATAGCATGTTAGTCATGATCAAACTTAAAGCAAATGAATGCCACGGGTAGTCTAGCCAGCCCAAGTGACATTCGGCAAAATAAAAGAAATGCCAATCGGGTGTCCACAAGAGTAGTGGCGGGACCGCCTGTAAACTCGAGGGACGTCACAAAGAGGTCTTGAAGGGAAATACCAGTCAGGCGTCAAGTGACGCCACAGTCGGACTTGAAGAGAAATGCCAGTCGGGTGTCAAGTGACGCCACGGTCGGACTTGAAGAGAAATGCCAATCGGGTGTCCACAAGAGTAGTGGCGGGATAAACCACCTGTTAACTCGAGAGACGCCACGAGAGGTCTTGAAATTAAAATTGAGTGCCCGGGGTAGTCTAGCCAGCCCCTGAGACAATTAGGAAATTCAAAATAAGAGAAAAGGGTTAGTCCTCAATAATATGCATAACCATAATAATATTTAACATGCATAAAATATTCATGGTAGCATCAGGGTGACAACACTTATCCTGCAAAATAATTCAGGCTCAATTTAATTATTTTCCTCCGAAGACCGACACTAAGACCGACACTTGACCAACCCAGACTGTAGCCCTTAACCGCGGACACGGCTATTCGAATAGGTTTAAACTCTGCAGAGGGTGTACTCTTTACCCACAAGTAAAGGATTTCTTTAGTCAGTACCGTGACGCTGACTAATTCCCATTACGGTCTTTGGGTTGAAAACACATCTAACCAGCACACACCAGATTAATTTTCCGGATGCCAGGAATCACCCAAAGCATCGTTCAAGAAAAACTCTAAGACGGAGAGACCAACGTCCTGCATGGGATCACTATTAATACGCGCGGATTCCAAGGGGTGCCCCCCTCTCAGACACAACCGGAAACACCCATGCCCCCTGACCCAATGACAGGATTTAGTCCACGGCCGCAGGAAACCCTCATCGTGGCCCTCTGTACGGTGTGTGGATGGAAAGGGGTTAACAACTTACTGAACCATACCCTACCTGTGGCAGGGACCTGTGGCAGCACGAAACAAGTATGGGGGTTACCGGAACAAGACTCGATCTACGGTCGACTCAGGAGGTTTGAGTTTTCCTGCAGTGGATTAACACAATATATATCCTTGGTAGTACCCAACAGGGTCACCACCTAGCATGTCCCAACATGCCATCACTGATCATTCTCGTCACCACGAGATTTTCAGTCACACGGTCACTTTTCTCGTGACTGGTTCTTTCCTGCAGATTAGTCAGGACCAACATGGCATATGTGACATGTGAAAATAACCATGCTCACACATAATTCATACTTAAACAGAGACAAAATATTGTCAGGGGATCATGCATGCAAAAATAGCCATATGCCAGTTTTATTTGAATTCAACATATTCATGATGCATTTATTCTTGCAAACAAACAACTATGCAATTCACCATATCAAGTGTTCAAGATGCTTGCCTTGAGCATGCAGAAATACTGGGTGCACTCCAAAAGTTTGAGAAGTTTTCTTCCCTCCATTTTTCCTATTTTAAAGAATATAGCAATTACCACATAATTCAAAAATAGTACTAAAAGTTGTTTGGAAATTTTTGAAATAAATACTAAAATAAACTAGATGAAAAATTAGGAATAACAGAAAAAGAATCAAATTATTTGGAGTTCTTATGAATTACTTATGAAATTTCTAAACTGGAAAAAAATGGTTGAAAGGTCTATTTAATTGATCCAACATAAACTAAGCTTAGTAAAAATGTTCACCTATTCTATATAAATAGAGCATGAATTTATGAGTCTACAGAAATTTGAATCTTAAATTTCGGATATGAATAGGCCACTGTGGAAATATTTGAAAGCTATTGGAAAATGAAAAGGGAAAAGGGAACAGAATCGCGCCCTGAGCGCTGAATAGCCATCAGCGTCACTAGGCCGAGCTCAGCCGATCAGGTGTGCGGGGAGGCGACGACGTCGTAGGCGTATTTCGAAAATACGCCTTCACTTATCCGCGTTGGCGTGGCCCCTAGCCACTGACGGTGGGTCCCGCTGGGCCCACCAGTCAGGTTTGACTGGTCTTCATCGTCCGCCGCACGGAAACAGGGGAGGACGCGGCTGTCGCCGGCGATTGCCGGTGAACGACGGTGACCCACGGCGATCTGAGCCCACGTGCGTGTGGAGGGGATCAAGGCGATCCTCTGGGTACCCTCCTCGGGCTCCGGGGTGGACGGAGTCGCCGGCGATGAGGTCCTCGGCGGGCGGCGGCGTCGGGTAAGATGAGGCTTCTGTCTTTGGTGGTGCTTGAGCCAAATTGAGAGGGGGAGAAGATCAGCGGAAGCTCCAGGAGGCTAGTGGTGCAGAGAGATGGGGAGGGGAGGCACGGATGGCGCCGGAATCAACTGGAAGGTCGTGGCGATCAGGGTTGCCGGAGATGATGAGGACGACCAGCTCTGGTCATGATGCTGCTCTAGGTTGCTTCACAGGGGGAGGAGGGAATGCCGTGCTATCGGGAACGAGCTTGCAGTGGCCTTTTATCGGCGGGGAAGGTCGGTTCCGTGGCTTCCCCGAGAAGACACGATGGCGGCGGCCATTTATGGCGGTGGGTGAGGCCGGTGGGGTTGGTGGGGAGGTAGCTGAGGTCGGCGAAGGGGCGGTGGTCAGCAGTTAACGCCCAGGTGAGCTGGTTGGCTCAGAGGGACTCCAGGTGCCCTGGTCGGTGCCGTATCCGAGAAGGCTACGGTGGCGACGGCGCAGGGTGGTGGTTGACGGCGCTGGCCGGCACCAGGCGACAAGAGGAGGTGTCGGCGAGGGCAGACCATGAAGCTAGCAAATGAGGGACACAAGCGAGGGAGGTGGCAGAGGCACGGTGCCAGGGCGATGCCGATGCCTGCAATACCGGTGCTCTGGCCGCGCTCTGAGCATGCACTTGAAGTGCTCGATGAATTGCCAGGGTGGCCACGGCTGCTCTTTTGGCTATGAATTTTGGTATGGTGATGATATTAGGGATGGTGAGGATGTTGGACATGCTATTTTTGTTAGAGGAGCAAGTTCCTAATGCAGCTTTGAAGGTTGCAAAGTTTCTGCCATGCTCACAACCTGCTTGTCAAAATGCTAAGGAAGTCTAGGCATCTTTTTTGGTTATGAAACTTGGTAGAGGGATGTCTCTTTGGATGGTAGAGAGGTTGGTAGGGTTGGTTTGGCAAAATGCAAAACTTGCTAGTGCAAGTTTTGTCAGAATTCACTTCTGGACAGAAACTACAGGGGAATATTTGGTGAACTAAAAAGATTCCAATGGAGCCAAACTTTTGGACTTAAGCGTTGGGTTGGAAGTACTATAATTTGGAAAAATTTCAGGATTTTTGGAGCAAGGAAAAATGAGGTTGTTGTTATAACCTAGAAAATGGACAGAATTGAAAATAGGATGGTTTACTCAAAATTTTCAAAACACCAAGTTGGGTTTTTGCATAAAAGTGATATGTGGGAATCACATGACCCCTCATAATTTTTGAGGAATTTTGAAAGAATTATTTAAAGTAGTTGTAGTGCAACAGAGGCATTTAAAATATTGAAATAACTGTTAAAAGAATTGTTTAGAGGCAAATTTTCTTCTGAAAATAATTCTTACTGTTATTAAACTACAATTGAAATGTTTTAAGAGAACTACCAAAGCCACAATATTATTTCCAAAAATTGCTATATGGAGGGAAGAATTTTGAAAAACAAAAACAGAAAAAGGTTCTGAAATAAATAAAAGACCTAGCAAAAATTCAAAATTTTAATTCTGGCCAAATTTTATTTAGTAAAAACATGATTAAATTTTTGGGGTGTTACACATAGTCGAAGGAATATGTATTTGTCATGAAGAAAGCAATAGCAATAAAACTTGAACGATCATTATGCTAAGCTAACAGATGGGTCTTGTCCATCACATCATTCTCCTAATGACGTGATCCCGTTATCAAATGACAACACATGTCTATGGTTAGGAAACCTTAACCATCTTTGATCAACGAGCTAGTCTAGTAGAGGCTCACTAGGGACACGATATTTGTTTATGTATTCACACATGTATTTAAGTTTCCGATCAATACAATTCTAGCATGAATAATAAATGTTTATCATGAATAAGGAAATATAAAATAACAACTTTATTATTGCCTCTAGGGCATATTTCCTTCAGTCTTCCACTTGCACTAGAGTCAATAAGCTGGATTACATTGTAATGAATCTAACACCCATGGAGTCTTGGTGCTGATCATGTTTTGCTCGTGGAAGAGGCTTAGTCAACGGGTCTGCTACATTCAGATCCGTATGTATCTTGAAAATCTCTATGTCTCCATCCTTGACCTTTTCACGAATGGATTTGAAGCATCTCTTGATGTGTTTGGTTCTCTTGTGAAACCTGGATTCCTTCGCCAAGGCAATTGCTCTAGTGTTATCACAAAAGATTTTCATTAGACCCGATGCACTAGGTATTACACCCAGATCGGATATGAACTCCTTCCTCCAGACTCCTTCATGTGCTGCTTCCGAAGCAGCTATGTACTCCGCTTCACACGTAGATCCTGTCACGAAGCTTTGCTTGGAACTGCACCAACTGACATCACCACCATTCAATATAAATACGTATCCGGTTTGTGACTTAGAGTCATCCGGATCAGTGTCAAAGCTAGCATCGACGTAACCATTTACGACGAGCTCTTTGTCACCTCCATAAACAAGAAACATATCCTTGGTCCTTTTCAGGTACTTCAGGATGTTCTTGACCGCTGTCCAGTGATCCACTCCTGGATTACTTTGGTACCTCCCTGCCAAACTTATGGCAACGCACACATCAGGTCTGGTACACAGCATAGCATACATTATAGAACCTATGGCTGAGGCATAGGGAATGACTTTCATTTTCCCTCTATCTTCTGAAGTGGTCGGGCTTTGAGTCTGACTCAACTTCACACCTTGTAACACAGGCAAGAACCCTTTATTAGACTGATCCATTTTGAACTTCTTCAAAACTTTATCAAGGTATGTGCTTTGTGAAAGTCCTATTAAGCGTCTTGATCTATCCCTATAGATCTTGATGCCCAATATATAAGCAGCTTCACCGAGGTCTTTCATTGAAAAATTCTTATTCAAGTATCCTTTTATGCTATCTAGAAATTCTATATCATTTCCAATCAATAATATGTCATCCACATATAATATCAAAAATGCTACAGAGCTCCCACTCACTTTCTTGTAAATACAGGCTTCTCCGTAAGTCTGTATAAAACCATATGCTTTGATCACCTCATCGAAGCATATATTCCAACTCCGAGATGCTTGCACTAGTCCATAGATGAAATGCTGGAGCTTGCACACTTTGTCAGCACCTTTAGGATCATCAAAACCTTCTGGTTGCATCATATACAACTCTTCTTTAAGATATCCATTAAGGAATGCAGTTTTGACGTCCATTTGCCAGATTTCATAATCATAAAATGCGGCAATTGCTAACATGATTCAGACAGATATAAGCATCGCTACGGGTGAGAAAGTCTCATCGTAGTCAACCCCTTGAACTTGTCAAAAACCTTTTGCGACAAGTCGAGCTTTGTAGACAGTAACATTACCATCAGCGTCAGTCTTCTTCTTGAAGATCCATTTATTCTCTATGGCTTGCCGATCATCGGGCAAATCCACCAAAGTGCATACTTTGTTCTCATACATGGATCCTATCTCAGATTTCATGGCCTCAAGCCATCTGTCAGAATCTGGGCTCATCATAGCTTCTTCATAGTTCGTAGGTTCGCCTTGGTCTAGTAACATGACTTCCAGAACAGGATTACCGTACCACTCTGGTGCGGATCGTGCTCTGGTTGACCTACGAGGTTCAGTAGCAACTTGATCTGAAGTTTCATGATCATTATCATTATCTTCCTCTCTAGTTGGTGTAGGCATCATGGGAACGGTTTTATGTGATGTGCTACTTTCCAAATCGAGAGAAGGTACAATTACCTCATCAAGTTCTACTTTCCTCCCACTCACTTCTTTCGAGAGAAACTCCTTCTCTAGAAAGGTTCCATTCTAGGCAACAAAGATCTTACCTTTGGATCTGTGGTAGAAGGTGTACCCAATTGTTTCCTTAGGGTATCCTATGAAGACGCACTTCTTCGATTTGGGTTCGAGCTTATCAGGCTGAAGCCTTTTGACATAAGTGTCGCAACCCCAAACTTTAAGAAACGACAGCTTAGGTTTCTTACCAAACCACAGTTCATACGGTGTCGTCTCAATGGATTTAGATGGTGCCCTATTTAATGTGAATGTGGCTGTCTCTAATGCATAACTCCAAAATGATAGTGGTAAATTGGTAAGAGACATCATAGATTGCACCATATCTAATAAAGTATGGTTACGACGTTTGGACACACCATTACGCTGTGGTGTTCCAGGGGGCGTGAGTTGTGAAACAATTCCACATTGTTTTAAATGAAGGCCAAACTCGTAACTCAAATATTCGCCTCCGCGATCAGATCGTAGAAACTTTATTTTCTTGTTACGATGATTCTCCACTTCACTCTGAAATTCTTTGAACTTTTCAAATGTTTCAGACTTGTGTTTCATTAAGTAGATATACCCATATCTACTCAAATCATCTGTGAAGGTCAGAAAATAACGATACCCGCCGCGTGCTTCAACACTCATTGGACCACATACATCGGTATGTATTATTTCCA